>VCII01000308.1:0-600000 GCA_006030095.1 Triplophysa siluroides
GATGAGAGTGAGTGAGTGAGTGAGTGAGTGAGAGTGAGTGAGTGAGAGTGATGTGAGTGAGTGAGAGTGAGTGAGTGAGTGAGGTGAACGTGAGTGAGTGAGAGGACGTGAGTGAGTGAGAGTGAGGACTGTGGTGACGTGAGTGCGACGTGATGTGAGTGAGAGGAGAGAGAGAGAGAGAGAGAGAGTAGGAGAGTGGACGCGAGATGTGAGTGAGTTGAGAGAAGCGGACCGAGAGAGTGAGTGAGTGAGGAGAGAGAGAGACGAGTGGTGAGTGAGTGAGTGCAGTGAAAGAGAGACGAGACAGTGAAGAGAGACAGAGAGTGAGAGAGTGAGGTGAGGAGGAGGACAGAGAAGAGTGAGGGAGTGAGAGAGAGAGAGAGAGAGAAGAAAGACGATGAGGAGAGCGTTTATGGAGAGAGAGACAGAGAGAGTGAGAGAGAGAAAGAGAGAGAGAGTGAGACAGAGAGAGTGAGGACAGAGAAGAAGTGAGTGAGTGACGTGAGTGAGTGAGAGAGACAGAGAGAGTGAGTTGAGGAGAAAGGAGGAGAGAGAGAAAGAGTGAGAGTGAGAGAAAAAAGCTGAGGGTGCGGAGAGACAGAAAAAGAGAGTGAGAGAGGAAAGAGAGAGCCGACAGTGAGAGAGAGAAAGAGAGTGAAGAGAGAGGAAAGATGAAGGAGGTGGAGAGCGAAGGGAGAGAGTGAGAGAGGAGATGGAGAGAGAGTGCGTGATGAGTGAGTGAGTTAGGAGTGAGTGAGTGAGTGAGTGAGAGAGAGAGAGAGAGTGAGTGAGAGAGAGACAGAGAGAGTGAGTGAGTGAGTGAGTGAGTGAGTGAGAGAGAGTGAGAGAGAGAAAGAGAGAGACAGAGAGAGTGAGTGAGTGAGTGAGTGAGTGAAAGAGAGAGAGTGAGTGAGTGAGAGAGACAGAGAGATGGGAGTGATGTGAGTGAGAAGGAGAGAGAGAGAGGTGAAGAGAGTGAGGGAGAGAGACAGAGAGAGTGAGGGAGGGTAGTGAGTGAGTGAGTGAGATGAGAGTGAGAGAGAGAGAGAAAGAGTGAGAGCAGATGGAAGGAGGGAGAGACAGAGAGAGTGAGTGAGTTGAGTGAGTGACAAGAGCGAAGCGTGAGTGAGGTGATGAGAGACAGAGAGAATGTGAGTGAGTGAGTGAGAGAGAGAGAGAGAGAGTTGGGTGTGTGTGTGTGTACTCACACAGTCTCTTAAAGACTGCCAACAACAAAGCAAAGTATGGAATGCGCTGCACAATGACAGGCGAGTGTGTCTCCCGGCGGTCTTCTACTTACTTGCATCAATCACAAGCCTGCTTTGCCAAGAACCACTCAAAGGCCGCAGGATTTTAACGCCGTATGCTGCAATTATAAGCCGTGTTTTATACCGCCGGCCAAACGCTTCATTTCACTTGAGTCTGTATGATTTCTCCTGACCTTCTGTATCATGATGCTGTAAGTCCCATGCTTCACTGTTAATGAGCTGAAACCTGAGCACACGTGAGCAGAACATCCTCCTCATGATGCTAAATAAAACCACAACAACACCGATGTGACCTCACATCACCCAAACCAACACGTTCATAACAACCGTGTCTTCTTCACTGCAGATGCAGAAATACTTCTCATTAAAGGACATGAGGAATACTGCCAACCACAACAACCTGATGCTAAAAACATCACACTGTCTGCAAAAATCAGCTGAAGTTCTTGATTCCTTATTATTCACTGCTTCTACTGCATGACTTCACTCTACACCATAGAAAAAGATTCTGTGAAAATATAACCTTGACATCTTTAATCCTGATCCAATAAGTCCAGGAAATCAGTGCTTACAAAGACATCTGAAACTTCACCAGCTGTACTAAAACCGTCGTCTGAGTCTCATGTCACTGATGTCAGGACCTCCACACTGCAAAAAATTACTTTCTTACTTAAGTCTTTTTTTCTTGTTGTCCAGTAAAATTGTCTACAAATATTATATAATAAAAATATAATCTTGAATTAAGGTCGACCTTTTTCTTAGTCACTCAATTCAAGATTATTTTTCTTACCCCATTGGCAGATTTTTTTGCTTGGTTTAAGCACAAATTCACTGAAATTTCATATTTTTTTTACTTAAAACAATAATAAGAACTTATTTCCTTAGGTCATTTTGCTCATCAAGAAAATGCTTCTTGATTGAAGAATGTTTAGACATGTTTACTAGAAAACAAGGAAAAAAAGACTAAGTAAGAAAGTCAGTTTTTGCAGTGCACATGGAGTGTATGTGTCATGACAGACAGCACATAAACATGAGAAGTGTGCGACACTCTCAATCATCATCTCTCTTCAGAGTAGGGATCAATTATTCATTTATCCATCCTTGAAATGCAATTTAGCGGCATCTAGTGGTGAGGTCGGGAATTGCAACCGACTCCTCTGCTCACTCCTCACTTTCGGAGCACTACGGTGGCTGACACAGGACAAAGATGTCATCACATTTTCGCTTCTTTGCCGAAGGAGATCATGTATTTATGAAACACGTTCTGTAGATCAGTTGGTCTGTTCAGGGCTACTATAGAAACAACATGACGGATTCCCTGTAAGGTGTATGTAGATAGACATGGCTCATTCTAAAGTAAGGAAAACATAACGCTTCGTTATACACCTCTGAACACATGGCTATCTATATTTTATTGCATTTCTGTCTATAGATCCTCCAAAACAATACACACTGGACCTTTAAATGACGCAAATGCACACAAATGCATTCAGTAATCATGCAAGCCATTCATGACGCTGAGGAGCACACTAGATCTTTTCTTCGCGAAATACAGACTTCACTTTACTACAACCCATCAAAATAAAAGTTCATCCTAATTCTGATACATCACACTCACGCAAACCGTCCAGAGTCGACTAAAAATGGGTGATTTCCCTCTATTGTTCAACTAAGGAGCTGGACAGACCTTAAGAGAAGATGTGCGAGCGAGTTGTCCTAAAGGAGATTTGTGAATGTTTCAGCAGCTGTCACACACGTCTGGAGATCTCCGACAGGCTTACCTGACTTAATACAATAATCTCATCCGCATCTACGATGGTGGACAGCCGGTGAGCAATAAACACAGATGTTCTGTCCTTCACCATTCCCTTCATTGAGCTGAGAATAGTCTGGAAAGAAAAGGAGCATAAAATCACACGTGTCTCTGTTTTCCCTTTATTCTGTGGCACGTTTCATTAAGAATCCGCCCGTCTCGTGTGACTGTGAGCTCTAGATGCCATTGAAGGGATTTATATGAGGACTCTTCTGACACATTAAAACAAACACTGGCTTCTCTATAATAAGACTCTTCTCATGATAATGAAAAAGAAAAGCTTACAGTGTAAATATCATAAGAGAAATGTTCTCAGAGGAGAAATGACTTCTCCGATGCTAACATCTTCCAAGATCAAGCCGACAGAAATGACCGGAGCGTTCTCCATCTCCGATTGGCTGGCTTTACAAACGGTGAAGCAGATGTCACGGTGTCTCACCTCTTCAGTGATGGAGTCCAGTGAAGACGTGGCTTCATCGTACAGCAGAATGGGAGGATTCTTCAGGATGGCTCGAGCAATGGCCACACGCTGCTTCTCTCCACCTGTCCATCACAACATCACATGATCATTATCCATTCAACAGTGTTCTTCCTCTGATGACGCTTCTGAACCGTGACGTATGTACCTGACAGCTTCAGGCCTCGCTCTCCCACCTGCGTGCCGTACCCATGAGGCATTCTGAGAATGGCGTCGTGGATTCCCGCCATTTTGGCCACGCCGTACACCTCCTCTGCCGTGGCATTGATGTTACCATACTGGAGATTGTAGAATATGGTATTGTGGAAAAGCACGGCATCCTGAAACCACAAGAACTGAAATGTCATCTCTTGCAGCCAGCTTGTCATGTGGAGAAGTTTATTTTTGCATGGTCTAAAATGAAGTGTGATCACTGTTCCCATGGTAGCTTACTGCTGAGATCCTCTCAAACAAACAAAACAAAAGTGCTTGACTCTACAAAACACACCAGCACAGTGTGCAGGGCTGTGCAGTGCGACATGCTACGAAAATCAGTCGCGCGAAGGAAACATTTCCCAGTGTAGCACGCATGCCATACAGTTTTACACGTGCATGAGGTGGAGCTGCTCGTAATGTGAAGTGTGTTTGTCGTATGTGAGGGTAAAGAGATGGAAATTCTGTCATCATTTACTCTCCTTCCAGTTGTTCAAAATCTGTATAAATGTCTTTGTTCTGATGAACACACAGAAAGATATTTGGAAGAATGCTCATAACCAGACAGATCTCGACACCCATAGTAGGAAAAAATACTTTATCATTTTTTGTTCTATTGAACACAAAAGAAGATATTTTGAAGAATGTAGAACTGGGGCACTTTTGACCACCATTGTAATTTTTCCTACTATGGGAGTCAACGGGTGTCGGGATCTGTTTGGTCATGAGCATTCTTCCAAATATCTTTCTCTGTGTTCATCACAACAAAGACATTTATACAGATTTGGAACAACTAGAGAGCGAGTCGTTCATGACAGATTTCTCCTTTTGGGTGAGGTGTCCCTTTAAGGTGTTCCTCAGTGGGTTTGTGTAGGCGTTGTTTGGTGATTTCTGGGGTGGCTGTTTAAAAGCTCAAGTTAGAAGAGCACAAATCCATGTGATAGTACACATGTTAAAGGAGAAGTTCACTTCAAAATAAGATAAGCCCCGTTGATTTTCCCCTGTAATCTCTATTCCTACTATGGAAAGTCAACGGGGGCTTATCTTCAAGTGAACTTCTCCTTTAAACACATTTTTAGGTTACTTAAACCAATATGATATTTTTCCAGGTTTAGATCTAGACATGTGATCAAAGTCTCACCTGCGGTACGACACCCACAGCTTTCCTCAAGCTTTCCAGACTAACATCACGAATGTTCTGGCCTGCGATGTAGATGTTCCCTTGCTGTGGCTCGTAAAATCGAAACAGCATCCGAACGATTGTGCTCTTCCTACAGAAACACAGTATTTCAGCGTGAGGCTTGTTGTGTTAAACGCATTCAGCTATATAACTTTTGTTGAACTTACCCAGATCCACTCCCGCCAACGATGGCCACCTTTTTCCCTGCGGGAACCTCAAATGAAATGCCGTTGAGCACCTTCTGTCCCTCCAAATACTGAAAGCACACATCCTCAAACCTGATGGTGGCTTCCTGAGGAGTTACGAGCAGAGGTGGAGCCATGTCCTTCTCCTACAGAAGATACAACAATATGATATTTAAGCGGCGTGAAATAGGCTTCTGTCCTGAAACACTTCATCAGTCTGACTTTGTAGAATTCACAAAGCTGTAAAGCAGAACAAAGCCACATTTATCAACAATAACTACCGCCAGGGCCATAACAGCACTGTGAAGTGATTCTACACACAGACGTGTGGTGTCAGAGACTCAAGTGATGGTCTGGCAGTAATGAAAAGCATTACTGATGCCCGTGAACACTCAGACAGACTTTATTCACAGTAATAATTACAGACCGCACACCAGATAAAACCCTCCTCACTGAGGCGGTGAAAGACAGAAATACTCAAATGCTACCCCACCACACGCCTCGACGCTTCCATCGCTCCCGTTCAAATGTGAAAGCTCTGTTATTACATGTTTGTGCCATTGCAGCACCGCTACGGCAAATAAAAGAAAGGCTTCTCAACAGACCTTTATCTTAGTGTCCACGCTGAGCAGTGTGAAGAGTGTGTTCATGTCTATGAGAGCTTGTCGGGTCTCTCTGTACACCGTGCCCAGAAAGTTGAGCGGCAGAGAGATCTGAAAGAGAAGGCCGTTCACCATCACCAGATCTCCTACCGTCATCGTCCCTACAGGAGAAACAAACACAACACAGTTAACTACGGCCATAAAACAACCGGCTGAACCATACTTGAAAGTAACACGCAGCATATTTGAGTCTCTCCGTGTTGTATTTGTAAGGGATAATCCACGGCTACCTGTGCGTTAAGGATTTTATTGCACAACGTGGAGGCTGTTTCAAATCTGGTTCGTTTCAAATGTTGATCAAACTGACCGGAACTAGCCGTGCATTAAATGGTTTAAGCACACCTTCCAGCCAATCAGAATTGAGTATTCAAACGGACCACGGTATAAGACTGTCTAAATCAGTTTTTTGGGGGGCTTTAAAAGTTGTGTATCATCAGTTGCTCATTTCAGTTAGCCAATCACAACAGAGATTACTGACACAACTGAAGATCAGGTGCACAGCGCATGTGAAGATCTACACATTTGAAAACGTTTGCTGACCTTTTAAATTGGACTTTAAATGAAGGTAATAACATGACATTTGGAAATGCACACATAATAATAATGGTGAGTAAGAGGCAATACACAAAAAAGGCAAGAGCAGAAGAAATGTATTTGAAGACGTGACGCGTGAGCGGTGATCACCTGCCATTATGCCTTTACTGGCGAGCACCATGATAGCGGTGAGACCGACGCTGAAGATAGCGCTCTGACCAAAGTTCAGCACGGCCAGAGTGGAGGTGGTCTTCAGAGAAGAGGACTCGTACACCTTCAGAAAACTGTCATACCGCTCCGCCTCGTACCTCTCATTGTTGAAATACTGACACACAAAGAGAAACAACACAAGGTTTCATTAAGGAATATTCCACATCATTTATACCTGGATCCCATAGTGATGGTTCTCTGATAAGAACCTATTTCACACGCTACGTCACGTCATGACAGATGATGGGGGTTGTTTCACTGCAGTACTCGAGGATGTGTCTCCTGATGTCACAAAGCTTTAACTATACACCAGCTGAATGAAGCTTTCACAAGATGACGGGTGATGATGTCATATCGACAAACAATGACAGCTCCAATAACTCAAGATATGCTTTCCACGTATCATGTTTTCAGATTCATGTCATAGTTTTGGTCTGTGTGAACTGAAGTGGCATGATGAAGCTCAGCGAATGTGACTCAACGTGTGGATTTATCTGATGGGTGAAGTGTGTGGAGGATTGTTCATGAGTGAAGTGTGCGATGAAAAACAAGTCCGTCTACTACAGACCATCATTTCAATATCATTCTGAAGAACTCATGTTCATGATGCTTTGATGTCGTTCAGTCAAGGTTAAAATCTTTATAGTAGCCCCCTTTGACTAGACGCGTACACTTGAGGTCTCGACCTGAGAAGCTTTATAATACACGACCGAAGAAATGTCCAACTTTGCTGGACTCTTATTGACTGCATTTTATTTATTATTTGGTCCAAATCATCCATTTCAAATATATATGTATTTCAATAAAAATAAAAGTGATTTCCAACATAGAAACACACACCTTCAGATGAATCTCATGAGAAGCAAGTGATTTTAACCGGTAGCGTACAAACATCATCACATTGAGGGCAAAACAAAAGAAAAACCCTGAGGGTATGAGACTCACCTTAACAGTTTCATAATTGAGGAGAGAGTCGATGGCAGCGTTTCCGGCTTCATTATCGGCTTTATTCATCTCGATCCTGAACCGCGTCCTGATCACACACACATGGATGTGTTAGGAACGACACGCAATGCTTTATGAGACGACAACAAGTACTGTACTGTAGTGTAGATCAACAGCATACCTCCATTGAGTAACAGCGACTGTAAATGCCGTGTACGCTGAGAGAGTTCCCAGAGTCACCAGAGCAAACTGACCACCACATTTATAATACTGCACAAACACACAAACATGACATCAGCATCATCACAGATCACCTTCATCCCCACCCTGCTGCTAGCGCTGATGTGTCGGACATCATTCAAAGATCTGAGGACCTCAGCTGTTAGACTCCACACGTGTGTGTCAATCCATCAGTCACCTCTGACTGACAGTTCTTCTGTGTTTCATGTGATATGATGTATGGATGGTGTCAACAGCACACATATTATTCATGCTATAAATAAATGTGTTGACTATCAAGTGTGTGTGTTTGACTGTATACTAGTGTCTGTTGATGTGAACTTTGACACTGAAAGGACGGCAGCGGTGGAATGAAGTGCGTGTCTCACCAGGATGCCGCTGACCAGCAGCATCTCAAAGAGAGTGGGCCCGAGGTTAAAGACCAGCGCGCTCAGAACGAAACTGATTCCACGCGTGCCGCGGTCGATGGCTTTGGACAGCGCTCCTGTCTGTCTGCTCAGGTGAAAGCCCAGATCCAGGTTGTGAAGGTGAAGAAAGACGTTCCTAGCGATCCTTCTGATGGAGCTCTGAGCCACTTTCCCAAAGACAGCGTTCCTCAGCTCATTGAAGAGAGCCGCTCCCGCGCGAGACACGCCGTCTGCAAAACACAGGAGAATTATGGGTAATGACACGGTGGCTTAACCACAAAGCTCACTGCAGGGTTTTCTCTTACACCAACACGTCTGCAACCGCATCATTCCTTCATAAACAAATCGTTTTCCCAAAAATGAAGAATGTTGTTACCAAACAACACTGAAGCCCAATGACTTCCATAGTGAAATCTTCTTTTGTGTTCCACTGAAGAGTCACACACAGATCAACTGAACTATCTCTTCAATGCTGCGCTCTAT
The DNA here is from genome assembly GCA_006030095.1 of Triplophysa siluroides. Lineage (NCBI taxonomy): Eukaryota > Metazoa > Chordata > Actinopteri > Cypriniformes > Nemacheilidae > Triplophysa > Triplophysa siluroides. The sequence goes on from VCII01000308.1 coordinate 8,598, forward strand.
AAGAAATGAAACTAACATTGGTTATATACATGTCCATCAACCAATAACCAATATCAAACATACACAGATTATAATCACAATTATATTCTGATACTGAAAGCAGCGACACACAACAACTCTGCAGGTGAGCTGAAGTGAGCGTGTGAAGATCATGTTCACGATGTCGTCCTCTTCACTCAAGAGCACCTGAAGCTCATTAAAACAGCCAACACCATCACACCTCCATCCTTTTGACCCATGACTGCATCTTGACTCACAATACCCACCACACTTTACATTATTAACACACGCCTTCTTACTGTGTAGCTTAAAATAACGTGGAACATGTCGTCCATGTGCTGACATGCGGCTTACATCTTCCTGCTACAATCGCATTAAAACCCCTTGAAAATAGACACATTTCATATATCGGCTTAGATTGTTAGTGAGGATACGTCACACTTAAAACCATCTCTCTGAACCGCACATTGAATTCTGTTCATACAATACATCTTCTATATAGACGGTTTCATCTTAACATCAGTATCATGCTATGTCATGCAGTCTTCAGACTTCTCATGCTTAACATGGTCATCTTGTTAAAAAGTATTACTCTACTTGATACACTCTTCCAGCACTCCAACTTGTTTCGGAAAGTTTTTTTTAGTTGTGGATGCAGAGATCCTATTCCTTCTATTGGCCAAAAGCAAGCCGAAGGCGAAAGAGCCCGCCCATGTGCCAACCGACGAGCGAGACCCGCTTAACATCAAGGTTATCTGCGCTGTGTCAGATGCAGCTGGTTACTCTTGAGATAGTGAAGTTTAGGTGCTTCTGTTTGTTCACAGCATTTCAGTGATGGATGTTATATAAACGGTGGCTATATCACTAGATTTGGAGATGGTTTGAAGCTGATAGATGGAGCGCTCCCAGTGCTAAAAGATGCACGACATGAACTGCCCGCGGTAAGTCAAACTAAATCATACGTCTGTGTTTTGTTGGCAATCAGCTTGTACGATCATTATGAACAAAACAGGAAGGGATTCATGTGAGGATGTGTCGTGTGCTCGTGCTGTAGTTCCATCCCACTATAGCCACTAGTCCCGCCTCCAGCAGCTGTGTTTTTCTGGAAATATCGTACAGCTGTATCTCTCTTTTATAAATGTGATCAAACTAAAGACTCTTCGAAGATACGACGTATGAAATACCACAGTATAGGCACTCAAGATTATCATGAGATTGGCAGAAACTGAGATCTTTAACAACATAAACAAACGTTACAGCACAAGCACACTTTTGCGACCCCAACTGAACTTCCAGTACACATTCACACCCAGTAGAGCGCCTGTAGATTATTTCTGATAACAATCAACTGAAAGCGAGAAGAAGCGTAACTTAACTGGCTAAACTAGTCCATCCGTTATTTTATTTAGACTGCAAAACCAAGCTCCACCACTAGATGTCAGTGTACCGTATGCTTTCTTTAAATGCGACCGAACTACAGGACCCATTTGTTTATTTGATCAAATAAACATACAACAAAATTCAACAAATCGTTAATATTCAATAAATTAATATTAACATAAATTAAATCAAATATAGTTATATTATTAGACACTTGCCAAACTCAAACCGGAAGTTAACTGGGGGTCAGACGCCCATCTGATAAAACGGTCTACAAGTTTATTTCATGATGTCATGCAGAAGCGGACAAGCTGCTGAAAAACAAACAGCTGTATTCAGTACGTCCATAATCTATTCATACAACAACCACACACACACACTACAGAACATACTGTTTTAACGGTCGATAGGTAGATCAGTACGTACTGTCATAGCTATTTTGGACGCAGCGACTGACTCCTCTGTCTCATGAATACACTTAGCATGTCACTGTGATTAAATCTGTTCACAAAATATCTGCTGTAACGCATCAATGAGCAAGAATGAGTGAGTGTCTTAAACACAATACTCATCAATGCAGCGCACACGTGTGTGTGTACGTGTGTGTGTACGTGTGTGTGTGTGATGGCTCTCATTAAAACGCGCCGTTATGAGGAGAAAGTGAATTTTCACTCTAATGACTTGTTAAGTGGTTAGTAACTATTACTCATTAGCTTCATTTCTCTTCATGTAAAACCCCCTGGAAGTGTCTTGATGATGTCATATCAAGAGAAAAAGAAAGCCTGCGTGAGACCCTCCCCCTTTTAAAATAACCAATAGCGTTTCATCAGTCACACCTGGCATTTGACAACTTGTGATGGTCACAGTTGTAAAAACATCGGTTTGATTCCTGATTTTATTGCAAAGGCCTGATGCTTGAGCTTATGTTATAAATCAATAAACTATTTATTTGGTCAATTCAGATCAGGCACAGCCGCACAAAAGCCTGTTAAAACTTGAGGGCTCAGTGAAAAGATGGAAAATGGTCATGAAAAAATGTGAATTTTCTTGGTGATTACATAGACCTTAAGATATCCTTGAAAATGTAATTATTTCACAGGACTGAGATTTTGTTGCACTGTAGGTTGAACGGTGACATCGCCCTGCAGCGTGTTAAAGTGAGGCGCGTCTGGCACAGAGACACGTCTTTATAAAGCACAAGCTGGGCACTTATCAATTTAAGCATCTGTACAGCGCGAGCTTTACAGCTTGATTGTATACTTATTCTGATGTTATATTCATTAAGAGGCTTATAAAGTGATCGAGCTGCGCAGACAGTTTATACAGTTATAAAGTCAGGCGGGTCTGCGCATCCTCTTTATACAGCGCGAGCTACAGACTTATAAAGTGAGGCTAGTCTGATCTGTACAGTGCGAGGTTTTATGCCTCTTAGCCTCGTTCATATTTCTTTACAACACGATTTGCAGCACAGAGCAGCAAGAGTCACACAATGAAAGTGAAACATATGTTGGAATCAGGTTGCCGGCTCAACATCGTCTTGTCTATCAGTCATCGGCATTGTCTATCGGCCCAACCCTATTGACACAACACATTACAACGACAGTAATAGCATTATCAACAGAAAACTTTTCAGGCAAAGGTCAGACGACACTTAATATGCAGCATGCTTCCCAAAATGAAGTCAAACACCTGCCAAGACAGGAGCGAGCAGCACTTACAGCCAATCAAAACAGCCGTTGCCATGGTTGCCACCGTGTTTGGCGCGTCGCTCAGGTTCAACATGTGTCCCGACATCTGGTTCAGGCCGTCCACAGCATATTTAAACATGAAGGGCACCGTCACGTTGGTCATCTAAAGGACAAACAGGGAAAAAAGGGAAAGGTTGATGTTTTGATAAGTTCCTGCGAGCGGCGTGACACCACATTAACAGCAGAGAGCCGCCGCTCCGCTTCATGCATCCGCTAATGGAATTGAAATGGTTATTAAAGGTAATTAAAAGCTGGCGGACAGCTGCCGGCCCGTGCCAACACGCAGCAGAACATTAGCTGAACGCCATTTCACTTTCATTTCTTTTCACCTCATTCATCCCATGTGACTGACTCAGAGAGCTCTTTTAATTTCACTTGACAAGAGACTGACCACACATCAAGACATCAGATGAGCGAGACTGAAACAATCTTTCATATTCATACTGACCTCTGCGAGCTTTATTTAAGAATAAAAACTTCAACTCCATTCTGACCTTGTATTAAGTGCTGGGTAAAAAATATCGACTCTTCTATTTTAATCCAAATGCATGGACGGAATTCTTAAAGGGACACTTCACCCAAAAATTGAAATCCTGTCATAATTTCCTCACCGTCAAGTTGTTCCAAATCTGTATAAATGTCTTTGTTGTGATGAACGCAGAGAAAGATATTTTGAAGAATGCTTATAACCAGACAGATCTTAAACCCCATTGACTCCCATAGTAGGAAAAATTACAATGGTGGTCGAAAGTGCCTCGGAACTGTTTGCTGTCCTGCATTCTTCAAAATGTCTTTTGTGTTCAATTTTTCCTACAATGGGAGTCAATGGGTGTTGAGGTCTGTCCGTTTATAAGCATTCTTCCAAATATCTTTCTCTGTGTTCATCACAACAAAGACATTTATACAGATTTGGAACAACTCGATTGTGAGTAAATGATGACGGAATTTTCATTTTTGGGGGAACTGTCCCTTTAATGCAGGTGCCAAACGAAAATATTATCTGTGTGTCGCCTCTCGTCCAGAAGATGGCGCCATTATTTTGAAATCTGTTTTATTCTTAAACATGTTTCAAGTTGTTCATGATTTCAGTGTTGCACATTCGCAATGTTTTTATTTTTTACAGCAATGTTTGGTTACTCAAAGAAAAAGTAATTCAAATATAATGGTGTGGGCTCTACTATTAACGTGAATGTGTATTTTAATACAGTAAGTGAGTATACAGTTTTCAGCATATATTTAAATATGGAATCCATGTCTGAAAATCAAGCATTTTAAATGAAATACTGATAACTAATCAATATTGAATCGAATATAAACCATACAAATAAGAATCAAATCGCCAAATTGGTCTCAAACCCAGACCTCAGTATATTCCTGAAAAGCACTCTGGACCACCTTATTACAATTAGTACCATTAAAACACACACACCCCAAAAAACCTTTTTCTTCACGCAGTCTCATTTCTTTTTTATTTTAGGGTAAGATGTCACCAAACAAACTGATGATCTCACGAAAATGTCTTACTCTATGAGACGAGGTGATGACTAATCTGTATGATGTGAACGTAGGATCAATCGCGACACTAAAGCCTCACTGTCGAAGAGAAAATCTGTGGAAGCAATTAGTGAAAACAGTAAAGAAAGAACTTATAATGTGCTTCAAAAAAAGGCTTTTGCTGTTTTTGAGGCTTTGATTCAGTTTTTTGGGTGTTAAACAATGGATGTTCATGTTTCTAGTTTCAAAAAAAGCTTTATATTTCACATATTTCAAGTCTATTGTTCACCGCTGTCCTTCTCACAAAACGACTTCTTCCGGTCTATATAAAGTCCCTGCTTCCGAAACGCTCTGATTGGTAAAGCTGTCCAGGTCTGTCGTGATTGGTTCCCTGCTTACAGTGTGTGTCTGAAGATGTCCCACCCACACCTTATCAGCGAGCTTAAGCTTCTCAGGCTGTTGTGATTGGTCGGTCCCCTCTCAGTGTACGTGAAATCATAAGCTTCGGCTTTAAGCAATAAACAGTAACAATGGCGTCAACTTCACTTCATCAGTTAAACACATGCGGATCGAACCACGTCTAGTGGTTGGGCGGAGGTTTTTCAAAAACTCGGAATAGTGACATCATGTACCCGGGAGGTAAAGGGCGGTAGTCTGTTCTCTGTAGTCCTTGAAAAGCGAATTCTGTTAAAGAATATCTCGCTTGGCATTGAACGTTGAGTTTGATCATTTTACAGAACAGCAAGATTACACACTAACTTAAGTCTGAAAATTGGCATCATGGGGAATGGCCGCTTTAAGAACACTACGACTGTTACTACACATGTGTAGAAAACATATTCATATTCTTCTGCTGTTTTCAGAATACAAAGCCTGTCCGTCACAGACGTGAAGCTGTAACATGACATCACGTCATGAAATAACACAGCAGTGCTCTGATAAACACACACACCTTGGCTCCGACGAGCAGGCTCAGAGATATGACCACACGAGCACGGAGGTCTGGTCGATCCTTGGGCCAAACATACGTCAACATGGCTCTGAGAATCTTCGATGTGTTCACTTCGTTCAGCTGGTGACACACACAGTCAGAATGTTAATATCAGGAAGTTTAAAATGAAAAACATGATCAAATGTTCATTTCTCAACACTACATACACAACACATATTACGGTAACACTTTAGTATAGGGACCAATTCTCACTATTAACTAGTTGCTAGTTACCATGCCTATTATTAGCATATCGGCTGTTTATTAGTACTTCTAAAGCACATATTCTGCATGACCAGACTCTACATCCCTAATCCTACCCAAAACCTAAACCTAACAAGTACTTTACTAACAATTAATGAGCAACAAATTTGGAGTTATCGAGGCAAAAGTAGTAGTTAATGGTTTGTTAATAGCGAGAATTGGACTTTAAAATAAAGGGAAACCCATACAACCTATACTAAAACAAATAACATTATAGACCGACATTTGTGATGGTTTGTCTGTCCGAGAGCCCAAACATGCAGCAATACACACACGGGCACGCACACACGCGCGCGCGCGCACACACACACGCCTGGTTTATTATCTCTGTGGGGACAGTCCATAGGCATGAAGATGTTTATACTGCACAAACCCCTAAACCTAAAGATCATAGAAAACTTTTTGATTTTCAAAAAAGATCGTTCTGTATGATTTATAACCATTTATTGCTGGTGGGACCTCAATTTTGGTCCCCAAGGTGACACGAGTCCTCGTGAGTTGGTGTGTATTCAGGTCTAAGTCCCCATCAGGATATAAAACAAGGCCACACACACGTATGCGCACAAGCACACACACATCCAGTAGACACTGGCTGTCACTATAATATTTGTTATGTTTCTGTCTATCAGTCAGTGTAAACCATATCTTGTCTTCTACAGGTTAAATTAAACATACACTGTTTCTTCTGTACCTTTTCTCTGCTATTTTAAAATATTTGAAAACTATTTTCGTCTGATATATGTCCATCTAAAGACACTCCTGTAATAATAACCAGTGACACAGAGAGCACACATAATGTGTCATGAATGATGATCAGCACATTCTCACTGAGACAGTGCCACCTGTTGGTCAGAAGTTGTGAACGACTGTCACAGGAAGTGTTTCACTGAAATCATCACCAGTGAATATTTCACTCAACGCAATTGGTGTGTGTTTAGCCAAACATCCGGCATGTCTCGAAGAGTGGCCACACATCCTATGCCACTCTTATGCCCGTGTGCTGGAAGCCACTCAAACACTTCTAGGCACACAGGTGAACCAATTTCAGGGGTCATTTTAAAAGAAAAATGACACACTCGTTGTTAATTATCATCATTTCTGAATAATTCTCGAGCCATGAACAACACTAATGCATAACATGAAAACAATTTGCACTGGAAAATGATGTACAATAAAATCACAAAATTGTCATTCTGAAGAGAAAATGTGGAGGTATGTGTTTGTTTATGGAGGATGGTGGAAACGGAGCAGCAGATTTCAGAGACGTCCTCACCACATTTTTGGGATCTGCATTCAGTCCTCCTCCTGCATTTCCATGCCAGCACGGTCTCTCTGGAACCTGTGAATGCTGAAAACACACACACCAACACAAATCACTAACACAACGCCATGCGCTCAGTATTTACTTGAACGTTTCTGACATCATGTCTTAGCTTAATATCTGAACGTGACTCACTTTCACCGCTTGCAGAATCTGCTGTGTGTTTGGGCTTCTGCTGACGGTCCATGTTGACGCTCGGCTTACACTTGACTTGAAACAGGAAGAAAAACATATGAAAAGAATCAGTCCCACAAACACTCGCATACAAGTCTTCCACATTTATATCTAAAGATTGTGTAAGATTTCAATTCTTTAAGCTATTACTATGACTCGAAACCATCCCACTGTACAGGCAAATGAGATATGTGATGTGGGCTTGTCAGTAACACACCAGTCAAAGAAACTTAGCCAAAGACATTCTGAATCATGACATGACAACAGAAAGAGTAAAAGCCCTCACAGAGCTCAGCTCTCACAAACTTCACACATGACACACAGCTTACAAAGCTGGGAACAAACATTCTGGTGATAATAATAACAGTGTGTTTGTCGCCGATCAACGAGAACGTGTGTTTTATCTGCTCTTATCTAACGTCACATGACGGCAGAGTTACAGTTAAACCAACATCATGACACACACAGAACTCACACGATCACGACCAGCATGACAAACAGAAGATCTGATGTCTGTTATTTATTTTACAGTATGATGATGAAGATATAAAGAGTGACATTCACACTTGTCATTGGTCACGCTAAACACGCTGCGCCTCCCACATTAGCAAAACATGCTAACTTAGTTAGTGTGAAGAGACACTGAGGCCAGTCGAATGTAATTCAACGGTTGACGTTAACTGCGATTCACAGACACACACTCGCGTACAGTCACTGTGTGTGTGTGTGTGTGTGTGCGTCCTCCGTCCTTGTGTGGCGTTAAGTGTGTTAGGACAGTACCTGTCGTGTGTTCCGGTGTGTGTGTTTATTCCTCTCTCTGTGCTCGTGATAACTCCATATATGAAACGCGCTGCTATGCTGCAGTAACAGCGATAATTTGCGCCTTTGAATGTTGAAGCCACACTTCAGCGGGATCAAGAGCGGCGCCATGCTGTACTCAGCGCGCGACGTGACGTCATGCTTACATCACTGTAGACCGGAATCGTTGGTCAGGTCAGCTGCTGCTTCTTCTTCTTCTTGTTTGGTTGGGTTTGTCGCTACCCGATCCGTCCCGGAAACACGATTTGTTCCGCGCATGCGCGAAAGTGCGTCTACTTCTGTTCGAAACAATTTACGGCAGTTTTAATAAAAAAGTTGTTTGTCCAATATTTTTTTTAAAAAAAAAGAGCAATTAACATCAAAAGACATTAAACACATTACAAATTATAATGGTTTGGTGAAACGTACGAGGGATACACAAAGAATCCTGTAAAGAGTGGAAAGTAGTTTTTCTCTAATAATCTTTATGTTGCTTTTTATTATATTTTTTGATTCCAAGAAAATACAATATGACAAAATATTATATGTCAGGAGTGAGAAATTGATTTTTATATATAAAAATACTTCTTTATTTATAGAAAAACTATAAAACTTAAAATGAATATGTTTATTAGTGATTCTCTTAAAACTTTTTTTTGGCAAAATATGTCAAGGTTAATATGTGGCACAAATTGATAACCTAATTAAATAATTGAAATCCTTACCTGGTTACCCTTGACAAGCAGGATTTTCAGAATTCATCCAATTTATTTATACATTTGTTCCTTGTTTTCTTTAGTCATTCACTAAATCTCAACCTCCCACCCAGCCTCTCTCAGTCACACACTCAAACATCTATTCATCTACTTAAATTGCTGATTGAGGAACAGGGCATTGACCTAACTTTTCTAATATTTTAACAAATGTCTGCATTTAAGAAACACACAGAAAAAGATATTTATGTATTTATTACATTCATTTACACATTTGGTTATTCCAAACAACCACCAAAACCCCACCCACCCAATCACTCAACCTAACCCAGTCACCCTTGTTTGCGCACTCTCTCGCACTCTCTCGCACATAGCGCTTCCAACCATTTTTGTACTCTCCAATATCACCACTAACAGACTGTAGTAAAACGTCTGCGATAACAGGAAGTGGCGCCAATTAGAACGTATCGAGTCGACTGTCGTAAAAACGGGAATTACCGGAAGTAGACGCACTTTCGCGCATGCGCGGAACAAATCGTGTTTCCGGGACGGATCGGGTAGGTTGTTGCTAGAAGGGAAACGGATACGGCCGGAAGTGGTGCAAAACCTCGCCATATAATTACAATAAATGACATTATCTAACGCCTTCACCTACCCCAACCGTAAAGCCAACCTTACAGTAAATAAAATGTATATCAACTGTTTTCTATGGAAGCATATGTGTTGCAAAATTAAATTTGCAATGTAATATTCAAAATGGCAACGCAATATTCAAAATGGCAATTGTGATGTGTAACAGGTAAGGAATAATAACACAATTAACATACATCACAGCAATGTATTTCTGTATTTAAATTTACATTTTCCATTACTCCGCATGTGCAAAGTTTGGTGCAGAAGGAAAATGAAATGATATTATTATAAAATATATTTATTTGTAACTGACGATCACATTCGTTGACCATCGTCTGTATGAGAAATGCTGGACAAAACAATGGGACGGCGGCTCTAGCCGCGGTCAAACTACACTTTGAGCACGTGTACTGGCATAACAAAAAAATAATAATTAAATAATCAACCCAAAACGTTAAAATATCCAAAGCTTCACTTAACTGCAAAAAAGTTACTTATTATTTTAATATAGCTAAAGGTCGCGTTGTGATCGGTATTAGTCACGTGATACGAATTCGCAGGTCAGAGTTCAACAAACCCATGTGTTTAGATCCTGGTTAATACAGTTGGCAGGCCTGACATTGAATTGCACAGTCAATTTATTAAAATACAAACTACTAAAAATAGTGTTCATAATGTATGACCATTGTATTGCCGCAGAGGTTTTAAGATTGTTTGCACCATATTCAAAGTCACGGGGCCGTCTGCCGAATCGTCCCAGCACCGCTGGACCTTCAGCAAAATAATCTAAAAGTGTTTCCTACACCCATCGCCTGTCCAAGAGAAAGGAATGTGAGGTGCCAAGTCCATCAGTGAAGAACAAATTAGAGAGGGCAGGAATAGGAGAGAAGAGGATCACCATTCCAGGTAATAGTCAGTTAAATGTGTTTCTCTACCCCCAGATAAAGGGGTTTGCTTAAATCATGCTTACATTCATGTATTATCCACCTGAAATCATCATTTACTTGCACTTTTATTTGATCTTTGTTTTAGACAAATACTGCACTCCTCGGGAGTTTTCAGACCATCTCTTTCAGCATTTCCCTATGTTGAAAGATTGTGGCGGTTTCCAGCTCTTGCGATCCAGAGGATCAACACGTTCCAAAAAATGTGAGACAATTCCCTGTCCAGATGATGGGTATCCCCTGAGTACCTCTTCAGGAGTCTGTCATGGTTGGGCAGGCTCTCATATATATCAGGCCACTGCAGAAAGATATAGATCTGCAGTTAGGTAGGAAAAGGCTAAAATCTCTTGTTAGTAATAATACTCTGGATGTTGAGAAAGTTTTAACCACCAAAATTAAGTGATACACTAGTTTTAAATAAAGTGAGTTAGGATACCCCTAAATTAATATGTATTTGTATAAGCTAACCCTACTATCTATCTGCTAATGTGACTTTATGTTCTAACAATGATTCAGACTCTGAGAGTGACCAGCCTATATCCTCTGGACCACTGACTGAATGCAACGAGAAGTATAGCCCGTCAGAAATACAAGACCAGGTTGATGTTTGGGAAAAGTAGGTGTTGGTGGTGCTTATCACTCAACAATGTAGATGCGCATACATGTATATTAACATTATTTTTAATGTCAAATGATTTTAATTTAATGTGGGCAGACATCCCACCTCTTTGTCTCTCTCTCACTCGCTCTTCAAAATTCCCGGGATTTGTATATAATTTGCACCAGGGAGCCACTGCCAATATGCAAGAGACTTCCGCAACTTTTGTGAGAGGTGGGATATCTGTGTGGGTCTTATCTTTATACAGATTTAACATTTTGCACTTGACCTTTTAGTCATATTGAAGTGATGGATGTCTGCAATAATTAATTAATTTATAAGTTTCTTAACTTTTTAAGTGGTCAATTACAAAACATTTGATGGTACTATGGGAGGGTTTGCAATACAGCTGCAAAGAGAGTGATGTTGAATTCGATATCTTTCACTAATCTAGCTGCTGTACTGTCGTATCCGGTTCAAAGTGATATCAGATAGCACTGGCAGTACAAGACAAGAAGAAATGGCAGCAACCATGTCAGAGGATCATGCTGAAAGGGAGGAACGGGCCTCTACATCACTCAATACTGTTTTCTCAGCCAGTACCAGCCCATCCGCGGAGCCTGCCACTGAAGCGTCTCTATCGACCAAACCACTGAGCACACTTTCTCTGTGTTACCTTTTTTTTCTCATACTACAAAACAACAGGACATCTATCAGGGATGTTAATTATATCAGTTAATCATATATTTTTTGAAGAATTGTTATCACTAATCTGTGTTTTCATAGAGTGGAAAATGAATCAGCTGCCCGGATGTATCGAAGACAGATCTTAAAGAATGCAGATGACAAACCAGACCTTGTTGTTACACTAGATCTGCACAGCTGTGAAAAGGATTGTGAAGGAGAAATGTTAGCTTTTTATAAACATCCAAATGTTGATTGGACAAGTCCATTAACTGTAAAACTTAAAGGTATGCATTCATTGGTGCAAAGTAGCTCTGCTTGTTTGCATTAATACTTTGAGAAAATATTAAATTGTATGTAATCTCTATTAAAAAAAAGGAGATGCTGCATTAGGGGATGGAGTAAAACGGCACTTTTTCACATTGATAATGGAAAAGCTCCACCATGGATTTGAACTTGACATTGGTGAGTTATAATTGAAAACATGTTGAAAGGCTGTACAGAGCTTGGACATAACATTTCCTTGACCTCCACTTTAGTCACTGTTAGAAATACAGACATACAGGATGTAATACAATTGAGCTTTTTTTAGTAGATTTAATAGTTAAGAGCATAGATAATAGAGTAAGGGATGCTTAAGTATGCTCATCTGAGTGCATTTTACTTATTAAATCTATCAACTACATTAATACATTTTTGCCTTCAGCGCATTGCTTTTTGATGGGTGCAAATTGTGTATTATAAAAAAAATATATGCTTTTTTGAAATATGCAATTTCTTTTTGTACATTTTGTTTTCAGGTGCTTGGGCGTGTTAAATGCCAGATTAAGATGTTAGAAAAGGTATCAAAGAAACCGGTATCTGGCCACTTCTCTCCCAGAGACTTGACAGTCGTTTTCATAAGGGAATCGGTTATGGACATTACAGCACAGGTTAGTATAGGCTACTTGTATTTTAAGAATTCACAAAAATATACAGGAAAAAGCAGTCCATCTTATGTGTTACTGATTATATCATTACAGATTAACACATTGACATTTTTGAGAAGTCATGATAATGTTATTTAACAAATGGTCAATAAGTAAAACTGCTTTAAATGATGCAGATTTGTAGCGTTACATGGTCACACATCAGTATAAAAATGAATCAACAGGAATAATGAGTAATGAAAAAACAGCACAGATAATATATTTCTTATTCTACATTATAGATGTTTATAATTAACATCCTTTATTCAAATTCTCCCCCCATAGTCAGTCCTTCAGAAAATGTCTTGGCCGAAGTCTTTTGCTGAGGATGATGATGAAGAAGACATCGATGTCGAGACTGTCAGCATGATCACAGGCTACGTGCGTGACATCATTGAAGCTACTTGAGTTGTAAATGGTCGGTTGATTAATGTTTGTGCAGTGTAATAACACGTACATAAACTACAATGTTTTTTATTGGATCTTTTTGTATGAATTACTTTCAGCATCTCCAAACATGACAGCTGACCTGCTGAAGTTCTGGGTGGGATGAGATCCCTGAGACAAGGGATTGTTTGGTTGGTTGTACAGGTGGTTACAGCAGAATACCCGGTTGCACACACGTTTTAACACATTGCGCCTTCCATGTCACTATCAGAGCTATATTCAGAAAGGACCCTGATGTGCCTGAAGTCTGTCAACAGTGGATTTGGCCTCATTTAACGATTTGAGAAGCATCTTAAAAGTGTTAAATGTTCTTAAACGGAGTTATTAAAAAGGTTGACACTGTTAGTGTTAGTTAGTGTAAGGTTTTGTCTTTTTAAATGTTAATAGATATTTCTTGCCTCAAGCTGCACTAATGTAAAAATGTTAAGTAATTCTTGTATGTGCGAACACACGCACACATTGACTATATTACAACAGTACAATTTAAACTTAAAACATGTTAAATATCATTTGGTGTATATATACAAACAACTGTATATACAGTTACATTTAAATAAAGCATTTTCATTTGAATACTCTTTTGTTGAAACGGTTATTTTATAGGAATGTGAATAAATTGTACAGTGGGTAAACATGGAAAATGAAAACTCCACACATTCAGAAGCTGGGTGTACAAGGAACGAAATTGTAAATGCAATTTGGCACAGTTTACTGGACAACTGGACAGTCCTAAAATATATGTCCACTTCAAAAGAATCAGAATGCTCCATTGGGTCGATGGTTTCTTGGAGTTCTGCAATTTCATCATCAGTTAATGCAAAGTCAAGAACAGGAACATGCACCCCAAGGTTTGGATCGTCAGCGTATCCGCTGTCTTCCCATTCAATGCTTGATATGGCTTCACTCCGAAGAAAACAAACCTGTGCATTTCACTTACATATTTATCATTTGCCTTCATCTTATGTGGATGCCAAATTTACCTCTGGTTCCAAAACCGGATTCTGGAACTGACCCACTTGCCACAACTGATTGGGTGTCAGATTGTGTTCTGTCCTTATGGAATGATTGTCCCAGCCCTCACAAGACATCCAAGCTGGCCTGGATGAGTGGCAGGAAGACATAATGGCAGCAGAATAGATGCAAGGAGTTGCTAATATCCAGCACAGGATTTTCCTCCAATGTGTGTGTGCAGAATGTTGTAGCAGACACTTGTCACCCCTGTGAATACATCACGCCATAGACGCTCTATACTGCATAAAAGCACAACATAGCCCAGTAAAATCAATACCGCTACATCACACCGTATATTGCTTCTGAATGTGCTAATGTGTGCTGGACTCTTGTGAAACACAAGATGGAAAAAATGATTCCCAGAACAGGTTAAACATAAACCTTAACATATACGATTGAGTGTCTGAAAAATATATATGCATCTCTTGTCTAAATGGTAAGGTAAGACATCAACCTTTTATGTTCTGTCCAAATCGCTAACTTCATTGTACCAGTAAACACACTTTTACTGGACACAAATTTATGGATTAAATTAATCTTGACTAGTTGTGGACAGTGAATTGATACATCGTTCTCTGTATCTTAAAAGTACGGATTTTGAATGACGCTGTATCCAGTCAGCTTGGTGTCCCCGGAGCTTCAATATGACACAAAACAGTAATACTTAAAACTTCCAATGACTGTACATCAAAGCACCTTAAAATGATAAGAAAACAAACATTAAAACGAAAGAACTTCTGATTATGAACGCTTTTACCGGCAATGAAGCTGTTGTTGTCTGTGCCACAAACTGAAAACATCAGTTCAGCAATTCCCACATTTTCACCTCCATGATCACCTCGGACTCTGAAAACAAAAGTTTTATACATTGTGATCAGTTACAAATTCACACAATTAACAAATTATAACTGAAGAACAACATTAGCAAGTGGAGACGTACAGAAGAGTCATGTGATAAAACAATAGTTTCAATGTAATACCTCTCCGGGAAACCATGTGTATTCACTGCTTCTGAAAAAGGCCAAATGGGTGTCTGAGCAGTTGTTGTTGGCAACCTTTAGGTACATAATGTCCATCCATCCATTTTCTTCCGCTTATCCGGGGCCGGGTCGCGGGGGCAGCAGTCTAAGCAGGGATGCCCAGACTTCCCTCTCCCTAGACACTTCCTCCAGCTCTTCCGGGGGGACACCGAGGCGTTCCCAGGCCAGCCGGGAGACATAGTCCCTCCAGCGTGTCATAGATCTTCCTCGGGGTCTCCTCCCGGTGGGACATGCCCGGAACACCTTCCCGGGAAGGCGTCCAGGGGGCATCCGGAAAAGATGCCCGAGCCGCAGCGGATCTACTCTGAGCTCCTCCCGAGTGACCGAGCTTCTCACCATATCTCTAAGGGATCGCCCAGCCACCCTGTGGAGGAAGCTCATTTCGGCCGCCTGTATCCGGGATCTTGTCCTTTCGGTCATGACCCACAGCTCATGACCATAGGTGAGAGTAGGAACGTAGATTGACCGGTAAATCGAGAGCTTCGCCTTGCGGCTCAGCTCCTTCTTCACCACGACAGACCGGTACAGCGACCGCATTACTGCAGAAGCTGCACCGATCCGTCTGTCAATCTCCCGTTCCATCCTTCCCTCACTCGTGAACAAGACCCCCAGATACTTGAACTCCTCCACTTGAGGCAGGAACTCTCCACCTACCTGAAGTGGGCAAGCCACCCTTTTCCGACTGAGAACCATAGCCTCAGATTTGGAGGTGCTGATTCTCATCCCAGCTGCTTCACACTCGGCTGCAAACCGTCCCAGTGCATGCTGAAGGTCCTGGTCTGATGGGGCCAGCATGACGACATCATCCGCAAAGAGCAGAGATGAAATGTGTGTGGTCCCCAAACCCGACGCCCTCCGGCCCCTGGCTGCGCCTAGAAATTCTGTCCATAAAAATTATGAACAGAACCGGCGACAAAGGGCAGCCCTGCCGGAGTCCAACATGCACCGGAAACAAGTCTGACTTACTGCCTGCAATGCGAACCAAGCTCCTGCTCCGGTCGTACAGGGACCGGATAGCCCTTAGCAAAGGGTCCCGAATCCCATACTCCCGGAGCACCCTCCACAAGATGCCGCGAGGGACACAGTCGAATGCCTTCTCCAAATCCACAAAACACATGTGGATTGGATGGGCAAACTCCCATGAACCCTCCAGCACCCTGGAGAGGGTATAGAGCTGGTCCAGCGTTCCACGACCGGGACGAAAACCACACTGTTCCTCCTGAATCCGAGGTTCTACCATCGGCCGGATTCTCCTCTCCAGTACCCTGGCATAGACTTTCCCGGGGAGGCTGAGAGTGTGATCCCCGATAGTTGGAGCACACCCTCCGGTCCCCCTTCTTAAAAAGAGGGACCACCACCCCGGTCTGCCAGTCCAAGGGCACTGTCCCCGACCGCCACGCGGTGCTGCAGAGGCGTGTCAGCCAAGACAGCCCCACAACATCCAGAGACTTGAGGTACTCAGGGCGGATCTCATCCACCCCCGGTGCCCTGCCACCGAGGAGTTTCTTGACTACCTCGGTGACTTCAGCCCGGATGATTGACGAGTCCGCCTCCGAGCCCTCAGCCTCTGCTTCCTCAATGGAAGACGTGACGGCGGGATTGAGGAGATCCTCAAAGTATTCCTTCCACCGCCCGATGATATCCCCGGTCGAGGTCAACAGCTGCCCCCCTCCACTGTAAACAGCGTTGGTAGGGCACTGCTTCCCCCTCCTGAGGCACCGGACGGTTTGCCAGAATCTCTTCGAGCCCGACCGATAGTCCTTCTCCATGGCCTCACCGAACTCCTGACACAAAACAGTAACACATAATGTGTCAAATATATTTGAACATACTGTATACAGCTACGGTAATATAGATATATAGATTCTGTGTCAAAAATGACCGTATACGTGCAAATAACAATATAATAACTATCAACATAATACAATATCAACTCGGGTTTTAACTTCAAGACCTTTAAGGGGATAGTTCACCAAAAATGTAAAATATGTCATGATTTATTCACCCTCTTGTCATAGTTGATAGGGGCAATCGTGGCCTAATGGTTAGAGAGTCGGACTCGTGACCAGAAGGCTGCCGGTTCGAATGCAAGGCAGCTTACCCCTACTTGCTCCCGGGCGCTGCAGTGATAGCTGCCCACTGCTCCGGGTGTACGTGTGTTCACCACTTGCTGTGCGTGTGTTCACTACTCACTGGATGGACTAAAAGCAGAGGTATATTTCGGGCATGGGTAACCATAACTGACAATAGGTCACTTCACTTTTCACTTCATTTAAATGGGCTGTCATGTTTACTGATACATGTACGTCGATATATAGACTGTGTCATTATACGTGCAAATGGCAAGACCTTTAAGGGGATGTTCACCAAAAATGTACGTCAGTTGTTCGTGAATGGAGAGAAAAAAGGCAATGCAAGGCAGCTACCCTACTTGCTTGGGCAGTGATGCTCGGGTGTACGTCACCCTTGCTGTGCGTGTGTTCACTACTCACTGGATGGACTAAAAGCAGAGGTATATTTCGGGCATGGGTAACCATAACTGACAAATAGGTCACTTTCACTTTTCACTTCATTTAAAACATGTACGGCTTTCTTTTTTTTGCAGTTTACCCATCACTTCTAGTGCATGAACACAAAAACAAATGCAAGTCAAAGGGCACCGCTGTTGTTCGGTTACCAACATTCTTCAAAATATTTTCTTGTGTGTTCTGCGGAGGAAAGAAAGTCCTTTAAATGTTGTTAGGGTCTGGACAAACCCCAAGTGTAAAGCTTACAAGAGAACACATCCAAGATGGAGAACAAACTAAGAAAGTATTACACTACTACACACTAAGCATGCATACACACATCTATAGTATAACTTTATTTCACTTTTATAAAATATTTTTTCTATACATAAGTTTATTTTTAGCATACATGCTTATACCCTAACAAACATTTAAACAAGTCTTACCTCTCTTGAGTAACCATCTATTCCACCAAAGGTCACAAAGCACCGCCCAAACATGACTACCAACAGGACCAAAAGACAAGACAACCCAGTTACAAAAAAAACGATCCTTAGACCGGCTAAGTGGAGCGGGGACCTTCGGGATAACAACATTAAAATGACTTTATACTGAAATGGAGACCTTCGGGATGACTTGCAAACACACCTGATGAGTTTACTGACAGTAATCACTGACAGGTACGGTCATATATCACTAAACACCATACTATAGGCTATATAAACCATATAGGCTATATAAACTATAGGCTATTCAAACCACACTCAAAGCCTTGCCATCACATCCAGGAAATAAGTCAGTAAATTTGAGTAAAATCATCCCGTGCGAATGCGTCACATGAAATACTGATGTGTGGAGGTCATTTATAAATCACAGGTATCCAGATAAAACTGATGCCGTGTGAAAACTGTGAATGGTGCTAATGTGTAACCTAACGTTACGTCTCTATCCAATCAAAGCAGTGGGCGTTAACTTATAAAGTCTTCGATGCGGCACGCCCATTAAAACCGAGAGTTTGTAGAGCTGGTCTCAAAACCTGGGCAGTAAATAGCCTATAACTTATTGATTTTGATGTTTTTGAATGTAAAAACCTTGCGAACGTCATAAGTAGACCTCATACAACAGTATAAAACAAAAAACAAGGCCAGTTCGTCCCACCTTTAAATCCACAGGCACCAATAATTATATTTAATACTAGTCATAAATACATAACTTCAATATATGTGTCCCTGGATCAAAAAAACAGTTTTAAGTAGCACGGGAACATTTTAGTTTAAAGCAAAAAATACATTGTATGGGTCAAAATTATAGATTTTTTTTTATGCCAAAAATAATTTGGATATTAAGTAAAGATCATGTTCCATGAAGGTATTTTTGTCAATTTCCTACCCTTAATATATAAAAACTTTATTTTTGTGAGTGGATAGCCTGCTACAGTGCCTCTGATTAACAACTTCAAAGGCAATTTTCTCAATATTTAGATTTTTTCGCAATCTCAGATTCAAGAGATTTAAAAGATGATATCTCCGCCATTTATTGTCATATCCTAACAACCCATACATCAGTAGAAAGCTTTATTATTTAACTTTACATTATGTAAAAATCTAAATTTTCGAAAAAAAGACTGGTTTCGTTGTCCACGGTCACATATAAGGAGTGTTTTCATTTAATGTTGGGTTAAACGCAGAGCTTTAATGTTTGTATTCGCTATGTGTTTTGTGCAAATTGAGAAATACTGCGAGTGAGATCAGAGTGCTTGTGCAAACTCTGCACGTGTTTGCTCGTGTGTATTCCGATGCGCGTCATTCATAAAAAATGGCAAAACCCTCTAACATGATTTAGCTTTATTTCCTTTAAAGGACACGTTCGATGCGATCCCATTTTTCAACCAATAGTTAGTGTGTAATGTTGCTGTAAGAGCATAAATAATACCTGCGAACTGATAAAGCTAAAAGTTCAGTGCCAAGTGAGATATTGTCTTTAACAGAATTCACTTTTCAAGGACTACAGAGAACTGCTGGATCAGACTACAGCCCTCTACTTCCCGGTTACATGATGTCAGTATTCCGAGTGCTTTTAATAACCTCCGCCCAAAGGAATACGGCAAAAAAATGGGCGAGGCTTTCCTTAGAGAAGTGGAAGAGCCGCTGGAGTAAACCTTGGAGAAAACAAATGGGTAAACCTTCTCATAAATTACAGCAGGAGGTAGAATTTTTTTTTTTAAAGCTTCGGTGGTTCAAAAAGCTTCACGTCGCCATCACTAGAAATAACCACAGATAGAGATGGGACTTTTGACACTAAGCAGTGTGTACAGTGTGTACTCCATTGAAGCAGATTGGTTCGAAACTGTGTCTAGGCTTGTATCAAATCTCTGTGATCACGTGACCAATGACGTTTGAAGGTTCATACGTCACAATTAAACACCTGAAGCGAGGTAACTGATTCGAATCTTTGCCACGCCTTCATTCAATATAAGGAGACTCAAAACGCTTGGTGTTCCCTCCCTGCTTCATAGCATTGCAAGATAACTTATGAGATGGCGAATTCGAATGGAATAAATGATCCCATGCATGGGAACACTTCCACCTTGTGTCACCCACAAAGGGTAGGTATTTATTAATATAACAAAATATGATATTGCTAAATATCTCCCTGAGACCCTTGCTAGGATTAAATTGTTACATAAAATAAATTCATGTTATGATATACAATTCTAGTAAAGTTTAGCAGACAGCTAAATCCTTAAGATTGTAGCCTGTCATATTTTCCCAGTTTCTTTCATATTATCTTTACTGTTTTAATTTCGGGTTTCAATATATATGTATATGTATATATATATGTATATATTGAAACCCGAAATTACCCGACACTGTGTGTTTGGAAAAACCGGGCTCAGCCGGGAGGGCCAGATCCCCTCTGACGTATCATAGCTGCACTCAGTGACCCCGACCAAGTCACCGAGGAAACATCCACGAGGAAGAGGGAGAGCCCACCGCCCGCGACCCAGGTAATCCCACTCGCCGAAGCCATGCATGTCCAACCCGTTCCCACTCCATGATCGACACCAGAAAACAGAGGAACAACCAGGGAAAATAGTAATAGCATATTGGAACCTTATTCCTCTGCTGTCTGACATCGACCACAAAACAAGACCAAACCAGACCCACACAGCCCCAACAAATAAAATCCCCCCAACCACAACCAACGAGCCCCCCCAACCCCCAACGAACACCCGCCCAGGAACCCCCAATCAGGGCCACTGAATGCAGCTACAACTTCAAACTGCTGACATGTGATGTAGTTTTGCATTAAATACCAAGCATTGTAACAATTAGCATTAATGTGACAAGTAGTCCGTCTTTGCTCTTGGTTGGGGATAGAATGGTCTGAGCTGGGATGGTCAGATGGTCGCCTTTCTCTTGGGTGGTAATGGAATTGCCATAGATGGAGCTGGGATGGTCAGTCAGTCCGCAGCTGGCGTAATCTCTAGTCCGGGATGGGCATATGACGTCCATCTGGGCCTGGCGGAACTCTCCCTACCTCGGGATGGGCATCCCGAGGCGGAGGCAGAAAGAGAATAATTAGCGTAGCTGCTGTTCATTTACTATGCATTAGTGAAAGCTTGGGTGAAAAGATGTGTCTTTAATCTAGATTTAAAATTGGGAGAGTGTGTCTGATCCTCGAATAGTATCGGGAAGGCTATTCCAGAGTTTAGGTGCTACGTATGAGAAAGCTCGACCCCCTTTGGTAGATTTAGTTATTCTAGGTGTTATCAAAAATCCTTTTTTGAGATCTTAGAGAGCGTGATGGGTTCTAATGTGATAGAAGCTCTGTTAAGTTGCATTTTGAACTAACTGTAGTTTGTTTATTGAAGATGCAGGACAACCACTAAGAAGAGCATTACAGTAGTCAAGTCTTGAGGTCACAAATGCATGAATAAGAGTTTCTGCGTCAGCATCACATAAAACATTTCGTAATTTGGCAACATTTCGAGGTGGAAGAAGCTGTTTGTGATATTTGAGATGTGATTTTTAAATTACAGGTTGCTGTCTAATATAACGCCTAGATCTTTAACTGTATTTGTCGGAGTAACAGTGCAGCCTTCGATATGCGGGTTATAATCTGAGATATTCTGTTTACGTGTCTTTGGTGCTATAAGTAATATTTCTGTTTTGTTAGAGTTTAAAAGAAGGAAATTACTAGTCATCCAATGTTTTATATCTTTGATGCACTCTGCCAGTTTGGATAGCTTGAAGGAATCATCTGGTCTTGAAGAGATATATAGCTGAGTATCATCTGCATAACAGTGGAAGCTAATTCCATGTTTTCAAATAATGTTGCCCAGGGGCAGCATGTATATGGAGAAAAGCAAGGGTCCTAAAACTGATCCCTGAGGTAATCCATAGTTTACTTGCGTTAGATTTGACGATTTCCCATTAAAATGGACAAATTGATATCTGTCAGATAAGTAAGATCGGAACCATTGAAGTGCCTGTCCCTGAATACCGGTATAATTTTGTAAATTATCTAAAAGTATTTTATGGTCTACAGTATCGAACGCAGCACTAAGGTCAAGCAGGACTAGGAGTGAGATGTTATCTTTTATCAGATGCCATAAGTAGATTGTTTGTAACTTTAACGAGCGCAGTTTCGGTGCTATGATGCGGTCTAAAGCCAGACTGAAATTTTCATACATGTCATTATTTTGTAGGAAAGAGCACAACTGAGTGGACACTACTTTTTCTAGTATTTTAGACAAGTACGGGAGATTTGAAATCGGTCTATAGCTTCCAAGTTCACTGGGGTCTAAGTTTGTTTTTTTGATAAGAGGCTTGATTACAGCCAGCTTAAAGGGTCCTGGGACATGGCCTAGATCAGGGCTACTCAAAGTCCGGACCCCGGTCCGGATCCGGACCCGGAGGGAGTTAAATCCGGACCCGCTTGTTTGACTTGTGGCGCCGCTGCGCTCAGACCAATCGACGCATGACATCACATGACCGCAAGAGAGAAAGAGACGAGACCTGCCTGCTCTGTAAGCTTTTGAATCGCTCTCGCGATGTCAATTGCTTCCGTGAAATCCAGTAAGCGTATGACGTTTGACGTAATCGAGCGGGTTAATATAACGACACTTCAGCGAGGTGCGTTCGCGGTTCTATAGGTGAGGATGTCCGTTACTAAAAAAAGAAAAGTCGAAGAAAACAGAGCTTTTAAAGATGACTGGACAGAAAGGTACGGATTCATTTTGCCCCAATCCAGCACAAAGCTGTTCTGTTTAATTTGTAACGAGACAGTTTGAATTATAAAAAGTGGCCATTTCTCACATAAGGCTGCTCTGTATTTTGCACCATTTTATTTTTGGCCTATACCTCTTGCAGTCGCGATTTCTTTAAGACTGCAAGGGAAGCTCAGCTTCCCCTATAATTGTCAAAAAATGAATGGTCAAATATATGTACTATTATGTTAACATTTTATTGACTAAAAATGCGTTAAACACGT
This sequence comes from Triplophysa siluroides, assembly GCA_006030095.1. Taxonomy (NCBI): domain Eukaryota; kingdom Metazoa; phylum Chordata; class Actinopteri; order Cypriniformes; family Nemacheilidae; genus Triplophysa; species Triplophysa siluroides. Next base: position 31,809 of record VCII01000308.1, read on the forward strand.
TCATCTCGAACGAAAACAATTTCGTTCAGAATCAGCTACTTAGGTCGGCTGACTGGATTTCCTTCTCATTCATTCCCGTAGCGTACAGTGCATTACTCTGTTGAAGCCCAGCGTCCATTGACTTCAATGGGGCTGCTTTAAACAGTTTTTTTCACTGCTTAGAAACAAGACGGTCATTGGATAATGCTGCGATTATGTCCCGCCCACGGACGCTCAGCGTCTCTGGGATGAATGGAGGAGTGGGCTGGCCCGGACTCCGAGCGTCTGCGTGATGATTGGAGGGTCTGTCATCTCTTTTTAATCCACTTTTATGTCCTAAAACGCTCGTTTTTTGGGGTCGACAGCTTATAAAAACGTATTTCTGTTTTTTATTAGCTTGTTTGCTATACATTGTCACATATCAGCTTTTAGACATTGTTTTTTTTTTTTTTGTTATAAATCATAAATGACAAGGAGGCGGCAGCTTCTCGCAATGCAAAGAGAGTGGCCATCCTTGATAACATCTTGGAGCAGATTCCTCGACGTTTTTCAAATTTGGAAAGTATGCTTTTCTTAGAATTAGTCAATCCAGGGAAATTTGATGACATGAGACAAGCATTTCCAGAGGAGGCCTTCCAAAGTGTCCTGAAAAGTTATGGCCATCACTTTGATTCAGGGAGACTGAGGTCTGAACTTCAAGTCCTGTATTCAGATCAGGACTTGCAGAGGAACAGGGGAAAGCTGTGATTACTTGGTGTTCCTTAAAGACATGGAGTTGGACAGTGCAATGCCTCAGCTTTACAAACTGTTCTCATTAGTGGCAACAATTGGAGCTACATCTGCAGGTGTAGAAAGGAGCTTCTCCTGTTTAAAGCGGCTCAAGTCCTATACCCGTAACACAATGGGCCAAGGCCGTTTAAGCAGCCTAGCTCTGCTGGCCATTGAGAGGACACTGGTCAAGTCACTGGAAAAGACGCCTAGTTGGTACGACAGGGTTACAGAGCATTTTCTTGAAATTTTTATGATTTAGGCCGAAAATGAGCTTCCCCTCTTTAAAAGATCAGCAGCCGCCACTGACCTCTTGGTATGTTTTTCCACTTTTGGATTTGTTGTAAAAGTACTTTAAATGCAAAATACTCTATTGTTTTCAAAAAAGTAATGTTAATTCATTACAAAAAGTAATAAGGATGTGTATTAAAAACTAATTTTGAAACAACCAATTATCCGGACCTTTGACACACTCGTGAATTCAGATTTGGACCTTTGAAAGTAGACTTTGAGAAGCCCTGGCCTAGATTAATTGACGAGTTGATAATGTTATAAATGGGCTCCATAGCAACAGGTAGTAACTCTTTTAATAATTTAGTTGGAATGGGGTCTAATAAGCATGTTGTCGGCTTGGATGTTGCAATACGTTTAATTAAACGTTTTATAGGTAAAAAACACTGTAGCTTTTCTTTTGGGGTGAATGTTGATACTAATTCCTCAGACACAGTTGGAGGTTGGGTTTTAACTACGTCGTCTCGTATTTTTTCGATTTTTTTCTGTAAAAAATGTCATGAATTCATTGCTACCAAGGTGTGGGCGGAATAGCCAGGTCAGGTGAAGTCTGTTTGTTTGTTAGTTTAGCAATTGTACTAAATAAAAACCTTGGATTGTTTTTGTTAGTTTCTATGAGGTTACGGAGGTGCTCGGCTTTTGCTGCTTTTAGTGCCTTTTTATAACAGTTTGCACTCTCTATCCACGCAATTTTAAAGACCTCTAAATGGGTTTGTTTCCATTTTCGTTCCAGTTTACGCGTTTCTCTTTTTAGGCCGCGAGTGGTGCTATTGTACCATGGTGCTTTGATCTTCTCGTTAATCTTTTTTGACTTCATAGGTGCGACCGCTTCTAATGTATTAGAGAAAATAGTTCCCATGTTGCTGGTCATGTCATTGAGCGATTTTGTATTAATTGACAAGGTTATTAAGGGAGTCAGATCTGGCAAGTTCTTTACGAAACTATCTTTAGTAGTTGATGTGATTGTTCTACCCTGTCGATAACGAGATATACAACTGATTTCTGCAGTGCGCAATGTACATGTAATAAGATTATGATCAGTGACATCGTCGCTTTGAGGTATAATATCGATATTGGTCAGTGAGATATAATCAGGTCGAGTGTGTGATTAAGTCTATGAGTGGGTCTATTGATGTTTTGTGTTACACCAAAAGAGTGTAGAAGCTCTTTAAACGCCACTGCTAATGCATCGTTAGCACTATCTACGTGGATATTAAAATCTCCAACAATCAGTACTTTATACCTCCTGGATACCATGTACACAATACCAGGAAGGAAGGCCCTGAAACAAAAATACAGGGTAACCAAAGACCAGGCTGTGGCACAAGTTTCAAAGGCATCTACAGTCAGCTTAACAGCAGATATGTGGACCTCAATAAATGTGGACACCTACTTGGCAATAACCTGCCACTTCATTACAGAAGAGGTCCAGCTGTCAACTATTCTGCTAGGTTTAAAAAAATCCCCCCAGCCCCATACTGCAGCACACATAGCAAATGCCAAAGACACTCTGATGGCAGAGTGGGGAATCCGAGAGAAAGTGAGGAGTCTGATAACAGACGCAGCACCAAATATGGTGGCATGTGCCAAACTCCTCGATGTGTGCCACATAAACTGTTTTGCTCATATGTTGAATCTGGTGGTGAAAAAGTCACTGTCACGAACATCAGACCTTGATGACATTCGCACCAGGGCACGCAGAATTGTTGCCCATTTCAAATTAAGCACCACAGCAAAAAAGAAGCTGTTAGAAATACAGCGACAGATGGGAAGACCAGAGCATAAACTTCTACAAGAGGTTGAAACCCGCTGGAACAGCACGTTCACGATGCTTCAGAGACTGTACAAGCTGAGGGAGAACAGAAAAGAGAGTCTCTGTATCAAAAGTCATCCCTATTGTGAAGATGCTGAAGCACATTGCATCCAGACAGTGTGCTTCACTTACACAACCAATTGCCATTAACTTCGTCAACAATATCCACACCAACCTTCAAGAGAAATTTTTGCTGACCTGGAGAAAGTAACATCTTTGACACTAGCAACATGATTGGATCCACGATTCAAAGAGGTGGGCTTCTGTAGCATGACCAGGGCCCGTTTTTTCCGGTTTTAATTTTTCTGGATTCCGTTTTTTTCTGTTTTAATATTTTTGGACTCTGTTTTAATGGCTAAATTAAGTTTAAGTAATCAAATGCATTCTTAATCCATTTAAATCATCAAACTTATACAATTTAACAGTTATTTATTAAAAGTAAAAATGCATTGGTATCATTTTAAAGTGCTTCAATACAGAATTTCATCAAAAACAAAACAACTGTGAACTGTGATGAAAACAGAGATGAAAAAAACTAAAGCTGTGGAACTGCTTTATGGCCAGAGCTATGCTTGTCCATTCTAAGTTTTCCATCTGTCAGAGACATCTCCATTAAAATACATGATAGCCAGCCTCTTTGTGTTTAGCTCTGTTAGTGCTTCACGCTTGTCGGTTAGGAGCATTTTATATTTGCTGAAACTCCTCTCACTGTCGACTGAACTCATTGGGAAGTAGATGTAGGGTACTGCTATTTCCGCAATCCTTAGAAATCTCTCACTCATAGCCTTCCAGTAATCGGCAAGTTCCACAGAGAGAGAGATGGCTTCCCTCGACACACAGTACTGATAGGCAATCCATTCTTCGGTGAGCTCTGCCGATGGATTTGCCAGGGGCTTCAACTGTGCATAGGCTTTAATCTGCTTTTCCATAACTGGAGCCTGCCTAGGATCAAACACCTTAACCAGCTTGTAGATCTCTTTAGCTGAAGGTGTGTCCCAGTGCTTTGAGAACTTTGTGAAGGCCAGGTGGAAAGCATCATGCAGATGGTCAAGCACCTCTGTCCTCTCTTTAATACTCATCTGTCTCAAAAGAGCATCTGTCTTCGGACCAAACCCCCAAGTTTTTGCGGTTCCATTTGCAAGGTAAGAACCTAGCTCCTCCATGACATTGTATACAGACACTGCTGTGGGTCGGTGGGTTCCTTCTAGGATAGAGAAAACTGAAAATAATGACATTTTCACAGTGAGATCCCGCACCTTCTCCTCAGTTTCCAGCAAGTTGAGAATGTTAGAGACAGCCTGGGATGATGAATTCTCTGCCAACAAGAATTCTTTATAGAGATGAACATGCTCTGCATGGTATTTCACTGCCTCAAACCAGCTGTTCCACCTTGTATTCACTGCTTCGGGGGGGACCCTAGCCTGCACTGTCTCCTTCATAATCAGGAAGCTCACCCATCTTCGTTTTCTTGCAGGCTTCTTGAAGAAGACAGATCTCATCAAGGTCACCAGTAATGCAACCTCAGTGAAGTATTTGTAAGGCCGCCAGGTCTCTCCTACCAGATTGATGACGTGGCAGAGGCAGGTCACATGCACACTGTTGGGCATAACACCTTTAAGGACTTCTTTGAATGCCTTCAAGCAATATGATGCATTAATTGTGACTAGTGCCCACACATTATTGAGATCCAGATTGTTTCTGTGGAGGGACCCCAGTATTGCCTGGGAAAAGGTTGTGTAGTTGCAGCTCTCCATAAAAATGACATCTGTGAGAAAGTAGTGGCCTTCAACTACTGAAATTAACATTTACATTTTAGACATTTAGCAGACGCTTTTATCCAAAGCGACTTACAAAGAGTGTAGGAGCAATAAGCCATATGTCATACAGGAGCCATAATATATGAAGTGCCAATACAAAGTTACTGGTTTCAACAAAAGCTTGACCACTACCTGTTGAGAGAAAGGGTTAGTGTTTTTTTTTGTCTGTCAAATTAAATGAACTCCATTTTTTTTTCTCTCATTTGTCTGTCAAATTAAATGAACTAAATTAATTTGGTGCATTTGAATGATATACTTAGGTTAGGCAATTTCAACTAAACCAATGCAAAACCTAATAAAATAATTTTGGAAAAGAAAACATTATTCTCTGTATATTCACAAGTATATATTTTCCGGATGCCCCCTGGACGCCTTCCCGGGAATATTCACAAGTTGCTGTTTATATAGGTCTGTACTACATCTAGTGGTTATACCTAGTATTACATTTTCTATTTATTTCTCCCAGCAGCAACAGTCTGCCTCTATGTATTTAATTTTAAATACCAGATGGGTAATTAGTACAAAAAATAATTGTATATAGTTTTAGATGATTACTTTTGTTATTATACTTATTATGATCCCAAATTATTACTGACTTACCTATAACAATGTTTAGAACACTGCAATCTCGAATGTCAGTCGTTTCATCAACCACAACCCACATTTTCTTCCCACTGATCTTGTTCAGTACGGCTTCCATGTGTTGCTCAAAGACGCGAGGTAAGCGGGTTTGATGAAGGCTGCTTTCATTTTGAGGCAACGATCCTCCTTGCTTGCAGTGCTTTACGAGAAACGGACGCAACTTTTTCATTTTCTCGTACGGGATATCAGCCTCTGCACACACAGAGGGTCCATCTCATATCCAAAGCAACAGCCTCTGTGACCACCTGGACAGCCATGTGGATGCACAACGTGTACTGGGTTTCTCGAGGGGAGATACCAGCGGCCACCGGCCCTCCGACTCCCGTGCTGCTCCATAAAATGGGGCCCCAGGACGACCCGGAGGCATTCATAGACCTTTTCGAAAGGTCCCCGGAGGTATCTGGCTGGCCCCGCGAGAGCTGGGCGGCCCGGCTTATCCCGCTGTTGTCGGGAGAGGCCCAACTCGCGGCTCAACAACTGCCAGTCCAGAACCTCCTGGATTATACGGACCTTCGAAAGGCAGTCCTCCAGCGGGTCGGACGAATCCCGGAGCAGCATACGCAGACTGCGTTTCCGGTCGCTGTAGCTTGGGGACGGTGGCCACCCCTTCGTGTTTGCCCAACAGCTCCGGGATGCCTGCCGCAAATGGCTACTGGATGATGACAGCGACGTCGACAATACGGTGGAAAAGGTAGTGCTGGAGCAGTTTGTGGGGAGGCTGCCCGCAGGGACTGCCCAGTGGGTCCACTGCCACCGGCCGACGTCGCTGATACAGGCCGTCCAGCTGGCGGATGATCACATGGCAGCGTGCCGTAGGGTCGGCGGCTCTCAGGTCTCTCTCCCCCCCTCTTTCCTTCCTGTTTTTTCCTCTCCTAGGTCCCGTCCGGTGACGCAAACAGCGGCCCATGTTCGGGGCAGTCCGACACCCCGGTTCCTACCGGACATAAGGGCCGATCTTCGGCGTGTGGGAATGACCGGCGGGGCAGAGCCCTCCCGTTTTCCCACTTCCTCCTCTTCTCGCCAATCCTTTGGCCTACTTCCGGCTACCGGGGCGGCGAGTCGGCCTGGGCCGGTCTGTTGGCGGTGCAGGGACCCGGACCATCTCATCAGGTCGTGCCCGGTTATGGAGGTTGGTGCGGTGATCCGGATCCCCGACGCACCGCAGACCGCCCTCGATCAGGCTGGGTTTTACCAAATACCTGTGAGTATTGAGGGGGGTACTTATCAGGCCTTGGTGGATTCAGGTTGCAACCAAACCTCGATCCACCCAGGCGTGATTCAAGCCACGGCATTAAGGTAAGGTGTGTGCACGGGGAGGTGGTGAGCTATCCCTTAGTCGCCATGGCGATCAAATTCAGGGGAAAAAAACATACAGTGGAGGTAGCTGTTAACCCACACCTCTGACATCCGCTAATTTTGGGGACGAATTGGCCGAATTTTAGTGTTTTATTAGGGTATTTATGTGGGCGGTGGCGCAATTTGGAGAGGCAGAGCCGGGACCCTCGACAACGGATCCAGGAGAACGGAGCACGATTGAGAGATGAATGCTCTCATCGTGCAATGATTTCCCCCTGGATCAGTCTAGAGATGAGTCGCTCAAAAATGCGTTTGAGCAGGTCCGTACGATCGACGGGCAGTCCCTCCAACCGGCACAACCGCTCACTTATCCATATTTTGCCATGATAAAGGACAGGTTGTATCGAGTGTCAGAAAAGGACCTCTTTGGCAGTGGCGCTCCGCAATATTTTCGCTAAAACCAGCGTCTATCACCCACAAATGGACGGATTGGTCGAACGTTTTAACCGTACTATAGAAAACCATGATCCGACAGTTCGTTCACGAGGACGCCAAAAATTGGGATAAATGGCTGGAGCCCTTGTTATTTGCCGTGCGCGAGGTTCCCCAAGCCTCCACGGGGTTTTCCCCCTTCGAGTTGCTCTATGGACGTAAGCCCCGTGGGGTGTTAGATGTCCTAAGGGAAACTTGGGAGGACGGACCTACCGCTAGCAAGAACGAAATTCAGTATGTAATGGACCTGAGAACAAAACTCCACACCTTGGGGCGGCTCTCTATGGAGAATTTGTTACAGGCCCAGGACAGACAAAGCCGGCAATATAATCGGGGCGCCAGATTACGACAATTTACACCGGGAGAGAAAGTCCTCGTATTGCTCCCAACATCCAGCTCAAAATTACTCGCCAAGTGGCAAGGACCCTTTGTGGTTACACGACGAGTGGGGAATCTCAATTATGAAGTGGTAAGACCAGACAGAAATGGGGCACATCAATTATACCACCTCAACCTCCTTAAAAAATGGAGTGAGGCGGACGCAGTGATGCTGGCGATGGTGGTAGGAAGGGAGGATGATCTCGGGCCAGAGGTGGGAAGAAAAACTCAACCGAACACTCTGGCCCCGTGGGGATCATCTTTCGCCATCCCTGACGTTGCCAGGTTGCAGGCTCGTTTTGCCGATGTGTTCTCGCCTCTGCCTGGCCGCACGACACTCATAGAGCACCATATTGAGACCACACCGGGAGTGGTTGTACGTGGCCGGCCTTATCGTTTACCTGAACACAAGAAAAAAGTGGTTCAGGAAGAATTAGACGCTATGCTGGATATTGGAGTAATGGAGGAGTCCAACAGTGACTGGGCCAGCCCGATAGTTTTGGTTCCCAAAACCGACGGCTCGGTCCGGTTCTGTGTGGACTATCGCAAGGTGAATGCTGTGTCGAAGTTCGATGCATATCCAATGCCGCGGATTGACGAACTGCTTGATCGGCTAGGTGCGGCTCGCTTTTATTCAACGTTGGATTTGACAAAAGGATACTGGCAGATCCCCTTATCTCCTTTATCCAAGGAAAAAACAGCTTTCACTACGCCATTTGGATTACACCAATTTGTCACACTTCCGTTCGGCTTATTCGGAGCCCCAGCGACCTTTCAGCGTCTCATGGACCGTATCCTATGTCTACATGCAGCATATGCCGCACCTAAATGCGGTATTGAGTTCGCTGAGAGGAGCGGGGCTCACGGCTAATCCGAAGAAGTGTGCAATTGGGCGAGTGGAAGTCAGGTATCTGGGCTTCCACTTGGGTCACAGGCAGGTGCGTCCCCATATTGACAAGACAGCAGCAATTGCAACCTCCCCGAGACCCGAGACCAAAAAGGAGGTGAGGCAATTCCTGGGGTTGGCAGGTTATTACAGAAGGTTTGTGCCGGACTATTCAACCCTCACCAGCCCCCTGACGGACCTCACTAAAAAGAAAGCACCAGATCCCGTCCAATGGTCGGAGCCGTGCCAGCAGGCTTTCACCCAAGTTAAGGCTGCTCTGTGTGGTGGCCCGCTATTGCACGCTCCTGATTTCTCTCTCCCCTTTCTTTTACAGACGGACGCATCGGACAGGGGGCTAGGAGCGGTCCTGTCCCAGGAGGTTGAGGGGGCAGAGCGGCCGGTGCTGTACATCAGTCGCAAGCTCTCGAGGAGGGAGACGATGTACAGCACCATTGAGAAGGAATGCCTGGCGATCCGGTGGGCCGTTCTCACCCTCCGCTATTACCTCCTGGGGCGGGAGTTCACCGTCTGTTCGGACCACGCACCCCTCCAATAGCTCCACCGCATGAAGGATACCAACGCGCGGATCACCCGTTGGTATCTGGCATTACAACCCTTTAAGTTTCAGGTGGTCCACAGACCGGGGACCCAGATGGTGGTAGCCGACTTCCTCTCCAGGAGGGGGGGAAGCTGCAGGCCGGATGGGGCCCCAGCCTGAGTCGGGCGGGTATGTGGCAAGGGGGGCGTGGTCTAGCGGAGTCTGGAGAGAGAGAGAGACGGGAAATCGGCGGGAAATAAGTAGGTCAAAGACCGATTGTAAACACCTGTCTGTAATTACAGTGATTGGTGAGAAGAGGATAAAAGCCAGCACGAGGAGAGATTCTGGACAGAGAGTTTGGCTGCGTTCGAGACGGTGTTGTCGAGAGAGAGATCGAAACCGGAAGTCTACGCATGTGTCACGAGGACACATTTAAATATTATTTACTTTTACTTTATGTTTTGCTTTATACTTAATAAAAGTTACTTGCCAGCCACGCCGACCCTGTCTCCTTCCTTCCGTGACAAAGAACCCTGCTACACCGTGTTATACAGTAAATTCCGTTTTTATGTCTGGATTCCGCGATTCCGTCCGTGTGTTGACAAATTGTCAGGCAGCAGTGGAAAGACTCACAAGAGAATGTGCCAGAGTAATACCTGCACCTGCACCAGCCCAGCCACTGCCACCAGCAGAGGGTCCATCTCATATCCAAAGCAACAGCCTCTGTGACCACCTGGACAGCCATGTGGATGCACAACGTGTAATAAATTGTACCGCTAGTGCAACTGCACAGGTCCAGAGGTAACGTACACTTTTACTCTGTGTTTTGTTTTCATCTCTTGCTGAAATGATAAAGATCTCATTTTTTTCTTTGCTTATCCAGATATTTGAAGGACAAGCTGGTTCCCAGGATGGAGGACCCATTAAAATATTGGCTCCTCCACAAGGAAGCTTACCCGTACCTTTATAGAGTGGCTCCACAGTACCTCTCCACACCAGTATCCTCAGTCCCATGTGAGAGGATATTTTCAAAGGCTGGCAAAATCGTTAGCCAGAGAATAAGCTGCTTAAAGCCAAGCACAATTGAACAGATTTTGTTCTTGAATAAAAACTTGTGAAAAAGAAGTGCTCACTTCATTTGTACACTGTGACACAAGGAAGTCCTTCTGACTTATTCCCGCAAAAGTACTTCTACAGGGTAAAATTTTCATATTTTCATATGATTTTCAGTGACTGGGCGAGCCCGGTAGTTTTGGTGCCCAAAACGGTAGGCTCGTCAGGTTCTGTGTGGATTACCGCAATGTGAATGCAGTGTCGAAATCCCACGCTTATCCAATGCCGCCGGTCGACGAATTGCTTGATCGGCCAGGCACGGCTCGTTTTTATTCGACATTGGACTTAACAAAAGGATATTTCTAGATCCCCTTATCGCCGGTATTTAAAGAAAAAAACATGCCTTCACAACGCCGTTTGGATTACACCAATTCGTAACATTTCCATTCGGTTTGTTCCGGGCGCCGGCCACCTTCCAGTGTCTCATGGACCATATCCCCCGACCACATACGGCATACCTAGATGATATTATCATCTTTAGCAACGACTGGCAGCGGCATATCCAACATTTGAGGGCGGTCCTAGGTGCGCTGGGGGGCGGCCAACCTAACGGGAAATCCTAAAGAAGTGTGCGGTTGGGCATGTGGAGGTCAGATATCTGGGCAAGACCGCAGCCGTTGCGACGTCTCCCCTTTGGTGACCCTAAGACCAAAACAGAGGTGAGACAGTTTCTGGGGCTGGCGGGATACTACAGACGGTTTGTGCCTAACTATTCGGACCTCACCAGCCCGCTGACTAATCTCTCTAAAAAGGAAGCGGCCAGATCCGGTCCAGTGGACAGAGCTGAACCGGATCCAGCAGGCATTTACCCAAGTGAAGGCTGCCCTGTGCCTCTCATGACTTTTCCCTCCCTTTCTTGTTGCAGACTGATGCGTTGTACAGAGGGCTGGGTGCCATCCGGGCCCAGGAGGTGGGGTGGAGGAGCTGTGGCCGGTGCAGTACATTAGTCGTAAACTCTCGAAGAGAGAAACTAAGTACTGCACTGTAGAAAAGTAGTGTATGGCCATCAGATGGGCCATCCTCACCCTAAGATACTACCTCCTGGGCCATGAATTCGACCTCTGTTCGACCACGCCCCTCTGCAGTGGCTCCACCGCATGAAGGATACCAACGCCCGGATCACCCGTTGTTATCTAGCCTTACAGTCTTTTAAGTTCCAGGTGGTCCACAGGCCGGGTGCACTGATGGCTGTGGCTAACTTCCTCTCCAGGAATGGGGGGGCTGCAGGCTGGATATCTCCCCGGCCTGAGTCAGGCGGTGGGGGTATGTGGTGAGGGGTTGGTGTGGTTCAGTGAGGTCCGAAGCGGGAGAGAGAGCTGGGAGACGAGCGGTGAGTAAGTGGGGCAAATGCAAATTATCAACACCTGTGTCTCGTTCCAGTAAGGGCGTGGAGAGACTGCATATAAAGACCACGCGGCCCGAGTCACACTGTGAGAGACACGGATTGAGCACGGGCCGTACGAGTGTCGCCACGAAGGACTACACATTTCAGAAGCTATCAAAGGATCAGCCGCGTATGTTTTGAACACTTGAGACGGTTTCTGTTGAATAAAGCCTGTCTCAGTCCAGCCAACCACATCCTCTTCCTATCTTACTACTAACCTTGTTACAATCATATTAAGCGTTTTTTTACATGTGTTCTAAGGATTATATTGACATGCTTGTTGCCTGTGTTCTAAGGATTTTATTTAACTGTTCTAAGGGTTATATTGACCTGCTTGTTACCTGTGTTCTAATTAGAGGTCGACCGATTATCAAACTGGCCGATTATCGGCGTCGATATTAAGGATTTAGCCGATAATCGATATCGCTCATTTTCAAAGCCTATTTGCCGATAAAGTCATTTAATTTTGAAATGCGCTATTTCGCTCTGACGCAGCCAAGGATTTAGTGAGAGCAGTCAGAACACGTCACTCTAGTTTGTTGCCTAGAGTAATGCCCACCCACTGCCCCTCTGATTTGTTGGGACTAAGTCACGAGTCCGGCCAATCAACGCAGGAGGCTGCGGAACAGAATTTTTTTTTCACTCTCGCACCGAACGCACTCACTGACTGGAGCTGCTTCGGGTTCATGCTCTCTGAGGTAACTCAGCATCAGACGTTGAAATAAATCACAATCCACTACACTGAAGCTGCAAAACACTTCACTATAATTACTGCCTGAATTTCGGAGCAGCTTTGCGGGTTTCCTGCAGGTTCCGCAGGATTTACGCATTATCATCATCATGTAGATATAATTCACATCCATAGTATAACAATGATTTTGCTCTGCAAGCGAGCAGCACACTGCAGACGCGTTTCTTGTAATTGATCGAGCTGGCGTTTTGCACGTCATTTTAAGTTACGCCATTTCAAAAATACAAGCCATTTTAAAGCATAAAGAACTTGAATAGTCGGTCTTCAATCAGAGCGTTTTCATGCACGCGCGCACACACACAAAGACTCCGCCTCTTAAGCTGCTTGCGACAAATGTTAGATCGAGTTATTTTCCGCAACTTACTTATACACATAAATGTTCAGAGACACACATGGCTGTGATTAAATGCCCGTCTTGCAGACAATACACTCAAGGAATAGGCTAATGTACTAACTAAGTGTGGCTAAAATATGCTTTTAATGTTATAGCTTCATGAAAACATTTGCGGCCTTTTCAACAACATACACAATAAAGCTATGAATTCATGAATATGAATGTGTTATTATTAATTTAAGTGTTATTATTAATATTTCTCTGTCAGAATTAAAAATGTTTCAAATGTTTCAGAGCCTGTGTTCTTAATTTCTATATAAATGTAAGTTCCCTTTCTGTCGGTCTCTCGACGTTGTGTCGAGAACGACAGATGGGGTTCGCCCTTGAGAACCAATCAACTCTGACTACTATAGAAAAGGCCAATGAAATTTGGCGAATGAAATTTGCATGCCGGGCTCCGCCCCCGGATGTCCGGTATAAAAGGAAGCCGGCATGCAGCATTCATTTACCTTTTGTTCTTCAGAGCCTTCGCTCATGACTACGAACAGAACGAATTCAATGAATTCTTCTTCTTCTACATTGCCGGATCTACGACGTAGAGCAGCGGATCGTCCCTACCTGCAGCGACCTTCCCCTGGGCGTCTCGGCGGTTCCGGAGGTGATAGAGATTTTTTCTAAAAGGTCCTTTTCAGGACTGAGCAATTTCCAGCGCGGCATGTCCCGCTGTTCTCTTGGGTGCGGCACCCTCATCGAGGAGGGGGATGGACACGATCGCTGCATTAGGTGTCTGGGTGTCCAGCACACTGAAGCAGCGTTGGTTGACACATCTGCCCGCACTGCGGGCAGATTGTCATTCAGAAGTTGCGGTCACAGGTGGCTGTCTTCCTACGGGAACCAGCCACCATTTCGTCTGCTACCCGGGCGTGACATCTGTGGCTACGGCCCCGATGACCACCCACGTTAGCAGCGTTAGTGATATGGGGAACTCTGCGAACGTAAACCCGCCAGCCCGCTCACGGGCCGATCGCACCCCGATTCGCTCTTCTGAACGTTCCCCAACCGGCGGTGGCATACCGTCCGGATCCTCAGGCACACACTCGGAAACGATGTGTGACGTAGATGAGATGTCGCTCGCAGCATCGGAGGGAGATTGGCATCCGACTCTGACGAATCCGAGCTCCACCCCCAGCGGTCGAGTTCAGGAGGAAGCAGAAGTGATGTCATCCGTGCTAACCCGGGGATATGTGGTTCCTGAGGTCGGGTGCCATGTTTTTCCCGGGGGTGCATGAGGAGCTGTGTAAAACTTGGAGTGCTCCACTCACGGACCGTTCCAGTGAAACCAGCTCCGGCTCCCTTACTTCCCTCGATGGTGGGGCAGCCAAGGCGTCGAGATCCCCCGGGTGGAACGTCCGCCTGCGGTGCACCTGTGCCGCGGACGGCTACCACCTGGGGGGGAATCGGCCACGCCTACCGTCCAAAGCGCGTAAGACTTCGGCATCACTGGTGTCGAAAGCTTACGATGCCGCGGGCCAGGCTGCCCTCTCTCTCTATGCCATGGCCATCCTGCAGGTCCGCCAGGCCAAGGCGTTGAGAGAGCTCCACGAGGGTAAGGCCGACCCGGGTATAATGCAGGATCTCCATGCTGCCGCTGACAGCGCTCTATGGGCGACCAAGGCGGCGACACGGACCCTGGGTCGGACGATGTCCACGGTAGTGGTCCAGGAGAGTCACCCCCGGCTTTACCTTGCGCAGAAGAGTGACACCAAGGAAGTCCGCTTACTTGATGCACCCATCTCGCAGGGTAGGTTGTTGGTAACACCGTCGAGGACAGTTTTTGACGGTGAAGCAGACAGTGGCAATTAGCCACATTTTTAGCCACAATAGCCACGTCTGCTTCCCGACAACCCAGGACCCCTTCGACATCGGCTCCGGTTTCTGTGCCCCCACAGGCGGCACCCCGGAAGCGGAGGTCGAGGGGGAAACCTCCACCCCGTCAGCAACCTTCTCCCGAGAAGGGACACTGACGGGAAGACCCCAAGGAGAACAACATCGGGCCCGACCTTCACAGCCACGGCTCTGATCGGTCGGTACGGGACGGCTCCTGCCTCGTCACCAAAGCAGGGCCCTTTTCAGGGCCTGGCGCCCACTTACTCGCAGAGTTTTTCCGTTCTCCCCGGGTGTACTTGCAGCCGATCGCACACTCCACTGGACTGTGCCCGGCGACCCGACCTTACGCCCTGGCGAGGCGTTGGGTCGTACACACACGACAGCTGCCACCACTCTCAAACCGACAGTGCGTGCAGCGGTCCCGCCAGGCAGGTAAAAAAGGCGGAGCCAACCTTCCCTCCGGGGACCCCCCGCGACAGAAGGGTAGCTCCGCCAGCCGACGAACCGCCCACCATGGGAATGATGAAGCAGACCGTCCCCTGTCCCTGGGAGCTCGAGAGCTGCCCACACTGTCTCGCTGACTAATGAGGGCGGTCCGTCTTGGTTACTCGATCCAGTTCGCCAGAGACTCTCCCAAGTTTCGGGGCATCATCTCTCCCTCTGTCAGAGGCAGGGACGCCTCCGTACTTCGGGTAGAGGTCACCACCCTTCTGACAAAACAGGCATCGAGTTCGTCCCTCAAAACCAAGATGTTCAGTGGGTCACGACCCGCACTTCATCGTTCCCAGGAAAGATGGTGGGTTGGGCCCCATAGTTCTGCGTACCCTGAAAAGCACCTTCACAAACCTGCCGTTCAGGGTGCTCACGCAGAGGGCGCATCCTGACATCTATCAGGTGTCAGGATTGGTTCGTGGCAATCGACCTGAAGGACGCTTACTTTCATGTCTCGATTCCCCTCGACACCGACCATTCCTACGGTTCGCGTTCGAGGGGCGGGCATATCAGTACAGAGTCCTCCCTTTCGGTCTGTCCCTGTCTCCACGGGTCTTCACGAAGATCGTGGAAGCCGCCCTTTCTCCCCTTCAGGAAAAAGGTGTGCGGGTACTAAACTATCTCGACGACTGGCTTATCTTGGCACACTCGCGAGATCTGTTGTGTACACAGAGGGACCTGATGCTCCGGCATCTAGATCGATTGGGATTTCAGGTCAACCGAGAAAAGAGCAAACTCTCCCCAGTGCAGAGCATCCTCTTTCTGTCACCATGACGGCGCAGCTGTCCGCAGCACGCGCCCAGTCAGTGTTGAACTGCCTGGAACACTTCAGGCAGTCGGCGGTCCCCCTGAAACAATTTCAGAGGCTCCTGGCATGGCGTCCTCCGCGGGGGTAATACCCCTCGGATTGATGCACATGAGACCGCTCCAACACTGGCTACAGAGTCAAGTTCCGAGGACAGCGTGGCACACCGGCAGCAGGCGCATGGTGATGACGCCCTGCTGCCGACGCACCCTAACCCCTTGGTCTTCCATGACCTTCCTCCGAGCGGGGGTTCCCCTCGGGCAGGTTACGAGGCACGTCGTGGTGACGACGGACGCCTCGCTGTAGGGTGGGGCGCAGTGTGCAACGGGCACGCAGTAGCGGGGCGCTGGACGGGCCCCTGTCTGCGCTGGCATATCAATGCCTAGAGTTGTGGGCTGTGCTGCTTGCGCTGAGAAGGCTACGGCCTCTAGGCGGGGCCAGCACGTGCTGGTCCACCTGGACAGCATGACAGCCGTAGCGTACACGCCAGGGTGGCGTACGCTCACGGCAGCTAACACGACTTGCCCGACGCCTCCTCCTGTGGAGTAGCAGGTGATCCGCTCCCTGCAGGCCACACACATCCCAGGCGAACTGAACCAGACAGCCGACACGCTCTCTTGTCAGTATACGCCTTGCGGAGAGTGGTGACTCCACCCCCGGTCCAGCTCATTTGGGTGCTGTTCGGACAGGCACAGATAGACCTCTTTGCCTCCCACGACACCACCCATTGTCCGCTTTGGTACTCCCTGACCGAGGCCCCCCTCGGCACGGATGCCCTGGCGCACAGCTGACCGCGGGACGGGCGGAAACACACCTCCCCCCCAGGAGCCTCCTTGCACAGACACTGTGCAAGGTCAGGGAAGAGGAGCACCAAGTGTTATTGGTTACACCGCACTGGTCTAACCACACTTGGCTTCAGAGTTGATGCTCTGGACAGCGACTCCCCCTGAACCATTCCCCTGACAGAGGACCTGCTCTCTCAGGGGAAGGACACGTTCTGGCATCCCAGATCAGACCTCTGGAACACCCATGTCTGGTCTCTAGACGGGACGAGAAGATCCTGATGGCTACTCCCCCTCTACGGCAGAGACCATCACCCAGGCTAGGGCCCCATCTACTAGGCGGTTACACGCCTCTAGATGGCGCCTCTTTTCGTCCTGGTGTCTCTCTCAACGAGAAAGACCCACTGAGGTGCTCGATCAGGATTGTGTTGTCCTTCTTACGAGACTGGAGACTAACATCTCCCCTCCACACTGAAAGTGTATGTAGTCGCTATCGCCACTCATCACGACTCAGTTGATGGAAAGTTTCTAGGGCAACATGACCTGGTCACCAGGTTCCTAAGGGGCGCGAGAGGGCGGAATCCGCCTCATCTCCGCTCCATACCCTCTTGGGACCCTAACATGGGTCCAAGCCCCCAGAGGCTCCGATCTTCCTCACCTGAGTAAGACGGCCCCCCTGTTGGCGCTCGCTTCCTTCAAGGGTAGGGGACCTCCAAGCATTCTCTGTGTCCCCGGATTGCCTTGAATTCGGCCCTGGTAACTCTCACGTTATCCTGAGACCCAGGCCCGGATACGTGCCCAAAGTTCCCACTACTCCCCTTCGGGACCAAGTGGTGAACTTGCAGGCGCTCCCCATCGGGGAGGAAGACCCAACCCCATCCGTGTTGTGTCCTGGACCGCACGCAGGGCTTCAGTAGCTCTGACCAGCTCCTTGTCTGTATTGGAGGACAGCAGAAGGGGAAGGCTGTCTCCAAGCAGAGGCTGGCGCACTGGGTCGTGATGCCGTTACGACGGCATTCCGATCTCAGAATCTCCCATGCCCACTGAGGGCTTACTCCACACGGGGTAAAGCCACCTCCTGGGCACTGGCCAGAAGCGCCTCTCTAGCAGACATCTGTAGAGCTGCGGGTTGGGCTACGCCCAAACACCTTCGCAAGGGTTAACAACCTTCGCGTAGACCCGGTGTCAGCCCACGTCATGCGTGGCGACATGTAGGACTGGCATCCGGGGGGGCGTATGCCTGCGAAAGCATCTTCCCACCCTCCAAGAGGTTGGGTCAGTGTGCTATCTACCTTTCTTCTTACCCAAACACATGGCTAAGAAACTGGTACCTCACCAACCTTCCTTCTTACCCAGACACTGGTTAAGAACAGGCATTCCATCCATCACTAAGCAAGCACCCCCTGGGGTTGGCTGGGCAGAGCAGCCTTCCCCCTTAGGCCGGGACACCATATGACCTATCACAGATAGCTCTAACCGGACCTAGTGCTATCGGACGCAGTAACACCCCCCCCCCGTGGGCTGTTCCGTCTGATATACCCTCATGGCAACGGTTCCCACACATGGTAACCCATGAGCTTCCCCAGGTGGACCTCCACCTCGCGGTTAACTACCCAGTCCGCACGTTCCATG
This sequence comes from Triplophysa siluroides, assembly GCA_006030095.1. NCBI lineage: Eukaryota > Metazoa > Chordata > Actinopteri > Cypriniformes > Nemacheilidae > Triplophysa > Triplophysa siluroides. The sequence goes on from VCII01000308.1 coordinate 49,889, forward strand.
CGTTCTCCTCCAAGGACGAGACCATACCTATATCCACCATATTCCTCCCCACGGGTAGGAGGTGGCCTCTGCAGCGCTTCTCTGATTAAGAGTTGCGCTCACCCGGTGTAAACCCGAGCGGACGGCCTCTCGCCTGTAGAGAGCTAAGGCCCCGTCCGTAAAAGGTACCGGTCAGGGATGTACCCATCTTTTCCCAAGAAAGCTCTGGAACCCCCCGACCACCACACTGGAAGGTTACAGTTTCACGAAGCTTCAAGCTGACACGCCCAGGCTTGTTACCGTCACTTCGCTGATGTTGTGACGCGATACAGCGTTGTGGCGTTTTCCATAGGTAACCCCATCTGTCGTTCTCGACACAACGTCGAGAGACCGACAGAAAGGGAACGTCTTGGTTACGTATGTAACCTCAGTTCCCTGATGGAGGGAACGAGACGTTGTGTCCCTTATGCCACAAACACGTATCGTATTCTGCTGCAGTCGTGAGAGGCTCTCAGGCTCTTCAGAACAAGAGGTAAATGAATGCTGCAAATTTCATTCGCCAAATTTCATTGGCCTTTTCTATAGTAGTCAGAGTTGATTGGTTCTCAAGGGCGAACCCCATCTGTCGTTCTCGACACAACGTCTCGTTTCCTCCATCAGGGAACTGAGGTTACATACGTAACCAAGACGTTTTTACACCATATATATATCGGTTCAAAATATCGGTTATCGGTCTAATTCACATGGAAATAATCGGTATCGGCCTGAAAAACGCATATCGGTCGACTTCTAGTTCTAATGATTATATTGACCTGTTACATGTGTTCCAAGGATTATATTTACCTGCTTGTTGCCTGTGTTCTAAGCATTATATTGACCTGCTTGTTACCTGTGTTCTAAGGATTATATTGACCTGTTGCCTGTGTTCTAAGGATTATATTGACCTGCTGCCTATGTTCTAAGGGTTATATTGACCTGCTTGTTACCTGTGAAGGATTATATTGACCTGAAGGATTATATTGACCTGCTTGTTACCTGTGTTCTAAGGATTATATTGACCTGCTTGTTACCTGTGTTCTAAGGATTATATTGACCTGCTCGTTGCCTGTGTTCTAAGGATTATATTGACCTGTTGCCTGTGTTCTAAGGATTATATTGACCTGCTTGTTACCTGTGTTCTAAGGATTATATTGACCTGCTCGTTGCCTGTGTTCTAATGATTATATTTACCTGTTACATGTTCTCTAAGGATTATATTGACCTGCTTGTTACCTTTGTTCTAAGGATTTATACTTACCTGTCTTTGTACTTACCCGCTCATCGACCTCTCAGCAACTCCTGGCCGTGGTCGGTGTGTAACAGTTTGCAGGTAGTCTGTGTAGATCAGCTCCGGGTATTAGGACATGAACGTCTAAAAAATACATACAACAATATTCAAAAACTGCAGTCTATTTAAATGCATCAAGTATCAAAAATATTTTTAAAACATTACTGCAAACAGTCAAACACTAAGAAACCGTCATCTATGAAAAATGATTACATTTTAACATTATGGGATGGTTTCCCGGACAGGACTTGAAGGCATAGTTTAACCAAAATTGAAAAATCTGTCATGAATTACCCACATCCTCATTTTTTGAACACAAAAGAAGATATTTTGAGGAATTTAGGAAAAGCAAACAGTTCAAGGGCACCTCTGATTATCATTTTTATTATGGTAGTCAATGGTGCCCCGGAACTGTTGGCTGCTGTTGGTAACTTAAATGTAAAACGTGTCTTGATTAAAAACAACTTGAATATCCTAATTTAACTAAAGCCTAGTCCTGGCTTAAGATAATATCTTTCTGCGAAGCCGCCCCATATAACATATCAATGCTGTCTTTCTGTAACCTTGTTCCTAGATATTTATGCCGTAAATCATTATTATTAGATAAAAAGTATTGAAAAGTGCTCATCAACTACTTTTTTAAATGATTCAATACTAAAAATATTGTGTCAATGTTTTTTTTCATTTCTTGAAACATCAAATTTGGTCATCAATGGTCTTTAAAGGACAGCGACGAAATGCAGAAGATAAAATAAAGACAATCTACCAAACTTACTGAGCTGCAGACCTGTCTGCTCTAACAGACTCTCTGCCTCTTCTTTCATCGTCTCTTCTTTCACAACCGTCGCATCTCTCGTCTCTCTTGTCTCTCAATTCTCTCTCCCTCTCTCTCTCTGTGTCTTCTCTTCTCTCTTCTCGTCTCTGTGTCTTCTCTCTGTCTCTCCGTCTCGATCTCTCTTTCTCTCTCAGCACTTCTCTCTCTGTGTCTTCTTCTCTCCTTCATACTCTCTCTGTGTCACTCTCTCTGTCTCTCTCTCTCACTTCTCTCTCTCTCTTCTCTGTGTCTTCTCTCTCCGTCACACTCTCTCCGTCTGACTCTTCTCTCTGTCATTCTACTCTCTGTCACTTCTATCTCTCTCTCGTCACTTCTATCCTTGTCTCTCTCTCGGAAGTCACTTCCTTCATGTCTTCTCTCTCTGTTCTCTCTTCTCTCTCTCTCTGTCTCTCTCTCTGCGGTGTCTTCTCTCTCGTGTCTCTCCTCTCTTCTCTCTCTCGTGTCTTCTCTCTTCTTCTCTCTCTCTTCTCTCTCCTTCTTCTCTCTCTGTGTCTTCTCTCTCCGTCACTTCTATCTCTGTGTCTTCTCTCTCCGTCACTTCTCTCTCTGTGTCTTCTCTCTCCGTCACTTCTATCTCTACTTCTATCTCTGTGTCTTCTCTCTCCTTCACTTCTCTCTCTGTGTCTTCTCTCTCCGTCGTTTCTCTCTCTGTGTCTTCTCTCTCCGTCACTTCTCTCTCGGTGTCTTCTCTCTCCGTCGTTTCTCTCTCTGTTTCTTCTCTCTCCGTCACTCCTCTCTTTGTAACTTCTTTCTCCGCCTCTACTTTCGCTGTATCTTCTTATGCTTTCTCTTTCTTTTCTTTCTCTGCATCTTCTGTCTCTTTCTCTTTTTTCACTGTCTATTTTGTTTTTGAAGGAGGGAGCCGCATTCAACCCTTCTCTTTCAACCCGTGGATAAGGAGAAGTATGGTTTTTGCGTTTAGCCTGGAGACCTCCACGGAAAGCCCGGGCAGCTTTTGGTTCCAGCAAAATGGCAGGAGCTAAACTTTGAGGAGCCGTGTACGGAGCGGGCCATGGCTCAAAATCCATCGGCTCGCTCTCATCTTCCATGGGGGCCGTGTTCTGAGCGGGCAATGGCTCAAAATCCATCGGCTTGCTCTTATTGTCCATGACAGTCTCTCTGTGTCTTCTCTCTAAGTCACTTTTCTCTCTGTAACTTCTTTCTCCGCCTCTGCTATCGCTGTATTCTCTTATACTTTCTCTTTCTTTTCTTTCTCTGCATCTTCTGTCTCTTTCTCTTCTTTCACTGTCTATTTTGTTTTTGAAGGAGGGAGCCGCATTCAACCCTTCTCTTTCAAACCGTGGATAAGGAGAAAAACGATTATTAAGTTTATGCCAGAGAGGTCCATGGAAAGCCCGGGCAGCATATGGTTCCAGCAAAATGTCATAATCTGAACTTTGAGGAGCCGTGTACGGAGCGGGCGATGGCTCAAAATCCATCGGCTCGCTCTCATCTTCCATGGGGGCCGTGTACTGAGCGGGCAATGTCTCAAAAACCATCGGCTTGCTCTCATCATCCATGAGGGCCGTGTACTGAGAGGGCAATTGCTCAAAGTCCATCGGCTATCATCCATGAGTACTGACCGGGCAATTGCTCAGAGTCCATCGGCTTGCTCTCATCATCCATGAGGCCGAGTACTGACCGGGCAATTGCTCAGAGTCCATCGGCTTGCTCTCATCATCCATGAGGGCCGAACCGGGCAATTGCTCAAAATCCATCGGCTTGTTCTCATTGTCCATGACAGCCGCATTTTGAGAGGCCGAGGGCCAGGAATTGATCACATTTGTGGTTTTGTAAGAGAGAGCCACATTTGGCACTTCTCTTTCAAACCGTGGATAAGGAGAAAAACGATTATAACGTTTATGCCGGAGACGTCCATGGAGAGCTCGGCCAGCATAAGGTTCCAGCAAAATGTCATAATCTGAATTTTGAGGAGCTGTGTATAGAGCGGGCAATTGCTCAAAAAATATTGGCTCTTTCTTAACGTCCATTGGAGATGCGCATGGAGCAGGGGATGACTCGAAATCCACCGGCGCACTGTTATCGTCCATGGGAAGCTCAGGCTGGACTGAACCTGACAGACAAGAATACAAATGATGGTAGTGAGGCGACATAAAGAAATATTGATAGCAATGGTCTGAATATGAGATGGACAAATGAAGTAACTTACAGATCTCCTCTGCTTTCTTCTCATCATGACACAGAGATGTTGACGACACATCACAGAATGTATCTGGACATGGCATCGTGCTACCCACAGACACATCTGTGTTGACCTGTGCCTGTGAGGGACGTGTAGCACGAGATTTGAGCCTCAGACGCAGTGCCACTCGGGCAGGCACAGGACAGATACGCGAACTCGTAGGTCTATAAACACACCAAAAATATGTGATGTTTCTGAAAACATTCAAGGACTAAGCAATAGCTGATTACATTATATTTATTAACATGACTAATGCCTGGAATGCGTTACAAGACTTGGTTCTGAACAGATTGGGTATCATACTTAAACACTATACATCACCTGCTGACTTCAGATTTGATTACATAGAAAAACTGGTCATCACTGTTTTGACTAAAGTAGTATTACTGTGACAAAACACTCTTTATTATATTCTGCAACTTACACAAAACTACAGTCTGCAGAGACATTGTGTATTTTATATATTTTTACGAGCGCTCTCTTACAGTGCTTCGGGCGTTTGACAGAGGCTCATACTGCCGTAGATTTGATTAGTTGTTGAACTTTATAGACTATATTGAAATTATTATTAAGTGGGCTTTCAAGGGATATTTCAGTCTTTTTTCCAATATAAAGACTTTCGATGTACTTCATTATCTGCTGGTTAAGATCTGGCAACGCAAGTCGTGTAGTGTATTCCAGCCATTATACATGTCTTACAAATGTTTAAATGAATAAATGAGAAAGTGTTGAACTCACGGAAGCGATGATCTGTTTGGTTGCAGTGGCCCCATCTCTATGTATGTTGTACGCACGACACTGTGGAAATACAGCAAACAAAGATTTAATGCATGTCCATTCATTTTATGTTTTAAATGTGCAGTACTTATGATCATAAATCTAACCTGTGACGTATCAGCAGGTTGGAATACGCTGAACTTACTATTCAAAATTTCACATCACATATCAGATCTGCTTCAATTAGTTTTCAAACCATTTCATGTTTTCATCAATAGATCATTTAAATCATGTTGTGCTTTATCATGCCGTACGTAAATAAACATATTAATTTGTGATGAAATAAACGACGTCTGGGACCTCTGCTAATAAGGACAAACATTCAAGTATAGCCTACAGGGGAAACAGATGGAAAAATAATATTTAAAAAAATCTTATTTTCACTTATTACAATGGCATTGCCAGATTGGCTACAAATATACAACGAACTTTCTAAATTTTGTTTTGAACTCATGAAATTACAAAGTTGTGACTTTCCATTTAATGGAGATTTCTATCAAGGATCAAAATGTAATTCATCTTGCAATAGACGATATCTACCACATGTCGAGAACAAAAAGGATGAAAATATAGCACCAAAGTGCAATAAAGCGCAAAATGTTGGGTAGATGTATGACTCGAACGGCCATTTTCAAATATTTTCATCATTTTATCAAAAATAAAGGCCTTTACAATCCGATATGTGATAGGCAAAAAGTTCAGCAGACAGCAGTCCCGAACCCACGACGACATGAACTAAGCAACACTTTTGCTATACGCTCTACACCACTGAGGAAGTTCATTCATCGCTGCCTTTCTTACTTTTTGTATATGCCAATCTGAAACTGATGGGCGGGGCTGGTATATAGCCTCTGCTTAAGGGGGCTACTTGCACAGTAAATAGACACTCCTGTTTTTTATTTCTTCCAATAAGTGATGGGGACAAAAGTGACTTTGGCAAAAAGTGGTGGGGACATGTCCCACTCGTCCACCCTTTGCCTTCTACGCTCATATTTTCAGTACGATCCATTACAAAAACACACACACAACAACAACAAAATGACAGATGATTTTAACTGAGGACATTTCTACTCAATTTAACACAATGATACCAATATTGTGAATACTGCTGATTCTGGTCTGCTTCGTGTTTCAAAGACGAGACTTTAAAATAGAGGCGTTCCTGTTTTTGCTATTAAGATCCTACCGGCGTATATCACATCTGCAACTCTACACTTACAACATATTGTGCTCATTGTATAATATATATGATGTACTCATTTTACAGCCTGATTATTGCTTATCGTTACGTATTGTAATAGTCATGTGCTTTTGTGGACAACGCGGTTAATCGTGCTATAAATAACATTGTAAATATTGTGCCCTTGGCCACGAGTAAGTAACTTAATCTTCAAATATTGGGACAGTATCGAGTTGAGAATACATCTTAAAGACTTTATATTTGTTTGTATGAAGTTCACACACACCTCACGTGGATCAAAACAAATGTTCATCACTCACCAAACACAGATGCTTTCGGGTCTGCTGTGCGCGAGCTGTTTTCAGAACCGATTGCGAAACCGCTCGATGCTTTAAGATCTTCAACAGTTGAAAAACTTTTCCCTGCTATCAGATCTTCCAGCGATCCCACAACAAACAGCGATTCTCAGTCGTATTTAAGTGAAAAAGCGAGCGGTTCAAGCTTGTTGACTGAGCTGCTTCACTGACAGAAGTGTTTGTGCCTATGATAAGATCTCTTCATGCGCGAGTGCCTCGGCTAGAGAGTCTGCCATTGGCTGGATTCTGTTCTGTTGAGTTACGTTATCGCGTCCTATAGCGGATCACAAAGCTCAGTGCGCGTCATTCGTACCTCGCTAAGCAACTGTTTGCTGGATTTGATTGTGGACATGATCTTGGATTGTTCGGTTCTTCGACACTCAACATGGACTGGTTGTCTTAGCAACAGGTCCGTTATCTTAAACCTCATTTATTAATAGCATATAAACAATTTCACATACAATTTTTTTTAGAGCATTTTAATTTAGAGGATCAAAGAGCTTTAGTGAATTTAGTATGCAATTTTTTGCTTTTAGAAAATATTTATTTTAATATAATATATTTAGAACTATTTTTATTTACTGTGAAAAATCTTCGGTGAGGACCGAAATGAATGAATAAATAAATAAATACAGTTTTCTTGTGAAGGAGATATTTGCCAAATTAATTCGTTGGACCCTCATGTTAAATATATATAAAAGCAAAGACAGTGCATATATAAAGGCCTATATATGTGATGCAGGGAATTTATAAAAAATCCAGTCTGTCCTGCCATTTGCTAATTTGTGGTATTTTTAGTATTTCAGTTTTTGACACAGTTTTTTAACAATAAATATTATAAGGGTCATGTCAATGAGCATTGTGTGTCTTTTAGTCTTGATTAATAAACTGCATCATAAACCTCGGGGGCCTCAGATTATTTTCTGAAAATAAATAATATTTACAGGTAGTCATAATTTTAATATTAGTAATAGAACTAAGCAAAATGAATTGAATCAATAAGGAAGCGGACTGATTAAATCTCTAAGATGGTGTGTGACCTAATGTGCACCTACAATATCACCAGCACTGAAGCAAAATGACCTGAATCTGCATGAGTCAAAAATCTTAAATCACATTTATGCGCATTACTTGAATGCGGTAAGAGAAATGAAAAGTGTCAAGCTCACTTTATTACTTACATGTGTAGCGGAGTGGGACGACCGGCAGTGGCCTCCAGGTTCTTAAGTGATACTTAACCTTAAAATGAAAATTCTGTCATCATTTCCTCACCTTCGAGTTGTTGTGTATAAATGTCTTTGTTCTGATGAACACGGAGAAAGATATTTGGAATAATGCTCATAACCAAATAGATCTCAACAGCCGTTGACTGACATGGTAGGAAAAATTACTTTGAAGAAAATATTTTGAAGACTGTAGGACAGCAAACAGTTCTGGGGGACGTATGACTATAATTGTATATTTCCTACTATGGGAGTGATCTATGGGTGTCTGAACTTCATACAAACAAATATAAAGTCTTTAAGATGTATTCTCAACTCAGTACTGTCCCGATATTTGAAGATTAAGTTACTAAAAAGATAAAACAGTTTGTCCATTTAGGGACCTGTAGAAAAGAACATTTAAACATGGCCAAAGCCTTAATTCATATTTTAATTAACTTAAAAGTATGATTTTATGAAAAAATGAAACACATTTGCACCTTGTACACACTAATTTACTTTCCTGTTATTTATCTTATACCATTGTTGGTACCGATGCCGATCATGGATTTTCCCCTGTAGGAACGATACAACAATGCCTTGACCCACACAACAATATAGAGAGGACCATCGGACAGCTGATACGCAGGTTTCACTGCCTGCTCAGCGAGCTGCGTGTCGAGCCTCAATGGGCTTGCAAAATGATTGTAGCCTGTGTTGTGCTCTTCAACATTTCGAAGATGTATTCTGCCATCGAAGAGGAAAATGACCACAAGGAAGAACAGAGTCCTGAAGAAGTGCAACCGATCCATGAAGATTTCCAGCTGGCTGGATATGCTGCCCGTGATGCCATCGTCAATGCATTCTTTACTTAGTAGCCCTATAGCAACATTAGTAATTGGTATATGATTATTAGTAGTAGGTAAATATTTAAGCTAATTATCGTAGGAACTGTTTCAAGTAGGGCTAATATTAGTGATGTTTATTATTATTAATAGTAGTAGCAGTAAAAAAGCAATGTCATTAGTATTATTTATTTATTTATTTTTTTATATTATTGTTGTTGTTATTACTATTATAACATTAAAAACACAATACTTTTCAGATCTACCATACAAAAAGTATTTATTCCTCAAATGGTGTGATTGTTATTTTCCCTTCTCTCTGAAGCTGCAAAAGTTGGTTGTTTAGAATAATTTGATACGGTTCCTGGTTTTCCTTCTCCTTCCTTATTTTCTCAATCTCTAGCTGCAGTTTTTCTTTTTGTAGCTGCAGAACCTCTCTCTGTAGTTCCAACACTTCTTCTCTTGTTGGAACTGTTTGCGGTCTTCTGGAACACAGAAGCGGGAAGAAATTAATAATAAAGTTGTTCTAAGTCAAAATAATAATAGCTTAATACATAACATGCAGCAATAAATCCTCACATAGCTGTTGGCTGGGCAGTCGCTCTGCTGGCACTCTGGCGGTGCTGTATCTGCTGTTCCTCAGATGGCTGTAAAGGTCTAAGTGTAAAAGGAATGTCAGTCATTATGTTATTATACATTATATGAATTATGTTATGTTTGATTATGTTAATACAATCTGAGGCACCAGAGATAAGTTTAATGATACATTGTTTAATGTTACACTGATACATGTTAACAATGTTTTCTCACTCTGTGATACATTGTTGCACTGGCTCAACTTCGCTCTCTATTCCGCCAGGAATGCCAGCTAGGACAGGTGAGTCCGCCCCAAGGATGTTTTGGACAATTTTTGAGTCCGACAGGTCGGCCGGCGGTGGTCCTCCACCTGTTTGTTAGTTTAGTTTTCGTTAGCTCTCTGTGACACTATACGGCACCACAACGTACAAACGCAACATACTCTTAAAAATGCAATAGCCTAGTGTAGTTTTAACTTACCCGTTTTGTTGGATTCCCTCTTATAAAGACCACAGAGATGTTTTTGTATTTTTTTATGACCTCCTGCACGGTCCTCTTCACATCGAAATATCGTGCGTTTATTTTTTCCGTTATTTCCTCCATTGCTTTTGTTTTTTTGACGCAGTTACGTTGGGATGTAGTTTGCGTTTTAAAATGGCCTTTTTTTTCCCGTATTCATCTAGAAGAATACATTTCTCCTCCTCTGTCCAACTTGGCTTCCTTTTTTTGTTTTCTTTATCCATTTTTCAATGGGTTTTGTCCTCCAACTCCCGTGAAACCTCTGCTTGAGTTTGTGTAAACAGAAGTGTATCTATGGCAACGACATCATTTTATAACGGCAAACCTGCACCGCTGCTGTAAAACACCTAAAGCTTTCCATTACCTAAGGGAAGTGTTTAAGGGATTTTATGCAACGGCCTTAAGGTTTTCCTTAGATAAGGGGAAATCACCCCTTAAGTGTATCACTTAAGGGAAAAACAGGGCACAGGAGTCTATAATCTTTAGGCAGGTTCTCTGGAGCAGGAGCAGAGATTTTCCCTTAGAATGTAATCCCCTACATGGGGAAAAATGGAGGATTACGTCATATAGATATTTAGGGCCAAGATGATTTAGGGATTTGTATACCAAGAGAAGTAATTTGAACTCGATGCGATAGTGAACTGGTAGCCAGTGTAATGCTCTTAGGAGCGAGGTTACATTATAATTTTTTTTCCAAACGTTCTGTACTATTTGTAAATGTAGGATTTGCGATTTGGATATGCCAGTGTATAGAGTATTACATTTACATTTAGTCATTTGGCAGACGCTTTTATCCAAAGCGACTTACAGACGGGGTAAACAATCGAAGCAATTCGGACAACGTAAGTACAACAAAAAGCATAAGTGCAATCAATAAAACTGGCTTCATAAAGCCTACCACAGTATACAGAGCTAAGTTAAGTTAGAAGTGTTTTTTTTTTCTTGAGTAGAAAAGAGATAGAAGTCAGAACTGATCGGTCAGGTGTTGACGGAAGAGATGCGTTTTCAGACGATTCTTAAAGATGGTTACAGAATCTGCAGATCTTGTTGCCGCGGGCAGATCGTTCCACATAAGTGGAACCGATCCAGAGAAGATTCGTGAGATCGATTTTTTACCTTTTTGGGATGGCACCACAAGACTAGAGTATTACAATAATCTCTAAATAGCAATCTCATGTGAGTAAAACATGTTTGTACTATGCGTCACTATTGTTTTGTTAGAGATCTTGATGTGCCCTGAGCACTATATGAGGTCAGTGTTACGTGGAGACCTCTAGTCATTTGTATTAATTGCAGAGTTTGTCTGTGATCTTAATCCCGTGCGAATCGGCATCTCTGTGATTTGGTGGCTCATATATCATTTTTCAAGGTTTTATCCACCGTTTGCTAATAATGGAGGCCGTTTTAAAGTGTTATGTATTATTTCGGTTGCTGTGTGGTACTCATAAGTTACCGGGGGCCCGTTTCAGAAAGGAGGTTTAGTGAAAACTCAGTAACCTTACTAACTTACTCTGTGAACCTAACCTGGTCGGGAGAAGGTTTTCTTTGGTAAACCCAGAGTTTATTTCCATCTCCTCCCCCTTTAAAGTGCAAGTGGTGTCACTCATTCATTCATTCATTCATTAATACAGTCATTCATGGCACACATTATGATCACACAGAGACCATCTCAGTGACTAATATGTCATATTTGCTTTTATAGAGGATTCAGTACATCAAGAGGCTGCATTAATTCATAGGGATGTACTTTGATTTCAGGAGAGCAATTTAGAACCTGAGTGAAATGTTTTCATTTCCCTGTGCATATTTATTAAAACTGTACCGCTTTGCTTAACAGTAAATCAGATATAAAATAATCCCTCATCCATCCATCCATAAATTACATCAGCCACCGTACGTGTATTTACATCAGAGCATAATTTTCTGTGGACGAAATATGAGAAATGAATAAATACACACATAAATGCAGAAATTAAGCGATAAAGGTAATCATCAATTATTTTTGACGTGCAGTCATTCCAACTGAAATCTGCTTAGAGCCATCAGTCTAACTTTGCACGAGAGTCTGACGCCCTACAGGCGTCCTATACACCATAACTAGAGCACTCATGGCGAGTGAGAACATAATTATTTCTGTTGTTTCATTCCTTTAATGATTCATTAATTTTTTATTGGTACATTTATCTATTTATTAATTTAAACTCAAGTCATTTTCAGCACATCAGTAAATCCAGTGTATGCGGAGCAGAAAGTGTGCCTCACTCTCAAGGCGTTGCCATGGTGAATCGTAATATCGGAGCTCCATTGATGATGGCTTTTTATAGTCGTGGTTCACATGCTTAACCCAGAGTAAATTTAACTAACTCAAATCAGCTGTTCTGAAACCCAAAACTCTTTCTAATTTCTAAGTAAACCAACTCTGAGTTCAAGGTTTAACCTAGAGTTGGTTGAACCTCCTTATTGTAACGGGCCCCGGAAGTCTCCCGTTTGTTTATTAATCATGGAAACTCTCATAACGTTTGAGACCCGCGATCGCGGTGATCTTTTGTCTGGTTCAGGATCACGGGTCTCAAATGCTGACAGGTCCGGTCATATATCACTAAACATCACTATAGGCTATTCAGACCAGACTCAAAGCCTTGCCATCACATCCGGGAAATAAGTCAGTAAATTTGAGTAAAATCATCCCGTGCACATGTGTCACATGAAATACTGATGTGTGGAGGTCATTTATAAATCACAGGTCTCCAGATAAAACTGATGCCGTGTGAAAACTGTGAATGGTGCTAATGTGTAACCTAACGTTACGTCTCTATCCAAATTCATAATCAAAGAGGTGGGCATTTACTTTCAAATTTCTTTAATGCGGCACGCCCATTAAAACCGAGCGTTTCCAGAGCTGGACTCAAAACCCTGGTAGAAAATAGGCTATTAATGATTGATTTTGACCTATACCCACATCAGACGCGAGTCTAGAGATTCAAATCTCATGGTCTACTGTGTCAAAAGCCGAAGATAGGTCCAGTAATACCAAGACAACCGAATCACCTGTGTCAGTGGCCACTAATATGTTGTTAAGTACTCTAAGAAGGGCTGTTTCAGTACTGTGAAGTGGTTTAAACCCAGATTGAAAAATCTCACAAATATTATTGCACATTAAAAAGGATTGACACTGGAGGAGTAACATTTTATCCATTTCTTTAGCAAGGAAAGGTACCATAGATATGGGCATGTTTTGTAACATTTGCTACAAAAGTTGTATCAGGTGAAGGCTTCTTGAGTACAGGAATGATCGTAGCCACTTTTAAGCAACTAGGAATTTCACTAGATTCCAGGCATTTACTTATCAACGAGACCAGATCGGAACCCACTGTGTCAAACAGTTGTTTGAGATGGCAAAGCTGCAGGATGTCTAATCGGCCAGAAGTTGTTCTTAACTTGAGAAGCACTTCCCTGACTGATTGTGAAGAGACCGGGGTAAAAGTAGACCACAACACAGGAGAGTTGGCAGATCTAAATTTCACATGGTCTGTAGCTAATATATACTGGCACTTAGATTTACGACTTTTTCGCTAAAAAGTGAGGTAGATGAATTGCTGAAAAGGATTACGAGGTGGATTCAATGCTAAGTTTGTGGTGGAGAACAGAATTTTGGGGGTGTGATGATGTTTTTCAATCACTGAAGTAAAATAGGTGTCCATGGCTTTTTTAGCCGCACTTTGATATAGGGACAGGCAGGTTTTAAACATATCAAAGGAGATTTGCAATTTATCTTGTTTACATTTTCTTTCAGCTTTTCTACATGATTGCCTCAAGGAGCGGATCTTTTGATTTACATAACTGTGGCTTTAGGCTTCATAAGTTTGCAGGGGGCACATGTATCTAAAATATCAGTCCACACATTCATAAGAGAGTTTAAGTGATCTTCCGCATTTTGACCAGATAAAGGCAATGCGAGTTGTAGAGTAGTGTTCTTTCCATCATAGATAGCCTGTTTGTAGGAGGTTTGGACAGGAGAATCTTTGGGAGGCACATTGAAACATGATGGGGGAATGATCGGAGATCAGTGACTCCACCACCACAACATCAGTTATATCTAGGCCATAGGACAGTACCGAGGGTATGGCCTAAGATGTGTGCATGCATACTGAAGGTCTGGAATTATTGGCCGCTTTAAGTTTAAGGCCCGCCCAAAAGGCCATTTTGACTGACAGGTCAAGCAACCAATCACATATCATTTCATGCCGTTTCATTTTTATGGTTGTGGAAATGTCTATGCAATGACTTTATGCCATGAACCTTGTTTACTTAAGAAATCTGCGTTTAGTTGATTGTGATGAACGTTCATTGACACCGAAATAATCTTGATGCAGCGCAGCCGATCCAGGAGAATTGCCCAATAAGGGATTAAGAAAAGTAGTTACGGAAGGGTTTTTCATGGTCGAAAAAAATGTGGTGAAACATTCTTTTTCAAGACAATTTCCCACAATATTTTCCCCCAATCTCATTTTGTAAGCATCGCTTTTGCCTCACATCAACCAGATGCAGTTATATCAGTTTAATATCTAAAGGCAAGTACAATTCTGTAAACCATTTTAGCTCAGTGAGGGAAAAGTAACTTCAGCACTAATCATTATTATTTAATTTAATTCTACAAGGCCTTGATGAAAATCAAAAAGTTGTTATTTCAAGAATTGCTGGTGGAAAGAGCCCAGAAAAGAGAAAGCGATTTATTTTATGGCCTTGTTACAAGAGATCCTAACCTTGTTAATGACTCAGGTTAAATCATGTTATGTTTGCTTTTTCAGGTCTTGGATGGTATGTTTAGAAAGCAAAATGATCATTTTTGTTTTCTTATGTAAGATAAACAATATTCTTGAGAATACCATCAGCAATGCGTACGTCCCCAGTTTAAGGAGTATGAGAGCACGTACAATAACTGTGATAAAATTTAAAACAACTTCGTCTCAAAAATCACAACAGATTCAGTTTATTATAAGTGTCATAAGTGTTCGCGTGCCTGAGAAGCGCCAGGAAACTATAAAATAAATGAATCGATGCAAAATTAACAATTACCTCAGGAGCGGGCCGAAATAAACGACAAACAAAAGACTCGGTTCTTTTTATGTAGACACTGGCTTACCTTTCATAGAAAAGATGCCTTAAGGCAACAATAAAGAGAGGTCGCTTCCCTTCCTCCCTCTCTGCGGTCAAACAGGAGAAAATATCAAAAGAAAAGGAGCCCGTTCCCTACAAATACCGGAACACTTTGGTTTCCTTGTTAAATAATACGATGCGACCACAACACCGTAATAAGTAAATCTTCAGAACACTAGAACGTCTGTGTAACTTCAGAGGGGGGAGAGACACACACCAACAAATGCCACAATAACAATAAAGAATTATTGAGATTAGATTATTCATCAAATAAAATATGTACACTAACATACATATATATATATACATATACGTCAAGGACGTAACAAATGCGTTTGGAAAAACATGGCACCTGAAGAAGTGCACCATTGAGTACCAGCAGTACAGTGGATGCAGCCAGACTTCCACAACTGTGGGGCTTGGATTGTACAGTCATGTATGTAGGTTTTTAATTTACTGAAATTTAAGGTTGTTCCTTTAGATGCAGAAATGGTGGTCAGGGAGAAATGGACAGATGATATTTGGGCACCTGTGCAGGAATCTTGCATCTTCATTGTGAGCATATGCTGTTAAACACATGCCGTATACAAGAGGCAGGCCAATGTCTCAAATGTCACGACTATAAACATGAAAATCCCAAACTTGTAGAACTGAAAAAAGTAAAATGGTAATACAACTGTAATTGTGTTAAACTACAGGACACAAGAGGCGTTGAGAGAAAGAGGAATTAGTTTCTCTTGTCAGTGATTCCGAAATGCAGCTACTCTATATATGAAGAGTTTGGTTCCAAAAAGAGATAAACACGGACGACCGTGGCAGAGAGGAGGATGCTGTCCGGGCTTCAGTCTGTCTTGGACAATGTCTCACACCCTCTCTACGACACACTGGCCCAGCTGAGGAGCACCTTCAGCGGAAGACTCCTCTCACCCAGATGCCCCATAGAGCGCCACAGAAATCATTCCTGCCTGTGGTAATTCAACCTTTAATGCCTCCTTAAGAAAGTCAGACACCCCTCTCTGTAAGTCTGACTCAAGCAACGGACAATCATTTTTTTGCACATTATTAAACTGTACAATTTAGCTTTTATATATATAGTTATATTTGATATCTTGTTCTGAATAGATGTTGTCTGTATATCTGGAGTTTTGTAACAAAAATAACTACCCTCTGGGATTATTAAGTATTTCTGATTCTGAACAATGTTCAGGAAAGTGACTTTGCGTCCACATGAGAACCTGTATAATGCTGTTGACAATATCTTACAGAATACCGATTCCAGCCAGGGTACACAGACCTTGTTTGTATATAAATACTGTACGTTTCACAAATTCTAACAGAAACGTATGTTTGTCTTTGAAACAGAGGCTCTGTCCTGCCACTGTGTAAACAATGTCATTCTGTTCAGTTTTATATTTTGTTTCTGTTGTACTACATTGTTCTGTTAACATTGTTGTATATTGCTAATTACACACTATTTAACTGTTTTGTTTGATATTAATTACATTAAGTGGGCTTCACATTTAAAACATTTTACAATGATTTACCCAATTTTCAGCGAAATTCAAGTTTATTTTATATAGCGCTTTTCACAATGTGGATTGTTCCAAAGCAGCTTTACTTTACTTTATTTTTGATGATTGTTTTCACAATGACATCAGCTTTACTTCTTTATGCATGTTGCTATTGTCAACATACACTGCCAGTACAACAGGTTAATGTGGAGAAGCTCACACATCTCAATTTATTATAACTGAATTATAATCTCAATTTATAATTCAAAATATTTGAATTTCTTTGAAGAAAAATCGTCTTGTTTGTACCGTGTTAACTGTGGCCTTCATAGGATCCAGCTTCAGCATCTATCAGCAGGGACCTGCCGGTCTAATGCGGGCACATTTGCATCAGGACCACACTCATTTCTGAGCCCGGATTTAATTGAAAGAACACAGAAATGAATGTACAGATGATCAAAAAAAGAATCGTTTTTGATATTTAATGATTGTAAAACAATACATATTTTGCACCACTGGGGAATGGTATGTAATGACTTTAACATGTAGTGAATATGGAGTTAAAATCAAAATCAATCACAATCAAATAAATCAACGAGCGACCAAGTCTCCCTGACCAGGGTCAGTGCAAATAAATGAGTAAGCATTGGATAACCAGGATTCTCAGAAACCATATACACATACAGGACTTAAAAAAACAATCACTTTCAAACAAACGGATTGCTCTCAGAATGCAATAATATCCCATAACTGTGTCACTACTCTTAGTCCTGTTACACCAGAGGAAAACAAGGTTATTGTTTGTGATACAGTCGTATGGATTATGAGTTTATATGTCAATATCAGCGTGAAACATAGCTTGTGTTCATCGAGCCCTAATCCATACTGCTCTCAGGAACCTCCACTATATACAGAGTGAGGTAAGAAAATATGTTTATATTGCATCAGAATGCAAAGAAAAGACATCAAACCAGACTGCTTTCTACTGACCAGAGGAACAGACCCAGTCTGAGTGATTTAAAATAAAAAAGCTTCATAAAACTGTCAGGCAAATACAGGGGAAAAACTGCAGAGGGTTTCTTCTCAACTCAATAAACAAACTTCAAGTCAGTGCTGACAAGAAACCCTGAAGAGAGCTGTGCAGCTGTGTTTCTATCTCTGTACCGTTGGAGGAATCACAGGAATATTGTCCAGGACCCAAAATCAAAAGAAACCACTGTACTGAAGTAAAAACATTCAAATGCTGAAATCAATTAAAACTAGCATGACAAACACCGAGTACGATATAAAAATACTCTACAATTGACATATATTACATTTGTATTCAATTTTCACAACACAATAATATTTATTTTATTTCATTAATGTATTTATTTGCATTACTGTAAAGGTTGGATGTTTTCCTCATGAAAGCAAGGCCACGACACAAAACCTTTTCAAGTGGTCCTAAAAATTCACTTTAATGTTTCTTTTGATTTTAGCCTGAGATATGATCCAGACGTGTTCATTCATGAAATTCACTCCATTGTGTGATATAAAACACAGCAGACAGCAACAAAAGCTCTGTACAACACCTCCGGCTGTTCCATCTCGTGAGCGGTGTGTGTCAGGTGTGTTTTTCACCGTTATAAATCACTGTCCAACAGGTCAACAACATCAAGTGTCCTGTGGTGTTCCTGTTCCTCCTCAGAAAGATGAAATATATGTTAATGTTCTTCACAATGACTTATAGGAGACAAATGCTCGCTGTCGTCTATATACAAATGCTGTTCTGGAATGATGCGGCGCTGGAATGCAGTCGTCACACTGAAACACTGGTGCATTCTGGATGAAGTCACGTGTCACACTAGTGAAATACAAAACAAACACATGACATTATCAGACATTAAACTACATTTTTTCATTTCGTCACATGAGGTGTTCTCAGTGATGGTTGTCTCAACAACAATACTCACCAAACACACATCCGCTCCAGAGATTATGATTCATTGGTGATGGTGACTGTAGGCGAGACATTCTCATCCTCTGAAACAAACATTTCATGATCTGTTTCACATAAAGCCAAACATCACAGTATGTCAAAATCCTCTTGAATAAGGCAGTGAGCCGTCCGTGTCAAACCCCAATAGAACAGCGCTTGAATACACTTACATGAACATGACACGATTATTACTCGTGATGTACATTTCTATTTTTAAAGAAGTTAATTTAACTACAATTTTAATCAGCACATCTCAGATATGATATACTTTAGTGTACTTAAAGTAGACACACATTTCTTAAGGAGCCATATGTAACATCGACACCTAGTGGTTGAGCATAGTATCGCAGTCCAAATTCAAAATATTGGTGAGGGTTTTCCCTGCCCCTCTCACAGGAGTGGTCAGACTTTGACTCTTACACTGTAAGTTTATGGGACAATTTATAGGTTTGCAGTGGTTTTGTTGATGGCAAATATAGCTCAACCAGCAGCTCGTTTCAGAGGTTGCGTCCTCTGGAGGTCGCATTTACGGCCATATTGCTTTCTCATTTAAATAACCCTAATAAAAGTGCGTATAACTCCTCATAAGTTGTTAAATAATATAGTAATTTTTCTACGTTTGCAAAGTAATAGTACCAGAAAGGGTGGAATGTGCTCTGACCAACTGGCAACCGAGCTGTGGAAACACACTAGCGGGTAAAGGGTCAGTGGACGGGGTCACACGGAGCAAAACAAAAACAGACATTCCTGCACGGAACGCACATTTCAGAGTGGAATAACTGGCTATAGCATTGTTTTTTGGACAAACCAATATATGAACTTAGCATGTTTCCTAAATGTCTCGGAACAAATGAAGGTATTGTTTTACAGACAGCACCTTTAATACACTAAAGCCAATGAATTAGACACTCTCTCTCTACTTCTAAAGCCACTGTCCTCCAAAGTCTACCTTTCCTTTCAATGTCAGATAAGAATAAAAACAGCAAACCTCAACAACAGACTCTTGTGTGCACCGACCTTGTAAATAACTGTTTCAAAATGTATATATGCGCTCCTACTTGTAAGCCGCTTTGGATAAAACTGTAATAATGAATAAATGTAAATGTAACTACAGTGATGCTTTTTAAGGTCGCGAAATTCACCCAAGACAAGCAAACATCTGACAAACTGATGCTTTCAGCTCTCCGTCTGCTGTGCGAAATGACCGGCAAGCAGAAAGAAATCACAAAGTATTTACAGTAATATGCTACAGATGTTCTTATTCGCGTGTGCAGAAAGATTCCCCCGCAGTAATGAACACCAATTAAAACACGTCTCTCTGGAATACTTCATTCTGATTGGTCAGTCTGAGGTCTCTACATGTAAGGGGACATGTATATGAAACCTGTTGTTACAACAGAATAAAGTCAGACAGGGCGAGTACATGATCACGTCTTAGAGCCGCTCCTCTTCGGCACAGGCATTCAGCTCTCATCTTCATACTCAAACCCTCACCTTCACCCGAGCTGACACAACAGTACTGAAACCCTTCATACACAACACGCCTACACGGGATCGGCTGCATTTTTATACACAAGGCGCTATTCTAGACCGAACAATAACACACACCATGCAACTGTTGGAGAGGTGGTCACGTGCATCTCACCTGCGTTCTCCTCGTCTGATCCACCGTCCTCAGTCCATTTCTCCTCATTGGCCAGTAGAGGGTTTTCGGATTCACGCAGGGTCCTCACAGGGAAATAATGCCCATCGCCTTCACTATAATGTGCATTCAACAACACACAAAATGAGATCTGTTTATGATCGAAAACTGGGCCACAGATATTAGCTTGACACATATTATTTGAATGCTAATCCAGGCCGTTTTGAATCAAGTGAGCTGATGTTTAAGACAGATTTGATTCCTTGCATATCAACGCTTTTCCCCATTCATATAGAGTACAGATATCATTTTGGGGTCAAGTGCTCTGTCTTTATTTCACCCGTGTGAATATGTAGTGCTGAAGCTTGCTGCCGTTTCGCACCTCATCTGAATGTGTGAATCAGTGACCACGTTTGCATGGACAACAATAATCCGATATGAACAGGATTAAGGCGATACTCTGATGAAGAATGGAGCATGTAAACAGAGCTTTTAAATCCGTCTAAACTCATAATGGTAGTAAACACAAATCAAATTAGAACGGGTGTAGGACTTCCTATTTTAGTGGCATTATGGAAGTGTGGTATAGACATGTACACAGCTCATTCGCACTATTACCGGCATGTAGGAACTTCCGCGGTACTTTGCGACATGTTACACACACGCACACTGGACCGCCGTTTGGTTTTACGGCAAACAACACGGCTTCAAGCAACAAAGCACATTTTTGGTCCGAACGGCAAACAAGAAAGATGCCAACAATTCTAGAAAATAAATGAAACACCAAAAACTGTATGTGGTACCGTGGCGAAGACGAAGTGTTTTTCGATAGGTGAAATTATGGAGGGAACGTGGAAACGGCGTCACTTAGGGACGTAATGACATATGCCATTAATCCAACTATGTAGTGTAAGATGTAAAACTGGAACATAAAAAAGGCATATTCTTAAAGCAACTCATTTAAACACCTTCATCCTAATATTAGTTCACTCAGAATAAGGCAAATCTCTCGATTACTGACGTCCATGTTAACGTGTGGTCAGCGTGGTCACGGCTGACATGTTCAGTTGGTTTTGAAACAAGCTCACCTTGTGAACACTGGCACAAACCAGAGCTTTTTATTTTCCCCAAACACCTGCCGGAGGTTTCTGCTGAGCCCAAGATGAAAGCCGTTCCTGTCAGGACCGTTCTGAAACACTGGTGCCGAAAACGCCTCTGGTCAACACAATTCAGAACACAGCACAGGCACATGAGTCCAACATACATACATCAAAGCTAAAAGATCTTACCAACATCACACGTGTTAATGTAATGCACATGAAAAGAGAAACAAGGAGTTATTATGAGGGTTGGGTATCGTAGGAATTTGAGCGATTCCGATTCTTATCGATTCCACAGTTGAAGTAAAACATTGAGATATCAACTAAGTATTTTTTCTTCTTATTGACTACTTATACATAAATACATATGAGCACCGTTTTGTGTATATATACACATAGCAACCATGGATTTAATACAATTTGTATCACCAAAATGTGTCAGCAGATCACAAGTTAAAACATGCACACTTCTGAACACGTGCACACAAGAATTGATAAGAGAAAGTGAAGTTTGAATTTCAAGTATCCGATTCCTAACCTTTGATTCTGAATTGGAATGAATTTTCGATTATGATATGAGAAGTGAAGTGAAGGAACGGCTTCCTCACCTAACGTGGATCTGTTTTTAGCCACCAGCCAACAGTGGTAACCAAACAGAAACATGAGACTGACAAAAAACATGAGAGCCACGAACAACAGGAACAGCACGTGGAATTTGGCGGATGCGTTGGGAAGCTCTCCCTAACAAACACAAACAAACATGTTAGAAACCATGCCAGAAGAAATGATCAAAACGTGCAGCATGTCAACCCAATGACAGCTTTCAATGACACAAATCTCTTGAGTGCTGATGTTTTAGTGAAACGCTTTTCTCTCACACTTGTAAACGCGATGACATTTTAACAAAACTTATTGGTTTGTGTTGAGCTGAGCTGAAGAAAGGAAGTGATTGAGTAAATGACTCTTTTTAGGTGAACTATTCCTTTAAAGGCTGGATGTGGCATTCAAGTTGATTCATGTTTTGAAACACATCCATTGAACTGAACTGTTTAGGTCCATTGAGGCTTTTTTTCGAGTCCAAACTACTGTGCGTGCAGACACTCACCACCCAGAACTTGATGAAGTACTGAAACACTGTCGATGCTACGAACACACAGTACAGCATAGAGTAAGACAAGAAAAGCAAGAAGAACTTGTAGTTGGAGAAGCCGACACAATTGTTCACCCTGAAGAAACAACATACACACACGTCACCTTTCAAATGGATCAAAACATAATAAGATGAATTCATAACAAACTGGTGGCTTACCATGGACAGTGATGATCCATTTTCAAAACACATCTACAGAACACAGGAGCACAATCAGGTCACGTGGTTTCACTCCAAAGGAATAAAGTCCAGGATGTGTTTTGTGCTTTCAGACTTACGTTTCACAGACGGAGCAGTGGTGACAGCGGTCCGGCTTCAACACCTGACAGCGGTCACAGAACCTGATAGCTGAAGACATGGAGATAAAGAAGAGTCACATCCCATCACTCGGCTACATGACCACAGAGCACATGCACGCGGTAAAGACCGCTGATAGAGGAGTGTGACACTACTGTTCAAAGCACCTTAAAGGTGCACATACAGTCCCAAATGTTCGTATAGTGCCAGGTCGTACTGTCATTTTTGTGCCAGGTCACTTAAACACAAGCGTACAGTTTTCAGGAACATCACCTGGTGAATATTGCCTTTGCATATGGAACAAGAATCTGAGAAAGCACTTGACCTTTCACGTTAAAGGTCGCTGGTAAAGGTGAAGGTGTACCTCCTGACTGAGCGCGTGTGAAAATAGGAAGCTTCTTAGCGATATCGGCAAGAATCTGCTTCTGAACATCTGGCCTCTCCTCCAGCTCGTATCTTTCTTTATCCGTGTACGATAACTGAAACTGAAGCGCAGAAACACCTCATCACGCCGACATCATCACAGAACTGAAACCGTTTCATGTTGATAACCTTCAGTTGACATCTAACAACTCTTATACCATGGTCTGATTGAACACTGGATTCTGAGTGGCCGGAAGGTGTGCATTAAGTAAGGGATAATGTACAGGCAGCCGGTTGTTATGGCAGTAATAATCCCCGACAGTGTGATCAGGACGTGAAGCGGAGGGCGGCAGCTTGCACATTATCCCGCTTATTACACAGCTACTTGCCACATGAGAAAAATACTGGACATGAAATGTGAATTTTTACCGAAAGCAGACCTTCCGCGAGGAAAAGCCGTTGAGTTTTAGTTTTTAAAGTAAGAAACGACGTTCAAACGTCACAAACAGACAAATTGGTTTAATCATTTGTAAATATGATGTCATACATGTCATTAAAAGACATATTTATAATGAATTTTTGTGAAATATTAAACTCATTATTTGCAGCATCCGGGTTACAGGGTGTTATATGTTTTGAGCGGTTGTTATTTGAAATAACAACCCTTGGAACGTCGCGACTTGCCAATCAGAATCAAGCATTCAAATGAGCCGTGCAATAAAACCCTTTAACACACAGGTAGCTCCAGTCAGTTAGATTACATTTGAAACCGTCATGTTCACCTGTCGGATCTAAAATTACACGTAAACATCAATAAAAGGCTTAACTTGGCCAATGAACATGATAGTATAAGCGGGTTAATCCACAGCTTCCGTCGGGTGGTTCTCAGCCTTCACGTTGTGTATTAAAACCCTTTAACCCACGGCTAGCTGTGATTATCCCTTACATAATACAGAAGCGTGTGTGACACAAACCTTTTTAGATGGTGTGGAGGGGTGTGTGAAGATGGCCTTCCAATAGGTCCACCAGAACATGATAAAGCACACATGGAATATCAACAGATAGGTCACTGCCGAGAAGATGACATCACATCATCAATACAGAATATTATCACGATATCAACATCTGCACACAAAAGATTCATGCCGCAGCAAATAAAATGTCTCTATAATCTTACAATGAATAATAGGTTCGAATGAACATAACATGACATCAATAAAAAAACACTATTAAGATTTATGTTTCGTCTTTAGGCTCGACTGGCACTGATACGTGATGACGTAGCGAAGTTAGTGAGACAGGTGAGAGGAACACTTACCCCTCTCCAGATTATTGCTGAGAGTAACTGAAATGCAAATGAGACCAATATGAGGAACATGCGCGCGCACACACAGCTTGTGTTCCCTAACTAGACAGCAGTTTCGGTTCACTTGGTTTTTTAGACTGTAGTCTATGTGGACAGTTTAAACACAGCCAGTGTAAACATGGTGCAATATCACAGATTGAGTCCAGATTCAGAACATTGATCTACATCACCAACCGACTGTTGCTGTTTAAAAAACATCATAAATATCACACACTGATACATACATCATGTTGGATTCCTGTTCTATATTCCTGACACTTCCGTATTATTACAGTCGAGCTACAACCATTGGCCTAATTCAGTCAAAGCCAACGTGAAGGTAAACTCTTACCAATACACAGCTCAAAGACATACGCGTAATAAGACCAGAGCACGACACATGAGATGATGATGACGGGAATCCAGGAGAAAATCCTCTGACAGCATCTCAAACCTCGAGAGAGAGCCATGATCAACCTCAAGCCATCCTTACCCGCTCCGTCATCCGCTGCACGGCCTGCGCCTTCCGAACGCCGATCACTCGCTCGGTCATCTGCTACCCAGCCTGGCTGCTCTCATCTGCGGATCAATAGATTCATAGTTGATTTTAATACAACTTAAGTGCTTTTAAAAAACGTTATACGGCAGTAAACCAGATTTACACTAATCTTCCAAATAGATTCTTGAAAAAACACACATTTGCGAGTTACTTCAAGTCCTTTTTACGTGGGTTGAAACTAATTCCCTTTAAGAAGAGTCGCACCACTAGGACCAGCTATATAATATCAGTCATACTGCAGTTAAACTGCTCAGACTAGTCTCAGAAGTTAGTCATCTAGTGCTTTTCTTCAAGAGTCAGTGACATAAAAAGGTCGATTGGTCTAAGTGAAATGTGAAAAGTAAGACTCATTAGTCATAACTAATCGCTAGTCAGTGAGACTGGTGGTTAAGTCTTAATCTTAAAGTTTATGCAACTGGCCCCAAGCCCCTTATTTACTTGAATAGGATGAATCGGCTTCCCAGTCGCTATAAGGTCACGATTAAACATTTCAGACCAACAATTAAACACGGCATCATTATGTTTCTTAAGCTTAAAAAATCTTTTTATTAGTGGAAAACTTCTCCGGATTGCTCTCGCTACTACGCATGCGCACAGACTGGTAAGCGCATCATCATTCATGAGGTCTTGTCTTCATTTTCTTATCGTTTTGGCCTACTGTTCGCAATGTGTTTTTATCAATGAAAACGAAGATTTTTGATTAAAGATTGTCACTTTTTACTGAAAAGCTGTATTTTTCTCTTTTCCCCACTGCAGTGTCTTGGTAATATCTAGTCTTGGGTTGAACTGGAAATGGGGCAATTTGGGGAAAAAATGTGATTATTGTGAAGTGTTAGGATTGAAGAATTGTCATAGAGATGATAATAATCCTTAAATCATTGTTCTTATTTACAGGGACCGGTCTATGGGGCTGGGGAGGAACGTCTCCTGCACATTTGTCTTGGACCCCACTAAAAGTGTAGCAAAAATAAGCCACCGTGGTTTAACAGACCAAGGGCTCACTCCGACCCTTCCTCTCCCTTAAGTACAACAGAGGCTGATGCAACATGGTGAATTGCATGTAAAGGGAGTGTATGTAAATAAAAATAGCTCATTTTAAGGTAATAAAAACATAACGCTTCATTATGTAAGGACTTTATACACCTCCGACACATAGTTATGTGTATTATATTGCATTTCTGTCAATACATCCTCCGAAAAACTACACACTGGACCTTTAAACCATTGTTATGCCATAGCTGTGTTTACAATGTTCCACCGCTAGGTGTCAGTGCAGGACTTCAGCATCATCTCTACAGTACTGCGTATTTGAAAGAAATCCTGTTTTGACCTCTGACCTCTAGTTGATCCTCTTTCACCCATTGACATGGTTTTCACATATACTGCTATGTCTCTATATGGTCTAACTAAAGACTAGAACTCTGTTTTCAGCTGTGGAGAAAGATACATATGAGTGCTTCTTAATGTTTCAATCCATGCTTCCTGGTTTCCTCGATCCTCCAGCCTGTGAGCCAGAGACCGATCGAGTTCAGCCGTCTTGTAAGACATCTCACTTGTTTGCACAGCGAGGAGTCAAGAGTGAGGATACACAGGTGTCATCTATGTGCAAGTGTTTTACAGACTAAACCGGAAGCATGTATAAAGGCTCGTCCTCTGCACATCATCACATGTTTAAATCATCCTCAAACACGCAAACATGTCAGTAGTCATCATTAGGTTATTGTGAATGTAGAACAGCACGCCGCTATTTAATATCATTGACTGGACATATATCATACACATTTTACACTAGATATAGAGAGCAAGGGTATGCCAAACTTTTTCATATTTCGTGTGTTTTGTTTTATAAAAAGTTTTCTGCATAGATTGATCTAAAGTGCCTGTAACAGGCTGTTTAATGTCAGATTTGATCAATATTATCGTGCGTTGAATGAACTATTATTTAAGGAAATGTATTGTAGAGTATGTGCGGTGTTTATGGATGTTAAGGTTACGTACAGCATGTGTAGTTGTGTTTGGGTGTGTTGTGATGTTGTAGATGGTCTGTGGACAGCATCTCTTCCTCAGCAGCTGTCAGCAGCCGCACCACTACAAACACCTCACGTCTCTCATAATAGTAACAGGGTCTTGATCAAAACATTGACACAGCGAAGTGAAACACAAACGCTTTGTGTCGGCAGGTCGGGACAAATCTCTGGCGCTTGGAATGAAATGTGTTTATGGCAACTTCATACGGCACTGTACTGACAGAGACGACACGAGAGGAGACTATATGAGCTGTGTCGGCTTTAACGGTTTCATTACAGTCTCTCTTTATGTCCAACGTCTCTGATGAGAAATGAAACATTTCATCTCAAAGCTTTAGATTTCACCATGTTTATTTTTAGCACTTAGATTTTTAAAGGCTGCCTTTTGAATGTTAGTCATTAGAAATGTGTGGAAAAACACATGTGTGGACTTTGATGTCATTTTTATTCATTTATATAAACATTTGCTTTAGGGGTACATGTTCATGACATATTTCAAGGTTTCTTTGACATTTTCAGCTGAAAAAGTTCATTATCCAACACTCCTTTGTTAGTGTGTAATTATGAATGAATGCAAATGTTATATGGAGTTTGTGATCAATTGCATTGAATGCCTCCGTCTGTGTCTGCTCTCTCACCCTCTCTCCTCTTTTTCTCTCTCTCTCTCTCTCTCTCTCTCTCTCTCTCTCTCTCTCTCTCTCTCTCTCTCTCACTGGTGTTTTTTTAATCATGCTGAATTGAAGTAGTGTTTGATAGCATTCCCATATTCATTCCCTGCATGCTTAAGTGTCTGGACAGTAAATTCATCATGTGTGCTCCGTTTCGAAGTCTGGATGGAATACAGTTTGGAAACTCCGCATTCATCACATGGCCAAAGTCACTGATGTGTGCAGGCAGACAAAGAATTTTCACGTCTATTTTCCTTCCATTTGAGCCTCTGAAGTCTCTGCTGGTTCGTAAAAAGGAGTCGCACACGAAAAGAAAATGTTAATTACACAACTGACTGGTGCATGAAAACAAGTGCATGACTTCACAGCGATCTGAAGAAAAGCTTTATGGAAAAAAGGAGTAACACTTACTTTTCTGCGATCATATTAACTTTAGGACTCACTATTTAATTGCGTGAACAGACTGTACGAACCACACAAAGTGCTGCTTAAACCTGACATCCCAAAACAACTGACATTAACTTCAACTGTACAGTCAAATTAAACATGATAATAAGGAAGGATCCATTCTATGGCAGTTTGCACTGAGACACAGCTGGTAATCATTATTTTCAATTATTGAAAAAAAAGCAACTAAACTGATATGTAAACAAAGATCTTCTGAATATGAAGCAAGAAATGAAGAGACACAGGTAATGTGAATGTATTGTGTTTTCTGATGTTGAAAGTAATGTAGGCCTAAACTATTTACTTCCATATTTTAAGATCCTGAAACACATTCTTCCTTTTTGAGTGAAGTATAATTGTCGATTTTTGATTAACTTGAAGTTTTGAGTTAAAGCAAAAAATAATTTGCTCCTTGTTCAATGCACTTAATTTAATAAATCAAAATGATTGGTCGATTTTTTTGGTCATTTGTTGTTTGACTGTATTGGGTGTGTTTTTCAGTAAAGTTAAAGACTTGTGCCAGGTGCTCAGACAGGGCTTAAGACTAGTCCCAGACTAAATGAATGTTTGACCTGTCTTAACTGAAAGAACTTGTCCTGACATATCTCAAGATGCAAACCAGTAATGTTTTTTTATAAAAGTGCCTTAAATATCCTAATTTAAGAAAGGTCTTGTCCTGGCTTAAGAAACGCCTTGTCCGTGGAACCGGGCCTTGGTGTTTAATGTTCATTACATTTACATTTACATTTATGCATTTGGCAGATGCTTTTATCCAAAGCGACTTACGTTGCTTTATCCTATACATTTATACATAGGTATTTGCAATCCCCTGGGTTCCAACCCACAACCTTTGAGTTTGATATAACTTACTAAAGAAAAGGAGAACTTCAATTTAATAGTAATCAAAATCTAAAAGTTCTGCTTACTTAAACCAAGGACTCTCTAAACTCAAATAATTTGCGGCAATGAGTTGCCTTAATTTTCTTGGGTATTGCAACCTTATCCGGGATAACAGTACAAAGTAAAACGAACTCAATTTGCACATTTTCTAGAGGAAACGTGAGGGGTCGTCTGTATGAAACTTGTTAGGTTCGTCCATTTCTGATCTAAACCTGGACTGAAAGTCACTCAGCATTTTTTCAGAGTGTTCAAGAGACTCACAAAGCCACATCATGTCATTCGCTTGTGTTTCATAACATACATTTTATTTAAATCATTAAACTGAAAAAAGTGAAAGCAATGTTTCATCAGAACGTATTAATGTGCCACCATCAACACAAAAGATGGTCAGGGATTTTAAACCAGATTTCTAATCGGCATGACAAACTATCATTGGATAAAGACATAATGACATCTGACCAGTGGCGGCTGCTGATCTTTTAAAGAGGGGAAGCTCATTTTCGGCCTAAATCATAAAAATTGTCCATTTATTTATATGTAAATTCTGCCCTACGTTCCTTTTCAAGAAAATGCTCTGTAACCCTGTCTACCAACTAGGCGTCTTTTCCAGTGACTTGACCAGTGTCCTCTCAATGGCCAGCAGAGCTAGGCTGCTTAAACGGCCTTGGCCCATTGTGTTACGGGTGTAGGACTTGAGCCGCTTTAAACAGGAGAAGCTCCTTTCTACACCTGCAGATGTAGCTCCAATTGTGTGAAATATACGATGAAGGTTGCAGCAGTTTGTCTTTCGACTACACATGCAAAATCCGCGATGGGACTGAGTTGGAAATGGAGACACAGAGTGATACGCGTCATAATCTGAAGACCACGCCCACACCAACCGTCTCTTTGCATTGCGAGAAGCTGCCGCCTCCTTGTCATTTATGATTTATAACAAAAAAAAAAAAAATGTCTAAAAGCTGATATGTGACAATGTGTATAGCAAACAAGCTAAAAAAAACAAGAAATACGTTTTTATAAGCTGTCGACCCCAAAAAACGAGCGTTTTAGGACATAAAAGTGGATTAAAAAGAGATGACAGACCCTCCAATCATCACGCAGACGCTCGGAGTCCGGGCCAGCCCACTCCTCCATTCATCCCAGAGACGCTGAGCGTCCGTGGGGGACATAATCGCAGCATTATCCAATGACCGTCTTGTTTTTCTAAGCAGTGAAAAAAACTGTTTAAAGCAGCCCCATTGAAGTCAATGGACGCTGGGCTTCAACAGAGTAATGCACTGTACGCTACGGGAATGAATGAGAAGGAAATCCAGTCAGCCGACCTAAGTAGCTGATTCTGAGTTTTCGTTTTCGTGTTCGTGTTTACAACGCATTTTTAGTCAATAAAATGTTAACATAATAGTACATATATTTGACCATAAATTTTCCCTTGCAGTCTTAAAGAAATCGCGACTGCATCTGACATGGGACATTTATTTATGTGTAATATTCCTGCGAATGGGCTTTTGTTACGTTCAAAATGACTTCTGCTAGGGTTCATTATACGACATGAGATGTGTTAATAGACCTGGAAAGTATTCTTCGCAACTGTCATTAAATCCTGCCTTTTCCCAGGAGCCGAAACGCACGCCAGGCCAACATTTCTCAAAGTGACCACTATTCTCTAATGAAACCCCCCAAACATTGTTGAAAAGCTCTTTCGTTTCCCAGCGCTCCGCGTGAGAGACCTTTTCTCTGCTCGTGCGTCTCTGTTCATGTTCACTTCCAACAGCAAATTAAACAACGGCAGGGCGGGACAAACTACAGACACCTCCATCCAGATGTGTGAAAATAAATCTGCTCCATGCAGGGTGGAGTGCGTCTTCAACAATCGTGGACATTTCAGATGCTTGTGCCACTAGAAAGGTATCGTGTGCAGTAATAATAAAGCAGTAAATGACCTCCGCTGGACTCGGAGGTTTCGCGTGCGCTAGCTGTGAATGACGTGAATTCTCTCATTGGCCCGTGACCATACAGTACATGGTGTATATAATGTGTGTGACAGGTGTTTCAAATAAACACACAACCTGCTCCCAGGATCGCTCTGTCAATGCTGATTTGTGTTTAACTAACAGTAGTTATGTTGTGTGTGAATGACGTTCTGATCCTGATCACTTGTGTTGGAAACACAAAGGTCATGGGCTTGATTTCCAGTGAACAATGCTTCTCAGTCAGTCTTGAAGGAGTTCTCGTGTGTGCTTTTTCATCACCAGCTGTTACGACAAATAATAAACATCGAAATAAAGAAATCAACATGAACACAGTCTATAAGGATCATTTCAAGTCTTTTCAGTCAGGAGCGTCCTCCCTTTGATCCAGTGTATGTCATCACGTTGAGAAAAGCATGCCCTGCTACCGCCGTTCACATCTTTCCAAAACCTGTTCACACATCGATTGTGGCTTGAGCTCATTTGTCAACGTAAAGGCCAATTGGAAAATAAGGCCTAAATTTAAACCCTGTGTGTGTTCCAGAAGTCTGCCAGACGATCACGGTTTCAACACGCTCGATCATGTTTCCATGAATAGCAGCGCTATCATTAATACACACGGCCCTGCTGAAGGAAGAGGAAGTGTTCATCGTACAACAGAGAGATGACGAGTGGATCGGTGAAGTGATGGAAAGGTCATCATACTGGAGCTTTATACAGACAGTTTCCGTTTTATAGTCTGCCAGCGCTGCGGTTCATAAGCATGACTTACCTGCGCTCACCCGCATTTCCACACGGTGGATGTCACGGGTGACCTTAGTAAAGCGAACACACCGCGTGACAGCCCTTACCACGCTGAGGAAATAACGCAACACCATTCCTGAAAGAATATACAAATGTTGAACTTTACAAGTCCATGTCTTACAAGCTTTGCATTATTATGTAAAACAGATAAAGACACAGCAGACCATTGTCATTCCTATGAGCTTACACTGAGTGTTAGATAAACGTCATGTCTGGGGTGACCATATGCCAAAGAAAAATAACATAAAATTAACATTTATTTATCTTAAGATGTACGATCACTGCAGTTTCATTCTTACCTTAAAATAGAACGGTTGGTTTTATTAATAAAACCTGATAAATAATAAACCTTGTTTGTTTGTTCATTTAGCAGCAAAATAAACTCTAGAGGACTCCTTTGATCCGGATGATCGGGGAACACAGTGGTGTAAAGTATTGGAGTAAATGTAATTAGTTACTGTACTTAAGTATCTTACTGAGTATCAAAGATACTAGAAACTTTGACTCTCTACTTGACTACATGTCTGAACAAGTATATGTCCTCTTTACTCCACTACATTTATAATGACTAACGCAACTACACATGACATTCTGCGCGGCACCTCACTTTATCTACAGCAGTTTATTTCTGCTACAGAAGAAGCAATATTGCCATTAACAGGGCATTGAAGCTACTATATCTTCTGCATTTTGCCCTTACTTACTGAAACTGGTCAACATGGCTTCTTTATGTGAATGCGAGTGCAGCATCAGGCAGTTGACATCGCTGGTTTATATGTGAAATGAGGACATGACTGCAGCCGGCGATGAGGCCAAAACCAGTGCAGTGCATGTCCACTGCAAACACGCATTGACTTTTGTCCTTTTTTACTGAACATTATTTTGATTTATCCTTCTGAGCACTTGAGCTTGTTCGTAATAGACGTAGGCTATGCTATCAACCCTGAGTTGATGAAATTTTGAGGTGTTCAGTTTGCTGACTTGTTTTCACTGACATGTCTCTTAAGTGTTGAGGACTAGTGCTGCTTTGAGCCTATACATTCAGAATGAGTCAAATACTCAAGTGCTGTTACTATCAGATGCTCGAAGACTTTTACTGAAGTCGTTTTGGAATTCGTAACTTGTAACTTTTTTTACGATATCGTGTCACAGTTTTCTGATCCATACCTTTGACAGGAGAAATAACATCACTATTATTATAAAGCATAGGCAACTCAACCCTTGACTCAAATCTGTCTCAGGCTGTGCTTGTTAGGTGCGAATCGTCATTTCATCTGATGTCTGATGTCATTTCAACTGTGTCTGAGAGACGAGGAACATTGCTCTGCAGTCTGTCCAATGGTAAGATCTAAGATGGCCCAGGATAAGGACCATGAGTCCATTCTCATGTGACATGTAAGAATGCAATGAACTGTGACTTAGGGAAAGTAAAGATCCCAGATCTATCTACAGCATAATGATCATTTCACATTTGACTTTGGCCAGTAAACAACCACCCAGACCACTTACACCTATTACACGGAGCTTCCCAATACTTGATTCTGACTCCGGCAAAATCCTGACATTCCAAGGTATGTGACCACACACACACACACCCTGTGAGTCATTTTGACTGCTGCTACATACACAGAGCTTTTCCAGCCCCCTCGTTCTCTCATTCTATCAGTATGAAATTCCAGGCCGAGAAGGGTTTGTAATCGCGCTGTGCCGAGCAAGGCTCACGTGGAAACATAACCGCAACCGTTTAGACCGTGCTCAGAACGGTTCAGCGTGACGGCGGAAAAGCGCACATATGCTATTTGTTTACTCATGAAAATAAACTTCAAATCAAATCAATGTTTCGTGTCCGATTATTCACTCATGTGATGATCAGCAGCCTGTCTCAGCTTGAATTAATGATAATACAATAACTCCAGGTTTTGTGATTTTTATTGTCTGTCTATTAGCTTTGAGTCCATGTAGACACTTTAAGTACAGCTGACAAATAAACTTCACAGATTTACTGTTGAAGATGCATTACACATTACAGTTTGTCCAAAAATAGGGAAGTTTTTCTCTGTGCACAAGTGTACTGGCGAACTTCTGATGTTGTCAGAAGTCTGGATATCAGTTTCTGGTTTAATTCGACTTTACATACACAACGACCAGGAAAACAACATTTATGTCCACAATGTACTTGTAATAAACACTAGCTGCTGCCAAAGAGCGAGCAGTTATTCCACGGATTAAATGAATAACCTCATGTTCTCGTCTTCTCCTCTATAGACGTCCATTATAAGGAAACAGCTCAGCTAAACGCAGCCTATTTCTGATATTTTCTTATGGTTTTTCTTTCTAAATTGAGGTTTTTCTGTTAAATGTTGTTTTGTTGCTTTGGTCAGGTGTTAATTTTGAATCATTTTGTTCAATAAATCAATTGAAGTCGTGTACCATCACACAGTCTTGGTGTTCATTCTGCTTACCTACAGTAGAGCGGGCTTGTTGCCTTTATTGGTAGATAGTTTGATGTAGAATCCATCACATTTGGCATAAAGCTTTTCCCATATGATGCTGATGTTTGACATCGGTGATAAAAAAATATTGAATCATTTGGTTTTCCCTGGTTGTTGTTCGGGTACTTCAAGCCGTAAGATACTCTTATAATGGACTCATGCGGGAGAAAATGCTTTTGTGTGGAGCACAAGTATTGACTGAATACACTCACATCAGAAACAGTCTTTGAAAGAAGAAGAGGAAAATCACAAGAAGCTCCCAGTCCAAAATCTCAGTTAAGAGAACTAATGGAGTGATCTGTGTCACCAGTACCTGGACTTTATATGTACTCACACCACTCTGTCTTTGTCTGGTCTTTATGTTGTTCATCTTTTTGTTGATGTTATTTCAACCAAAGGTGAGTCTGTTTACCATGCTTACCTGTTTTTGGCTACACTTACCAGACTGTGGAATTACTAAGATGTTTTTGGAAAGACTTACCTCTTTGTGGATTTACTTACCCAGTTACCTGTTTTGTATATTACTCACCTGTACATATCTGCACCTGCTGTTGTTTATACTCACTTGTGGATTAAAAGACACGTGCACGGGCTTAAGATCACAGACATTTACATTTATCCATTTGGCAGACGCTTTTATCCAAAGCGACTTACATTGCATTATCCTAAACATTTATATGTGCAATCCCATGTGATCGAACCCACAACCTTGCGTTGTTAACACAATGCTCTTACCACTGAGCTACAGGAAAACTCAGACAACCTCTGCAAGTATTACAAATGACTAGAGGTCTCCAGGTAACACTGATCTCATGTGAATAGTGCTCAGGGCACATCAAGCGATCTCTAACAAAACAATAGTGACGCACAGTACAAACATGTTTTACACACATGAGATTGCTGCGCCAATCCTATCGGATCCAATATTGAATAAATTGTTTATTTATCTTTAACGGCATGTTTGTTTAATGCTTACTCGCTCTATCTGGTTCCGCGCCACTTGTGTTACTTCAGTTCGGTCATGTGTGAACCAGTGGGCGGGGCTAGAGAAGTAGTCGTTGATATCTTTCTGTGGAGGCGTGTTCAACCCATCAATGTGGTCATAGAGGGGTGCATTACAGAACCTGGTGTTGGCTGGGCCTGGTGTCAATAACAGATGTGATCTCAGTAACAAGGCCGTTTTCAGTTCTGACACTTACATGATGTTCGT
Source organism: Triplophysa siluroides (assembly GCA_006030095.1). Classification (NCBI taxonomy): domain Eukaryota; kingdom Metazoa; phylum Chordata; class Actinopteri; order Cypriniformes; family Nemacheilidae; genus Triplophysa; species Triplophysa siluroides. The sequence goes on from VCII01000308.1 coordinate 85,308, forward strand.
GTGAATACCATTCCCTCTTATATAACAAAAGCTTGGATTAAATTGTGATTTTAATTCATGCCTCCTTTAGCGTAAGCGTTAATTCGATCGCTATGAGGGGGTATTTTAAATTGCAGTCAGTATCGACTTTACCGTTAACGTAAGCGTTGTCAGTGTACGAAAGCTCAAGTGACTTTAGACAGATTCATTTAAGCGGGAGAAAGAACTTTATACACATTTGCAAATAACTGTTATGTTTATAATTTGTGGGATTTTTCTACTGTTTTATGATTATGGTGGTGTTATTTTCTTTTAATTCCAGGTCTCTGTGGCAGCTTTTTTAAAGAAATCCAGCACACAGGTGGTTAGCAAAAGGTGCTGTTTATTACGAAGAATTTTTTTCTCTGTAATATGTAAGGTGACGTTGATTAAGTTCGTTTTTGATCAATAACATTCAGTCACTATGAGGGGTTGTTTTATATTGCAGTATCATGGTTATGTGTGGGTCTGTCGTGTCTTTTATTTTGAAGTGTTAGTTGTAGTCATTGTACGTGGTCTTTGTAGTCTTTTGAGTAGCCCTTCCCTTATTGTTTCATTGTCATCAGGTGTGCCTTGGCAGTCTTTAATCCCTGTGTGTATTTATACTATAGGTGTATATATTTTATAGGTGTTTCATGTGTCTAGGGTTGGTTATTGAATGTCTAGTCTAGTCTAGTCTTTAACGTTAATGTCAGCGTATGAATGTTCCGGTGCCTCCACAAACAATAACTTCATACACATTTGCAGTTTACTGTAATACTTATAGTTTGTGAGATTATGGTAGTGTGTTATGATTGTGCTATTGATCAAGTTTGTCTAATACCAACTCGTGCTTTGTGAAAGCATTTATTAATCTGCTGTTTTCAACTCTCATAGCGTTAAATAAGGAACCCCCCACCTCGCTCGCAGGCAGCCCGCTACTCATCAGGCCGAAGATTCTCCTCTTGGACAGTCAGTATCGACTTTAACGTGAAAGGAAAGCTTGGTGTTGTGTAATGTAAGCGGCGTTTCAAAAACAAAGTTATTGAAGCCTTGATATACAATACTTTCAGTAGATTCTGTAAAACTTTACTTAAAGTCTCTATGTATAATGCATTATAAAGAGTTATTAAAGGGTCAAGTGCATTATAATTCTTCATAATGTGTGTTGTAATGCATTATAACCAATTTAAAATGTGTGGCGTAACAATGAATTGCTAAGTGTTATAATGTATTAACTGTAGTAACAATTATTTAGAAGACATTACAAAGCATTAAAAGATGCATTACAAGGCTTTAAGACTACTTTTATAATGCTTTATACATACTTGCTTTAAGGATAGTGTTACCGTACTTTCATTTTAGTTCTTCTTTTGTAAATATCACAGACATTTTTTATTTCATCATCCTTTTAATGTTAAAACGTGTGTTATTTGCTGTACATCAGTACACAACGTGAGACTAATTGAAAAGGTAGTTTGACATTTGCCTCTATTCAGAGTTGTTGTTTTGCTTCATATGTCTTTATTTAAAAAAGTACTTAAATGCATGCAGGAGATGCTTGCTAAAGTGGAGTTTAGAGGAGTACACAAACATATAACAATACCTCAGACTGAAGAAAGGTTTGACTCGACAGATTTCATCAAGAAAGTAAGTATTTTATGCAAAAAGTTTTAGTAATACATGTATTTTGATCGTATTCTGTTTATATGAATACTTTCTACATTAATTGTATGTTTTTATTCAAAGTGATTTGCAGTGCATTTAAGCTTTATAGTTGATAAACATGGGGGTCAAACCTATGACCTTTGCAGTGCAGAAACTGTTTTTGTGGTGTTATACTTATTATACTTGTAATAAATTTGGTTTGCCACCTGAAAATCAGACTGAGGGTCATCTCACCTTAGCTGATGAATCCAGAACAGAAGTAGATGGGGATGTTTTTGATGAGCTTGTAAGGTCAGTAATAATTAGGATTGATTGTTTTTCTATATTTCAAACATTCTGGAGCCGTCACACCAAAGCTGTGATACGTATTCAAACGCACATAATCAATTAAAGCAATCACAGTATAAAATCCCATTCAAATATGTTAAACCAACAGGAACATTTTTAGCCTAAATTTAAAAATGGATAATGTTTTGGCAGTAAACAAGCGGTTTCATCCTACCTTTAGGAACACCAAAGAGCCTCTGATTTGCGGACTTTGTAGTGTATTCCAGTCTTTGAACATATACTCTTTGCAGATAAGGGTTGGGCTGGTAGACGATGACTTGTCCATCGCCGATGGCTGACAGCACCTCTTACTCACATTCCGTAAAGTTTCGTTTCTTGCTGCTTGCTTTGGCCAAAGTGGACTCATTACCATATTCAAATGTATTTAATTGTGCTGGTGCATGTGCACTCAATTTGACGTTAGTTGTGATGTACAAAGAGAATATGCCTGTGATGCAGCGTATGCACATTTACAGCAATGTTTTAGTATGGAATCTACGTCAAAGTCTTTGTACATGAGGCCCCAGGGAACAGACAATAACCATGACACACATCCCAATTCATCATAACTCTACACTTTTTCTTCTCGACAGCTTAAAGCATTTTTTTCCCATGATTCTTTTTCCACCTCTTGCTTGTAATTCTGACCTTGATATGTAAAAGACATACATGACCAGATGGCTCCTAAACAAATGGAAGCACTGCACAGTTTTCCATAAACTGTGAAAAAATGTCAGTTGTATCTGCTCCAGAATATGAAGCCATCTCCCAGACTCCGTCCAAAAGCCCACACACTCTTAATAAGCCGTGTCAGGGTATAAATACAAACACTTTTGCATTTAGACTTGATTCATCCATGGCAGACAGCATTAAGAGTTTTCTGTGTGTTTTCTTTGGCCTGCACTTCATGTTGTGAGATAGATGCGAAAAGGACAAATACAAAGCTTCACTGTTTCTGTAACGCCAAACATTAGCCAGATGTCTTTGGTCATAGCACTGCGAAAATGCATCTGGACAAATTAGCTTATGGTCATTTTTTCTGCATATGTTGTCACATGCTTCAGGTTTGTATTGTGGAGTATCACACCGAGATCACTCAGAACTCCATGTGAAAACACTTTTGTGAGATTGGATTTGAATTTGTTAAGTGGCTCGACCGCCTAACATGCTCTGTCATTGTGTGGAGACGTTAGAAAAATACCATTTATTGTTTATATAGAGATTGCTCTCTTGCTATGACAACAGGAGGATTAGCAGTGGCTCTCATGACATCACATGTGTCATCATAATATTCAGATGATGTCACGGCCTTCAGATAAAGGCAGAGAAGAACGGTGCCAGATCCACCCGTTAACAAGCCAGGTTGGAAGGGATTTCTTTCCTTGTTAAAGCACTTTGTTTAGGACTAGGGGCTATCAAGGTGCATCAATGTCATTGAAGAAAAGGTTCATTAAAAGGAAGGAAGGAGGCGGGAACAACAAAGTAAATAAACAGCCGGCAGCCCCTCACGGACGACTGCCGGCAACACAAACATAAATATAAACGTAACATGTGTCCGGGCCCGGTCCTCTCTCAGTGACGGTCCGGTAGCTCTTATGCTCCCGATCTCCTTCGTGATAAGAGGCCGGTGCGTGCACAGCTGACGCTCATTAACACTTACTCACGGTCTCGCCCCGCCTACTCCACCACATACCCCCATCGCCCCACACAGGCCGGGGGGTACCCCCGAGACTGTGCTTGCTCCCTCCCCCTTCCTCGGGGGGGTCTCCCAGTCTTGGAGTACCTTTCCTCTGGGGGTATGTAGCGACGAGACGAGACAACGGAGACGGGAGCCCTCGGAGCGACCGGAAAGAGAGAGGGGAGAGAGGAAAAGAAAATAATAGTCCGGCTCCCCGACATGCTGCCGCTCGGTCCTCAACCAGCCGGGGTTCTCTCCTTCGCGGTGCCTTGCGGTGGCCCTGGGCACTCGGTGGACGGCTCAACCGTCCGCCCCCTGGCGGCCGGCGGTGGCTCCTCCTTTTGCGGGAAGTTGGCGGCGAGTTCCCCGTCCCCTGCTCCTCCCCCTTGGGCGGACGGACGCAGGCTCCGGCGGACGGTGGCAACTCCCCCGCTCCTGCTTGGACGATAGCCACCCCACCTCGACCCAGGGGTGCGGCAGCAAAGGTCGCCGTCCCACCGAAGCTCCGGCGGCCCACAATGGCTCCTCCTCTTCTCCAGAACCACCGCTTCGGGCAGCCACTGGCGGACGCCCTTCGTCCGCGCTGCCCGAACTCTCCGGCACCGCGAGGCCACTCGGCGGCAAGGACTCTCCGACAGCATGTCTCTCCTTCCTCCCGGGTTTCGGCACCACTGTAGAAAGGTTAACTAAAAGGAAAGAAGGAGGTGGGAACCGGCAAACGTTTAAACATTTAATTAAAGAATTACAAAGTAAATAAACAGCCGGCAGCCCCTCACGGACGACTGCCGGCAACACAAACATAAATATAAATATAAACTTAACATATGTCCGGGCCCGGTCCTCTCTCAGTGACGGTCCGGTAGCTCTTATGCTCCCGATCTCCTTCGTGCGTGCACAGCTGACGCTCATTAACACTTACCTCGACTCACGGTCTCGCCCCGCCTACTCCACCACAGTCATGTTCAGCAAGTTCCCTCTGTGTTTAAAGACAAAGAATAGAGTACATCTATTTTCTTAGGTTGTCACAAAAGACGTTATATTTTCCATGCGATACAATAGCCAAGAAAAACTCTACAGTACATCAAAGGTTGGTTCTTGCTCCTGTGCACACGCCCGCAGCCAAATCACGCTGCCCGCTGGCTGCCCCACACGCACCCGTCACGTGCTACATTTACATAGAGGATTTTTCCTTCTTTAACATCTTCAGGCAGGCGGAAAACTAGAAAATTCTGAGGCTGGCATCTCGGGATCTGAGATGTTTCTTTGGATGACTTTTCCACCACCTTTGCGTCTGGCATCGGCTCACAGGCCAATTCAAGCGGTTGCTGCCGCCTCAAAGGAGTACCCTGTCACTTTGGAACGAGGCTGTCGGTTCTCAAGCCAACACACATGCATAAAACTGTTGTTTTTAGAGCTTTTCTGTTTCATTTCTCACCACCTTAATCAAAATCTGCCATGTTCAATTTATGGTCACTAATATTGTAATGGCTCTGAGCTGTCCGGCTCTTAACTGCTCTTAGTCTGAAACCCATCTTCAGGTTCCAAAATTCCTGCCACCTTACAACTGTTAGATCTCAGAAATAAGTTCTTAACACATTTCACATATGACCAAAGACCGCTCAACAACACTTTTTGATAAATAAATTACAGTTCATAGAAGTTTGGGATCAACAGCACTGAAAGGGACTGGTTCACACGAAGACGAATGGTTATCGCAATCGCTTCTGTATTCAAGCCAGTGCCTGTTTTCACAGTGCTTGCCTAATAATGAGGTTTCTCTTGGATCATTTAGTTCAACATATATCATAAACCTGGGCCCGCATCTTCTCAAAAATGCTCTTAAGAGTAGTCATCAACTTTGACTTAAGTGTCAAAAAAATCTTAGTAAGAAGAAGTACTTTTTAGTAGGAGTAGGAGCCTTTTATAAAGAAGCTAAAAGCAACTTTCAGTAAAGTTTAAGACGGATTCTTAAGTTCTGACTTAAGTGTTGTAAATTAAGGACTACAATGATTCAAACACAGAATGGCCGCCCTTATCTTCTCAATCAGCCAATAGGGAGCCGGCAAAGGTGAAGTCAGAGCAGCAATACACAATTTATTCATAAATGAATTAAGACATTACTTAATTCAGACATTATATTGATATGTATATATATATTATTCATTTATATATACAGCTGCAATCCATAACTTATTTGGGTAAAATAAACCAAAATTTAGTATTGGGCAAGTACATAAAAATGAGTGTTGAAAACTGTCTGCCTACCTTCCCCTGATTGACAACGGTAAGCTTATAAATAATAGTGATTGATATATTGAGCTGTATGATTTTGTGGGAAATGTAACATCGGTTGACTTCAACCCGTATGAAGATAAATACATAAAGTAACCTGCAATTTAATTTCTCAAACAGAGATGCAAAAGTGAAAAATTGCAATTGCATTATTCGCAAAAATATTACAAATATGTATCCATTTTTGGCTTGGTTTCATACACTTAAAATGAACCGTTAATGTAAATAATTAAGCTGCTGAATCACATCCTATTACACCAAACCTGCAAATCCTTAAAAAATGGATTTAAACTTTTTTTGTATATTATTTATTATATTATTTCATTAACCCCTTTTCATCATATCATTCCAACACATTGTTTCTTTATTGTGAAGTCCATGGTATCTGCCTCTGTACTGCCATCTTTTTACTCTTAATAGGTTAGGAGACCTCTTCAGATCTCTTAAATCATTTAGGAGCTGAGACCTTAACACTTATAAACCTTTATGAATCACTATAATTCTTAAGTGTAAGAATAAGAGTAAAACTACGTCATTCTTAGAATTTTGACGCACTTAAAAGTACAATTTTACTCTGAGTGGCTTGATACATACGGGCCCAGTTTATACTTGTGGGTAGGACCTACGCCGTAGCCTACGTGTCGGTTTTAATGTATACTTCTGCGTCATTGCCCATTTAGACAGGAAATGACCACTAGTTGTCAGTGTCCACGCGTGTGTTGCTTGTGTAACCAAGACCAAGAGCCGAAGAAGCAGCTGGTTTGAGAAGCATCAGCAGTGACAGCGGCAAGCTTGAGATGTTACATATAGGAAACAAGAACAAATTATTTACTGAGATAATTCATTTGGAAATGTGTTTGAGTAAACATGACTCCATCGCAGAGTTTTATGACCCGAGGGAAGGATTCAGACAGACCAATCACAGCGCTTGGGGTCCGCGTTGAGTTGACGAGATGTTACATTTTTGGAGATGTGCGCGTCAGGTTAAGGTGTAGGGTACGCTGCTCTGTGTAGGCTATGGCGTAGGTCTTTAGTGTCTAAGCTTTAGTGTCAAAGATCATGGCCATGGTTTGTCTCCCCACCAAAGGACTCTAGCAAACCACCAAAGATGATCTCATCAGTAGTCACCACACTTCTAGCATTTCTGTTTTCCCTATGCATAACGCTGAGCTTTCCGTGGTATTGACAGCCGTCATAGAATTACTTCAAACATGTTTGAGGATAACAAGAAGATGATCTAAACTGACAATAGATTTCCCACTACGGTCTTCTGTTGCTGTGCACTGTGCCCAGGAGAGGTTGGTGCATGTGAATTTTAGGGACGTCCTGGTAACTTCACCATGCCAATTGTTCGTAGAGGCTAATAGAAAGCAGACAGAATTAATGTGAGATTCCTGTGTGTGATTAATGGTATTAATTCAAGTTTCCAATCCTTACTTTGAAATGTTTCATCAGTGTTGCCACGGTCAATTACAATGATTGTTCACTGCTGGCATCAAAAGAAAAGAGGAGAATCAATCTCACATTGAAACATTGCGAACACATCGTGTATCTGGAGGACAGAAAAACAAGTCTGATTAGCCTCTCTCATACACAATGAAGGGGGACGTATGGAAAATGTCAGCTATTCAAATAATGAATAGAGGAATGAAACAACCCCAGCTGGATGTGCATCTTGCACTGTTCATCGTGTTCGAATTGTGCCGAAAGACATCGGCCAGAAAAGGTCACAGCCGCAAACCAACACATGAAAACTGATGGACTTCGTTGGAAATGGAAGACTAAGTAGAATGAAAAGCAGCACGCTTTATCAACGTCTGACTCACAGATGTGTTTTAGAGTTATCTCTGTATGTAAATGTGTGTGTGACCTCCTCTTTACCCTGTGCTAGAATCATAGTCATATCCGACCTGACCTTGACTTAATCATCTCCAGCTCATTGCATTCAGTGACATACCTTTAGGGCACAGCATATACAGTGACACAAGATAATGAGGGCAAAAGCAGATGTACAGGTCATCAGTAACTACAATCTGAAAATAAACTGTGAACAAGAAGTAAACATTGCTTAAATCAAAATGGAGAATATCAAAATAAGAGTCCTCAGTAAAGAAACGGGCCCGCTCTTCGTACGACTCGGTTAGCTGGATTTGATCGTTGACAATTTTGCATGATTGTTCGGTTCTTTGACGCTTATCCTAAACTTGCTGTCATAGCAACAGGTTCGCTAGCTTAAACCTGCTCGGGAGCAGACTTATTTCATGTAAACAAGATTAGATCGTGGCTTTATAAGCGGAGGTGATACAGGAGGTTTGTCGTAACCATGTCATGTTCGTTTTTATGAGACCAACCTGTAGCGGAAGGTGCGAGGACCATTCGAAGAGCTCTAGAATGAATCACGTACTGCAGGAGAGTAATGTCGGGATGCACTGAACAATGGGTCGGTTCACTTTCAACCAAAGGGCCAGCTCTTCTGCCGCGGTGTGACGTGGGCTGGGGTGCAGGACAACCACCTGATTTTTTGTGTGATATCTGTCATCAGCATTTGACATTAAAGTCCAGGTAAAGAGAATTCTGACAATTGTTTCTAAACACATTATAGATGTTAGAAATGAATTGCTGAAACACATTACAAAGACTCAGAAGCATGTAGTACTGAATTGTGGAGTTAAACCGTTTTTCACCAATTCTCTTTTCAGGATTGTTTGGGCGGGGCTAAAATGGGGAATTGATGACGCAATGAAGCGTCTGAGCATGCATGGCCCCTCCCCCTGCATGGTTGTAAGCTTTTCACACACACTTTCAGGCATTCACTCTGCCCAACTAATAGACAATAACAGACAATCTTCAGCAATATCAGCATCTACCTTATCAGCTCAATGGAGAACCACTGCAAGTAGACAAAGCTGAAGTTCTGGGAACTTTGGCCGCATTCATTGGCCAAGGCCCACCCAAGAGGCCATATGACAGGAAACGCAACCAATCACGTTTAGTTTTGTGAGGCGTAGAAATGTCCCCGCAGTAACAGACCGGTGTACATTTACAGAAGTGTCAAAAGTTAACAGCAAACACGTTTATGAGTGTATGCCGTGAACCTCGCATACGCATAAGAATTTAGCGTTTAGTCAGTCGTGATGAATTCTTCTTGCAACCCATGTAAACACAACTTACTACTTCCATCAGACGACTTTGTGTTGCTTCCAGGCGGACCTTTAAAAAAATTAAAGAACTGTAGAATTTAACCAATCAGATGACGACTTTGAACTCGCTGAAAATTGAGCAAGCAAAATATTTTTCTGGTAGAATGACGGGTAACCGGTGCTTAAAGTGGGCCGATTTCCAATACTGTTTTATGTTGTAGAAATGTCAATAAATTGGTAATAAATTGCATATGTCAAGATGCACAAGAGAGCACCGGAACCTTCTTCCCCACTTCAAGCACTGCCGGTAACTTCCAGTAAAGTCAATTCTCAGAATTGGCTGATGAGTATAAAAGTTCATGTTTAACCCTGTCTGTCATGTGTGCTATGATTGAGACATCAACACACCAGCGTTGTATTTCAATAAAATGGTTTTCCTCTCTTCTTCACATTTCATTTCCCTTCGGTTTTAAATAGCACGGCTGATGCAGAATCCAATGAGGTGATGAGGCTAGAAATCTAAATTTAGAAGACATCTGGTTTGTGCAATTTAAACTGTATTTTGCCCCCAGAACTGAGTTTCTAATTTCTGCTAGACATTCTGAGCCTTTAGTCAAATCCAGCCATACTAAAACAAACAGATCAGATAACTGTGATGTGATGGATGTATTTAGGCACTTGATCACAGGCCAGCGGACAGCATCCACTTGAGACATTGTTGAGGTCTCTTTTGAAACTCTGCCTGTGTTGTTTATTGTTGTGTCTTTTATTTTGAAAGTTTCCTGTTGTAGTCCTTGCCACTGGCTTTTGTAGTTTTTCAAGCTACCCCGCCCTAATCGTGTCCAGGTGTGTATATATAGCCCTAATAGTCTTTGTCTTGCTTTGTTCGTGTCAAGTTGCTGTGTGTAAGTGGTCTGGCTTTAAGTTGCAGTCAAGTTTTTTTGTTTATGCTCATTTGTTTTGTTAATAAACTGCACATGGGTTGAATTCACATTGCCTTCAGTGGATGTTCATGACACTTTGTCCCAGAAGAAAATATTGATGTCTCTTTTTGCAATGCAAGCAGAGGGTGTGTTTTGTTGCATCATGTGGGTCCAATCAACTAACATGTTTTACCATGTGCCGGCTTTATCAGTTGTGCTCCGCAGGGTACCCCACCCTAACCAGAACCAGATGAAGTCTATCATGTCATACTTGGAGGGGAACGAATTGAACATGACAAAAATGGGTGGGTATTTATATTTCTGATACAAAGAAGCGGGAACACATTTCTAAAGGGACGTTCTCTTGGAGAAAAAAATGTGCAGCTGTTGTGCAGATTGAAAAAACAGCATGTGCTGATGATGGGTTGATGCGTAGTGTGGAGAATAAGCTCCTGCTGAGACATTCGGTGCCTTTAAAGGTGAATAAAGAGGGTCAATGACCATAGATATAAACTGCATTAAAACACCTGACAATATGAGACGTATCGTTCTGTGAACCCCAGACTCTATACTATACTATTCTGTGAGGTGTGTGTTACAGATGTGAATAAATTGTGGTCTATTTTGGACCACCTTTGCAATCCCATAGCAACGTCCTGACAACCAGGGCCTCTCGTATTCTCTTTAGGAAATATCTATTTAAACTTGATGCACTCTGAATGTGTAGAGATGGTGACGAACTGAAAGTCGAGTACTGTCTAATGTCATACTGGACTATTTCCAACTTAGCAGTGGGTATAATGGTGGCATCTTTAGCAGCACAGCCTCATGTGCCAGCTCTCATTGGCCTCATGAATTTAGTCTAACCACAATTCCCACATTTTAAGAGCCTGGCACACGGCCACATTCATTACATTTGTGTGCACTTCAAAGTTCATTTGGATTCCTGAGGCCGCAGTATACTCGCATTGCCTCAGTCATGCATTAGAGTCACGTGCAATACTAAACAGACCATAAACTTAAAGGCGGTCATTATGTTTCATATATGTTCAGCGTGTTTTCTGTTCAGGCTCTTTGATGGACATCAAGGCTGTAGTGTTGCAGGCAGCTGTATTTAATGGACCACTGTGTCCTGTTGCCTTTGTGTTTTTACTGTTAGCACTTCTTACGGTTGGTTGACTCGATACATATTTGTGCTTGAGAGAATAGTTTTGCAAAAGAAACTGACATCTAAATATCTCATCTGTGCTCGACGGAAGTAAGGAGAATAGACCCCGTTTGTTCTCCAATATTTTAAGACACTCAGTAATGGTTGTGGGAGGCTGGTAAGCTTTGTTTTACAAAACTCTTGTGAGATTTATGCCTTGCTTCTTTGGAGTTAAACAAATATTGGCACGCTAATCCAACCCCACCTCTAACCTGCAGCCTCAAGTTAATTTTGGTCGCTTGCCCATGCAGTGACCACTGCTGCCCATGCATAAACGAAAGTTGCGCCACTCGGCAGCCATGTTTACAACACTTCCGGTAAGCAGTAAGATTTTGGGCATACAATGGCAACACCAAAGTCCTATCTTCTTGAATGAGGGATTTCTGAAATCACTTGCGAAAATCACTATTAAATGGGATATTTATTATAATTAAACCTGGCTTTCGTTTCCTACGCTTAAATAGTGCTAAAAACACAATTTTGGGGGTTGCTTTAGCTACTGTGCTGGTGCACAGGTTGGCACGTCTTTATCGATTGATGATTGGCTCTTTTTACTGGAAGGCGGGACTTCGTTCACAAGACAGGCTACACTGAGCATTACATTCCCTCCTCATTCATGGTGATAGCAGTGCCACATCTTGTAATTATCTTTGGTTATACGCACTTATCTTTTGATGGATATTCTAACAGATAGAAAGACAGACAGTTAAAGGTTAAAATATATGAAAACTCACACTAACAACACATTTTATACACAGTTTAAAAGGCCGGGCTGTGCATATACTGTGTTCATGTAGAATTTAGGTCACAGTCACTGTTTAACAGTTATACACAGACTTGAGAATCACTCATCTAACCACTCGCTTTCCTCGGCTCTCAAAATTGATTGAGCCCCCATATTGTGGCAATGTGTGAGACAAATATGTGTGACAATACTATAGCAATTACACACCACCAACTGCTTCTTATTACTAGATACATAAAAAATACATTTTAAGAAGCTTGAGTGTGAGAGTATTTGTCCAATCCTTTAACTTTACGTCTCCCATGACCCTGGAAAGTGCTGGATTATGTTGAATCAAAGATTCCAGCTAATGATGAATCGAACAATGATAAGCCACCTGTTTTTCATGCTTGCCAGAGATTATATGAGTATGTTTCTTTCCACAGAAGTCTGTTTTAAATATTAAAGTTATTTCCATGGTTTATAGTGGCAGTTAGGGAATCAGCGCAAGTTCAGCCACCAGCTAATGCTCTTTCAAACCCAATGAAAGACTTGACATGATATCAGTTTAGTGTTGCCCTGCTAACCCCTTGGCATTTGGAGAGTTATTGGAGTATATTTGTTCATCGTAGGTGAATTGCTCGGCCTACATCAAACAAATGCTGTGATCTGTCTGTTGTCTACATAGTCCAACTATACATCTTATAAGCACAAGAAATAAACTGCACACACAATTATTGGATAAACAATCAAAAACATTTTTTAAACTAGAAACAACAACAGATCTTATTTTTGTCCGGGTTGGGGGCCGAGAGAGAGAAGAACCCAAGCGCAGGCAGCAGTAGTGAACACACAAAATCTTTAATATAAAATAAAAACCCACGATGTGGGGAAAAGACAACAGAGGTGAACTTTGAAACAAAAACTTCCCACGATGGGGCAAAACAAAACAGGATTAAACAAAACAAACGACTAAAACAAGACTAAGTGAAACACACGACATAAGACAAGGGAATCCAACAGGGCAAGGTAATCCAATAAACAAGTTAACATTGCGGAACGAACTAGCACAGGACAGAAAACACAAGGACATTAAATAGGGAGACTAACAAAGAATAATTAACAAGGGACAGATGTCGGGAATGAAACACTATTGGAAAACTAAACGAGGGGGGCGGGGCCAAAGACGAGACAGAGAGAGAGTACTTGTTAGGTCAGAACCAACATTAGCATGTCTCTCTCCACACAAAACATGAGGCTCTGTCATGATTCTGCCACTAGACCAAAAAGACATGACAATTTTGGTTTCCTCACTAACTCTCCCCTTTTGAAGATTTGTTATATGTATATCTGGGCAAATAAAGAGGCCTTGTAATCTTTAAACAAAAAAATCCAGACAAAAGTTAAATGTTTTCTTTATTTATTTAATGCATCATGCACAAACGTGAACCGAATTGGCAACATACTTCCTTTGCTGAAAAAATGTTGTGTCTACAGCCTGTTGGCATTGTCTTTACATTCTGATGTTTATCTTATGACATATGGCTTGGGCCGATACGAATGCATGTTGATTATTGAAAACCATGGAAACTCAAGGTAATTTAGTCTTGAATCAAATGAAGACAGGGGGATAATAGAGATTCTTCAGTTTGCCAAATGCATGCATGTCAACAGGGAAGAATGATTTATGCAAATACATATTGTTCCCATTAGAGAGGACCTCGGTGACCTGACGTGTAATTGTGGATCTTTTCATTTCGTCATCATTTTTAGAAAAGGAAAGTTGCTTGTCGTTTCATAACCACGTCTTACTTCGCCCTCCGTCTCACCCGTTATCACTTTGCATTAAGCAGATTGTGATCATAAGGCACCGGTCTGTTAAACCGCTTCTCAGTACGCCACGGAGAACGGTAACAATCGAAGGGAATTGTCTCAGCACTTTGAATCCTTTTTGATGTCTTCCAAACTCAATTTGTTTTCAGTCCTTGCTTGGATTTGTTGGTTTCTATGGCCACAATTCATTAGAAACACTTTTCTTGTCAAAGCATTTACTGGTCTATCAATGGGGACCAGGCCCTGCCTGGGAATAAATCAGCTGTCGGAGGCGAGTGGATGGAAACAGAGTGTCGCCTCATTTAAAGGCACTTCTGACGGGCCCCCAGCACGAGTGCCGCTAACATCAAGCGGCATGGGTTGGATGCACACCTCTGGATATCGACTTATAGGATGGGGCGAACAGGTCCGCCCCTGTATCACTCCTCCAGCAGGCTGTCAACTTTGGCACATCGTTGCGTGGGACCACTGTAGTCGTTCTCCAAATTGCAGTCAGGCTTCAGAAATAAAGAGCCCACGAGACCCATTTGCTAAAACAGGCGAACCCAGCTTCAACAGTGCGTCACACACTCCACATTGACACTTTCATGGCTGCCTTTTTTCTAACCAGCGCTTTGACCTTTGGAGAATTTTCCCAATTGTTCCCATCCCCACATTTCTCTTTTCTTTGTCTACCTTCCCCCCTCTATTATTATTGTCTCTTTCTTGTTTTGTTGTAATGTTTCCCGCTCTTGATCTCTATGGTGACTGCTAACTTCTCAAGAATAATGGAAGCCTGGGGATTAAGAAGCGTGAACAGTGATGTATTTTTCATAAATAGATAGGAAACTCCAGGATTAATGGGATAGGTTCTCAGGATGGCCTTCGCAGATGGGACTTGAAGTCAGATGATGGGAGAATTTTGGTCATTGAGTGACAAATGAGAAAATGTTTGGACCAAAGGACTAAATTGCAAGACCAGGTTGTCTTGTCTGGAGATGGTGGGTGTCTAATAGCACCCATTTCCGTCGTCGTATTCCTTTCGCTCTCTCATCCTCGATTGACTCATTTCCATAGATGTTTCTTGTACACAATGAACACATTGTTATGCATCCATATGCTGATCTGCTAACTGGAAGGTTCTTCAAACTCCACAAACTTTCCCTTTCCTTTCAATTCTCCAGGTGGACAGAAACTGTAAAAAGTGTCCTTTGTATGTACGCTTGTGTTCAAAGACTATTGCTTGCACTGGAATTTGATAAAGGTAGCCAAATGAGTTTCAAGATAAAAATTTAAGGCCAAGTTCAGAATTTAATTTCTGATGAAGCGATTCTGTTTCATCAGTAATGTTCTTATTCACCTCCCTTTTAATTGTTTAGATTGACTATGGAGCAACAGAAATGTTATCAGCCATATGACGACTTCAAGACTAAGATGTCGTCTCTTGCAGCTGGTAGAATCAGCAGTGAACTCATCAAACATGCAAGCGGTACATTGCCTTACAGCAAACCAGAGGAAAAATGTATCTAAATAATATCAAAAGCCCTTTAGTTATCACACACAACATTTGCCATGTCTTCACTCAGCTATTTCTGTTACAGGAGATCAAGCCCACAGAAAGCGATATCTTTAAAAAATCTATTATTCTCAATTAATATCTAAGCTTATATGGTTTATAATGTTCTCCCTCCAAAGCTTTCTGATTGAAACTGTCCTCTAAAGCAGGTGAATCTTAAAACTCTGCTGCTGGCTAAACTGACAGACTCTGTACTTTGCAATTCTTTGTAAATGAATAGAACACAGAATACACAGATACTGTCAAGAGCAGAGATGTATAAAGTACTAGAGACCCAGACTTGAGTAAAAGTACAAGTGCTCTATCAAAAAAGTAACTTGAGTAAGAGTTGAAGTGCTCTTTAAGCACCACACTTAAGTAGAAGTACTAAAGTATTCAACAATTTTTGTACTTAAGTATTGCAAGTAGTTTATTTTCAAATGTACTACTCAAGTACTGAAAGTGAAAGTACAAGTATTGTGTTATGTAGTTATTAAAGAAAGTAGTCAAAAGTTTGAACTTAAGTTTGAATTGTTTTTATTATTTCAAATGATTAACCTAAAGGACAATCACAATTCCTTTGGCTGTAACTTTTTTGTAAACAAAAACAGATTAAGTATGTCCCTTTCCCCCTTTAAAGCATCCCTCCCTTCTCTTCCCTGCTTGTTTTTTTTTTTCTTCTCCACAGCTTATTACCTTCTTAAACTAGTGTGCATAAAGCAGTCATTTTTGGAAGTTACACATTTTCTTTTCACCCTCAACTTGTTAGGGCAACTAAAATATCTCAAAGGCCAGTAGGCCACATTCAAGTATTTCTTATGTAAAAACAAAAGTGATTAGAGCACCTAAAAACACTGAGCTTAAATATTTGTAAACAAAAACAGATCAAATATGCCCCTTTTTTTTTGAGGTAATTTTTCGACAGATTGTCATATAAATAACCTGAAAATACTGTAGTTCATTCAAATTAAATCTTACTTACCAGTCTTACTAAAAAAAATGGGGTAAGCACACTTATTCTCATTTCAAGAGGTGTTCTGAGTAAATTATTTGTTTGTAACACTTTACAATATGGTTTGATTTGTTAACATTACATTAGTAGACTAATAACCAACATGAACTAACCATGATCAATACATTTGTTACAGTATTTATTAATCTTAAGACTCAGAGAAAGTCAACGTGCTGCGTGACACCGTTTATGATAGCCAGCTAGTTAACGTTAAGTGAACACCGCAGCATGTCACTAGTTAGCAAAAGGGCTTACTGATAGCTCAAGCTGGTGTGATTTGTGATGATATTTGTAACTTACCCTGCTTTGTTTCTTCAAATTTGACGGTGAATTTTTGAAGGCCATTATTTCACAACCTTTCGGGCGGCAGAGTAAGCACTTCATTCTATATGAATTATCTTTCACTCCGACATAAGAACATGGACTCTAAGTAGGGCCAGGGGTGGTCTCCTTCCTCACTCTCACAGCCACGATCACTTGAAGTTGATGGGGTGGAAGGTGGTGTTCTTGGTTCGTCCATTTTCTTAGCTGATCAAAAGGCAGAACGGGAGCACGCGCAGTCTTCTTAATCGCTTGATTCGCTCAATGATGTGCCAGCTGAGCTTCATCAAACCTCCCATCTACCGTTCTGGCAGTGGTAATGTGGGTTTGGAATGGAATGATTCGTAACATTTTTATAATTGTAACGAGTAACGATGCAGCACATAAAAAAAATATCGGAGTAAAAGTATTAAACTCATCGAAAATATGTACTGAAGTAAAAGTGGAAGTAGGAGAAAAAAAGAATACTCTAATAAAAGTACAGATACCGCCTTTTAGTACTTAAGTACAGTAGTTAAGTAGATCTACTTCGTTACTATACATCTCTGGTCAAGAGTCAATTAACCTTTGAACTTTATATTCCAGCCAGACAGCTGTCTTAACCCAGCATCTGCTACCAGTACCAGCAGAGGCCTCTGGGAAATTTCCAAGCGGTGTTTCAGCAGTGGGAAATCGATCATTAGCGTCAGCAGCAGAGGGCTCTTCTGCCACAGGAGGAGGGAGGAGGACGCTTGTCTCGACACAGCCAGCTGAACACACAGTCTGGAACACAACTGCACTCACATGTGCTCGCTCTCCATGTCTGGAAAGATCAACCACAGCTCCGAACCCTGTAGATTCACTTGGTAACATATACTGCAGGTGTGTGGGATGAGATGGCCAAGGTCCAGTTGAACTGAGTGATGCTGGGCTGATATATTCACCTTTGAATGATTCCTGCAGATTTGCCTGCAGATTAAAACACTTAATATACTTTTTCTACACTGTTCTAGTCCATGATGTATACTGATCCTCGAGGCTTCTTTCTTTAACATGGGCAACTTCAAAACATACTCTACATGTGAATGCAGATGCTTACTGGATCCAAAAATATACTGGAACCATACACCTTATTTAGCCTGCCGCCATGTTGATTTCACAACGAGGCTGAGACGTCTAGAGCGCTGCATTACATTGCGTTGATTTGTACCGGGATGCTGGCTGTTCTTGCTCTACACGATTCTTACTCTCGAAACTATAGGTGCTAAGTCCCATCTGATTTCATTTCAAATCATGATTGAAGTCAAATCATGACCGGCATCCCGATACAAATGAATGCCGTGAAATGCAGCACTCTGGACTTTTATCCCTCTCAGCCTCGTTTTGAAATCAACATGGGGGCAGACTAAATAAGGTGTATTGAATGGATGTCAGTAAAGATTGGGTCCTTACACTGTAGTTATAGGATCTACCAGCAGGGGCTAACAGGGCCACGCTAACCAGACAAACCTTGACCTTCCTGTGACAGTAAATGTAAATGCGGGTACACGTGTGCGTGGTTGTGATGATTTGTGAAGAAAACAATTTTGAGATTAGTCGGAATATTTGTTTCGGACATGCTGCATTGTCAACATTAGAGCATATGTATCAATCAAAATGTTTTTATGGCGCCACTTAAGGGGGCAGCCGAAGTTTAGACATGCAGTGGCCAATAAATTATTTCTACATGAAATCACATCTCATGCCTAAGCGTTGACTGAGACTAATTCTCCGGTATTTGAACCCAGAGCACTTTACTTGCTTTGCCCAAGGCCCTGTCAACACACTCTCACAATGACTAGAAGGAATATTTTCCCAACCTCAACAACATCAGCTGTCAAAGAAGAACAAAAGAGATAAAACAGTGAGAGAATAGCTCCAAGTGGCTAACTGACAGATGATATTAGGCCTGCCTTGGAAAGCTAAGGAGACAGTATAAACATTGAGTAAGCAAAGAAGCCAGAACATAACAAGCTGTATCCTAGTGGAAGCAGACACACACTTACCCAGCATGCCTATCATTTTTTTCTCTCTCAGAACATACCCTGTGATAAAAATAACTCTTTTATTCGAGCAATTCAAATTATGTCTAGTTGTTTACAGTTGATGCCAAACTTGAAATTCCCAGCGTTCATTAAAGCTGCAGTGTAGTGATAGCATGCACATACTAGTGTTCTTGCTCAAACTTAAGAGCGGTTCAGCACTGTATACAAACATATATACTTTTAATGGGCTGTCAAAATCAACGCAATTAGTTAAATGTTTACCGCTTTATTGTCTTTAACGCTACAAACCTATTTCTGTCTATGATGCACCATGGCAAAGCTGAGCGGAGCTGCAAGATCGCAGGACTGGGCTGGGCTGGAGCCGGATGATTGGAGAAGTAGGGCAGAGGTGGGACCAAGTCTTTGCATGCAAGTCTCGAGTCAAGACAGATAAGTCCAAGTCGAGTCCAAGTCCTCCTCAAGTTTAAACTTCAAGTCTTTAACACGCATTAGTTCTCTTTCCCCAACTCAGTTTCACTGTAGTAAATAGTATAGTAGATTTATATTAATTTATGTCAGAAAGGCTTCACAATGTTTTATATGAGATAGCTAAGGGCACTGTGGTAGAAATGTATTTCACGTCGGAGCCGATAGCCTATTGGGCAGTGCTCCGTCATGTGGCGCGGTTGTGCATCGGGCGACCCGAGGTCGATTCCTGTCTCATGGTCCTTTCCCGAACCCACCCCCTTCTCTCTCCCACTTCGCTTCCTGTCCTCTCTATCACTAACAAAACGCCAAAAACAAATCTTAAAACAACATCTATTTCACACACCTGACTGAAGATAAGCTTATAGATAATAGCTGTATGGAACACACCAGCTATTCTAACCAATCTATAACTGAAATATTACTGTATGTAGTTTATATTATAATACACTGTCGAAAATTAAATTTTGAATTTAGGTAAGTTTTCCTGTAGGAATACAAAAAAAAATGATCACAAACACAATACAATTTTCATTAAACGATACATTGTATAAATTAAATTATTTATTGTTGTCAGTTAATTATTAACTTTCCAATAAAATTTTATTATACAACATAAATCAAAATGTGAGGTGAATAATGTCAGGATTTTTATGTTTGGAAAAATTATCATGTTAAATAATGCATTGACTATAAAACATATTTGAACTGCTTTATAGAAAGTAAGATTTTTTTTGGCGTACTAATGACTGGGCAGTGTGTTTTAGTTGTAAGAAATGGTTCACTCTTTGTCAACTCTGTGTCCTTCAGTCTGTCTAACACTTGCAGGAGTTTGTTCTCCCTGCCCTCCAAAATAAAAACAAACATTGTAAATGAATCTATGAAAAATAAATACAAACATATCTTTAAATATGTCGTTTGGGCTCCACCTGATTTATGTGTGTGGTATAACGTTACACAATTTCAAAAGACTCGGTCTGACGTTCCTCCATTCATGAAACAAAAGACCACCTCATGCTTACGAAGGGCTACAACGCATGCGCAGAAATGTGGATTTTCTGATATTTATGTTTAAACACGTGTACGTCTATTTTGCGTTTTAAGGTAGACTATGCGCTGCAATGCAGTTCAAGTCGGGCGGATTTACAACTTTTAAGCTCACCCATTTCTCCCAACATGAAGTGAATGGCTGGGACTGGAGCGTGAGGGAGACCAGGGAGAATAGTGAGCTTTATTATTTCCTACACAATTGGATGCGTTTGAGATGAATAAAACGTCTTACATTTAAGGTTGAAAGGTTTATAATTGCTGGCTATAAAGAAGTTAAAGTATTTTAAATACATTATTAAAAGTTTACTAGCGCTTGTGTCTAATTCATGGACCAATTGTCCGAAATATGAAATAAACATTATGTGGTTTAAAACACTGAACAGTTTTGATAAATGACAAGCGCCGGCGTCACAATGGGCGAGGCTTTCTCTGGTACAGTACCAAACACAGCGCGCAGCTCTAACCTGTGTGATTCCCACCAGAGAACAGCAGACCGTGATCACGACTTTGATGTTTGGTTTTAAAATATATAAAGGCTTGCCGAGTCATAGTGTTCAAGTCTAAGTCCAGTCACGAGTCATTGTTGTCCAAGTCTAAGTCAAGTCACGAGTCATTGGTGTCCAAGTCTAAGTCCAGTCACGAGTCATTGGTGTCCAAGTCTAAGTCAAGTCACGAGTCTTCTCTGATTTTGTCGAGTTGAGTCGCAAGTCATCAAATTTGTGACTCGAGTCCAAGTCATGAGACTCGAGTCCACAACTCTGGTTGCAGGAACAGAGGGCCAAAGTGCCGCTGGTGAAATGGAGGTCCAAGGTAGAGCCATGGTGACACCTGACCAATTCAAATCCAGAGGATCAAGTGACCCTGCTGGGGCCAAAGACCTGGAGGACTATGGTGGAGCTTAGGTGGAACCCATGGGTTCTGTTTGAGTTGAAAAAAAAACATATATTTAGGTTAGGTTAACTGATGATTTTGAGGCTACAGGTGAACTTTCATTTCTAAGTTCAACCAACTTGAGGGATCATAGAGGGAATCGAAGGGCAGAGGTGGAGCTAAATGTTCCATGTCCCTTGGCTGAGTCCATGAATCTGGAGGCAATGGTGTTACAGGTGGGCCCAAAGACTGTGGTCGGAATGGAGCCAGAGAACTTCTTGTTTGATCTTCTGTAACAGTTGGGTCCAGACAAAACTGATAGAGAGGCAGGACATCACAATGGTGCTTTGGTACACACTGTATGTGGTGCACAGCATTGCATATGGAACGTACAGACTATCTTCTGAAGACAAAGTGAAAAAATGGTTCTTTGAAAAAAGTATTCTTGCGAAACTCCACTAACAAGACTGCCACAAAAACAGCCAAAACAACAACGCACATACAAGAACAACATACTCTCTTCCGTGTCTAATGAATGATCAAAGAGTTTTGGAAATGGGTTGAATTTCAAAACTCAAAGCAAGATGGAAAAAAGAGCTCTTTCATGTCAGACATACGTCACATAAATAAAGGCAAGTTTCTATGTCAACCGAACAACAGAAGTCCATATCTTCTCCAGTCATCGGTCTGAATATTGGATTATAAAACGGACCAAAGAACAATATAGCTTTGCACAATTCTCTCCCACATTTATCACAATATAAAAATATCCTTGGATCTCAGCAACTACAAGACACACGATTACATCAACACACTCCAGCATTCCTTTCACATCAAGTCCACAGTACATACAGGGCCATCAAATGCCATTCAAATCGATTCCTGATGCCATTACTGGATCATATTTGGAAAACTATTAGCATTAACAGGTGTTTCCAGCACACGAACCGAATGCCAAGAAAACCCAACTGATCACTGTTCAGAATCCCATTTGATAGTGTTGTTAAAACAGCAACATGTGCAGAAGATGGTAATGTGGTGAGGGTTTGAAAAGGTTGACCGTAAAGCTCTTCGTCAAGATTATTTGCATGTGTGTTGATAAGAGGAAAGGCCATATTATTATTACTTGACTGTGCGACATGGGAAATCCTGATGTTGTCATTTGTTTTTTAGACATCGTTTAATGTTATGGTTTTAATATTTATTTGAGTTATTACTCAAAGAGAACATTGCATCTTTCTTGCATCAGTTGATGTATGTGAAACTTCCCTGTTGCAATGTTATCCAGGGATTTCACTGTTTTCTGGGAAAATCAAGACTCTGTTCAATAAGCTGGTAGACACGTCGAGTTCAGTATAAACAAATGGATGTGGTCATCACATCATGTCGGGATCTGGGTGGAGACTGAAAGGTCAGCTCAGGTGAGACAATAGGAAAAGAATTGGAGGAACAACATCAACATGAGCAAAGTCTTCCATAAAGGTCACAAAAGAGCACGCATGGAATGGAAGACGTTATTTCATTTAACCTCCACCAAAACACCGGTGATAAAAAGTGTTAGTCAAAACATCATGATATGATTACTAACACCACACTTCACTGCATTTTAAAAAGTTTAAAGCTGTTTAAAGACTTGTAGGGCGTTCCACTTGAGCAAAATCCTGACATTTGATGCTTTGATATATGACATAATATTGTGAACGATCATGTTTTCTAGTTCAACAGTTTGGCAAGTTGAAAGTAACACATGTGAAATAACTGTGGTCTATTTCTCAGGAGAACTCCATTTGCTTTCTATTAGATCTCATTGCTGTCTGAAAAAAACAATAGATGTTTGAAGAGATATCGAAAAGTACAGAGCATCATTTCAGTTCATGGCAAACACAGTGGGCCTCATGTATCAATCTAACGTAGAAACCAGCACGGATCCGTGCGCAGAAATCATCTTACGACAGGGTCACGTGTGATTCATCAAACATTGGTATGACGCCAATCTCGTCGTGTGAATGATCGTCCCTTGATGAATGTGGCGGCTGAAATCGCTCTAATTTACATGTCACGGCCCAATTCATTCAGGGTGTAGACGCCTCGCCCCAAGATTTTGTGACATGGAGAAACGTAATCCGGCCAAAAAGAGGAACTGTTACGATTTAGAAATTAAAGTTTAACCTTGGAAAGCGGAATCAATGGAAGTTAAAAAAACAGTTTGGAAAGAGATCACTGCTGTGGGCAACTGTGTTGGTGTAGTGAACCGAACTCCAGCTGAGGTTTGTATTTTTTTTTGGATATGTATGTTTTGTAAATATGACTGCACATATTTTATTTTACTATAGTGTTTCACTATTATACATTAACACTGAAAGTATAGTTGTGCTTTACATTTCTTTGGTTGTATAATGCATTTCAATTTAAACAAAATTAATCTGACTTCAGCCTTGAAAAACTTTAAGTTGCATTAATGTGTTAATGTAAAAACAAGATATACTGTAAATTACTGATTATATTTCAGGCGCAGTTATAGATTAATGTTTATATGCAAATGTTTTTATGCAGTTTTCTTCATTGGTGAAGTCTGTGGTGGAGGAGACAGATGCATGTTTCTAAACAAGATAAAGGTTTAAAATCTAATTCTAATCTTGCATTTCATTCTGCTTAGATCAAGCACACGCAGTTTTATGTTTGCTTCATTCATTTTTTTCTCTTTCAGATCTGTCAGAGGAAGGACCAGCGGTCTTCAGACCCCACAAACCAGCCTGGAACCTGCCACACAAAGCCAGACAACCTCCAGCAGTGAGCGTCTTCCAACCCATCCAACATCGCACAAATAAAAAAACATTAAATTATGAGTTTTGTCTGTTTTCATTAGAATGCATATTTTTCAAACAAAGAAGCTATAATTTTGACAACATGTAAACTAACCCATTGCATATAAATATATTGATTAGGCCTATTGTAGTATTTAAAATGTTTGACTTTTAACTGTGCATTTTAATTGTCGTAAATTATCTTAGAAGTAGCCTAAAATTTCTTTAAAGTTTTCTTTTAACTTTGTTATTTAAAAAAATCTAATGATCATATAATAAATAATTAAAAATACTTGATTAATGTAACGAAAAAAGAAATCGCGTCGGAATCTATTTTTACATTTGTTATACTAAACGATAAAAACCTCATCTTTCTATTTGTCATGATTTCTTTTCAGTTATCAAAAGGGTAAAGCGTACAGAGACCTTCACCCTATCTCAACACTAGCGTACATGAACTGAGACCTGCCGTGAGATTTGACGGAAGCAACCGCTCGCGTGCACATTGAGAAATGTCAAGTTTTGCATGGAAAGGACCGTACGGCCAGTTTTCAGTCATACGCTCATTGATAAATGAGGCCCACTATCATCAGCAGAGTGCATATATGAAATGACAAAAGACAACGGGAAAGTGGTTTTGGTTCATGTGCATTAACTTGTGCTCGATTCTTCAATGATCATTTCTGACACGAGAGGAAACGTTCAGGGAGGATTCACACAGCGCTCAGAACTGCTCGCTCTCTAACATCTGCTCTGTCTTTCATGTTTTATCTGCCATTCAAGCCAAGAGACATGCAGCTCGCGCCTCACTCAACATCACTCTGAGTTTATGTGTCCGCCGGTATAGAGCTTCATCACTCTTAAACACAACTACAGACTCATTGTCATGTTTATAGATGTGTGGATCCACTCCAAACAATAAACACTCACATTCACACTACATCATACTGTGTTCACACTGTATGTGAAAAGTGTTTCGTCGTACATCATAATGGTGTGAGTTACAGTTAGAATGAAGAATCAATCCCTTTGAAATCAAAGCTCGATCCCCCCCGTGCCAAATGTAAAGTTATGCAAACATATTACATGATAAACGTTTCAACAGTGGAACTCTAAATGGACCTTGTAACAAAATTTCAACTAGAAGAGTTCATAAAGGGCATTGCCTGCGCAGTTCAATACAACAATACACAAACTCAAATATAAACATCCAGAAATACAACTGTTCTTGAACTTCGGTCACTCGTCAAAATTAAATTGTATCTCATCGATTCATTGTATATTGACCCTGTAAGTATGAAATATTAGTCTGGAAAAAATACATTCATATCATGTTCAACTAAATAAATGTGACATTTCAACAATAGCAAAATTATTATCACCATAAAATCATAGAAGAATGAGCTGAAATCAGACATTTATTTTCACTTTTCTCTCAATGTGTGCCAGAAGAGCAGGACCAATTCACTTCTGGTACCAATTCTGGCCACTAAGACGGACACCAGGCCTGAAAGTTGTGTAATTTGCACCCTGCTATAAATCTTGTAACGACAAAGTTAAAGAAGGGTTTTATACAGTGTGAGGCCAATGTGGAACGTGATGTAAATAAGCAGTGATTACGGTCATATCTCAAGAGAAATCATGTGACCATTAAGCCACCCAAGCAGAGTCAATAGATCAGGTTATCCAACACTGCTCCTGTTACATAAAAAAAACATTCCATCCTTAACTCGGTGAAGCACGAATAAAACCGCATGTACATTACTTACAATTACTGACATCATAAGCTTTGCCATCTTCCACAGCCGAAAGTTAGATGTGATGGAGGTAAACCCCAAATGACATCACGTAAAATCAATCCGAGGTCTCGGAGGAGAGGAAGTAAATGAATAACTAAACTGGGAGGGAAAACAAAGCTTCCTTTGAGATTCAGACCAGAGAGAGAGAGAGTAAGAGCAGACGTGGGCTTAAGGCACGGAAAGGTTACAAATGACGGCCATTAAACTCTCAGGGCTGTTGTTGTGCTCCAGATTGTTTCAATAAAAAACTCCAACAATGATCGACCTTAAAAAGATGACACCGGGCTGTAAAACAAGAAGAACCTCCAACAGCGGAGAAGATTTCCTCCAAGATAACTGAGCTCTAGAACTCACACTGGTCCATCTCAAAACCAGCACATATGTATTACATCATGTGCATCTGCTGTTGGACGAGTCCGGCAGAAATCTCTCACTGGAAGATGATAAAGGAGTTGGACGGAGAAGTGTTCAGATAATGAACTGCTGGATGAGGTGTTAGTGATCAGTAAAGGGCAACGGTGTGCCATGTGGCTGGCCAACAGGTCGTTCTCGACGTCTTCCTCCTCTGAAAGTCAACCTATGAACATGAGTTTGATTGAAGTTGTGGTGTCGGGAAATAATCTCATGCACCCAGGACTTCTGGAAAGGACGTTCTTTTGAAAGAGTGGCTCACTCATCGGCCTGTGAGCTGATGCTGTCGGACTCGTGCTCCGCTGCAGACGACTCCAGACCACTGACAGATGTGTGTAGAGCAGGTATGCACAAACACAACACACATGTGTGGGCCTGGGAACATTTCAAGAAATATTTTGGCTCAGGTTGTTCCAGACTTCTGACAGACCACAAACTCCTGGTGTCACTCATCCATAAACAAGACCTGGACACTGTCCCGATCAGACGCTGGACGCTGTTGATCGGCTCATATTCAGTGGAATAGCACACAGTGTCTGTCTCCTCTAGAATAAACTCTTTCCTCTCTTGTAATGAACTCATTGGCTGTGCACGGCATGCGCTGAAGTGAGCGCGACAAGAAAACAAGAGACTTCTCGAGAATAACGGCTGTACGTACTCCAGCAACGGGGATGGAAAACACCACCACGGCTTCCAATAAAACAAGCGAAAAACAGGAGACTTCTGGAGGTTGTGTGATGTTAACCCGAGGTGGAAAGTTCAGACACCTGCTGTGGGCACTTGAGGACATTTCTCTCTGCAAACTTGCAGCAGATGATCCACAGATGATAGTAGTACAGCACCGCCGGGAGAAGTGAGCTCATACAGTTCATCACATAAAGCAACACACTTACTGGGAAAACAGTTCTCAGAAACTCCGCTTCGTCCGGTTATCCGAGATTCCTACTAAGGACATCTACTTCCATTAGCTATGTTTCATGTGACGTGTGTAAACCTGTATTTACGTGAAAAATCACAACCAGCAGTTTTCAAGTCATCTGTTCAGGAGAATTCATAATTGTGGAAATGTGCCTCAAATATCAATGAAAGGTGAAGGCACTGCGAAAGAAGGCTCGATGTCTCAGTCTATCCACAGATAACAGTTTCCTTTCCATACATATATACAGTATAATATACGAGATTATTAGTTACACAAGAAGAAAATGGAAACGTCAATAAGTGAATAAAATTGCCCTACCAACACAATGTAAAATCAATACAAACTGCTCATATTCTTGCGATGCAACCGCTTACACTTTCAGAAACCGCTTGACAGGTTTAAACTGGTTTATCATGGCCTAGCTTAGCGATCTCATTCATTTCAATGGTAGTTTAGCAACTTCCAGCGACACGAGTGACAGTGACCATGGGCAACCAACCATAAGTGGGTATGTCCAGCGACCCAACAAAATGAAGAGCGTTATGCGAATGATGAGTGACTGTAGCAGTGGGAGTGAAGTGACAGGAGCTCCTGTCAGTACTGCAATAGACACTCAGAATGTAAAACAAAGTTTAGTTGCAAAGTTTGGGACGAGCACATTCAGATAATCCAATAATTCAATTAGCACGTGAGGATCTTACAATGGTCACACGTTGTCACGTTAAATAAATGCGCAGGTCACCAAACGTGACCTTTGTATGCACATTTTTTTCACAGGAGTTTGCGTTTCTGGTCTACCATGCGTATGAACGGAAGTCAATGGAATGGAAAGTCTAATTTGACCACAGTTGTTGATAACCGTTACTACGACCAAGAAAACTAGGAACACCTCCCAACCACTTGGCAGATTTATCATTTTATTCCGACACGTCTCTCTGTCAGAGGCACTTACACCACAGCAGAGCATCGGTGAGTGTCTGCGGCACACTAAATCTACCGCTGGTTTCAGACGACACCGGGACATCATTAATATCTTTGGTGTGAAACTCACACGCTGACAAGTGCACGCTTCTACTAAAAATACACGTGTGGCCATAAAAAACATTCCTCTTTTTCATGCGTCAGGTCAGCGCTCTTGGACGAGTGAGCATTAGAGACGGCTGTCAGCGGTCTCACGGCGGTGGCTGGCAGATCTCGGTGTGTACTTTGTAACGCAGGACGATTCATTTATAACTTCTCTCTGAAACAGCTGTGAAGCCACAGCTATGAGCTACAGGAGTGCGTGTGAAGAATCCGGCATTGTGTTTTCTCGTTTGTGTTGGCATCACCAAACCTGAAAGCAGATTCTTGGTTTGCAGACACAATATGTTTTGCAGAATGAATGAAGAAACAAACAGAGAACAGGTGGAAGGAGGGGCGGGGGCGTTCCGCTCCATTAAACACGAGTCATTTCAGAGACGGCCAGCATCTCAAAACTGCGTCCAGGGCCACATGAAAGGCTGCTGTCGGCATATAAACACTGATGAGAGCTCCGTACACACATGGAAAGAGATATTTATAGACAGCCGACTGGAATATCCTGCATTCACCTAAACCCAGACAAAAGGCAAATGGAATATTAATTATAGAGCACATCATTGCCTGGCAGATGACGGAAAATGAATCTCTCATCATCGCAGTTTAATCGCGCCGTGTTTTTTCTTTCGCGTTAAAAGGCAAACCGAGGTCATCAGACGTCATTTGATGTTTTTGTCATCAACACGGCTAAAATCATGGAAATATTCCTAGAAAGGTTTAGTGTGGAGATGTACACGCGCGTCGTTTTATGTTGCCGTCATATGAGCCAAGATGCTGGTAGTCTCCTCTGGTGAGCCCGAACTCTGCCAATGTGAGATTACTGTCCAATTCTTCAATTCAGAGACAATCTGCTCTGTCTCATAATATCCAGACCACATTCCATGAAGTTCACTTGAGGAATCTTATCTGCGGACTCATCTTCATCCGAGTCTTTTCCACACGGGAACAGGAACATTTCTCCGGGATTCTATAAATCACTTTGGCAGTTAAACAAAGGCCATTCTCTGTTATTTCTAAACCATCCGTAGTGAAGAGAGACTTGGACTGATCGTGTTACTCCTCTCTGACTCTCCTCTGCTCTTGTCTATCTTCAGCCTCAGTTAGTCGCTCTTAATTGTGTTGTGTTGTGCTGGACATTACATAACCAAAGCCGGAGCAGACGCACGGGCCGAGCTGAAATCATGTTTCTTGACTCCCTCACAAAACTCTTACGTAGAGAAAAGGGCCGTATAGAGATCCAAACATCTACTCTGCCACTGCAATGTCATGACAAGAGAAACCAAATTTGACCCAAGTTGTGAATGAACG
The DNA here is from genome assembly GCA_006030095.1 of Triplophysa siluroides. Classification (NCBI taxonomy): domain Eukaryota; kingdom Metazoa; phylum Chordata; class Actinopteri; order Cypriniformes; family Nemacheilidae; genus Triplophysa; species Triplophysa siluroides. The sequence goes on from VCII01000308.1 coordinate 114,691, forward strand.
TTATAAGTTTCAGTGGAAGATACGTGTTTAAGTTGTCCTCAGTTGTTTCAATGGATGTAGGTTAAATGGAACATTTGATTCACGGCCACACTAGTCATCTCAATGATCTGGTGAAAGACGTGAGATGTGACGCTGTCATTTTGACGCATGACTTTGTCTTTATTATCTTAATTGTAATTTGTCCTTTTAAATGGATTTGTTGCATTCGAATACTGTTAAACAAATGACCCTGTTTACACACCTTGTAAGGCCATGTGTTACCTCCTTGAGCATCATCGGGTGTTTCAATGCACACTTTTCCACAGCTGCAAAGCAAAATCTAAATCTAAAATGCATCTTAATGAAGACTTCTCAGTCAGATTGGGTCATCGGTTTGAGTGTTGTGATGTGTGGCTCATCATCATGTCCAGGACACAGTCACCACAGCTTCTGCTCATCTCGAGACAACACATTAAAAACCAGAAGTGTGTCAACAACATCATCTGTTTTCATTTCAAATAGATGAATGATACATGTGTCATTTTATTGTCAGAGTCTACAACATGGACATCATTCTGTTCCTCGTGTCCAGTCTCACGTCGGTTGATGTTTAAGGAGTTTGAGTCTCTCACAGCGCGTCCCGAAATGTAAATGAAAATCAAACCTATTGGAATCTGTGGAAGCAGGCCGGTCAATCCGTCAGAGTCAAACAACAGGTGCCTTTGTCAAAACGTAAGGTCTAGAAAAAGGCAGCGCGTCGAGTTTCAGTCTTTGAAAGCGATACGGCCGTACGTCTCCCCCTCCGAATGTCGTGCTGAAGGACAGACCACCCAACTCTGAGCACTCCGAGCAGACGCTTTCGCAAGCCTCGCTCCCGAACATCTCCTGCAAGTCATCCGTCTGCTCGTGACCAACTCCCCGAAGCAGACGAACAGAAAAACCCACGCAGAGGTGATAGGGATGGCACGGACGGTGATGTATTTAGCGACGGAAGGGCGTGAGTCTATTGTCCCGGCCTGATTCTGCAGCCCGGCCAAGATGCTCTCATTCCACTGGCTTGTAAAGTGAACTTCCACTGGTGACGAATGACTGTGGCATTTTCAACTCTGGCCCTAGAGGCTCCTCGGGGAACTTTTACACCATTTACAGTGAAGCGTGCGCAGGGTAGAAACACATGATGCAGCCCCACCAAAGACACCGCATGCTTGAAAGCTCCCATTATGTCCCATTCTTTCCATATGCCATCAGCTCGCATGAGGTACTGTACGCTGGAAATGTAAACGCTGCTAATGACAACACAGATGCACGGAGACGGTCGTATGCACGTACTTGCTCACTACACACTAGACACTGAACGTTGCCTACAAACCGCTTGAAAAGCGCCACATTGCTCAGAGACGAAGAAAGTTCTCTGAACTTCTGGACAATTTTATGAAAAGCAGCAGAACGTTTGGCCAGATTTGGTGACATATAAAAGCATTACACTGGAGTGGGAAAATCAGGTGATGTTTGACATTATCTCTCACACAGCTTTGTTTTGGGATATGTCAGCCATTTTAGGATTTCACCCCTACAGAAATAATTGTGAAAAATGTTTTACCGAGACATGACTTTAAACACAAGTGAGGTGTGATGTCCGTCTGGACTGTAGTGAGCGCCGAACACCACTGAATCAACAGCAACATCTATCACTGGCACTGAAAACAAAAGCTTTCTGCCCGTGGAAAGTCCATGTCCATGATTAATTTCTTTCTGAGAATGTTTTTTCTCGGTCAAATCGCTTACCTCACCGTATACTTTGTTCCTTACAGCAAAAACATCTGGCTGACAGGTTTCTCTGGCTTTTAAAAAGATTTTAAAGAGTCATTTTATTCCACTGAACAGAGAGATGAAGGTATGAGATCTGCCAGAACAGACTACAGTCCACCATTACATCACAGCTTCCAGCTCTTTGTTAGACGACGAGTCAGAGGAATGAGATTGGGTTCTGTGATCCCGCGGCAGGCCTTCCAGACACTGGATCTTCTGCAGACGTGATCTTTTCGAGCTGAAGAACGCATCCGTCACATGGAGAAATCCTCTGCTTGACCTGACATGAATGTCGTGTGTAATACGCTCAAACATCCACTGATGTGAAATGACGTGAAAATGCAAACAGCGCTGCTCACAAGCCTCCTCATACACTGCATGTTTCGTCTGCAAAACCGTCACCAATCCACTCTGATGTACACTTTCACTACACATACAGCCCGTTAACCCATCATCATGCTTTTATCTTACTGAAAGTGTTTTTGGCATTACGGGTTTACAAACAATGGTTAAGTTGAGGATACGTGCTTTAAAGGAATAGTTCAGCAAAAAATGAAAATTCTGTCATCAGGTTGTTTCAAACCTCCAGTATATAAGTGTCTCTGTTCCGATGAACACAGAAAAAGATATTTGGAAGAATGTAAGCAATTTTCAGTTCTGTGACATCATCCACTACCATGGTAGAAAAAAAATTGTGTCTTTTGAGTTGTCGGTCACCTTTGACTACCTTTCAATTCTCCCTACAATGGCAGTCAGTGATGTCCCGGAACTGAAAATGACTCGCATTCTTCCAAATATCTCTCTTTGTGTTCATGGGAAGTCATTTCTACAGGTATGAAATGACATGAGGGTGAGTAAATAATGACAGAATTTTCATTTTTGGGTGAACCGTCCCTTTAACTATAGCGACCATGTTTTTATGCTTTTATTTATTGCTTCACTTTCAGAGCTTTGTTTTATGTTCTCCCTTTCTTTCTTGCTTTCACACAATGCCCTACAATATTTCGACACTCAAACTATACATAAGACATGACGCTCTCATCCCTTACATCTTAGCTCCACCCCGTTAGGATGTGAGGGAGGATGCACCTGGCTCGACCTGATTTTGCCAATTGGTTGACGTCCTCAGAGTAAGATATTTTGTTGACCTAAGGACAACATTTTTATAAATAAAACCTAAAGCCACACCAAAGCCCAACCCTGACCATAACTTAAGTGAAAAGCAATGGCTAGTAGCTAGAAGCACCTAATCCTGGTTGGAAGATTAAACTTAAAATAAACTGTAAACTTATTTCTGAGATCTGATTGGTTGATTTAAATGTTGTCCCAGGGTCACCATGATGTTGTCCTAAGGACATCAACCACTTGGCAAAAACAGGAGAGCCCGGCACCGGTGTATCATGACTCCTCAAGAAGCCTCGCTGTGCACTGGGAGAAATGAGTCGATGGGTTTCTGTGTAACAGGCTGAAGGACAGAGCAGTGAGTCTTTAGGTCTGTCTGTAATAATGTGATGAACTACACCTCCGTAGGAACAGTTGGGTTTGTCCCTTTTTGACCCAACACAGTGTGGAAAATAACCTAGCATTTTGTGGAGTGTAGAGAAAAGACATGGATTGATGAAGAAAGATGCCAGAATTGTGTTCATTCATGTAAACATCTTGTGTTGTGTTGGGAAAACTTGATGGAAGAATTGTTTTGCCGTTATATATGAAAATAAAATGAGAACTCTCCCCATCAGACACCTGCTGCAGTGATCCATGACATCCACAACACTCCTCGTATTCACCATCTGCCTTTAAAATCCTTCAAGCTTTTCATCTGCATTATGATGTGGACTTTTATTGAGTTTGCAAAGGTACAAAATGTTTAGACTTACATAAGAGCCATACTTATCTGTCCTTCCATCTCTCATAGTTGAAATGTATATTTCCTAATATCCTAAATACATAACAGATGTCATTTTAATGTATTATAATATCAGTCAAGCTAGATTCCACACTGTAAGCCTTCATGAGAAATTCTAATTAAAAGACTAAGACATCGCTGGAAATCACCGCTTTTACCTTTTCACATGATATGTTTTTGTTCACAAACATGAATCGTGTGTTAAACTGAAGATCAGAAGGCAAATCTAGTAAGAAAAAAAGTGCTTTTAGTTTGTAGGCAGTGATGAAAGATATTGAAAGAGAAGTCACGCTGCAGATCGGTCTTGGCTTTACTTCACTAAATGCTCTAAAAATATCAGGCAACTTACGTCACTCTTATCTGAACATTCATGGATCATGAACTCATGTGTGTGTCTATTTGTCAGATGCTGAAAGTTCATGTTTTTCGGGGTCAGTTTGATTTCTTTTTGGTGTAGGTGCAGAGATATATTTGCACCCTCTAGTGTTTGAGAGTCATGTGTCACGCAGGTTAACACCATATAAGGTACGGTAGAGCAAACACTACTAACACAATGTGTAAACTCGCACATAAACACTTCTCGGAAAAATACTAAAGTTAAGACCCCAAAATACCCACAAACTTACAGAAATAATGTTTACATGTATTATATGGCACTCCAGAGGGATTGATTCTGATTGGTCAGTTGGGACATGCCCAGATAACAACTGCCTAATACTGATGCTGCGTTCATGCAGTCATGCAATCATAATTTACTGTTGTTTCGAGGTGACAAAATGTGATGTTCAGATCCTTTCTGCATTTCTATCTTGTTAAGTCTTGTAAGTATACATTATTATTCTTTTTTATATTCGAAAAAAATTTCATGCACATTGAAATCGCATAATTGCACTACATTTACATTTACATTTATGCATTTGGCAGACGCTGTTATCCAAAGTGACTTACAGTGCTTTATCCTATACATTTTACATAGGTATTTGCAATCCCCTGGGATCCAACCCACAACCTTGCGTTGTTAGCACAATACTCTTACCACTGAGCCACAGGAAAGCTAGTTACAACATGATGTAAACGTACCTTAATAAATTAAATAGCCTATATATATTCATAATATTAACTTCAACTTCAAAATTTGCCCCCTTTGACTTTCCACAGTAGGAGTAAAAATGACTATGGAAAGTCAATAAGGGCCAATTTTGAAGTGAAGTGCACCTTTAAAGGTTTTCATGGTAAAGCTCTGCGTGTGTTATAAATGAGCAAATAACATTTTTCAAAATGTCCACAGTAATGTATATCTGGCAAGATGTTACAAGGAAAAAAATATGAACATGAAGCCCCACTGCTATCACTATGAATGAGAAGGGAATGCAACGCTCGCTGCTCAGATTGGCCGCTCTAACGGAGGAAGTCCCGCCTTCCAGTAAAAAGAACCAATCATCAATCATTACAGACTGACTCTGGGGCGGGGTTCCACACGGTTCGGTGTTTGGTTCTTTTAGTTCTTTTGATCCGGACCAAAAAAAAAAGAGTTCTGGTTCTCTTAGCGTTCAGACTGGCATTTTAACAGTGAACCTAAAGATATCGAACCTAACAGCTTATGTGTAAAGTCGCAACAGTGTTTGCCTGCGCACATGAGGGGATTTTTAGCAAGCTGGTAACTTGCGAAGACCTCATGAAGTGTATAAAGCAGTCAAAACGGCGACAGGAATTCCTCCGTTTCATGCGCAAGCACAGATCTAACAAACACTCCGTTTACATGACAAAATCACTTGATTTTTGGATCGTATGTTGTTATCACTTCCTGTTTTTGGTTCGGTTCGATGCCTGCGGTCCGTGTTGCATTTGTATTTCAATCAAACCGCACCAGAGTTCGTTTGAAAGTGAACTGAGACCAATCTTTCAAGCGGTCTCGGTCCGCTTGTTTGGTGCGCAACAGGGGCCTCATTTATTTACATTACATTAGTCATTTAGCAGACGCTTTTATCCAAAGCCACTTACAGAGAGTTCAGGAGCAATAAGCGATATGTCATACAGGAGCCATAATACATTAAGTGCCAATACAAAGTTACTGGTTTCAACAAAAGCTAGACCACTACCTGTTGTAAAAGGTTGGGTTATAAAACGTGCGTATGCACAGATTTTTAGTTTTAGTTTAGTTTAATATATTTCTGAAGCACATTAAAAACAATCGCAGTTGACCAAAGTGCTGTACAAAAAAAGTCATAAAATGAACATCAGCAAGGTACTGCAAAGACAAAGAACATAGAACAACCACATCTCTCAAACTGAGTTAAAAGCCAATGTATAGATATGTGTTTTAAACACAGACAAGTAAGGGGCCATCCTCACTAACACAGGTAATGCATTCCACAGTTTAGGGGCAGCTAGAGGAAAGGCACGCTCCCCTGCGCTTCAGTCTTACTCTAGGGACTGCCAACAACATAAGGTCAGCAGACCTCACAGACCTGGATGAAACATGTGGTTTAATTAAATCACATAGATAGGATGGGGCTAAGCCATTTACTAAAATCTCAAAATCGTTTCGAAGACGAACCGGAAGCCAGTGAAGGGAAGCCAATATGTTCCCGTTTACGCGTACGAGTTAAAAGTCGAGCTGCGCATTCTGCACTAACTGCAACCGTGAGAGCGAGGCCTGGTTGACACCAACATAGAGGACCTTACAGAGATGAAATTAAGACATGTATAAGCCTTTCAAAATCATTCAATGATAAAAAAGTCTTGACTTTACTACAGAATTGATCTTTTTTTGGCTGCTGACTTCACACATGGACGCAAAGGGCGCAGATCAATGTCTAAGGACTTGTTAGTAAGATTTGGGCCAAATATCATTATTTCAGTCCTACTCTCATTAAAATGTAAAAAGTTACATTTTTGATCGTAAAGTGTGTGTACGCATAAATCCACGGCAACATTCATATTTATAAAAACGGTCTTTGACATGGAAAAGTGCTCAGCGCCAGGTCAGGGTCTGAGCAGACGTACGTACTTTTGTTTGTTCGAGTGCTGCAGGTTTTTGGAAATATAAGTCATTCTGGCCGCTCGTAAAGGATTCAGATGTTGACAGGTGATCTTTCTTATATCAGTGACATTAATTAGACATCATTAAGAGGAGGAAATCGAAACTGTTCAGCTGCGAGCAATTTCACCATCACTTGTGATTTATAGATTTCACATCTGATGGAGAGGCGTACGTGCTTTTCTGTGCGTACGTTCGTTCTATGAATCACATGTACGCACTTTGAGAAATGATCGTAAAATCACACTTAGGACGGTTTCTACGCAAGTTTTTATAAATGAAGCCCCGGGGTTTGGCTGGCAGCGTTCACACTTACTCAAGTAAACCGCACTAACAGAGCAATCGCACAGGTTTTAATCCCACCAAACATGGCACATGTGAACACACCCTAAGAAAGAACCGTTGACGTCAGGTTTACACTTTGCTGCCGTGAGATGAGTTTGGTTATTATCACAGAATAAACTCCTTCAGTGCGATGTGAGACGTGGTCATCCCTCACATATACACCTTACATGAGTGTTATCAATCAGCTTCTGCAGTTAACAAACTCTTACTGAACCCTGATCACACTCACAATAATGAGCGAAATACTTTACATTAAACTTCAATTCAGATCCATCACACACACACATAGCTATGACAGGGAGGTATAATGCCTTTATTGATCTTGGTGTTTGCATCAGAAAAAAACAAAACACGTTGAAAGAGTCTTCAGTTCCAGATGAACTGTGTCTTTAAATACAAATAATTATTCTAAAAGTGGGCTTAGTTAACTTTTTTTGAATGACATGATAAAAGAGTTTGATGTAATAAATACACTTAGAGATCAATTACAAACAATGCAATAGACTGAAAGAGAATAAGGAATGAGAGAGAGAGAGAGCTGGATTAGCATGTAAATAGTTGTGTAGATAGGTAGAGTTTGGACACGTGCCAGGACTCTACAAAGACCTCCTAACATCTGTTTGACTCCACATTTCTGCTCTGTGTGTTTGACAAAGGAAAACACTCCAGTGGCTTTCTCGTGATCATACATAAAGACCATCAGAACATCACACACTGACCCCATGAGCTGAAAGAACAGGCTTGGCTTTTACAGGAAAACTCTGAAGGAACAGGCTGAAGACTGGTTTCAACATTGGGACAGAATGCAAAACTGGACGACAAACTTCTCGCTTCACGTTGTAGAGTTGATTTCCCCAAATTCATCTGGACAACTGATCAAACCGCATGTTAAGAGCAGAAAAATGAACGTACACACTGCGGCGGCGGTCGCGACGTATTAAACGCTCTCGAGCGGATAAAGCGGTGGAGGGGGTGGCTGTACCTAAAGCATATGAAACTCATTTGTATGACAAATGTTGGTTTTCGACAGCATTCCTCAGCCGCTGATGGCTTCTCAAGGCCTGGAGAGCTTAAGGCAAAGCGAACAAATTAATTAACACTATCTTTACAAGAGATGGCCAACGGAAACAAAACCTGAAACACAACACCGTTACCTACATTCACATGCATCTGTCCGTGTCTTCACTCAGCCCGGCTCTACGGCTCCTCGGCCCCTCCACTCAAGTTTGAGGACCACCTGCATGAAAGAAGAGAGCCGGCCTGTTATGTCTCAGCTGCGGAAAAAACTAACACAGAATCCAGCTCTGCAAACAGCTCGCCGGGCGGATCGTTTTTCTGCGCCGCTCTGGACTCACGAGTCAAATAAGAACAGATGATATCAGACACGGCCAGGGAGGAATGTTCCTGCACTATTACAGCGCTTTGCTTTGTCACAGGTGCTCAGAGTCAAAACCCAGACCAGCAACAAGACCTAGACCCAGACACCCTCAGATCTAAATCCAGTGCCTGCCAGCCTGTGTGCATGTGCAGTAGCTGAAGAGACCTTGAAAAAGGTGATTTTTAACACAATGGAAGTTGTGGTACAGTCCATCTCGGGTGTAACGACAGAAAAAACATTCTTAGGTTGCATCCAAGTTGCTTTTTTTATGTAAACATTTCAGCACGTCTAAAAAGTGAAAAGACAAGTGACTGATTTACATGGATAAAATGCATTTATGTGAGTGAAACAAGCAAAAATATCCCAAATCTCATTTCACTGACAGGATAAAGGTGATCTTCTACTTCTGCGTCAGACCGACGCCGTAGGCAACCCGACAGTTTTTACTTACACTTGTGCATCGTTGTCCGCAGCGACAGGCAATGGCCACTAGACGTCAGTGTCCACAGGGGTGTTGCTTGTGTAAACAATACAAGAGCCGAAGAAGTGGTTCATTGTGCAAGTGTACACTGTTTTACACAACATTATCTGACTGCTATCCAGTGCCTCAGAGATGACGTATTTTTGTGGGCTAGAAACAGAAATATTACTTATAGCACCAAAGACTCGTAAACAGAATATATCAGATTATAACCTACAAATCGAAGGCTGCACTGTTACTCCGACAAATACAGTTAAAGACCTAGGCGTTTTATTAGACAGCAACCTGTCATTTAAAAATCACATCTCAAATATCACAAACAGCTTCTTCCACCTTCGAAATGTTGCCAAATTACGAAATGTTTTATGTGTTGCTGACGCAGAAACTCTTATTCATGCATTTGTGACCTCAAGACTTGACTACTGTAATGCTCTTCTTAGTGGTTGTCCTGCATCTTCAATAAACAAACTACAGTTAGTCCAAAATGCAGCCGCCAGAGTCCTAACCAGGTCAAGAAAATACGATCATATTACCCCAATTTTATCATCTCTTCACTGGTTGCCCATTAGGTATCGTATTGATTTTAAAATTCTTTTAATTACTTATAAAGCCTTAAAGGGTTTAGCCCCTACTTACTTAACTGAGCTTCTATCACATTACAACCCATCACGCTCTCTAAGATCGCAAAACTCAGGACTTTTGATAACACCTAGAATAACTAAATCTACAAAAGGGGGTCGAGCTTTCTCATACGTAGCACCTAAACTCTGGAATAGCCTTCCCGATACTATTCGAGGGTCAGACACACTCTCCCAATTTAAATCTAGATTAAAGACACATCTTTTTCACCCAAGCTTTCACTAATGCATAGTAAATGAACAGCAGCTACGCTAATTATTTTCTTTCTGCCTTCGCCTCGGGATGCCCATCTCGAGGTAGGGAAAGCTCTGCCAGGCCCAGATGGACATCATATGCCCATCCCGACTCAGAGACTACGCCAGCTGCGGACTGACTGACCATCCCAGCTCCATCTAAGGCAACTCCATTTCCACCCAAGAGAAAGGCGACCATCCCAGCTCAGGCAGTGTTGGCCTGCTCACCGGGAGACTGCATCTATTTATCTATTTATTAATTTATTAGATATTATCTATTAGAATGATCTTGCTTGTTCTATAAACACTATGCACTGTGCTGTGTTTTACCTCTGTGTTTTCTTATTTTGCTTCTGTAAAGCTGCTTTGGAACAATGCACATTGTGAAAAGCGCTATATAAATAAACTTGAATTGAATTGAATTAACCCGGAAGTAAGCGCCGCACTTGTTCCCTCGACCGAAAGCCTTTGTATTTCTCTCATAGACTTTTGGAGGGTCGCAAAAAATAAGCTCTGTGATGATCAAAGGTTTATGATGTTCACACGTTTTGTCTATCAAGATATTCACAGATTAACACAACATTTGCTACTTTTGAAGCCGAAATACAATCGTCAGAAGTAAAAAGCTAACACGATGCTATAAACAGACTACACTTAAGGTCGCTCGATGTCAGCGTCACCACCACCAAACCTCCGACAGCTCTTAAAACTTGATTAAAAATGTGTTCCCTGGTGAATAATTACACATCTAAATTTCTACATTTTACAGCTAATACTTTAGATACACTTGGCAAAATCAGAATGTGCGACTTCGGATGTGGAGAAAGATGTGATGAAATATGAGTCAGTTGTTTTGTCAAAAGACATTCCAGTTCAGTATGGATCAGATGATGTAAGTGTTCCGCTCTATAGAAATAACAACACTGACAACATCTTGATGTAACAATACATTCCTACTGGCATTCCTCACACATACACATGCACACCATGAATAACAAGTGTCTGAAGATTATAAACAAAACAGATTACAATTCACTGAAATCTTTCATCTCTATCAGAGGTATGTTCTGTAGATCCTGATTTAAAAGCATGTTTGTGAAATTTGATGAAATTCTGTCTGCCATACTGTCCACTCCCTGTAGCTTCACTTTAATCAAATACGTCATCGAGCTTATATTCCTGTGGATGATATCTAACAGCTGGAGAGGAGGAGGAAACACCTGCTTACACAGAGGAGCTGGAGAAAATACCTTCACTTGAGGACTGTGTCTGAAACCCCCTGAGCTGCCTACATAGACTGCACGTCTCCGTTACAAACACATGCAGAATGTCTGTATATTATATCATAAGATCTGATAAAACGCGCAGCGCAGTGATGGCCTCTTGTCATACAGCGTTGATTTACCTACAGTATGAAACCAAATGTACTGCTTCTGATGAAGCTCTGCACATGCTCACTATAGATTTGAAAAGTTCTTGCATGCCTCAATAATGCTAGAATATCGTTATAATGTTGCAAATGTCCAAACACGGGGTCTCGGTAAGCAGCACACGCAGTTTCATCACATGGCTGGCACATGTCAAACCTATAATGATGCCCAAAAGCGCTGCATGCACCTACATGTCTTACACAGCGCAGCAGGTTTCAAAGTCACTTCATGCGTCTACACAGAACTACTGTGATGCTCATTAATGGAGTCACCTGCTCACTACACATGCCCCAAAGAAGCTGCACAGACCCAGACTGACCAAACGTCCCGTGCATGCCTACGATGTCTACATTGATGCCAAAACGGTGTGAGGCCAAACACGCAGTACGCACTGATGCCCATGAAAAGGTTGCCAGATCTCCACGTTTCAAAGATGCCGCTTGTGCGTTTGACACGCAACAACAATGCACCCAGCTGCGCGCGCACGCAGAGAGAACAGTGCTGCCTAGATAGACAGCTCATTGGGTCTTGAGACACCGCCAGAAACTCCAGCAGTGACTCGTGCGCGTGTGCGCCAGACCGAAGTGGCCATCAGAGGACCAGAAGCACAGGCAGACCGTCAGAAGAGCTTCACGCGCACCGAGGGCTTGGCGTTCCTCGTCCGTCATCTGCGTTCGAGAGTTTGGGCCGATCTGAAGGTTCTTTTACGCACGGCGCTCACACCGCAGACAGACAGCTAGCATCCGAGCTGAAAGTTGGAGGAGACATGCAGAAGGTAAAGCTGTCATCCAGGCGTGGCTCGGGGTGGATATGGATGTCTATATAAATGAGTGTGATCGCAGATGAAATGCGCGTCTCTCTCCTCTCCAGTCTGTGATCGCGCGCACTGCTCGTCATGGCAGAGGTGGCTGGATTTCTCGGCAGCATCGATCTGGATTTGCAGGCTTTCCCAGCATTGGGGAACGTGCCGTTGTCGGACGGTCTGAACGAGAGACTGGGTCTGATCGAGGGCAGACTGCAGCGCGGATCGCTTACGGATTTTGGCCACCTGAAGGGCATCCTGCGCAGGAGACAGCTGTACTGTCGCACCGGCTTCCAGCTGGAGATCTTCCCCAACGGGACGGTGCACGGGACCCGACAGGACCACAGCAGGTTCGGTGAGTGCAACAGCACCTGCGCGAGTCGTCTGCGTAACCGGCCGCTCGAGCGCCTTCTACAAGTGCCATCGCGAGCGAAACGAGTACGCGTGACCAGACCGTGTAGTCTTTGTCCTCGCGAGGTTTTAAGAGAAATCACTGCGAGGTCGCGCTCTGCCGATAAAGATTGGAAAGGATTATGACTTCATTTAGGAACAGTTGTGATGGTTCAAAGTGTAGAGTTTACTTGAAGGTCAAGGTCGTGCTGTGCTGACTTCTTTCGTACGAATATCCAACACGCACAAACGCATCGGAACGGGGTTGAAAGATCAAACAAAACACGAAATAAAGTGATGGGATTTACAACAGAGTCCGGTACTTCAATGAGAGATGAGGCAAAATCTGGTGACGCGGGTTTAAAGAACATGCGCATTATTCTTATCAGAAAAATGTATTACGCATAGCAAAAGATTTGTTGTTAATCTCATGTACATAAGTGTGTGACATGTCCACGTGTCTGGTAAAAGAATCTGACCGTGTGTATGTGTGTGTGTGCACTTTGTATGACAACTGGAGTCTATAACCAGAGAAAACTCTAGGGTGGGTGATCTCCACATATAGGCTTGTTGAAATACAAGGAATGCCCTAAAAATGATCAGCAGCTTGGATTCAAACCCAGTTGAAAAATGTTTGGACGTGCTCCGTGTCAGGCTAAGAGGAACGTTCTGGAACTATCATCTGGACAGGAGTTTGGGCAAGGTGTGTGTTTGTAGTGCGCTCTGTGTGTACGAGTCCTGTGAACTCCAGCGCCGGGTCACGGGCCGCAGGTGCAAAACAAACTCACGCAGCATGAGGCTGTTTTTCTCTGTAAACGTGTTCAAAGGAACAGACACTAATAATTACAGCGCTGATAAATCAGTCAAAGAGCGCTGGCTATTACAAGCATAAACAAACGATAGCAGAGGCCAGACGTAATCCATAATCACTGTGCAGCTCTGAAGAAGAATAGCTGGAAATGAAAGCCTGACCACTGTGGAATCCAGCGCTAATGCATGTTTTTACACACAAACAAGCTGCTTTACTGGACGGGGTGGTCTGCGGTCATGTATCTGGCATCCTGCTGGCAAACTCCAGCCGCTTGTCGGTAATGTTGCGAGCTGCCAGTGTCTTTGATTAAACGCACATGAAACATGCTTCTGCTTAACACGGAGCACACACACACACACACACACACACACACACACACACACTCTGACTCCAGGTGCTGGGAGAAGACCACTTTACTCTTTAATCATGAGTGTGTGTGAACAGCTGCTTGAGGCAAAAAATGACACCTATGCAGCTAAAGGGACACTTCACCCCCCCAAAAAGAAGATATTTTGAGAAATGTCAATGAGGTTCAGTGTCGTTCTTCAAAATATCTTCTGTTGTGTTGTGCTGAAGAAAGAACTCACACAGGTTTGACATGAGGATATGATTCTCTTTAAGGGAACACAAATGATGCAGCACACACAGATATGGTTTTCGTTTCGAAGAGAAGCACACGTCTGCACACAAGTGAAGGTTTGGGCTCCGAGCTCACGTGAAGGTGGTGAGGTACATGGAAAGGTGGCACGATTACCGTCAGCTGGTCGTCTCACCCGTGTTTTTCTCTGGCAGGTATTCTGGAGTTCATCAGTCTGGCCGTCGGGCTGGTGAGCATCCGCGGGGTGGACGCCGGTCTCTATCTGGGGATGAATGAGAAGGGTGAACTCTACGGCTCGGTAAGTCATGCCCGTGCACAACACAAGTGTAGCAGTAGGAATGCCACCCGTCCGCCCGCCCACAGTCTGTTTCCCATATGATGCAGATGGACAACTAAAGCAGACCAGACAAGCGCTGGCGGGCCTGACCTCTGATCAGCGGCTAACACCGGCGTCTGGCTCACCTTGTTTTTGTCTCTTTCTAACCTCTCACATCCGAAACAACGTTCAGTCTCCGAGAAGAAAAAGTGCCTCTTCATGTCGCTCCGCACTTAAAATATTTACATATTTTCCAGGGACACGTGAAGCGCGTAACGTATACACACCCACGTATGGAATATACGAGCGCTGTCGTGCGAGGGACGGCCTTCGCTCTGCACAACATGTGAAAGAGAGCAGAAGATTAAAGAGTGTAGCGCCATTTGACTATTTGTGTGCTGGCGTCTCTAACCATATATAGAAAAATGTGCCTAGACTCCCCCTCCACAGAAACACGCTATCAGATTTCTGCAGACAATACACGGGGCCCCAGCCAGATTCTCTGCATCAACCCTGTTTAAAGCGAGACGAGACGGCTTTACGTGTAACGTGATAACATCCTATTAAAATCAGACTGTAAACTCAGGTCGGCACGTGAAAACTGGCTTTTGAAATCATCCGGAGACTCCGGCTCACGGCACGGGAATCAACCTGACGTTAGCTTAACTAGTGGCTTCAACTCCGAGTGATGGATTGATATCCATGCTCCGGTGTTTTGGATTGAGAAAACAGATGAACTGGTTTTTTGGGTTGATCCAGTTCAACAGCCTCACATTCATTATTTGCACCTTCGCCTGCTTGCTTTTTTCTCAAACTCACGAGCCAACTGTTCAAATCATTTGTTAGCCGCACGTTTACGGCCGACCGTATCTCCAGCGCTCATTGGGAAAGCACTGACACCAGGACTTGAGTCTGGCCCGGTGCGTGACTGTTCTTTGGCAGAAAACGTGATGGAGCCCCAGCGTCCTCCGTTGTTCTCCACGGTACAGTCAGCCAGTGAAAGTTCACCTGTTTAACCTCAAGTCATTGCTCACGGAGCTCTGTCAGCGCTGTAGTAGCAGCAGCCCACACAGACTCTCTCTCTATCGCTCGCTCGCTGGCGTGTTTGTGTGAGAAACGCTCATTGCATCACGGGGAAGATGCAGAGGGGTTTCTTTAGCCAGACGAAAAGGTTCGTCAGGCGAGCACCTGTCGTCCGGCCTCAGATAGTTTCCACTCGCCACAGTTTGCTCTTCACACCCTCACGCTTTCCACTGCACCTGGAGGTCAGACTCACGTCGCAGCTGTCAAACACGCTTTATTATCAGGCAGATGATGTATCAGACTAAAAGTGGTTCTTGGCTCGTCATCGTCGGGGAACCACTTTACGTGCGATATAGAACCATATTATGCACCGCTTCGGGTATAAAGAACCTGTTATGCCCCTGTATGGTACCCCAGTCATCCCAAAGAACTTCTGAAGAACCCCTGAAGCACCGAGATATGGTTCTACACTGCAAAAAATGACATACTTACCATGTGTTTTGGTCTGTTTTGTAGTACAAATATCGAAAGATTCTTAAATCAATATCTTGACAAAAAAAGTGACCAAATATATTCAGTCGTGTTTTATGAAAAATAATATAAGAATGAAGTGAGTTTATGGTCAAATTAAGCAAAGAAACCTGCCAATGGGGTGAGAAAAATAAACCTTTTTCTCAAGAACCTAATTCAAGTTTATTTTTATGACCCCATGGACAGATTTCTTTGCTTAATTTGATCATAAACTCACTTGATTCTTGTATTATTTTTCATAAAACTCGACTACAAATCTTTGGTCACTTTCTTGTCAAGTAATTGGATATTGATTTAAGAATCTTTCGATATTTGTACTACAAAACAGACCAAAACATATGGTAAGTATGTCATTGTTTTGCTGTGAATTGCGGTAAAGTGGTTCTCCTATGGTCACGAGCCAAGAACCACTTTATATCGGATCATAGTTTGGTGCTTCAGTGGTTTTTGGGGTGACAGATGTGCTATATAGCACCGCTTCCGTATAAAAAAAAACCTGTTGTGGCCCCTCAGTGGTTCTATATGGCACCTCAGTCGAACCAAAGAACCGCTGAAGAACCGCTGAAGCACCAAGATATGGTCCTATGAAGAACCACTTGTAGTGTTATATAGAGTTAAGACCTTGTCTTTGAGTGTTTATGTTTTCATCTTTCTTCTGTGCAGAAGAAGTTGACGGCAGAGTGCGTGTTCCGCGAGCAGTTCGAGGAGAACTGGTACAACACCTACGCGTCCACGCTGTACAAGCACACAGACACTGGAAGATTTTATTACGTGGCTCTAAACAAGGACGGCTCACCTCGAGAAGGGGGAAGGACTAAAAAGCATCAGAAGCTGACTCACTTTCTGCCCAGGCCGGTTGAGATCGAGAAGATCCCCCAGGCCTACAGGGACTTGTTCCAGCACAGGTGACACACCCAGAGTTCCTGGGTCGGAGAGGTTTGGTGAAGGTGCTGGATGGAAAAGACGCCTCGCCACTGTTTATATCTGGGTTCTGGTCCAAAGAGAGGAACCCCTCTCCAGCGGTGACTGAGATAAACAGAACGTGTGTGTCCTGGATGGCTCTGTTTCCTCTCCTTAATGGGTTTGAAACCACAGAGAAGAGAACATTCCTGCATCCAGAGCCGGTGCCAAAACATCGTCTTGAGAAAGAGGTGTTGACTTCAGGGCCACACGACACGAGACACTTTTTTTCTTTTCTAACTGGACCATTTTCTGGGTGAAAAAGGTGTCTTCTAGAAAGTAAAACTGCCTTTGACCGATAATAATATTGGCCTTGAGAAAACTGGACATGCTCAGCTGGACCCTGGTGCTGATTCTGTTGGACACGGCACTTATCAACATGAAAGAGGATTTTATATTCTAGGACATACGCAAAGCAAAGCCTTTTCAACATACCTTCAGAAAGGGACTTGAGACCTGGAATCAGCTTCTACTGACAAACAAACATCTTTAATCTTAGATCGTGAGGTGGGGAGAAAGAGTTCTATAGTAATGGACACTTACCCGTCCAGGAGAAGCTCACGTGATGCTGATGGCGTTCGGACACCTGAAAGAAAGATCTGTGGCAGCCAAGAAGCCTTGAATGGATTTGGGTGATGTTCAGACTGTCAGGAACATTATGGAAACGTTAGTGAAAGACGTGTAAATACGGACGAACCTATTTATAAGACGTACGATATATATTTATTTTCTACATATAAAGTATAATTATAAATCTCTATATAAATATATTTATTTATTTTAAAGACTTTATTTTGTAATAAACCTGAGCTTATTCTACTGAACTATTACAGAAGGGCTAAACCATTTGTGCTGAATAATCGACAATAAACGTGTCCTGCTCTCAAGTGTGTATTGTGCGTGAGTATCACATCTATTAAACGCTGAGAAACACTGCCTTCATTGCCTTTGACTCAGACTTATTATCGTTTTGATTTAGGTTTTATTAGTATTTTAAATTTGTGTTAATTTTAGTTAAAGTTTTAGCAATTTTGGTATATGCTTTGTCATTTTATAATTTGTTGGTTTATTTTTTATATTGCCATATAGGATATTATTATAATTTTAGTGCTTTAAACTTACTATACAGTACTTTATTTTTGAGGCAACAATATCATTTTTCCTTTTGTGAAGTATTTCCAATAATTTTTAGGTCAATATTTGATTTGATTTCAACAAACAGTAACGTTGTCTAAGTCTTGTTTTGAGTAAACTACAACAGCCTTGTGTTGACTGCATGTGTGCAACAACAACAACAGTCACGACTGAACCTCTGAGAGCTTGTTAACTGGAATCTTTTGGGTTTGTGTCATTTTGAGGTACATAAGATGCACTGGTCATGAAATCCAACATCAAACTTTTCTGAGCTCATGTTAGTTAAAGGAGCAGTTCACTTCACAATTTGCCTCCATTGACTTTCCAGATTCATTTTTATTCCTACTACGAAAGGTCAATGGGGGCAAATTTTGAAGTGAGTTACTCCTTTAAATTGAATTGAGTGGATTGTGAAAGTGGACGGAGATTGAACGAGAGTGACAACAGCCAAACAGGAGAATGTTGTAATGAAAGACGTTGACATCACGCCTCTTCCAGCTTTATGTAGGGGCGGTCAGCACTGAATCAAACCCAACGTGTAACATGTGGTTTCTCAAACACTGTTGATTCCAGAACATCCCAGAATAATCCAGCTCTCCAGAGATGATGATGATGGTGCACAAAGATGATTCTTGGCTGAGGGAAACTCTGGGAAAGTTCTCGCTGAACCGTCTGTAGACGCTTAAATCAACACCCTACAGAAAGTGAAACAATGCAGAGGAATGTGGACGTCCAACCTGTTGAAACATGGACACCACAGCAACACGAATGATCCATACAGTACTGATAACATGTGCAGACCAGTGATTTATAACAGTGCTGTGAACACTGGAGAGGCTTTTAATCCACATACACCATCAGATTCAATCCAGATTTATCAACAGCCCCACCCATCAGACAGCCCTCAACACAGGCTGAATGTTGAATAGATCTAGAGGAGGAGAGGCGAGAGAGAGAGGAGAGAGAGAGAGAGAGAGAGAGAGAGAGAGAGAGCGAGATAGCGATAGATATATCTCTAATCGATACTCTAGGCGCGATCTAGTCGAGACGAGCTAGTCGATGTCTATCTCTCGGAGATAGAGAGAGCGCTATCAGATCGCGCGCTCGCTTGAGAAAGAGGAGAGAAGAGAGAGAGAGAGAGAGGAGAGAGAGAGAGAGAGAGGAGAGAAGAGATGGGGGAAGAAGAGAGAGAGAGAGAGAGAGAGAAGGAGAGAGAGAGAGAGAGAGAGAGAGAGAACGAGAGAGAGGAGAGAGAGAGAGAGAGAGAGAGGAGAGAGAGAGAGAGGAGAAAGAGGAGAGGAGAGAGAGAGAGAGAGAGAGGGAGAGGAGCAGCGAAAGAGAAAGAGACAGATGAAAAGAGGAAAAAGAGAGAGAGAGCGATGAGATGCATAGAGAGAAAGAGAGAGACGATGGAGAGAGAGAGAAGAAGAAAAGAGAGAGAGAGAGAATAGAGAGAGCGAGAGGAGAGAGCTGTGACGACTGGGGGGGAGGGAGCAGAGGAAAGATGACGATGAGACAAAGGAGAGCAGTGAGAGTAGTAGAGAGAGAGAGAGAAAGAGATAAGAGAAAGAGCAAAGAGAAAGAGAAATGAGAATTAATGTGGCCGGTCACCTTATAGAGAAAGAGAGATTTTGAGAGAGAGAGAGATGAGATGAGAACGAAAGCGAAAGAGAAGAGAAAGAGAAAGAAACGAGAAGGAGAAATGCGACGCGAGACGAGAGAGAGAGAGAGATGAGAGAGAGCAGGAGAGAGCCGCGAGAGAGAGAGAATCCAAGAGAGAGAGAGAGATCGCTCAGCAACTTAGGAGATAGCGAGAGCGATCTCTCTCCCTAGCGATCTCGAGCTTTTTCTCGCTAGATAGGATATCGAGAGTAACGCTAGCGAATCATCTATCTAGTCTAGTACTACTCTCTCTCTCTCTCTCTCTCTCGCTCGCGCTCTGATCCCTAGCTCTCTCTCTCTCGCGACCTCGGATCGAGAGTTAGAGACCGCCACTTGCACTTCTCTCTTCCCGATCTGAGCCGCCGCTACTTTGTACGTTTCGGTTCCACCTAGCAGAGAGAACATTCTAATGTTAGAAGATGAGAAAGTATGAGTGAGAGACGAGAGAGGAGGAGATGACGAAGTAGAGGAGATCGAGAGAAAAGAGAGAGAGCGAGGTAGAGAAGAGAGAGAATAGAGAGCAGAGAGCGAGATGACGAGATAGAGAAAAGAGAGAGAGGAGGAGAGAGAAGATGATAGAGAGAGAGAGAGAGAGAGCAGAAGAGAGGAGAGAGAGAGAGAACGAGAGAGAGTGTAGAGGAGCGAGGGGAAGAAGAGAGAGAGTGATGAGGGTGAGAGAGAGAAACGGAGGAGAGGAGAGGAGAGCAGAGAGGAAGAGAAAAGTGAGAGAGATGAGAGAGCAGGGAGAGCGAAAGAGAGAGAGAGAGAGAGAGAGAGAGAGAGAGGACGAGGAGAGAGAAGAGACGAGAGAGAGAGCGAGAGAGGGAGATGATGGACGAGAGAGAAAAGGAGAGAGAGAGAGAGAGAGAGAGGAGAGGGAGAGAGAGGAAAAGAGAAGAAGAAAGAGCAAAGAGAAAGAGGAAAGAGAAAGGAAGAAAGAGAAAGGAAAAGAGAGACGAGAGGCGAGAGAGTAGAGAGAAAGAGATAAGAGCAAAGGCGAAAGAGCAAGAGAGAACGATAAGAGAGAGAGAGAGAGAGAGAGACGCAGAGAGAGAGAGAGTGTGAGCGCGCGATCGCGCCTCTATCTCTCGCGAGAGAGCTCGGATTAGAGCGGAGCTCTCGCTCGCTCTATCTCCCTACAGCGAAGAAGAGCGAGCAGCGATATCGATATCTAGAGCTGAGTACACGATCGGAATAGAAAAGAGAAGAGAGAGAGAGGAAAGAGAGAGAGAGAGAGATGAAGAGTGAGAATCGTTTTTGAGAGAGACGAGCTTAAAAAGAGATGGTAGAGTAGAGAGGAGAGAGGAGAGAAGAGAGAGATAGAGGAGGAGGAGAGAGAAGGAGCAGAGAGAGAGAAGAGAGAGAGAGAGAGATGTTAGACGAGCGAGAGCGAGAGAGAGAGAAATCCTCTCGCTCGCGCGCTGACGCTCTCGGTCTCCATCTCTACTCTCTAGTCGCTCTAGGCTCACGAGAGATAGCGCGCCGATAGAGAGAGAGAGAGAGAGAGAAGAGATGAGGAGAGAGAAGAGGAGAGAGAAAGAGGAGAAGAAGAGGCGCGAGAAATGAGAAGCAGGGAGAGGAGAGATAGAAAGAGAGAGATAGAGAGAGATAGAGAGAAAGAGAGAGAGAGAGAGAGCGAGGACGAGTCTGGTAGAGAGTTGGTTATAGCCGGATAAAGTAGAGAGGGCAGAGGCTAGCGATGGAGGACACGAGTGAGAGAGAGGGTAGATGAGAGAAAGATGAGAGAAGAGAGAGAGGGAAAGAGAGCAGAGATAGAGAAGAGAGGAGAGAGAAAGAGAGAGAGAGGAGAGAGCGAGAGAGAGAGGAAATTGATAGAGATGGCGATTCATCTAAGAGCGATCTAGGCTATATCGCTTCGCGAGTATTCTATCAAGAGAGAGAGAGATACGAGAGAAGGAGATGAGAGAAAAGAGAGAGAGAGAGAGAAGAAAGCGAGAGGAGAGAGAGAGAGAGAGAGAGAGAGAGAGAGAGAGAGAGAGAGAGAGAGAGCTCTCTCTCTCTCTCTCTCTCTCGCTCTCTCTCTCTCCTCTCTCTCTCTCTCTCTCTCTCTCGCTCTCTCTCTCTCTCGCTCTCTCTCTCTCGCTCTCTCTCCCTCTGAGACAAATTAAACTAAGGTGCTGAGTAAGGCATACATATAGAATGAAATATCTAATAAAGTATATGTAAGTAAACAGATGAAAAAAAATCTCAATATCAAAAGTAGAGTAAAGATCAAAGTAAAGAGTGGATATGTGCATTGATTGTAGCAGATGAAGGCAGTAGACTCGCTCGCTTCACGCTCAGTGTTTGAACAGAAGCAGGTTGAAGTTGGGGAGGGGGTCTGGATCAGCCAACAGCTGCAGGACGGTGACCAGCAGGGATCCTAATCCGGCCGTACGAATGATGGGATCAACATTTCAACATCTGCGAATGCAAGATCCCCACGGGAGCGGGCGAATGGAAAAGAGCGAGAAAAACCCTGGCAGCTCAAGAAATGAAAATAATAGCAGAACGAGAAAAAACCGCAGCGGCTGAAAGATTGAAGGCCTGGAGCTGGGTGTGAAGATTTTCACGCTGCGATAACTGCATGTGAAAGTGTGTCTGATAGTTGTGCCCACAGTCACATATCGATTCATTTCCTTCATTTAAATAAATGAGGGATTAACATTCTCATAGCGCTTCAGTGATGGACCATGGTCCACTTTCAAGTATCAGTTTGAGATCAAATCAAGGGGACAAGAAAGAAAATGATGTTGTCTTCTGCTGACCTCAAGTGACTCAACTGCACTGTTGCATTATTATAGATGTGGGGAAATCTCAGCATGCATGTTAAAACACTGGTGAACATCCTATTCCAACATAAAATACAACGGAATGATTAATGGACAATACATGAAACGTGAAAAATGTGGAGGAGAAATGCGTTATGTGATGAACTTGTTGGATATTTCTGACAGAGGCGTGTCTTATGTGCATGTATTTTGCTCTCACAGGGTAAAGAAAGCATCGCTGCATGTGTCCGTGCAAAAGTTTCATCTGGATCAGAATGATCAGGATTCAGAAATCCCATCTTCTGTTATGCAGGACAGGATCAGGTCATCCCTTTTACTTTGGATCAGGGTTTTTCAATCCAGTTTGCTTTGAAAAACCTGTTCAAAATACACACTTTTCAGATTAGTTTTACTATATCTGGACTACGAATTATCTTTGTTCCCCAGCAAGAATTTCCTTTTGACACCTGTCAAATGTAATTTATGAACAGTGATTAAAAACCACTTTACATTTAAATTAATTGATGGTGCTAAATGTGTCTGTGTATGTTACATGATACACATGTTGTATTTTTGAACAGTTTTAAAGTTTTATACAAAAATTTTGTTCCTAAAATCCACCCATCTGCCAGGATCAGCATAATCCAGATTTGTTGGCTCAAACATATCCCAATCTCAAGAAAAAACCGGACTGGATCTTATCCAAATTCACAACCCATTTTTAAGATTTGATCCAATCTGACGACCGCCAGGTGTCATGTAATATTTAGTGTGGTCATCCCATTTATAAGAAGCTTCCTCCAGGTCTGCTTCTCTAGCGCTTGTCTTGCCGTGACCATCAGACCTGTTGTGACAGATCACATGACAAGAGCTGCTGAAAAAGCAGTCCGAGCACATGTTAAGTCATTTAAAGAGAGACAAATGGTGAAAGATTTCATCGTGTGCGAGCGGCTCCTCAGTGTCAGCTTCAGATGTACACACACCTGCGTCTAATGCAGTGTTTCCCAATCCTAATCCTTCATGCAGCCTTTCCAGAATGTGTCCCTAAACAAAACACCCCATCATCAGCTTGAGACGAACATTTAAACATTCGTTCAAACAGGCTGACGGGTTGAATCAGGTGTTTTATATAGAGGGACACTGGAGGACTAGGATAGGAAACACCGGTCTAAAGCACGCCATCATCAACAAAACCACGTATCAGAAAATCAACTGCACCATCTCCTGAAGACCAGAGCGTGTTTTCAGTTCGGTGTTGACTAGGATTGCAAAATTCTGAAGGAATTTTCTGAAGGAAAATATGGAAATAAACAGGGAATTTACAATATTGCAGATTACACTATAACAGGGAACTTAAATGTGGTTGAATACAAATCTTGCAGATTAATCTTTGTTCAAACAACAAGATTTAATGCAATTTCCGTTTTATTTTTATCCTTCACAGTTATCAATCACATGCCCACAGCACACTGCTATTGAGACCACACCCCCGTAAGATAACAGATCATTTCTTGAATCCTGCACACAACATAATGTAAACAATGTCCATAAATATTACACAAATGTGTGTATAAAACCATGTGCTGTAAGCTATTGTGCAAATGGTATGGTATTAAAGTTTAACAAGCAAATACCAAAATGTGTTTATTCAGTAGCTAGCCAGCCACATATGTTCAATGTTAGCTTGCACTATTTCATTGTCAATTTATGAGGTTAGCTAACACAAGCTGTGATGCTCTTTCTTCTACATTCTGCTAGCTGCTAGTACAGTAGGCTACTGGTCAAATTACTGTTGTAAATGATTTTAAAAGAAGTCCCTTATTCATCCAGCCTGCTTTTATTTGATCAAATCTACAGAACATAACTGCAATATTGTAAATCTTAATCGTTTCTGTTTAAATAATTTAAAATACACTGCATTTCTGTGATGCAAAGGTGAAGTTCCCATACCCGTTATGCCAGTCTTCAGTGACTCATAATGCTGATTTCATCACGTTTGTGCGGCTTAAAATTTTTATAATGTGTGATCATTTTGTCTTTGAATAACAAAAGTATTTGTTATTAATATTTGTATTTTTAAACAATAAAATCCAGGCTTGAATGATGATAAAACTGTAATGTATCCAAACTTTTGACCAGTTGTGTTACTAGGTTAGTTTGTTTTAGCAAGCATGCTGATTGAGGAGTATTTATTCATCTAGCCTGTGTCTATTCATTTGCATGAATTGTAAAATATTCATTACCACTAAAATATGTTTACCTCAACAAAAGAGTCTTTCACAATTATAGTTCTACTTATAATTAAATCAGTCAAAAATGTATCTGTATTATCTTTCATGCATGTCAGATTATGACCAAGCAAAAAATATATATTTGTTTTTATATGATACAGTTAAATCAAATTTGAAATAATTCCCTTAAATTCCTGGTAAATTTCATACTTGGAATATTTCCAAAATTCACCAGATGAAGTTCCCATGGAAAGTTTCCGGAAATTTCCCACCCCTTTGTAACCCTAGTTGTGACACACAGCAGGTCTACAAAAAACCAACGGATGTAATAAAAGAACCACAACTGAAAGAAGCTGCATGTTCCTCAACCTTTTGGTCACTTTATTCTTTAACTGCGATGTTAAATACTAAGTAGCAGATCAGATCAGATCATATTAAACGTCAGTAACATGAGAAGAACAGGAGGGAAAAAGTTCCTCTGCGTTTCTGAGTGACACCCTGTGTGGATGGTCGCCAGTGAAAAACATCGACTTCAGCATCCCAAGTGAAGATGTGCCAAAGACCAGAACAATACAGCCCGAGCGCCGGTCGAGCATTATCATCACATCCCATCAGAACAGGTCCGACTCCAGTTAAACTGCACAAACATGTACTGTAACTACTGCAAGGCCTGCCGCCAGACACCAGCGGCTGCCTAGGTGCCAACCCACTCCAGTGGGCAAAAAAACAACAACAAAAGAACGAAAAGATGAAAAAAACGTGAACAGTACTCACATCGATATGCTAAGCAACACTACGACGAGAAAGTGTGATGCTAGAAAAGTCCAGAGGAATTCAGCAAGCAGTTTCAACAACACAGACATTCCAAAACATAAACAACAACAACAACAGCTTTTAAATAGCTAAAAGCAGATTAGAAAAGGGGTTTTTAAAAGGTCCGAAGAGAACTAGCTGCTTGATATAAGGCCATTTGACTTCTGGCTGTCCGTCACAGTGTCTCTGAAGCACCCGTGACCGGACCAACATCTGACACGGAAACGCCGCGGTCCCTCTTCAGTCTTCCTCGCAAAAGAATTATTTATATATGCACAGCCCTTATGTAAGGGAAACAAACTCGCAATGCCTAAAAGCATTTTGGGGAGAATATCTTCTTTAATCTTAAATACGTGAGCAAAAAAACCACGGTGAATACCATTAAGGCTATATACAGAGAATGACAAACTGCTCTTGAACAAAGTCTGGGCATCTCCTGGAATGATGTCCGGGGGGATCTACACACCCTTGGACGGGCCGGGGTTCTTGCCCAGCTGAGGGTTGGGCAGGCCCTGGAGGGCTCCGAGCTGCTGGTATAACCCCAGCAGGTCCATCTGACTCATGGGTCCCGTCAGACCGTTCTGCATGGCCAGCTGGTTGAGCAGCATCCCCTGTCTCGCCATGGCCATCTGCTGCTCCTGGACCTTCCGGTTGGAGATCACCTTCTGCACGTACATCATCAGCTGCACACAACACACCAGACCACACGTCATGCTTTCAGCTTCACTCTCAGGACGGAATAAAATAACACCGGGCTGCGGTGTCGATGACGTTATGATGTCACTACATACATTGATATCAGAACACAGTCATTAAAAAAGGGGGTTTTAAATCACACTGCTGACATCCTAACACGTTTAATACAACCTCTTCATGCTTTCTCATTTAGTAAAGCTACTGCAAAGTTCAGGTCAATTCTATGTAGATTTTTTTGTTGGAAAAATGCCATTTATGTAATATTTTATGTGTAATATCACTAGTGTAAAGCTGCTTTTCAACCATGCAAAATAGTGAAAGTCAAAACCCAGTAGTGCTTCACTCCCATTCAGTTATATTCATTGAAAGGATTCTTCATTCATGCTCTTCAACAGCTTTACACAAAGGTAAATCACTGCACAGAGATCAAATCAAACCAAAAATGATTCAGACACCAGATATGATTATAGATATTTTTAGTGGGTGCAAGACGCTGCAGTTTATTTATGTAAGTGAGGATAGCAAAATAAAATCAACTGTGCATGAAGTATATTTGGGTATAATATGTCAGTGCACTACCAGGAAAAGTGATCAACAATTATTCCGACACTTCTGGCCGTGTTTTTTCTTAAATTGTTAATGCGACCTTCTTGCATTGCTTTGTAATTGGTTGCCCCACATCGTTATAAACTAATTATGTACTTACATTTAAAACCCCAGTGAAATCAAAATGAGTTTTTTCCTTTTATTAAAAAAAACATGAATGAGCCTTAAGGACGTCAATAAACTGATATGCTCTTACACGCTGACAAAATTAACATTTAGAAGATACAAGCGTTTAAAATTGACAGTGTGGCACGAGCGCTCAAACAAATCTAGACATTCCATGACGTCACGCTACACTCTCGTCAAAGTTCTCAATCCAATCAAATCTGCTTTAGTATCCGAGGAGTCCCGCCCCCTTTACTAGCAGAGCTGCAGAAGCGGCGTCTCAAATCAGCCACTTGTTCTCACATTTATTACGTCCTACATGACGCACAGTGCACTAGATGAGAGATGATCCAGACGGCGTCAACATTAACATTAAAGTCTGACGTCACAGCCTTGGTGAGTAAAGGAGAAGACAAACGCAGAGTCACTCACCAGCGTCAATAACAAGCTTCAAATGACACATCACTGATCTATTCTACATTTACACCACTGTGGCCATCACGCTGTCAAATGAGGCGCTGGTAGGTTGACTGTGACGTAAACGAAATGCTACTGGTATTGTTTTTATTGGCTCAGTGGTAAGGGCATGGCACTAGCAACGTCAAGGTCATGGGTTGGATCCCAGGGCACTGCACATAGTCAGAAACAAATGTGTAGTACAATGCAATGCAAGTCGCTTCGGGTAAAAGCGTCTGCCAAATGCATGAATGTCAAATGTATTTTAATAGGGGGCGGGGTCACTCCATATGCATTTTCCAGTTGAAATGACGTCAACACATCAAGTAATGCTGGGCGTTCCGAGATGTTTCACTGGGACTTCAGCAGCGCACAGCTATTCAACCTAATCCAGTCCATCCCTTTCTATCAAAGTTATCTGACACGATCAAGATGAATTTGTTCCGACACAGTTCTCCTCATGTTTTATGAGCATTTGCTTAACTATACTGAATAAGCTGTGATCATGTGAGAAACGTTGAGGGTGTCTGAATACGTTTTGGTTTGACTATGTAAGAACAGCTGTGTGATTGAGAGCAGACGTACGGTTTGTTGTTTGCCGAGGACATCACGGTAAATGGCCTCTCTGTGTTTCAGCTCCATCTCACAGGTGGCCTGTCGTCCCAGAGCCATGGACTGAATCTGAGACTCGGACAGATTGGGGTTGTCCTTCCACTGACAGAGACAAACACATGTGTTACACACCTCAAACAAACACAAGTTAACCTTCCGTACAACACTGAGTGTGAGGGCCTGTCCCCTGAACGCCAGACACCTGAAGTGAGGTGTTGTGTTCTCCGTTCATACTGTGTGTCCTGCATGTGTTCATGCGCACGATGTGTTTGCACTACTGCACTGTGTATGTTAAATGTGTGCGTTCATTTGGACAGGTTTCACACCGCCTTTCTGCGTGTTATGTTTCCTCGCGTCTCTATACGGCTGTAAGAATCAGCGCTGTCACTCACCAGCTGTGAGATGATGTCCTCCACAGGCTCTCTGGGTACAGACTTCAGAGCGCTGGTGGCCTCCAACACCTTCTGTCTGCCCTGGTTGATCAAATCCTTCAAAACGTGAACGGGAAAAGAGAGAGAGAGACACGGGATGAAGCCAAACAATGTCTGGAAATCAAGATCTAAGTGCATGGTGTTTTGTTTTGGACACAGCTGTCGTGGCCCGAGGACGAATGTCACAATAATGCGACGGCTGGAGGAATGCGAGGAGCATGTGCAGCTCATTACTGACCTCCAGCTGTTGGTTGCTCATGGAGGCCAAGGCTGCCACGTTGAAGGGGAAGTAGCCTGGTCCCGATCCCATGCCAGCTTGAGAATAAGACGGCTGGTTGAAGCGCGCGGAGAAACCCTGAAACCACAGCACACACCAGACACTTCATTTCAGCACAGAGCAAACCTCCTCAAGGACGTCTCTCCATCACACACGACACATGCAGCAGAGGAATGGAAGCAGCGCTTTCTGCCTTCAGTGTAAAAAAGATTTCTGAACAGATGAGTGGAAGATGTAGAAAGTGCTGATGTTCACTCATGTGAATGTGTGTTTGTGTCGGGCTGTAAACACCGAGCTCTCCCGCTGTCAATCAACTACTGAGAGCAGATCCGGATCCTGATCCTGACTGGACGTCTGATAAACACACCAGCAGGTGGACTGCAGGAATCACAGCTGCACAACACACACACACACACACCTCTCTCTCTCTCTCCCGATCCGTGTGTGAACGCGAGTGTGTGCTTTCACGAGTCCCTGACACGGTTCATGGGTTTGAGACATCAAATGAGACGACATCTTGAAACACACGCGTGACAGCACACAGATGACCTGAAGCTACTCGCTTCTCTACACACACTACTGACAAACCTGAAAACATCACACTGAACTCGAAGAACTAAACGGCCAATATCAAGATATTATACCGTGGTCTGTTTGAATACTGGATTCCGATTGGCTGGAAGGTGTGCATTAAAAGCCTTTAGCGCACAGGTAGCTCCAGTAAGTTTGATTACATTTGAAATTGAAATGACAGAATAACCGTCATATTCACCCGTTTGATCTAAAATGACACCGTAAACATCAATAAAAGATTGAACTTGGCAAATGACCGTGGTATAAGTGGGATAATCCACAGCTAGCCGCGCGTTAAGGATTTTAAACGCTTCGCGTCAGGTGGTTCTTGGCCTCCACGTGGTGCATTTAAACCCTTTAACGCACGGCTAGCTGTGGATTATCCCTTACATATGAACTTCACTCAAACCTTCTGCATGTCAGAGAAGAATCTGTCTAACTGAACTCTTCTCCGAGTCTGTGAAGCCATTCCACCTGTTACAAACACACACTTCACGGTCGTGGTTCTTTTGTGCAGTGTATGAGCTGATTCAAGCTGCGATCCATTAGACTTTGTAGTTTTCCTGATGTGAGAGGTGTGGAGAGAGCAGATGTGTTTGTGTGCTTACACACCTTCTTCTCAGCCTCATACTCGGCCCAAGCCGCCTTGCGGTCTTCCTCGCTCAGTGCCTCCTCCTCCTTATGATCCAGCAGGGAGTCGTGCTCGTGATAGCCCACGATCTGATCTTTAAAACTGTGGAGGAGTTCAGCCAGAACAAGATCCTGCGATGAGAGAGAGAGAGAGAATAACAAGTGTTTTATCACGCTCGACATCACCAGCTGCTTCATGTTTAAAACACTTCTGGTCTCCATGACAACAGTGTTGCTGAAACAATACTACCTCCAGGTCCAGACCTCCACAGACACGATCTGTACGACCACATGTGCGCTTTTCTTTGTCTTCAGTGTAACTTTACATTAAAAGGGACGGTGACGTGAGCACTTACACAAACACAGATCACGACACGAATCTCACATCGATCTGCCGATGCCCTCACAAACAGTCATCGCTCTCTAGCCGTCTGAGGGCCGGAGGTTTGAAAAGCACAGACGTGTGCTCTGAACGCTGTTGATCTTTTGTGAGAAATATGTTTCAAACAGGTCTATAACATCAGCGCGTACTGTTAACTTACACCTTTACTGCAAAACGTTCTGTTTTTATTGTTGTTTGTGAAGTTGAAGTGTGAACTGTGGTGAGAAATGTTCTTTTCCAGGCGTCACGCGAGCGTCTACATCTTAAAACAGGACAGTGAATGAGCAGACGAAGGTTTATTTCTAGAAAAAGACGTCAGGTAGCAATAACACAGACATGTTTTCAGCATTACGCCAGAGAGAGAGATCTGTTGACATCAAACCACTGGACTAAACGTCTGTGACGGCCAGAAAATAAAACCATGTGCTGCTGAAAGCAAACACAATCACGCTTAAGTAGCTAACTGAAAACATGCGAGTCCGTCATGACATTCAAGTGAGATGTGAAGCTGTTGTTTCAAACATGACCTTATCTCAACATTGCCCAATATCGCCGGCTCAAATGACAGTCCGGGAGAGCAGGGAATGCTGGGATTAATCTCCAGGCTGGCGCTCGGCAGGTGGTCTTCACGTCCATGTCGTAACGAGAACTCTGACGGCTAGCGCTTTACCCAAACCGTGGACTGAAACCTCTTCCATCACAACATATGGCGCATCACACCGTACACAACAGTCAAAGAGAGAAAACACACACGTCAAACTCAACACTAGCTGCTTCTCAATCCCTCTCGCTCGTACATCTCATGACCGCCGCTCGGGATGATGTTTCAGCTGAAGACGGCGTGTTAAGAATGTTATTTATCAAAAGCACTTGAACTCCAGGAGCCGAACGCACCTCTGCAGAGAAGACGGAGCTTTGACGTGCAGGTGCACACGCGAACTGAAGGAATGTGAAGGATTGAGATATTTGTAATAGCAAACCTCAGCCAGGCAAAACCTTATGTGCAGCTGCACACCAATGAGCCACACAACTCCAGACCCTCATGTAAACAGTCTGAGTCTGTGTGTCACGTGTCCATCACGACTCAACAATCACTCGGCTTATCCACCTGTCACACAGACACTAAACCCTGTCTGTCTGGAAGAAAACAAGGTCACTTTCACACAGAATAATCTGTTTCTCTCTTTTAAAGCAAACATTCAATAAATGAAGCTCCATGTGTCACGTGACTATCTGCCTTGCCATTGGACAGTCAATAGTTGGAATGTTTTAAACGATTCTTACGTTATTATTATTATTATCATTTGCTTCCGTCCCAATTCGTCTACTTGTACTCGGCACTGAAAGTATGTTCTGTTTTTGATCTGGAAAAGTATGTAGATAATAGTGTGTATCAAACTCTGGGACAGACTATAACAGGAACAGAAGTGGCCGTTGTTGCCTAGACAACATTGTGGCTATTAACTGTCACACACAATACAGCTCTTCTTTCCATTGAAGTCTTTCTTCACTCATTATTTCATATGAAATGTTAACTCAGTTATATTGAGTCATTTAGTGATGCATCAGTTATACAGTTGATTAATGCAGTGGAGCGTCACTAAACTCCGCCCTCTCGCCGTGAGTTGTGGGTAATATCAGCCGTTAGACTGTGCATCATTCTGCACTTCCCATTTCTACCGGAAGTAGTCGACCATCTGGGAATCTTTGGAATACTCTTTTCAACATACTACGATATGGGACGTACTCATTCTAGTTTGGAATTCTATTTAGGACGGATGTGGGCTGATTGGGACGCAGTCAATGTTTCACATGGTGGTTCCCACAGAACCTCCGCTTGTGACACTAATGTGCACGGCATCAGCTGGTGGACTTGTTATGTCGAGCCGTTATGTGTGCATGTTTTCTTGATCAGTGATGCTCTCAGATTAATGCCATTGATTTGTATTTGATTTGGTTGTGGTGAGGTGAACACGCTCTATGATGAAACGCCCGTTTCTTCATGAAATATTGCAGCGTTAATATAAATAGTTGATCAATGTGGGTCATTCTCTTTTAAAAATGTGTGTGTCCTCATAATCTTACATTTAAATCTGAACTTTTGTCCTGTTATGACCATCCATCTTAAATGACGTGTGTTAGACGGCTTGGGTGGAGCATCGCTTAACTCCTCCCCTTCAACTGTCAGTCTCCTGACAGTTCCCTTTCAAAATGCTGTTTTTACACATCCAATCAAATCGCAGTGAAAAACGATCACAACTTCGGGTGCACGGGGACTTTAACATTCATTTATACACTCAAAACTTGAGTCGAAAACATCTTCGTTCTGGTTCCTGGTGCGAACAGGTCTTAAATCTACCTGGGAAGCTCACAGTCATACTTCAGTCTTCTCCATCGTTTAGCAGAGAGCGTCTATGTCCCCCAGTTGACACCTTCAGGCAAGAAGTCATTTAAGGAACATCTGTTCTGAAAAACATCATTACCCAAACTACAGTGAAGCCCACAGAACCCAAGAACGTCCCCACCGCTGGACACAAACCGGGCCGGATCTTTAGATCCTCCCGAGAGCCTGAGGCAGAACTCACGTCTGGACCACAACCTCCTTCTTTATCATTAGACTGGAAGTCCACCAGCTTGCTTTGTCTCCAATTAGTTTGTCTGAAGTAGACGAGTGTTCAGGAGTAATGAGTGCTCATCAGCTCGGGGGAGGTTTACTGCCTTCCTTTGAAAAACTTCCAGACGAACCGGTGAATCAGCAGGACAGATGGCCTTCATGATGAGCGGCGGCGGGTTCACACACACACGCACGCACGCACGCACATCGCTTTACTCAGCGGTGGGAACACACCAGATTTCTTTAAGACACGAGGAGGTCAGCGGTGAGCTGGTCTGATAAACTGCGCAGCTGCTCGCTCTGGTGTATGATCAGAAGAATCTCTCCAGGAGTTCCTCTAAAGCCCGCACACACCTGAAACATTCCTCTGATCAATCAAAAACAAACCACCCGAAGAGACCACTGGAGGGATCTGTACCTTGGGCAGCATGGGCGTGGCTCTCTTGCTCTTCTTCTCTGACGGATCGTCCAGCATGTCGGGTTCAAACGTGTAGAGCTCCGTCAGCTCATTCATGGTGAAGTGACGCTCGATCTGCTGCTGGTCTACCACACGGAAAGACAGCGACTGTTTGGCCACCTGCCGGTCGTAGATCTTATCCTCCATGGTTCCCTGGACGAAAGAAAAGGTTAAGACGGGAAGATCTCCACACGCTGACACGCAGTCCACCGCAGTCACTTCTCACCTGAGCCAAAAACCGGTAGACGAACACCGTCTTCACCTGACCGAAGCGATAGACCCTGAAAATACTCTGAACGTCGTAGGATGGGTTCCACGAGGCATCGAATATGATGACCCTGTTGGCAGCCACCAGGTTGATGCCGAGAGAACCGGCTCTGGTTGAGATGAGGAACAGCCGACCGCTGCGGAGAGAAGAAGAGAAGCAGAAGAGTGAGGAAGGGCAGCGCTGAACACACCTCTGACAGCCGCTGCGTACGTCAATGAGAAGCGCGTGTACCGAACATTACTGGTGTCGTTAAACTCTTCTGCCCACTTCTTTCTGGTCACGGCATTAGTGGATCCGTCCAGCCGGTAGTAGTCGATGTTTCTGAACCACTTGCCCTCACCTTCAAAACACAAGACACATGTCACTTTCACACTAGATAGTGTACACACACACACACACACGTGGGAGATATTCAGCGTTTAATATCACGGCCTCCCACAAACTAACATTACAGTCTGTTTTCAATTAGCCTTCTGTGATCTTTTCATTACACACTGCAGCCTTAAGCGAACATATTTCTGTGGAGTAAAGAAGTCAAGGTCTAATCATTTTAAAATGAAAACACAAACATCTGCTCGCAGGTTTAATGAGGAACATGACCTTATACACACACTGACACATGTGTGCGTGTCGTCACTTAACCTACAGCTGTGACAGATATGAGTTCCACATCACTTGAGTTTCAGCTCCATGAACAAACTGAAGCAACGTGAGCCGGACCCTCGCTGTATACAGACGCCCGGCATATTTGTTTGATCTACAGCAAATGGATCTCAAATCGACCCCACAGAATCATCCAGAAACAGACCGAGTCAATATGAAACACAACGCATTTAGCTTCTGGTTGACACAGAACATTCACAGTGAAAATAAATGTAAAACTGCTTGCGTCTGGTTTGTGAAAAGTAAACACAGCTTTATTGAACCTGTCTGATATTACCCAGCATTCATTTACTGCATTAAACATTGCATTCTATTTCTGTGATGTCACGGCTCACGGCTCCGCCCACACTGAGACGGACACTCATGAATAATAATCGTGAAACACGGACCAGGAGAGACTGATAACAGCTTCATCACAAATGATATGAAATATAAGAATGCAGAATTGTGTCCAGTCTTCAGCTGCAGCGTCAACAGAAA
Organism: Triplophysa siluroides; assembly: GCA_006030095.1. Classification (NCBI taxonomy): domain Eukaryota; kingdom Metazoa; phylum Chordata; class Actinopteri; order Cypriniformes; family Nemacheilidae; genus Triplophysa; species Triplophysa siluroides. The sequence continues at coordinate 149,223 of VCII01000308.1, forward strand.
CACATGTTCTGATTGGCCGTGTGTCGTGATTGATTGTGACCGTGTACACTGTAACGGCGTTATGATGGCAGATAATCAAGGGCTTCAAAGTGTTTTTGCTCACACGACTCAATCACTCACCTTTGTACGGTGACGGTTTGCCTTCCTCTTTGGCTCTGCCCGCCAACTCCAGGAAATCTTCAATGAGGTCCAGAGAAATGAGCGACTGACTGAACACCAACCTGCTCCACACCCATGACACGACACACACATGAGTGAGACACACGTACAGCACGTATCACCAGTGCTCATGAGACAGAGATGTCTGATCTGTACTCACACTTTCTCTTCTACAGCCTCAGCCATGCGCAGGATTTCAAACAGAAGTGTAATCTTCCCAGAATGCTCCAGCACTTCGGCGTCAGCCTCAGACACAAACTCTTTGTACCAGTCTGGTGACGGGCTGCCGGGACCCGAGTTTGACGAGGGCCGAACTGAAGAATTAAACACCAGGCACGCATGTCATAGCCGCTCTTGTGGAACACTACATGAGAAAACAAACTTCAGCCTGATCCTCTGACTTACCCTCCTCCGGCGGCTCGGCTCGGTTCCGTCCTTCAGGGTTTCCTCCTCGAGAGCTGGTGTTCCACTCTTTAATCACCTCCAGATCGTCACTGTCATTCTCTGAACTCTGATCTTTACCTCTGCCACGCTTCTTCTTTCTGTGTGTGTGTGTGTTCACAAACTTACATCAGACACCAAACAGACCAATCACAGATCAGACATGAAGAGTCAGTGTGATGCGTTCAGACCTTTTGGGCTTCTCCTCTTCAGAGGTTAAACTCATGGAGGACTCCTCCGTCTCTGAAGCGATGAACTCTTCCATGCTGTCCTCATCAAAGTATCCCTGAACACACAGAATTTCAGAATTTCAACTCTGACAAATCACTGCAAAGGTGCTTCGGAGGAGAACATCGAACACATCAAAAATACAGCTGAACGGCATTATAGACCAAACCTGATGAGAACATCTAAGGAGAAGATAAAGATGAAACAATGCAGTTATGTTCAACACTACTCAACATTAACAGGGTCAGGATGCATTCTTCACAACTGACCGAGCAAACACCTGAAATAAACCACACCTGTATTCTCTGCTAACATTACATCATACTTGAGGTGCGTGTCCCTCACAGCATTGACCTTCACATAAAACCTCAGACATCCACCTCAGACGTTCACCATCCATCACTTTTTTAAAGAAATAGAACATGTGCAATAGTTTGATACAGTGTGCACAGGACTTCAGGTGAAGTGGTGATGTTTTTCACCTTGTTTTCTTTACTGATGTAGTCCAGCTGGAGGCACCACGGATGAGTCCAGATTCTGCTGAGCATCTGGAAATCCTGGAAGAGTTTGGTCCCCGTGCGGCCTCTTCCTCCCTCCACAGCAGACCCCACACCTGTTCAGAGAGACGAGAGACGTGACACTAGACCTGATAACAGCAGTACACGTGTTTAGAGAGAACCGGACTGCATTCAAAGTGTAGAACACATGAAACACCGCACGAGAAGACCAATGAACAGGAGATGTGATGCTCGTATGATCATCCTGCTTTACACTCACGCTTCTGAGGAAAATACTGTGCATTTCAGCTAATATTCAGCGTATTCATGATCATGTGGAGTATTAGGTGTTCACAATATAAATACTGCAGTTACAGTTAAAGTGCAGAAGTATAGGGAGCCGCAGAGATGATGTACTTTTCTATGTATGGTTCCATCACTAAAATGTCTGTGGGTTTTTTGGTAAATTCCCTGAAATGAGATCCGTTGTAAACAAAACCTCTAAATATTTTCACCTTTTATTCTATGACATAAAACACACCAGTTATAATCCGCTTGTGATTGGTTAAACCTTTAGTCTATGAGAGAAATGCAAAGGCTTTCGGTCGAGGGAACCAGCAGTTAACTTCCGGGTTAGCCCACAAAACATCATCTCTGAGCCTCTCCATAACCTAATAAACATCAGCACAGTTTCCACCAGTTACCCTTATTTAAAGCTGACTGAGTGAGAGAGAGAGAGAGAGAGAGAGGTCAGGGTCTGCCCGGTGGTCACACACCCACAGTCACAACATCATCACACAGCCGCTCAGAGCAAAGCCCAAATAATGACACCTCAAAGCTCTTCATTAGATAAGAACGTGGGAATTTATTCACATAGTCCTGCGGACAGCTGCCGCTCTCTCCCTCCCTCCCTCCCTGTGGGCGGGGCTAGAGAAGTAGTCGTTGATATCTTTCTGTGGAGGCGTGTTCAACCCATCAATGTGGTCATAGAGGGGTGCATTACAGAACCTGGTGTTGGCTGGGCCTGGTGTCAATAACAGATGTGATCTCAGTAACAAGGCCGTTTTCAGTTCTGACACATACAGGATGTTCGTGTGAATACCATTCCCTCTTATATAACAAAAGCTTGGATTAAATTGTGATTTTAATTCATGCCTCCTTTAAACCCATTTCTGACTGAAACTGAAATTCAGCAGCAGATCGTGTAGGTCAGAACTCAATCTCACCCATCAGAATCTGGGTTATTACTGTTAATTTAATGTTGCCTAAACCAAAATGGAGGTGCTAAATGTATTAACTGAAGATATATAATACCTTAACTAAAACTGAAACTGAAATAAAATTAAACCGAACCTATACAGCAGTGTAAAAAACAAAACGACAAAAGCACATTATACAACTGTACAAATATAATTAACAAGATTTTTTTTATATATTCTAAAAAGGTTTTTCACAGGTTGCACAGATGACACCCTGATGACAGTTGAATGCATCTTTAGAACATCATCTAGTGTGGTAATAAGTGAACACTTGATAGTGAACGTCACCTGTGAAATGCTCCAGGTAGTATCGATAGAGTTTGCACTGAATGGGCGTCATTCGCACCGACAGCACATACTCGTGTTTGGGTGGCAGGAATTTTGTGAGAGCCGTGTAGTCCCTCCTCTGCAGAAGAAGAAACACATACAGCATTCACTTCAGTTGTCTGTGATGTATAAAGACGAGTACGCCAGTGTCACGACGGCCGGGGTACCTGTACACATCCGGCCAACATCTCATAGAGAATATGAGCACGTTTCTTCATGACGCGGACATCAGTGAAGGTGGAGTCGGCACACTGGCCGTTCTGAATGGGGTTTATGAAGCGGTTTCTGAACTCTTTCACTGAACCCAGCAGATTCTCCTTGATGAAGGTCACCATACAGTGATCTACAGAGAGATAAGCCACTGCATCAGACTCACACCAACATCATCTATCCTGTCAAACATCACATGTGTTCAGTTGTGCTATGTAAACGAGACATAAATGTGTATGCTTCCGTGTTAAATACACTTCACATTAAAAACACACACACACCCACAGTCCTGAAAGAGAAGCAACGGAAAAGAATCACACACAAGTGAGAAGCCACACTCACACTCGATGAGATTATTCTGCAGCGGGGTTCCTGTCAGCACCACTCGCCGTCGAGTCCTGATGGAGTTCATGGCTTTAGAAACCGCGGACGCTTCGTTCTTCAGCACGTGACCCTCGTCACAGATCACAAAATCTGGACCTGTCAATCATAACATCACCATGAGCTCATGTTCACTTCTATAAAGCCATACAACAACAAAACAACTACAAACTCTGGATTCTTCCAGGGCTGTACGCTAACTTTTTAGCACACAGCAGCGGAGCTCCAGAGGATTAAAGTAGTGTGGCACAGGCCAAACAGTTGGTGCACAAGTCTACGTCAAGAAAACACAAGTGCAGGTCATCACATAAGTAGACAGGTAACTGAAAAAAGACATTAGCGATATACTAATGGACAAATTAGTTTTTTCCTTTTTAATTGTTCCGAGTTCTGTATTTTCAATGCTTTACTATACAGTAATAATTACATGTGTCCATAAAAATACTGTATACTATAGTATTTACTACATTCAACTGCTTGTTTACTATATATATTTACTCTAATAAGGTTCAAATATATAAAGTATACTATAGTGTCTTCTACAGTTTATACATTTACTACAAGTTAATTATTTTATCATCGGGTTCAAATTAAGCAGACTTTAATTTTGGCGGGTTGTCGCGCAGACGCTTGCGCTTCAGTGTGTTTGACAGTAGCTTCACTCAGACGGTGAAATGCTCCTAAAATAAACTCAGAACTACTCTGTGGATGAAGTTCATGTGCTCATGTCCTCGTATAGTGAGATACAGACAAATCCTCGAGTGTCACGCTTATAACATGTTTAAGTGTGCAACTCATTCAATATTGACATCCAGAAAAAGCAGAGGACAAATTTAAACAGTAGAAATGCACTTTCGTGATTCCTTTCATGTTTTCCCACATCGTGCAGATCATTGGCTCTAGATAAATGGACTTGATGTAAATAAATAGTGGTGCGCCATTAGTTAACCTCACACCTGAACAAGAACAATGACAAACGCACTTCACACAAACAGGAAGCTCTGTCTTATGCTCATTTAAATCTCTTTAATCGCACGCGTGCTACAGTATTACATTTATTCTTAGCGCAGACCGATTCTTCCTAGCATGTGGGACATGTTATGTCAAACCCCCGTCTTCTGAATCTGACGGATATGTGTCCAGGTTTGATGCGTGTGACGTGTACCTGGATCAACCAGAGTTTTCTGGAAGATTTCCTTCAGTTTCTTGCTCTTGATGTTTCGGCCCTGTGTCAGGTTTCGGTACATCTCATAACCGATGATTATGACCCCGCCGTCCTCCTGCCAGCGCTGTAGAGCATACGCTCTCTCCTGAGGTCTCTTCACCGTGGCCAGCTCTGACACCTGAAACATGACAGACATTCACATTCTCAACTGGCTTTTGCTTCAGGACAATCCACATCAAACAAGAAAAAACAGCAACAAAAGTCTTCTCAAATACGGCCTTTATCATCAGAGCAACAAATCATTTACTGCACTAAACCACGTGTGTGTTTATGGTAAGTGATGCAGTCTGGGTCAAACGATCTGATTGTATTGGCACAAAAATGATATCTCCCTGCTAAGAAAAGCAGAAGCCTTGATTGGACAGAGAAGCATGGCTTTTAGAAATGTGTTTCCGTCATGTATAGCAAGACTTATGCCGAGTTCGAATTGAGCAATTTGCATGAGTAAATTACATTAAAAGTCAATGCAAACATTTCAAATTAAGCGAGACATTTACGTAAAGAGCTGCGGTCTGACGGGTCCGGACGCGTGAAGACACTCCCTGTCACGTGATGTTTATCTCGTCACTCACCGCGAGTAAAAGCCGGAGGAGCGCGACTGGTGTGAACACAGCATAACACACACCAGGGGACCTCAATAAACCTCCAGATATATTCATATGAAAACTGACGGATCTTTCCGGTTGTGCCAAGTATGAGAATGTTGTAGAAATTGTTAGTGAATGATCACTTGTGTTGGTATTTTAATAATACTATAGAGGGTCTGCAGACTCATAACATTTACATTCATGCGTCTGAAGTGATTTCCAAGGCATGACGTAACGCTACAGGAACACGACTGAAACAGACCCATAAGGAAAGACGAGTACTGGGAAGAACTATGCATGATACACGTCTCTACCTCTAAACTCTCCTCGTCCTTCAGGCCCTCCTGCCACTTAGAGAACTCATTCAGCCAGTTGAGCACCGTGTTGAGAGGACAAACCACCAGAGCCGTGGAGAAGTTCAACTTCTCACACAACAGAATAGTGTGAAGAAACGTCACCACCTGCAGGACACACAGAGAACGACACCAGTGAAAGAATCCGCCGGCATTCATCAGATCGACCTTCAGAGGGACTCACCTGCAGGGTTTTACCCAGACCCATACAATGAGCCAGAATACAGCCAGAGCCGCCAGACTTCTCCACCTTTCTCACCGACTCACAACAGCAGTCCCACATGAACTGAACACCTGTACACAACACATCACAACGTCATCAAAACACGCACGCTGCAACTACACCACAGTGAGTTCATTCATCATGTGAATGGATCAGATCCACACGTCATGATTTCACAGCGAGCAAATGGGCTCGAATCGATGTTGAAAGTTTGTGATTTTCTGTTTTCCTTGTAAAATAATGCTTGCTCACCGGGAGACTGCTGATATTAGATTAGCTCACGGTTCTGTCAATTCCACGAACGTTGCTTTATGAGAATGGTCTTTCTCTTTCTAAACCATGTACAGTACTGTATTCTACCTTTCTCTGGGTTTGACTTTTTCTTTAGTCTTCTTCCTGCTTTAAAACATTGCAACATGGTAAAAAGCGCTATAGAAATCAAACCGAACTCAATTGTATAAAGAATATTCTGTGAAAATATAACCTTGATATTTCTAATAATGACTGAAATAAATCTCTCGTATCAATTTTGATGGCCGTTATGTAATTATTAGATGAGATTTTAGTCTGAATTTTACAGACTGGTTCATGTATATATCGTTGTTGTCCTTCCGAAACTTAGGATCGCTGTTTTTCAGGAAATTTAAAAAATCACTTAAAAACCACAAAATATAGAGATGCAAGGTTGCAGAAGGCAAGCAGCGATATCCAAAGAAAGAGTCAAATGCGTCACACACGGGCTGGATGACATGTATCAAACCTCACACATCATCAAGATTATTGTGTCTGAATCGTTTGTTTATGCACATCTCCAAGCGCACGGACACAAAGCCGCCTGGGGAATGACATTTCTCTTACGGATGAACACAGTTTCTTATCAAACAGCACGGTTTAACAGGAGCATTAGCATTTGACATATTCCCGGAATTATTCCCGGAATAAAAGTGCACAGCTTCAACATGTTTTGCACTACACATTTAAAATTCTATCCAAATCAGTCTTGATAAACCAGAGTGAAAGCACCAATGATGAGCTACAGCGAGTCAAAACAGGAAGGATAATAAATGTAAAGGTATATGGATCAAGCGCTCACCGTCCACTTGATGTGGTTTGAGTTTGGTCACCAGATTCCTGTGAACCTGCAACAGCGGCTCTTTGGTCTCCTCGTCTTCATCCAGCACCAGTTTAGTGGTGATGGGACACGTGACCTGTGCCGACTCCTCCACGACAATCGTCTGAAAACAAGCCTCTGTGAGTTTACACTCACAACATCGCTCTGAACACACCTCTCATGAGTTTGAGTTTGTTACCTCTCGGAGTTTCTCTCTCAATCTCTCTCTCTCTGCGATGCGTCTCCTCCTCTCCTCTTCTTCTTTCAGAGCGTCTCTGGTCTCTGTCCGCAGGTTGTCGTCTTTAAGGATCTTGCGGATCTTCTTGCGGCCTTTGGGCGTTCCTTTGTCATCACCGTCCTCCTCTTCCTCCTCGTCTCCGCTCTGTGCAACAGCAAATCAGAAGAATCATGCACACGCTCTTCTCTATCGAAATTAAACCTAGGGTTGGCCATTTTGGAGAGGTTAGCATGAGCAAGCTAGCTTTTAGCATATGATCGGCCCGAATGCAATGACTAGACAAGCATTACGCGGTCATGCGCCTTCCACAGAAGATATTTATTTACATTTACAAATATGACCACCTACCCTGCCTTTAATAATTCATAGTTCATTTTGAGTTTTCTCTGTTTTTAGCCAATGAATCCCATTGAAGACGTGTGAAAAGCATCTGCTTTTGTGTTGAAGTTTTAACCAGATACAGACACTATACGTGACATCACATGTGTAGTGTTCACACAACATTGTGATTCATATCCCCGTCTATACTTCAGGCACTCAGAGCACTCGCGCATAACACTTCCTGCCCACTGAAAACAATTCAAAAGAGGCGCATCTAACACCAAAAGACACGTTCTGTCTGATCGGGCCCTTATGCCGTACCTTTTCTTCTGATGAGGAGTCTTGAACTTTAATACGCCGTCGTTTCTTCTTCTCTTTCTTGTAGCTTCTCTCTTTGTCCTTACTGGATTTTTTGGATGATCTACAAGCATTATTTGACATTACTCATCCCAATTCCTTGAAATATTTATGTTTCACGCTTAAACATGACAGCACAGAAGATGAATAATGCATGGCCACAGCGTTTCATGAGCACGCACCATGACATGATAAACCTGATGACCACAAGAGTCTTACCGTGTTTTGCGTTTGTTACTCGCCTCGCTGTCCTCATCCAGACTGACAGCTTCACTGAGGGCCGAGGCGTCACTGGAGGCTGAACCCGACTGCTCAAAGTCTGAATCTGAAGAGTCATCACTGCCCACTGCACAAAACCATTAAAACCCCATCAGACCAGCCTGTGGAGTCACATGACCTGTGTTTCCTTCAGAACAGACACTGACCTTTCCTTCGGCCTTTACTTTGCTCTCCTTCTTGCTTTTGGCTGTCGTCTCATCATCAGAGTCGCCTTCGCTTACCGTCAGCTTCTTCCGCAGCAAATGATGACGGCGTCCACGCTTCTTTACGTCAACATCTGAGCCGGAGTCTGACGTCTCGTCCTCTTCTTCTGCGGGAACATCGCACACACCTCATGAACACACACATCATCGATACGCCATGTTTTACTAACGGTGTTAGTTTACCATTTGCTTTGCTAGCATCCTCATCATCATCTTTGTCTTTCTTTGCCGTCTCTTGGTCCAGGTCGTCTTCTGATGATGATGAAGACTCCGCTCCAGATGAGTAGTTGGCTTTAATCTGAGCCAGAAGCATTCTCTTGGCAATCCTAAAAAAGGAGACATTAACAAAACAAACATTACAATTGACAATCCTCCTCACAATGTTCATGTTACCATTTCCTGTGCTTTTCTACATAGTCGAGTTGAATGATGTATACTCATAGACATTCGCTCTCTGTCATTTAGATTTTTCAGTCACTGGTAAAAAAATCTGTCAAAGCCGTCCATCATTTTTCAAAATATAAATCAATTCAGGTCCTTATCTCTTTTCGTCCAAAATTTCATGGCAACACATCATATTTAAAACATATGTTCAGTAGCTATTGGCAGTCAGCACTCCTTGCAGCAAATCACTTGCATGATGGTTCATTATAAGCAGAGAGCCAGCTTAACAAACTCTGCAAACAGGTCATTTATGTGCACATTAAAAACACAAATGAGCCCAATTTCCATTGTACTCCATGACAAAGGCCTACACATTGATAAGGCTAATAAGTCAATTAGATGATAAAATTACAAAAATACATTGTAAAAAGTAAAACAATATGAAGCCTATAATTTACAAATAAGTTGCCTGGTTAATTTTGGAGATCAGCTGTATTGTAACTCATCAGCTCTTGACGTCTGGAGAAACAGTGACACCTGCTGGTCGGATCAGGTAACGTTACGGTTTGACAGCAGGACACCGCTAGCGCTTCAAGATGCGTTTACTTGTGTAAAACACCGCTAACCTACCACAAACCTCGTCAAAAAAACATTTTAGAAGCCATTATAATACATAATTATACTTTGTGTAGTGAAACTTTTCAATCTTCAAAGAGATCGGGGGCTTTTGGCAAAACATAAGTGGCTTAATTGAAGCCCACCCCCCTCGCAACGCCACTGCTATGAACGCGATCGCGAAGGGACCAGTGGCAGATGGTGCAATTTTGGGGACGCAACAGACCATTTGACATGTGATGTAAACGTATCATCACATCTTAGCTAAAAAAGCTTTAACAATCAAAGCATGTAATAAGGTGTCAGTCCAAGAGAAAAAATATAGTGAAATATCGCAGTATACTTTATTATTCATTATAGTAAACTGTAGTAAAATTCATAGATGCTACAGCGTTTCTTAACCCCACCATAGTACATATTAAGGTATAATACAGTATGTTCTGCAGTTTATCAATGCACTTTTGGTTGGCCATCCATCTCTTCTGTAACAAGATACGAGCTTTTCAGTTAACTTGAGTTTGGAACAGTCCATTGGGTGTCTCGTCATTTATTTGTGTTAAGCTATACAAGCAAAACAACTATGGTTAGTAGTACTACTGAAAACATTGATCAAATCTATATATAGCTATAGGATATAACGGCACCTTACAATTTACTACGGTTTACTAGTGTAAAAACCTAAGTGAGAATAAACAGAAAAAACAATAAGGGATTAATTTCGCAGCGAACAGCATCTGATGCAAATAGCGTCAGGGATTACTGTGGGTGCCGTAGGGGGGGTAACAAGCAAAAGTGGTTGAATGTGTAAAACGTTGAAAATGTCTTCCTTCTAAACTTAATGTTCCGTACCGTGGTTCTGGGTGAGTGGCAATTTATCATATATATGTTGAATTTATGTTTAACCGTGTTCTTCAATTTTTTGGAGTCGATTCTGATTCCAATTCTTGGTTTGAGAATCTATTCCTAGCTGTTGTTTTTGATTCCTGCTCAATTCTCTATTTAATAATAATACAAATCTGTAGTAAAACAAACATACACATTTTTAATGCAATACAATTTTCTAAGCTGTCACTTTTTACATTTATTAATTGTTTATTGTTTCTATAACAAAACCCTTAACCAAATATGTCGATCTTGTCCTGCAGTTCCAATGTATCATTAATAATATCATTAATAAAATCAAATAAATAAACTGTTTTCAAAAATAAAGCACATGTCGAATGACTATTTTTAAAGTTATTCCGCAGTGTACAAAAAAACACATTAGGAATATAGATAGAGTAGACAGGTCGATAATCAGTCAATTGTATTAAAATATGTAAGAATACTGTGCATATTAATATTAATGTTAAATGCAAGTAGTGCAGACAGATGTTGAACAAGTTCTGTCCAGCTTTAAACAGACGTCCTAAGTAAATAGGACTGTGCTTTATATTCAATGTTATATTCACAACTCCTTCCTGGTGGAACATTCTTCCTAACTCTGTCCGGTCAACCACATCTCTCACAACATTCAAAAAACTACTTAAAACCTTCTGTGAATACTTGACAGACAAAAACACACTAACCCTCTCTTTCTCTCAACAGGTAGTGGTCTGGCTTTTGTTGAAACCAGTAACTTTATATTGGCACTTAATGTATTATGGCTCCTGTATGACATATCGCTTATTGCTCCTAAACTCTTTGTAAGTCGCTTTGGATAAAAGCGTCTGCTAAATGACTTAATGTAAATGTGTTATTCTCTTCACGCACATACTGAGCTCATCGGTAGAGATCGAGAAGATGGTCTGCTTACAGTCCGTCTGAAAAGCAAACGTACTTGTCTGATTTGTGAAATGTGTGGATACATGTCATTATATCTGCATGTTTTATGTCATTCCACAGCTCTAGATTTCATCCATCAGTTTTTTCTGAAGTCTGCACTGCTTTAGACAAGAAACTAATGCGATTAAGTTGACCAATAACATCGGCTAAGGGGCGGGGCTTGTGCTTATGAAGGCTCTTAAAGGGGAGTCGATTCCTTTTTGGAATCGATTGCCAGCCCTAGTTATACCCGCACAGCACAGAGCAGCATATTAAGTCACTCTTGGCTTATTTAACCACAGCTTTCAAATGTCCCGACTAAAAACATTTTAAACAATAGCAAGGCTCATGTAATTCGTCAATGTTACTCATTTTATTGGTAATGAAATAACGTGCCTGCTACATGTGGGCTACATTACCCCCTCATGACCTACGTTACCAATGGATAATGTACAGGCAGCCGGTGGTTATATTATATTTTATTTATGTAAATATTAACTTTATAAGTTGAATAATGTACAAGCAGCCGGCTGTTATCGCAGAAATAATCCCTAACATTGTGATCAGGACACCACACAAGGCAGATCGAGGGTCTTGTATCACACTGAAGGGGCTTATTTCAACAGCCGGCTGCTTGTACATTATCCAACTTATAAAGTTAATATTGACATAAATTTTATTCAATATAAATAGTTATATTAGACTCAAGCCAAACACGATCTGTAGGTTAACTGGGGGTCATGCTCGCGTGTCCGATGGAACCGTCTATTCCAAATAGTACGAATATCCCAGCAAACAGAACGTTTCCCTAACGTTAGATTTTGGTTCCCTTTTGGTTTTATATTTTGGGGTAATTTCTTTTCTTTACTTTAACGTTCAGGAAACGTAATGGTTGCAAAAACATTTAAGTCTTTTTTTTCGTTCCCTGATAGTTATTTTAAATAATTTTGCAACCAGAAAATAACGTTCCCAAAATGGTTATTTTTAAGTTATCTTTTGCAAGCATGCAAAGCAAATTTTTGGGGGGAAAATAATCAAGAATTTACACGTTCTCTAATGGTAAATTTGTACAAACTGGTAAACTCCAATGAGCATGTGCAATACATAAATTAACTGAAATTAAGATCACATCAAAACATGTTAAAACAAGTCGGATTAAAGTAATAAATGTGCCTTTAATGACTGAAAATAAAACTAGTTAAGCTAAAAGAAAACAATTATAAATCCATGTGTTTGTAGGCTCTACGTTCTTCTTCTCTGGTTAATGGTTTCATGTTCCTTTTTGTGAAATAGTCAACAATTTACACATGACGTTCTTTAAAAGGATAGTTCAGCCAAAGATTAAACATTTGTCATCATTTACTCACCCTCAGATTGTTCCAAACCTGTATACATGTTTTTGTTTTGCTAAACACAACAGAAGATATTTGGAAGAATGTCAGTACCCAAACAGATCTCCTCCCCCATTGACTCCCATAGTATTTATTTCCCTTACTATGCCAGTAAATGGGGGATGATGATATTCCAATTATCTTCTGTTGTGTTAACAGAACAAAGAAATGTATACGGTTTGGAACAGTCTGAGGGAGAGTAAACGATGAGTGAATTTTTATTTTGGGGTGAACTATGCTTTTAATAGTAATTTTGCCAGGACTGGTATTCAATTAAAGTTCCAAGAGGTTTGCTCTTTATATTTTCATCCAAACGGAGGTCCGGATATATATGTTTATTGAAAATAAATCAATTTAAATTAGATTAAATTAATTAATCCATTTAGCCCAGTTGGATATAATGTATATACTGTATAAAAGATATGGCGGTGGTTTCCCAGACAGGGACTATCTTAAACCAGGACCAGGCCTTAATTTAATTAGGAAACTTCAGTGATTTAAACAACCGTGCCTTACTAAAACTATTACTTGTGTGCATTTTGAGACAACACAAAGGCAATGATGTATTTAAAGATGTCTGTGCAAGTTGTTTTCCGTTTGGACATCTCCAATTTTAGTCTAGGACTACTCTAATCCCTGTCTGGGAAACCTCACTATGATATCCACAGTATGTATGTACTGTATGTATGTATTGTGGGCTCTGTGGCTTGAGGGGAATGTCCTCTAAATAGAAGTCTGATAATCAATATTTGTAAATATGACAAAATACAAACAGCAAATGTAATGTAACAATTAAAATGCTTTCATCATAAACTGAAAACAAAGTCACTTACAACATTTGCATTTCCATGCTATTCATACCAGAACTACTTCTATCTATAAATAATTTCCCAATTAGAACTTTGTTCATTATAAAATGTGACCCTGCTTGTGAAAACTCAGCAAACATCTTTTTACTATTTTCTATATCAAATCATCCAACAGAATATTCTGTGAAAATATAACAACAATATCTTCAATATTGACGGAATAATGCCATTTCAAAGATTGACATCTTAATCAAAGATTAATTTCAAGAATTAATATTACTATCTAATAATTAATTAGATTATGATGAATTATGACGAATAAGCACGTGTCCGCTGCTCTTCATGCGCATGTGGAGCGGAAAGGGTTAAAACGAAGAGCATTTGGCACTAAATAAAGATATTAGAGGATATAGCGGCATGATCAATTACATTAATGTTCATGAGAGCGCGTGTGATGTGATTCTCCAGACGCGCGGCTCAATTTAAACAACCGAAATGGTCAAATGCTTTAAAGGGTTTATTAGGCTTTTTTTCGCGGTCTGGATGGAACGAAGCAAAGGTCCGGACCCAGCCCGCAGTTCGCCATTTGAGGATCACTGCAATAGAGGAATTAAAATAAATAAATAAATACAGTAAAACATGTTATAACGACCAGATCAATATTATAAATCCAAAATCTATAGTTGAGAATATTAAACCAGGCTACAAAATAAATCAAAATACAGTCATATATGGATTAATGATAAAGGAATTTGTCATTTAAAAAATGAAAGGTCATTTAGTTTTACCTCACCAACACTCACTAAAATTGTTTATTTATTAATTTCTTTATTAAATAACAAACAGATTTGAGAGTAAACCTATATTTTTCGTGCTTTTTGATTGATTTGTCACATCTAAATAAAAAAGCTTCGCATTTTACTTGTTTTAATTAGATAAGATAAGCAATGTCTATACAAAAAATATGGAAATAAAATATTTTTGTTGTTTGTTTCTATAACATTATGGGAACATTTGGTTTTGGTTCCCAGAGCGTTAAAAGGGAACCAGAAACTAACGTTCTATTACCGTAAAATAACTTTCCTGAGTAACCAATAGAAAACCTAAAAGATAACGTTAGGGGAACGATCTGGGAACCCAAACTTGTTATCTGGGATATTACGTAACTGGACCGTTCTTGGTTATCTTGCGACTTCAGGAGGCTGTAAAAGCGATGTGACGATAATGAAATAACGTGCCTGGGACGGGCCAGTTACGTAACCCGTGACAACCAAAATAGTACTAATATAGAATGTTACTGGACCGTTCTTGGCTATCTTGTCATGTCAGGGGATCCTAAAGGCGACGTCGTAAACTGGTAATTTAATGGTAATGAAATGATGTGCCTGTGATGAAATTAACAAAAAGTAGCAATACATAACGTAACTGATACGTGGCGTGTTAGCTGGGTACGTATAAACGCCTCGTCCATATAGAAGAACCCACGCCGGATCAGGCATATGTATAGACTGTGACAGCCCACCAATGTATAATTAGTTTCATCATAGTTTCAAAATGAACTGAAATCTTTGTACACTTTTCATAATAACGCAACAACCTCTAACAATGTTTGTGGCGTAGTTTCTGGATATGCTTTGCAGAATCATCTGTCCCTCACTCTGTCCTCCGCGTTGCGCGCACCGTACGCATAAAAGCGACATTTACAAGGACAACAATCCACCAATAGTTAAACTGGAAAACACATCCACCACTCAGTGTGATAAAACACTACAACCATCAACAGACAGGCACAAGCTTTCTTGAGTGTGAGTTCATGTGAAGTGCTGTCAATCCCACTCGGACAATAAAGTCACTTGTGCAGACATCAGTCAACTGTGTCTATGATGAAACAAACACTTTCAATAACACATGTTGCGGTGACGGACTTTTCCCACCGGTTAAACGACGTGTAAAAACACCACTAGTACCGGTCTCACCGGTGTCGGGGATTTCAGGGCGGCCGAAAATACGGTCGTGCACACGTCTCGATTTACTTTCACTATAATAAGCAGCAATTCAGCGGCATTTGCTTGAATTCATGATGGCTTCATTATTTTTCTTAATAAAAATAGACAAAACAGTACGTCACTTTTATTGCAAAACCAATAACCACTGCACACATCACACATGCAATAAGGGCGTTATTGTAGTCAGTCACTAACTGAATTAAGTGCTTTTGCTATAAAACTTGTGCCACGGTGGGCAAGTGATGTAACCGGTAGGCGGGTTAAACACTGTGTATCACCGGTAACACCGACTATCACAACAAGCCTACTGAGAAGTGTTGTTGTTTTCTGTGATGAAACAAACAAACATGCACTGAACACACACACACATGACAGGTGCAGAAGGTGACGTGTGTGTGTCTCTGTACCTGTTCTCTGGGTCATCATCATCATCCAGCATCTGTGAGGATTCAGCCTTTAAATCCATCTCATCACCTTAATAAACACAAACAGACCCTTAGAAAGCAATGAAAGTCAATAAACACAAGCCCACCGCGGCTGAACACGTGACGCATTCAACCAACATACACTTTCACACACGTGTCACTTTCTCAAAAGTGGAGCTCTGCAAGTCCTGATCTCGTCTCTCAGGTGAGACATGAACTAATATGTAGGTTCCCATCAATGACCCGTCCTCTCCATAATGTGTGTGCTGTGTTATTTTGCTAGAGATGAGAGAAGTGTGGACGTGTGGTAATAACACTTGTGTTTCACGCATACATTTCATTGTGTTCAAACATGCTTCACAGGCGCTCAGAGACGGTCTTTCAAATGTTTTGTGGACTGACCTGATGACTGATGGAACCCGTCAATGTTTGCCATAACAGATTCAATGATTGGTTTGATCTTCTGTTGATCACTGTCTTCTCCTGAGTTGGCAGCCTGTTCATCATCATCATCATCATCATCACTGGAGGATGAATCGTGTTTGGCATCCGTCTTTTCTTTCTGTGACCTGCGCAGTCGCTCGAACGATCGTTTAGGACCCTTCTTGCCCTCCTTACCGCATTCACTCTTTTCTTTCTTCACACTCTTGGATGTTTTCTTCCCGCTGCCGAGCTTGCTCAGACTCTTCATCTGTTTCTCCAGATCAGAGTTGTGGTTGGAGGAGTCGGACTCATTGCCCTTCTTTTTTTTGCCGTTTCGCTTCTTAGTCTTTGAAGTCTTGTCACTGGTCTCAGAGTCGGAGGAGCCGCGGGCGAGTTTGCGTTTTGCGGTTTTGTCAGCCGAGCGGCTGGATGACCTCTTCTTCCTGCCGGCAGCATCCTCATCATCATCAGCGTCACTCTCATCCGAGCTGGCCTTCAAAGCGGCCGTCTGCAGGATCTCAGGAACTTCATCCGAGTCTGAATCCTGTTCCTTCTTGACTCCAACACCACGCTCGTCTTCTTTTGACTTTGATCTGGATTTACGTTTGCTCTTGGCCTCTGGAGACTTGCGTAAGGGCGTGGTCTTTATTCTGGGCGAGCGTCTGTTGTTCAGCTTCTCCTGTGGAGGTGCGTCCTCTGACGCTTCTTTGCTTTTGTCTCGCTGTATGGTGATTTTAAGAGGAACAGGCGTCAGCTTGACCACGAGCTTTTTACCCAGTTTGGCGAGGCCCTTGGCAGGATCTTTCACCTCAGCGTTGGACGTGGACTTGGCGTCGCTAGATTCAGCCGAGTTGTTTTCGTCATGTTTCTTTACAGCGAGACTCTCGACCATCTCGAAGAGTTCCTCTGGAACAGAAGTCGGTACAGACACGATATCTTTATCCAGAGCGGTTTCATCAGCTGGCACAGAGCTGTTCTCACCGTCAGGACTTGCGGTCACACTCTGCTCTTTGGTTTGATCTTCCCCGGACTGCTCCTGAGCTTCTCCCGTCTCCATTTCAACATCAGCCGAGTGACTCTCCTCCTGCTTCTCCTCGGCTATCTGAGCATTCTCAAGTGTAGCGGTGGAATCCAAGTCATCTTCCCTGTCGCTGTGATGGTTTTCCAGCGCTGTACCTGCAGTCTGACAGTCGGCTGTTCTCGTCTGCTCTTCTCCGTTCTGAAACTTAAGACCTTTGGATTCAAACTCTTTCTCCAGCGACTCCTCTAAAGCCACGTGGGCCTTTCTCAGATCAGCCAGAACGGATCCGAAAGCCCTCAAGTGTCGATAACTTAAGGCGTTAGCTTCCAGGCCCGTCGACGTGCTTTGGAGAAACTGTACGAAAGTGCGATTCAAACCGTTGGTGGTCTCGACGAGTTTCTTGGTCTTTTTCACCAGTTCCTTAGGAACGGTCAGCGTTTTGTAGGAAAAGGCTAACGTGCCGGCTCCGTCGCACGGATGATCCTGTCCGTTAACGGCCGCTTTCTCCCGTTTGCCACGCTTGAGTTTGCGCTCTTCGCGTTTGTTCTTGTCACCGTCGCCTCTGTTTCTCTTCTGAGAAGACTCCAGATTGAGCAGAACTTTCTCACAGGTTTTGGTCAAGTCCTGCAGCGGTTCAGGCTTGCACATGTAGCAGTGCCATTTGCTTTCCTCGCTCATAATTACAGACAGCGCTTTCCGTCCAAGGTTGCGTAAAATGCATGTTTTACAGAAGGCGTTGCTACAGTAGTCACAGCAAATCAGGTTTCCTCCCTCCGCACACCACCTGCACAACAACAAACACAGGTACAAGACATAGTTAGACAGTCAGTTTGATTGATATTAATTGACATGCATAAGAAAAACATGATCAACTGATCAAATAAAAAATGAACTCTTAATTAGTAATTTAGTGTATATTTTATCATCTTAATTTGAATATGTCAATAATTATATATTAAAATATTTTATTTGAAAAGGACTACATTTTTATTTTAAGATCTTAATTTAAATGTGTCAGAATGAGAAATCATTCTATAATATTTCTAGGATTAAATGACTGACAGAGACCCATCCTCTATCAGCCAATCACTGTTGTCATAGTCAGTAAGCTTCCTGACATCATCCATAGCAACGAGGTCAACCCGCCCTTTCTCTTAGCTTAACATTTCTTTGTTCCTTAGTAAAAGTTGCTCTCACCAGCGTTGTGAAGAGGTTTTAAGAGGAAACTCTTATCGAGTGTTCCCACCAAACGCAACTTGTGCGAATAAATCACGCTATTCGCACGTAATTGTACGCTTGAACATTTTGAGTTTACTCGCTTCATTCACGCGTGAAATTCACTTCAGACGGGATTTGGCATCATGGGAGGGGCAGGATACAAGCACCAAGGATCCAAGCAAGATCCTTATATTCACGTTTCGATAAAAGTACGATGTATCGTACAGCTCCAGGTATCCACATACAGAAACGATTCTTTTGTCTTCCATTGTTGTTTCTGATTTCATAATCACGTCACTACTAGAGCAAGCTTCTGATTCTTCAACTCGCACCAAACGCTCAATTCTTATCATGTGCACCGCCTCATTCGCGCCGCAGGATCTCCTATTGCGTCTTTGCATTAACTTAGCATGTAAATCCCTCACGCTTAACGCTTCATTCGCGTTTGGTGGGAACACAACATTACTGTTGTTTAAGAGAGCTCTTAGTGTTAAGATGAGGGCAGTTTTGAGATAAGAAAAGTTTAAGTTAGATAAAAGCAAGTCCCAAAATGTACACAACATTGTAAAACAAAAACCAAACCAACCTGCACTGTTCATCCATCCCTTCGTCATCCTTGCTGATGTCATCACTCATATAATACTTGAAACATGACTGTAAACAACACACACACGTTAATGACACAAATACAGACACGCACGCGGCCGATCGTAACAAGTCAATCTGGTTTCTACCTTGCAGATGAGAACGTGAAGAGCCGGATGCTGTAGGACCGCGTCCCTCTGAAAATGATTCACTTGCTGTCCACATGCTGTACAATTAAAAATCTCCTGGAGTTTTTCCTCTGTGAGAGATCACACAAGATATTTATCTTCAATCACATTCAGCACACAGCATCACCAGTGAGGAAAGTTAAAGAAACATTGACCAGATAGTGAATGTGCCTGTGATATTTGTTTCATGTCAAGACTCTACTTAGTCACGTGATCTACACCATAATATGATATGAGGAGCGGATCTTTGTGCCGAATCGCTCGTGTACAGATTACAAGACACCGCTCACCAGGACGTTTCCGTGACGCTTCATCTTTAACTTTACTTGTTCCTCTGTTACGAAACTCTGGACCTTTGAATTCATCTGTAGTTTCATTAGTAAGCGGTTCAGGCTTCACCACCACCGTCCCTGTCAACATTGAAGTCAGGAGGAGCATTAGAACCACTGTAACACTCCAAACTTGAGATGATGTCACAGGATTTACCGTGGGGAAGTTTGTTGATGTCCACACTGTTGTCAGCTGCTGCCGGACGTTCACCTTCACTCTCACACTCCTCTACCGCTGTGTGCTTCGTCACAAATGAAGGTTTTCTTCCGTTCCGAAAAGAGCAAAGATTCATTATATCACACACATTCTCTTCGCCCTCACACACATAATAATAATCATTCCCACAATCCTGCTGAAAGGACTTCAATCAGTTTCAAGAGTACCAGCTACATCAATCACAGCATCAGCGGTTCTTAAACCTTTTTGTTGAGGGCCCCCTTTGTGTAGAGTGCATTGCTTTACGGCCCCCCATTAAAGACTTCTCATCTTAAACTTACAATTCTGATGTTTGATAGCATAACATCTTTGAGGAATGTCTTAAAATGCCACAAAAACTGTGGCCCTCAGTTTGAGAACCACTGCTGCACTATATACATGCACAACATTACATCAATGCACAGGGCTTAAGGCGAATCCCACACTAGAATGATTGTTTGAGCAGTCTTAACTGAAAATAACTCATCTTAAAGTGTGTCAGCGCCATTGTGTTTTATACTACGGCATTTTTATAAAATAGCTCAAATATCCAAATTTAACTAAGGGTTAGTCCGCGCTTAAACTAAGCCCTGTCTGTGAAAACAAGCCAACATATTTTTATTTCTTTAATAATGACACACAACATTTACAAAAACACAGTAATGCATTTAGACTGAAACCCAACTCACCTTTTTGAGCGTGAAGATGAAGGCTTGGTCAAATCTGTGGAACAACCAGGCTGAAAAAAGGAAAATGACCATGTGATGGTGCAGTGTTAACACATCACACATGTCTTTAAAAACAAAACAAAGGCCTGACTGTTACATTCACTTTAATGAACTCTCTAAATATGTTTAACAATCAATCACATGATGACACGTGGTCCCTTCAATGCTGACATCACTGACATACAGTAACTCAACAACAGCATAGCAATGCATGACAATCTTACTTTCCCAAAAATACTGTAACTTCATCATCAAGTGAGGAAAACTGCCTCAAAGTCAAGGGCACAAAGCCTCCTTCACAACAGAACCACACAGCAACATCTTATACATCAGCTGATGCAACAGAAAACACACGATGTGTGTGTGATGCATTTGATCATTCCTCCCGTATGACCATTACATGTGTGTTTGATCAATACAACCCATCACAGGTTAAAGAACAACGTTAAATAAACACGTTGATCCACACAGTGATCCAAACAATGACCCCAAAACAACATCTTTCCATCTATACGTGGACATAAAGAGACATTTTATTCAAATAAATATTTGCTTGTTTTGACTGAAGAAAGGGTGAGAATTTTCCTTTTCCTTTAAGTGGAAATCATTGGAAAATGTCGGTATACACCTATAACTTCTGCATTATGTCATGTATCAGCCTGCAGCGACAGATCACGTATGACATTCACTCAATCTAGCTACTCTACAATAACACAGAAGAGAGAAAATCTGTTGAATCAACCAAATAACTGGCATTCTTACAAAAAAACACACTCCTGGATAAACGGCTTTGAACACTAACTCTCGTCTTCATATTTATTTCATTCCCTAACTCATCGAAACTATGAAATAGAACAAAGGGAACTATGGGAATTATGTTGTAACTAAATTAAAACGTGTTCTATTTGATTATCTCCATGTTCTTGTCATTTTCACAATATTAAAGGAGTTCCCATCTCTTCTGTGCTCTTGTTGGCTGCTCTTCTTCATTATTCAGTCAGATTCATCCATTTCAAAAATATTTTTTGCATAATCATATTTTTGTCTACTTAACTAACTTCAGACATGTATACACTTTCAGATCAAAGGTTTTTTTAAATAACGAGAAACATTTCACTCAAGTGTCCCAAAGTAGTAGTAATGTGTATATATACATGTATGTTATCTCGACCATTATGATCAGTGCTTGTGTTTATGTTAGCAGGTAATGTTGAGTGTGTTGTGTTGTACCTCATTCATTCTTTCATCAGACGTGGTTAAGTCATTGGAAGCCATTTTAACTGCAAAAAGAGAAAGACGTTAACAGCAGGATTAACTTGAACACAGAAATCTTGTTTTAGGGGCAATAAACTGATTGTCTGAGATTTACACTGCAGAACTTCCTGAACACGCCACTGAGTCTTCTGACATCACAGCTATCGTGTATCTTTCATCTACAATGCTTAGCTATCTTTAGTCACTATCTTAGGCCACGTTTACACGATGAAAAACGGAAAAGCTTTTCCTTTGCGCTTTTGCAAAGTTTCACGTACACATGACAGCGTTATCAAAACAGCACGAATCAAGTTTTATTCACTAATTTATAATGTCTGACAACAGAAAGAATGTCAATGAGAAGGGTGTTATTGGGCACTAAACTATTCCAATACAGTATGAGACAGTTTAGAGAGAAGAAGCAAGTGTGAATCAAATCATGACCTTGTAGTGGTGTTGCGGGGCCTTTACCCGGGGTTAAAAGCGGGGTTTAGAATGAAGATAACTCAGGGTTAAGCGCAGTGTGAAAAGCCCTATAGTGTAGTAAATCACTGTATGAGTGTGATGATATGAATGGGTGTGTGCCGTTGTGATTCTCACCATTAGATATTTCATTAATATGAGATTGAACGTTTTCCTCGTCTGGAGAATGACCCAAGAACTCATGAAGTTTAGAAACCAGTGTGTTCAGCTTACTGGATCTGAAAAACACACACAACAAATAAAGACATGACTACAGGACCATTTCTAAAGAGCTTTCAAAAATGTCGACCACTGACGGTTGATGATGCATTTAATCCACACAACAACATTCTCACACTTTTTGACCGATGGCCTATCCACTCATTGTTGATCAAATAAAAATAAATTATTTTTTTGCTATTTATAGTTTGACAGTGACACCAATGTAAATCTCAAAAAGTAAAATATGCAAAATAATTATTTGATTGTCAAGTGTCATGTGTTCTAAAACAGCCCCCTATGGCCTTATACGGTGCACTATTTGAGGGGACCTCTATTTTTAGTGGTGCCCGAATTCAAAGTGAAAATGATTTCAATCCCATGATGCATCACAATACAGGACTTTAAACAGCCCATTTAATCGGAATTATTTAATAGTCAATTAATCGTCAGCAAAATGTCATAATCATGACAGCCCCAAAAGCAAGAGCGATAAGACACTAGTGCATGTCTAATGAGGTGATATTAATGATATTGATCATTTTTACTGTTTTGAAAGTTAAAACACAAAATTTGTGAAAGGTAACATTCTGTTTTCCTTAATACATTGTAGGGCTGAACGATGAATTGCTGTTTTGTGTGGATGATGCTGCGCAGTGTCAGGTATTGTGTGTGCTAACACTAAAGCCCGATTCGCATTTGGCATCTTTTCCGCTCGCATACTCATTATTTAAATGTAAAGGTGAGGCAGGTGTGCGCAAATAGGGGGCGACTCAGCCTTTTTTCAGGCGCATGAGATGAACATAGTTCAACTTTTCAGAATGCCGCACGCGCACCCCATGAGAATGTAGTGAGGCTCACGTTTTCCACACGGTTTTACACGCAAAGTGTGAATCGCCCCTAATGATACCTCAAGGAGGAATACTACTAACATCATGCAGAACTTACACAATAATTAAAGACAATATATAAGATAATACATTGATTAATAGTTTATATTTTTACATTATTTAAAGATTGTCTCGTTACTTAACAGACAGTGTTTAAATGCAATCAAGATGTTAATCAAATGTTTATTACAGTGACTCTGCATTATCAAATCCCTGAGTGTGGTAAAGCCACAGTTTTGTTCTATATTTATGTCATCTACACTTTAGTTTTGTGAGTGCTTTATGTCATGATAATTATTACATGGCTAGATATTTAACAAATAATTCAATATACTAGTATGATGGAGGTCATTTTATAAAAATATGTCAATCAATTCATGCATCAACTATTAATCTTAAACTTTTCTTATAATTCATGGTTAATCTGTCTATTATTGCCTTGGCTACCATGATTTATTTATATTCTTTATTAAATAATACAGAAGTAAAGGTGCTTAAAAAACAATTGCATATTCAAATCGCAATATCGGTAAAAGAAATTAACTTTTAAAATAGTTCAGCCATAATACATTGTATTTTAAAATATAATTAATGAACTTTTTTTCTCAAGTCATTGTTGGGATACTCTCAAAACTGACCACATTAACATAATTTGTTAACGATCAATATGGGAAAAAATTGGGACACGCCCACCGCCTCCAAACTCCCCACTGCCGCCTCCTAGTGGCACTCACACAAATCTTTCTATGAAAAATTTGGAAATAAATTCAGTTATTGCTGCATCACAATATATATATAGACCCAACGTACATGTTTCAAAGCAGACCTGGTTAAAAAATTAAGCAAAAAAAATGTTTAATAATAAGATTCCACATAAAAACATTAAATTGACTAATATATAAAATACCTATTAAGCAACAAGGAAAAATACATTTCCTAAGACAAAAGTCCATATAACTGACAGACTTCCGGTCTCCGGTGCGTGTTGGTAAAGATGCTTTAGCGCGCGACACAAGAGCCGGTAGCAGAACAGAAGGCGCTGCTGGATAAACAAACAACCCGCTCATGTCTGCACTAAACACGCTGAAACGAGGCAACACGTCTAACACACACACACACACACACACACACACACCTACAGATTTCTGTTTTCGGCTGTTAAAACGTTATGACATCTGACTAGCAGCTGATTCCAATGCACGTGTTAATATAATAACAAAGCACCACGGGGACTCTGCATATGTTAAAGCGCACACATGTGACTGAAGAGCTGAGCATTTGATGGAGAAAAGGCCTCTCGTTAGTTAGCACAAGACAGCGCCACATAGATCTGACTGATGTGTGCACGAGATTAATCATTCACGCGTTTATTAAACAAAGGCTAAACGTACACGCATTGCACTCGCCATAAAACGAGCTACATGTTGACATCTGACTAGTTGCACCGCAGACATGTACGTAAAGTGTGTGTATGCCCGGCTTCATCCCTTAACCCACCTCAGGATCTAGATGCTCATGTCACGCGCAGATCTCGCAGATGTTGTCAACTTGTCACCACGAGCAAATGCGATCTCTCCGTTCGGTCCACTGGCTGTTTAAGTGCATTCTGAATGTATAGACTGTTTTTATGAAGAACAGAGCAGACAAAGCGAGAGCGCCATCTTGCTGGATGGCTCGAGACGCGCTAAAATGGCGCACGCGAAACTCATCTCGTGTGCGCGCGCGCACTCCGAATGTGCTGCACGGGAACACAGAGACGCGCGTTAAACAAATCGCCCGCTTTCTGTTTGCGTGAAGTATTTCGACAGGACACACGAGTGCGCTGTATGATCACTGACTGGCTGAGTGAATGGATGCATTTATTGCAGAGAAGAAAACTGCGCGACAGAAAATTAGGGCATGAGTGCAACGAGACATCCATGCGCGGCGTACCACCGGCGTTTATTATAATACATGTGCGAGAATCACGCCACTCCTTTGTTTTAGTGTCCACGTTGATCCCGTGACCTCAACATGCCGTTGCCTTTGCATGTTTGACATCACTGCAGACTTTGCAATTAGTGTTTGCGCAGTTTATATATGTTTAGATGCATCTGTGCATGCAGTCGCGTCCTCAGAAGTGCACATACCTGCAGATGTCGGTGGTCATTTCTTTTATGAAATACAGCTGCAAAATCTTCTGAAATGTAGGCTAATGCTTCTAAATGTTCATGAATATTTTTCCTAAGCGCGGACAAAAAGAAGCGGTTTGACAATGACAGGCTCCATGCTGCTGTGAGCTCCATCTGCAGCTGATTGGCTCATTTTGTTCATAGGTGTGAACCAGGAAAAACAATAACGCTGCTTTGCGCAGACCGATCGCCATATGATATCACAGTACCGCGAGAGCTTTGCGTTGCTGAACACAGAGCTATGCTCTCGCGATACGTCGATCGACCTGCGCAGCGCCGAATGCAGGCGCTCACACTTGTCATGTCGCGGATCTGCGGAGTGTTTTCAGTTTTAGCGGTTAACAGGATAAGAGACCTCGGTGTGGTGCGACTGGCCAATCACAATCAAGCATTACAGAGAGCCGTGCGATATCAGATCCTTGTCACTGAAAATATTTGTATATGATTTAACTGTGTCAACATTTACACGGCAGGAGTTTTTGTACTGCTTATGCTTTAATATATAAAACACATAGGCCTGTTTATATTGTGTCCGTGAACGTGATTTGTATGGCTGTATCGTATGTTTGGTTTCAACTTTAAAATATCTGGGGAACAGAAAAAATATATTTTTTAACACGTGACTCGAATCTGGGATTTAATTCATATCAAACGAACAATAATTATGAGCAGAAAGACAAATCAGTTTAAGCACTAGGTGGCAGTGTAACGTAACCCTACAACTAATTAGTACATAGGCGAACTCGTGAAATGTGAATATGAGGATGTTTATATAGTTCTGGTTTATGTGTAGCAGTTTATTAAGCATATAGGCATTCAATTGATGTGTGTTATTGTCGTCAAATAACTAACTACAGTATATATATATAAATATATATTTGACATATGTTGGTGTAAAGTCACTATAGTACCTTTTGTAGTGTAAGTGCTCTTAATTATGATTATGAATGAAATCATTACTCAAATAAATTATTGAATCACCTCTGGACAAATATTGCTGAGAATAATTATGCAATTGATGCACAGAGTAAAAAATATAAGCAGAAATGAGTAACTACAAGTGGAAACAGGCAGAACATATTTATTTTATTTTCAAGGAAATACCAAAAACATGACGATAGAATACAAGTGATGAAATGTTTACTACTGGAAGTTTAAACGAAAGCTCTTCTCTTGTTCTTTACTGCGGTTGTCACACAACTTCGAGACCTCCTCCAATCGCCTCTGGAGTAAAACTGCACATAAAGACAGCATGTTATTCACACACATGTAACACATGACACTGCATACTGACGACTTCATAAGAAATGCCTTTCAGATTAAACAAGCCATGACATAAAGTCACACGTTACTGTTAGTGTGGGGGGCACATTCTCTAGATCTGGACAAAACTGAGAAGTGCAACGTCCCTCATTCATATATCTGGCAATTTCACAGTCTCTTCTGTTCAATCTACTAAACTTTTAGGAGTATGCGGTCATATTAACAAGACTCAAAACAAGACACCAACCCGAGTTTTGTTCCACCCACTGAAGCGAGTCCATGTGTGCATTGAGAATTTTACAGATCTGCTGAAGCTAAAATACAACACAAATGATTCTTAGTCAAAGCACGTGACAAAAAATAGCGATGTATGTGCACCATGTGGCATTTGTAACGCACCGGATCAGTGGTGTCAGCAGGGCCACTGGATGTGTTGAGATGTTCGATGATCTCTTTCAGATCCTGGGACATTCTCTTCAGTTGTGCATCTACATTTTCTGCCAGCTTGTACCTGAGTAATGCAAAGGAGACGCTTAATGCAGTCCTGAAAAAGCATAGTGCGTGTGAAAATACAGAGCCTATAGGTCAGGGGTGGGCTTCTGAAGACCCTAAACAAACATCACGCTCTTCAGGATGATAGCGTTTGTTCTTACGTTCTCTCGCGTTCCTCGTCTGCGTTCTGCATGTAAATTGTTCCGCTTTGCTCTTTGACAGACTCCTCTAATGGGGCAAGGAGATCCTCCAGCTCTTTCTGCTGGGACAGAATGAAGTCCAGTTCTTGATCCAACCTATCGTATAAACACAAAAACAAAGCATTTGAACATAAAACACGCACAAAACATGGCTTAGTAATGTTCTTCAATGACTCGTTAGTGTTACGAGTACAAAACGTACCTTCTTTGGTCCAGTTTCACTTTCTCCATATCTTTATGTAAAGCTGTAATCTAACCAAGACAAAAAAACACATGAACAGAAAACAAACAAAAGCTGCTTGAGTGCAAAATTCAAACAGGATTATTCCTATAAAACACCATGACAACTTTTGATTGAACTAAAACACTGTTAACCAAGCTGCTGTTCCATCCTGCTGTGACAAGCAACATTTGACCATCAATGTCATATAGAGACTGTGAAGCTACGTCACGCCACGTTGAATGTTGCTCCATCTTGGGAGGAAGTCTGCTAGTACGTTCAATGCGGTTTTTTGTTTTTCTTGTTTGATTAGGAAATATAACTCTGGTAGGTCGGTCTTGCTGTGTCAACAACTGCAATAGCATTACGCAGAGTCGTTCAGGAAAAGCCCCTGAATCTTATGATCCTCCCAAGATGGCGGCACCATTGCAACATGCAAAATTGGCCATGAAGTCAGCTTGTGTATGTCAGTCGTTGGCTGTGTAATAACTCTGGTGATGACGGCACTATTGTGTGGGGCACCTCTCTACCTTCTCTCCGTTCTCCACCAGCATTCGGTCCCAGGCATTGACCTGCGTAGCTTGCTGTAGAAAGTGTCTTTCCTGGTCTTCCAGTTCAGAGCTCCACTTGTTGATCAAAGCCTCCAGCTGGGCGTATGACATCACCGGAGCAGTGCTGAACAGAAACCACAAGCACATTAGAGGAAAGCAGACGATGAACATATTTCAGGCGTGTAAAGCTGTGCACCTGGTTGCTATGGCAGCAATTGATGTGATGGCGTTTGTGGCGACTGGTGCGGTCGATACGGCCGTCTTCAGTCCCAGAGAAAAGCCTGTGGGAGCTCCGGTGCTTGCGGCAGCTACACACACACACACACATCACAGAAATGATTAGATTATAGAGCCGATGGCTCTTCAGTGTCAGAGAAGTAGATGGTGACCTGTGGTTATGGCAGGTGCAGTTCCTAAAGGCTTCAGTGTTAGCATTGTGGAAGCGCTGGAGGCCGACGTCACAGCAGAGGCCACTGATGCCATCGATGAGCCCACTGACAGACAGACAGAAAGAAAGACAAGTCCCTGTCATCTCATTCTGACAACATCACAAAAATGAAGCTTGTTTGAGCGTTTTTGAGTGTCTTCTGAGAATCTCACGCGACACTTTGTTCTGAACTTACAGATGCATTTCAGAACACCTGACAGATTTAATTGATATTGTGTGTCTAGACGCATGTCTCCGTGCAGTTGCGTCAAGCATGTTTGGTGTTCTTGTGTGAATCAGGTCAGAAGATGAACTCACGTGTGAATCCTGTGGGGGGTGTGGAGGTTATAGGAGCAGCGAACAGAGAGGACAATGGAGCTGATGAGGACAGACTGGCAGGGACACTGCTGACAGGTGCTGGGGTGGCTAAAACAAAACAGAAATGATATACACAAATCTTCCTCTCTTCACTTTATGAAACAATTATAAGATGATTCACATTGGTTACATGCCTGAAGCTTTCAAAGTTCCAAAGTTAAGAGCTGGTGCGGAGGCTATGGAGGCAGGAGCAGAAGCTCCGAGAGTGAAACCTTGACATTGGAATGAACACAAAAGAATAAAAGTAAAATTTTTGTTTGCTTTGGTTATGTGCTGATAGGCGGTTTTACAGGAAGTAAGATGGTAAACTGCCAAATCGCTGCCGTCCTTATGGAACCTTGAATCTCCAAATCTGGTGATTTCAATTTTTTTCTCATAAATCATTATTATTAGTCACTCTTTAAGTTTGTCACTGGGTTTTGCAAATATCTAACCAATGAAAAGCGTTTAAAAAGTGCTTGTCAACAAAGGTCCATTGTTTTTTACATCTTCTGAAAAACAGTAAAATTGGACACCTGAGGTTTCGTAAGGACAGCGATGAAATGATTTGCTTATGATTGGATATATTTGATTTACTTTCTGCTGTAGAATGATTTCCTAGAGTACAGAACCCTGCACACCACCGGTGCTCCCTTACTAACGTTCCACCACCTTATGTTAAGTGAGACTGTGGTCACATTCGCTTTGAAACGTGATCAGTAAAACAGGTTTAGGTGAAGTTAAACCGAGAGCAATGAATGAAAACTTTCTAGTTCTACTAGTCTGAACAATGAAAAACAATCAACAATGTGCTTCAGTCTTACTTTAGTACACTAGCAAATGAGTGACCTCAATGCTCCGAGACATGAACTAAAAAAGCCACAAAACTCCCGTTTGGATTTCTCCGTGTGTGCAGATGCTTGTTTTACCTGTGGACTGCACCCCCAGTGAGAGGGCAGGGGTGGGCTGTGCAGGGGCAGCTGAAGTAGCCTGGATTTTAGCTGTTCCAAAGCTGAATCCTCCCGTGGGTGGCTGCGTCATCTGACTGGTCATTTGGGTGTTGAGACCTCCAAGAGCGAAGCCCGTAGTGCCAGCAGTGGAAGCCCCCAGAGTCGCACCTGTGCTCGCAGGCAGAGATGCTGCGGGTGTGCTGAGTCTTGGAAGAGAAGCAATAGATGCAAGAAGACAACAGAACAGTTAACACACCAAACCCTGCTGATCCATACAAACACTTGCTTCATTTACTATAGTAAACAGACTTGGCAACCTCACCCAAAAGAAAAGCCTCCACCAGGGGTGCTGCTTTGGGTCTGGCCTCCAAAGCTAAATCCACCTTGAGCGCTGCCATTGTTCTGCAGTGGCTGTGCGATCTGGGATGGCTGGCTTCCGAAACCTTGAGTCTGAGGCTGGCTGGTCCCAAAAGAGAATCCTCCTCCTCCTGCAGGAGCGCTGGTCTGCACACTGAAGCCTGTGGTGGCTGCTGCTGGTGCTGGGGCTGCTGGTGCTGGGGCTGCTGCTGGGGCACCAAAGGAAAAGCCTCCAGTGCCTGTTTGTGTAAAGTTAAACGCCATAGTGCTGCAACACAAATGAAATGTTATGGTTACACAACCATTTTAACGTCACCAGATTTTTCGACTATAAAGTTAACATGCATGTTTCTTTTAGTCCTCATTGGGGACCACAAATGTGACGCATCGTCATCAGGTTCGCGGGGACAACGGGTGTCTCTAGCGTAGGCAGCATTGATGTCCAGTCAACTCACTCTCTCAGACTATGAGAAGTTACCTAGAATGCTGTCTATAGACTGCTCACGGGGTTTCGACACACCGCTAATGTTTTCGAATATCGAGCTGGACTTATTCTCACACTTTCAATAGAAATCAGAGCATCCTTTGTGTTGATTACCGTCATCAGGTCTTCAACGCAGTAACGTTACACGATATTAAACAAATCATAGAACGGTTTTGAGTTCAGTGGCTGACTGACAGTTCACTCA
Organism: Triplophysa siluroides; assembly: GCA_006030095.1. NCBI lineage: Eukaryota > Metazoa > Chordata > Actinopteri > Cypriniformes > Nemacheilidae > Triplophysa > Triplophysa siluroides. The sequence goes on from VCII01000308.1 coordinate 180,245, forward strand.
ATGTCGGTTTCTTCACGCTCGTATCACGGTGAGTCCCCACGTAAGTTACTATAAAACAAAACAGCAAATACTAAATAAAGTCATATAATGACCAATAAACATATCATACCTTATTTACATTCAAAACTTACGAAGTGAAAACAGCTTGCGCGCGCTAAGCACTGCGTCACATGCGCTGATAAGGACCCTTGCATCAGCTGTCTGAAAAACTGCCTGAGCATTGGCGGCATTATTATATTGCCTCCTTATTGACATACATTTGATCTTAAACTGTGTAATAATCCTTAAATGAACAAAACATATAGGCTTAGACTTTACAATGACGTTCTATCGTCTGTGAAATCAATGAAAATAAGTAATGCATTTATTTATATTTTCTAGACATGAACCGTTTGTTTATGTATTTATATATTTAGCCACTCGTCTATATTACAGCGTTAAATAACAAGGAATAAACAACACCCATAAATATACTGTGTCTATGAATGATTTTGCTCTTGTGGACATTTGAGAAAGAATTAAGATCAGGCATCCATCGCCGCACTGGGCGCTTGAGCTGTACGAGTCCGCCATATTGGGAAGGGCAGAGTGACAGACTCATGGAGGGCAGCACCTTCACTCTCCACAGAATGAAGTATACTTGTCACTGTTTGCCTAATCCTGCTGTGTTGTCAGTTTTAGAAGCTCTTGCTGTAGACGATCACAGTAAGTTTACTTTCATCTGTTTATCTACTTCTATGTGAACGGTATCAACATAAAATTATGTTCCTCACCCTAAAGGAAAATTGTTACGATCCTACATTTTCAAGACGAACTGAAATGTAGCAATAAAAGAACAGATGTTTCACCCATACGTTTTTTTGTTTAACATTTTAAGTCCTATAAATTATGTGTAAATTGTGTGGACAGTGGATCACACGTGTGTTGTTTACGGATTCTATAAAACACTGAAAACCTAAAAATGGAACCTTACTTTGCCCACAAGGTTTTGGAGGAAGCAGATTGTTATTGTGATGGCTGAACTCTCCATGACACCTGCACGAGCCAAACTTTGATACTAAATGTCACTGGGGAATCCACTTTTCCTTTAAGTTGTGACATACACTACAGGTCAAAAAAGTTTAGGATCATCTTGCATCTTGATAAAATGGCAAGTGTATGATTTTGCAAATTCTAAGCAAAAGGTGACTGATTTGAAGATGATCAAATATAAAGTAACATAGAGTTCATTTATTTTGGATGCTTTTAGTTACAACACAATTCCCACAGTTACAATATTACTCCATGGCTTTGATGAAGTTAAGTTACCATTATTTTAAAATGTGAAAAAATGTATAAACAAAATCAGTAAGTGATCCTAAACCTTTGACCGGTAGTGTATATAACAGCGTCATGTACTATAAAGTAGAGTGTACTATTAGAAATAGCTGACCAAATGGTTTGTTTTTCAAGTTCTAATATACATTTTCCAATATAAAATAAACACATATTTACAATTGATTGAATTGTTTCAAATATGAATAAACAACAGCTAATTTGATTTCTATAGTTAAGCAGCCCATGAACTGTGGAGAACAGAGATTTTTATATTCAGTTTTTGTTTTGTCTATACATTTTATAACAGGAAGAGAAAAGCATCATTCTTACACAGCAGATATATTAATAATATTGTAAGACGTAGAACAAACAAATGATGCGGGGCGATGAAACTTTGAACATGTTTCTGTTAAGCTGGCTTATATTTATCTCAGTAGGCTAATGTGATGTCTGCTTTATTTATGTAAAACCTATTGTTATTCTTCAGCAAAGGATAACCGAGTGTGAGAACATTTATGTGTTCTAATTACGACATTTGTATACTTTTCTTGAACACGTGACATTTGTGAGTGTTATTATACGGATGCTGTTGATTGGTCAGAGTGAGATGTTGACCTCACTACGGCTCCCATCACCGTCCGTGGTGCTGTCATTGCCATCAGAGAGAAACCCGCTGGTGGCCTGACGTGTCCTGCACTCCAGAGCGGTGAGGCGCTGCTTCAGCTTCTGTTGAGTGGCCGTGTACTCGGCCAGTAAGCGAGCGAAGCGAGTCTGTAGCGTTTCCAGACCGGCCTCCAACCTCTGCGCTTTCTCCTCTACCCCTTCTTCTCCCATCCCGGCAGCTCCCAACTCCTCCAGCAGGCCTTCTTTCAGCAGAATCTGCCTCCCCCTCTCCTCCAGCGCCTTCTTAGCGTCGGGGTACTCCATCACGGCCTCCATCAGGTCGTCCTTTGACAGGCAGAAGAGGTCGGAGTAGCCGATGCTGCGGATGTTCGCCGTGCGGCGGTTGCCCATTTTGCTCCCCTTGATGTTGAGGATGCTGATCTCCCCGAAGCAGCTGCCGCCCGTCAGCTGAGCGAACTGGTTCACCCCGTCATCGGCCACCACGGCGAGACGGCCCTCTTTGATGATGTACATCTCTTTCCCGATGTCTCCTTTTCTGCAGATGTAGTCGCCGGGGCTGAAGACCTGCGGCCGCAGCTTGAGAACCAATTCCACCAGAAGTCCCGCCTCGCAGTCCTGGAAGATGCGCACCTTCTTCAGCGTTTCCAGGTGCACGTTGATGGCGATCTCGGCCCGCAGTTTGTTGGGCAGGCTCTTCAGAACATCCTGCTCGTCCAGCGATTTCTTATTGGTCCACAAGTAGTCGAACCACTTGATGACGCGAGCCTCCAGCTCTTTGCTGACCTTGCGAAACTGCATGTAGTGTTTTATGGCGTCCATGCGAGCTTGAAAATCGGCTCTGGTGGCGTTCATGTTGGAAATCATGGATCCCACGTTACCCACGATGGTGGCGAAGATGAGCACGCCGACGAGGAAGTCGAAAACCACAAACAGGTACTCCTCGTCGCGCACGGGGGCCGGCATTTCCCCGATGGTGGTCAGCGTGAGGGTGGACCAGTAGAGGCAGTAGACGTATCCTCGGCTCAGCGTCCCAAACTCGGGGTCCGACGTGTTCGGGTAGACCCACTGGTCCGAGCCGAACCCCAGAGACTTGGAGATGGCGAAGTAGATGCAGGCGTTCCAGTGAATGATGACCAGGATGTAGAGCACCAGGTTGCAGATGCGGAAGACGTTGGGGCAGCTGGTGCGCGTCTCTGTGCGGTCGAAGAACTCGAAGAGGCGAGAGAAGCGCATCAGTCGATTGAAGCGCAGCTCGGGCACGTGAATGCCCGTGGCGATGTAGGCGAGGTCTGTGGGGAGTATGGAGAGCACGTCCAGTTTGAACTGGAACGTGTGAAAGTAGCTTTCTCTTAACTTGGTAAGGTCCTTCACCGGCAGACCCTGCTCCAGAAAACCTACAGGACAGACGGACAAATAAAACCACATCATCTAACCACTACCGCCGAGGCTAAAAACAGAGATCGCTGCAAAACGATTTTTCTGAATGTACTATTTCTAGAAACGTGTTGAAGTAAAATGATCATTGTTGTTTCCTTCTGTGAACTAATGACAACATTTCTCCCAAATAAAAAATACAAATACAAAATATTCAAACGTCAAAACAAACAAGTCTAAAATAACACAAAATCTTGAATCAAAAGTTTTGACATGTATTTTAGGACCAGTTCAAAAATAAATAGTTGATGACATAAGACTGTTGGGTGACTGTAGTCTATGTCGTTCCTGGTGTTTGTATTTTAAAGAACACACATGCAGAAATGATGATTAAAGGTCAAACTGGAGAGATCGTTTCATTTTTTTACAGAAGTTGAGTAGAATACTGTCGCCCCATACATATGTTTTGTTTTATGTAATAACATTTGTAAATGACTTATTAATCATTAATGAACACATTTATAAATGCTTTATAAAGTTTAAAGTGTTATTAAAGTCTCTCTGGATTGGTGAAATACTTTGTCACTTTTGATAAACACCTTCTCACCCTGGATCACATGGTGAGTAAATAACCTTTAACGTTTAACAGAAGGTGTCATTACCAAACTGCTTGCTATAGCCTACTTGAAAATGTAATTGTAGCGAAAAAATGTGTTTTACATGACTTAATTTTTTTCAGGTCAATGATGTGTGAACTTTACTGTTCTTACATTTTATGAAAAGGGTTGAATGGTCAATACCAAAACTATTTCTGTCACTACCTAAAACAGCCATGTCATCCAAATATGTCATAAACCATCAAGCAAGTACTGAAACACTCTGTATAAACAATACCATCATTATTTTTTATATCACATAGAAACAAAACATCTTTCAAATCTAAAATGTACATGTTTATTCATGCATTAGATATAGAACATGGAACACCTTTGGAAAGAAAAGATTAAAGACTTTCAAGCTCATACAAAGCTGAATTTGCAGCACTTGTGTAGAATGACACACACTGTATATGCTGGAGGATTCTCACCTGTCCTCAGTCGTACACACGTGTCCAATATATATATGACATCAGAGAGATAATCCAAAACCAGCCACAGAATAAAGTTTCTGCTTTGAAGCTCATCAAAGCACGCTCTGTGTTTGAGATAGAAATCATGAAAGACTCAATAACACACATTAACATGAATCAGCATGAAAATAAAAGACCCCATCACACACACACACACACACAAACACTCATGTGCTTTGATTACTAATAGAGGAACAGATGCTTCATTACAGGCCAAGCTTCAATCCACCTTCTTCAATCTTCTTGAATCATCAGCTATGGACAAACTTGTCTGGAAATGTCTTTTAAAAGGAAGAACGAAGTCTTACCGAGCCACCACAAAGCACCAGTTGTATCACACGCCGAGGCGATGACAAACAGCCAACGATAGTACAGATCATCAGCAGGTGCCAGAATAAAAACATCAGACTTCTTCCTGATCACACAAACAAACAAACACTTGTGTTCGAGCACTGGTGTGTCAAAGGCATTTTCACACACGCAGAGAGATGATGATGATGATGATGAATGATGATGATGATGTGAGAAACAAACTCACTTGATTTTCAAGCTGTTATTTCCATCATGCGCATCAGGTCTGTTGATGCTTATTCGACTGGGAGCGATTTGAAGTTCAGGTCCTCGGAAACGCTCCAAGAATGAGTCCGGCCGCTCCTGTTCCTCCTGAAGACTCTTATGAGCCCAGTCTCTGAGAGTCACCACCATACTCACCAACCTTACTCACCGAAACAAATGCTCTTCATTCAAACCTTCTGCACGGTTCACCTTTATGTTTCTCATATCTACAATTCCAATGCTTTCATTCAGATGGAATCAATACTGTCAAATCTGGTCACAGTTTCTAAACATGATTTCAATGTTTTGTGTTCATTGAGTGTGCGGTGATGAGTTTCACCTGGAGAGCGCTCCTCGACCCCTGAAGGAGTTCTGTGAGGTGAGTCTGCAGGGATCCAGCGTGGCCATTCGCTGTAGTTCTGATGATGTGTCATCACATACGGACTGACCGCTGGAGAGACAGCGTGAGCGCATCAGAGCCTATTCAAGCGTAACACGTCCACTGAAATGTTCACAAGATCTCACCGGCTGAGAGTGCCGTCTGCCGCCTCGGACTCGTCTTCAACAGACGTCTTCACAGAAAGTCTGTGAGCTGATAAATCCACGCTCTCCACCAACACCTGACCCGCCATCCTGTAACACATGCAGCAGAATCTGTGAAGAGAGTCCACATCTAGCACATCAACACGAGATCCGTTCAGCACGCTCGTGCTGTGATGATGAAGGTCAAGAAGGACCGCGGGATGTTTTTGTGATTAGATGTCACATTTCTTGAATTATATGAAGAAAAAGAGAAGATGTATTCACTCACCTGTGTGTTTTCTTCTCACCTTCTTCAAGTGGCCTGTGGATGAATTCTTCTGCAGATGAGATGTCACAACGGTCGCTCGTTCTCTCTCGCTCTGACTGAAGTGAACAGTTGTGATGTGAACGGCGCTGGTCTGGAGTGATTGAAGAGACGACGAGAGGCGGGCAGATAAATGAACATATGACACTCCAGACATCACTCCTCACTCCTCACATCTCACTCCATCTCTCCTCGTCATCCGTGTCTTTATCTGTCAGGATATCAGCAGTATTGTCATTCACATGTGTGGTGTGTGTGTGTGTGTTGTGTACAGGCCACAGGCTTTTATACATGCGGGGTGATTGTTATTCCAGCAGATGCTCATGTGTTTGAAGAGCACCGGCACACACCACTCCATTATACACACACACACACACACTCCACTCCATTATACACACACACAAGCACACACCACCAGCATTTACACACACAACCACACACACAACACTCCACACACACAACATATACACACACACTCATTATACACACACACACACACACACACACACCCCACTCCATTATACACACACACACACACCCCCTGCATTATACACACACACAACCACACACACACCACTCCATTATACACACCCCACACACCCCCCTCATTATACACACACACACCGCATTATACACACACACACCACATACACACACACACACACACCACACCAACACACCAACAACACACACCCCTGCATTATACACACACACACCACTCCATTATACACACACACACCACCCACACACACACACAACACCCACTGCATTATACACACACACAACCACACACCACACATGCAACTCCATTATACACACACACACACCACACACATACACCACACACACCCCCACACCCACATACACACACAACACCCACCACAACACAACCCCTACACCACACACCCACACCACCACATACACACACACCACACACACACCCTGCATTATACAACCCACCAACCACAACACACACACCACTCCATTATATACACACCACACACACACACACACCCCTGCATTATACACACACACAACCACACACACCACACACACAACTCCATTATATACACACACTTATACCCACACCCTCCACTCCACACACACACCCACCACCACACACCACTCCCTTATACACACACCTCTGCATTATACACATTCCATTATACCCACACACACAACTCCATGCATTATACACACACACAACCACACACACACACCCTGGATTATACACACACACACACTCCACTCCATTATACACACACACAACCACACACACACCCCTGGATTATACACACACACACACTCCACTCCATTATACACACACACAACCACACACACACCACTGCATTATACACACATGCATGCACACGCACAAATATGTTACACTCAGTATTTTTGTGTCGTTTTCCAGTACAAACATCCAAACATTCTTAAATCAAAGTAAATTTACATAAAAAGTGAATTATTTAATGAATTCTTGTTTTCTCCAAAAGAAAAATGCTTAAAAGATCTGCAAGTGGGGAAAGAAAATAAAAACAATATTCTGTCATGGTCCTGGCCTTCCTGTTGTGGTTTTCGTGCCTTGTGGACAGGACGTGACAGTACCATGTCTTGTGTGTGTGTGTGTGTGTGTGTGGAGACACGTTTCGTATGTTTTCCCATTCGGCGCGTGTCTTCCGTGTAGCCCCGCCCCTCTGGTTTCCTCAGTGTTTCATTCCCCACACCAGTTTATTGTAAACTGTCCGGTGTTCGTCTCCCTCTTTAATGCGCTTGTGTTCTCTGCCCTGTGCTCGTTTGTTCTCGTTCTTTCTGTACCTGCCTGCTTTTGGATGCCGTCGGAGTGCTGTGTTCCCATCCGTGTTGTTAGAGTGCTGAGTCCCAGTGCTCTCATCCCTTGTTTTATTGTTGTACTCCCTCGTGGGTGTTTGTTTTGTATTTTATTATTCATTCAAGTTTTGTTAACCCCTTCATCCCCGTGTCTGCCTGCAATTTGGTTCTCTCACTTCCCGTTCCGTGACATTCATTCTCTTCCCTATGGAAAATGTGTTCTTGTTTTAGGAGTAACATTTGCATAAACGTGATACTTTGTACCACTTTACAATAGTGTTATTTGTTAACATGAACTAACAGTGAACAAAACTGACACATATTTTTTATATGAATTCTTGTGATTTCAGCATTTACTAATACTTCAGTAAAATCAAACGTTGTCACTGTTAACACTATGAAGTAACATGAATAACTGTAGTGACATGAACAAGGATGAATAAATCCTGAAAAACAAATGTGTATATTGTTAGCTAATGTTATATAATGCATTTGTCAATATTAACTAATAGCACCTTATTGTAAAGTGTTACACATACTTTATTTTAGCAAAACGGAACCAGATGAAAACATTTTTTGCCGTGTACATACAACGCCCTCCACTATTATTGACACCCTTGGGAAATATGAGCAAAGAAGGCTGTCAAAATAAATCTGCGTTGTTTCTCCTTTGATCTTTTACTAAAAAAATCAACAATATTCCAACATTTTATTCAAGTAAAACAGTTAAAATTAGTTTTTCTCTAATACACCCTGATCACAATTACCGTCTCCCTTGTATTCAAAACATTCTGCAACCTCCATTTGCATGAAAAACAGCTCGGAGTCTTTTCTTGTATGTCTGACGAGGTTTGAGAAGATACGGTAAGTCCTTTCCTTCATACAGAATCTCTTGGGATCCTTCAGGTGTTGGTGGTCTCTTATCTTCAGTCCATCCCACTCATTTTCTATAGTGTTCAGGTCAGGGAACTGGGATGGCTATAGCAGGATCTTGATTTAGCCATTTTCCATCTGTGCTCTTTGAAGAGTCCTTGGCCACTCAAATTCTTCTCCTCAATATAGATTTAAACTTCTTGATCATTGCTCTGATGTTGGAAATGAGTTTTTATATTGTTTTATATTTCCTTAAAGCCTTTTTGTATTTTGTGAAGCTCAACAGAACTATATTGCACATCAGAACTAGAGTCTTTGGTTTTATCCATTGTGATGAATGATGAAGGGGGTTTGGGCTTTGTGTTACTCATGTCTTTCTCCTGTGAAACAAGAAGTCATGACTGGACAACATCATGTTTCTAGTACCCTTGGTGTGCTAAGAAAATGTAAATATTAATGGGAATATACGTGGGAGATATTTTACTCATAAGAATTTCTAACGGTGCCAATATTTGTGATCGGGTGTATTAGAGAAAAAAATCATATTGTGATATTCCCCCACAAACTGTTTTACTTTAATGAAATGTTGGAATATTGACACTTTTTTTAATTAAAGATCAAAAGGAGATTTTTTTTTACAGCTTTGCTCATATTTACCAAGGGTGCCAGTATTAGTGGAGGGTGCTGTAGTTCATTATACTTTCATTTTCATTTACTGCAAACTTTTGTGTAAACTAGTGTGAAAGCATTGAACTTTAAATTTAGAAATGTTCGTCCAATCTATCAAAAATGTATTGTGTCCATGTGTCAAAGTTTTTGTATATTGATAAAAAATGTAAAGTTGTTTAAGGTGCTTTGAATAAACGCATCTGTCATATAAAATCTAAAATATAACTGCAATAATGCAATAAATGAACAGTATGGTAATGCAGTAAAGATTGTGTTGCATTTTTGTCATTTAAGCTCATCTGTGTGTCATTTTGTGTAATAAAGATGATGTTATAGAATCGGGTCAAACTAAGAGCATTGCATTGTGGGATACAGTCAAGTTTGATGAGGTTAAACACAGATCATGGCAGTGCATACAGAAAATGTTGTTTAACCAACACAAACATGCTCTATATGGATTAACTGATGCACTCTCGTTGGGCATATCTCTTATATTTGGTAAACCATAGAGGCAGAAAATCCCGCTTTTAGACTCCATAATATGGAATACAAATTTTAATTGTCTACATTTTAAAGAGATACTTCACCCAAAAATGTAAATCCTGTCATCATTTCCTCACCTCCTAGTTGTTCCAAATCTGTGTAAATGTCTTTGTTGTGATGAACACAGAGAAAGATATTTGGAAGAATGCTCGTAACCAGACAGATTTAGCCCTCATTGACTCCCATAGTAGAAAAAAATACTTTTTCTTCAGAACACAAAAGAAGATATTTTGAAGAATGTAGGACAGCAAACACTTCTGGGGCACTTTTGACCACCATTGTATTTTTCCTACTATGGGAGTCAATGGGGGCCAATTCTGTCTGGTTATACACATTCTTCCAAATATCTTTCTCTGTGTTCATCACAACAAAGACATGTATACACATTTGGAACAACTGGAAGGTGAGTGAATGATGGGTGAAGTGTCCCTTTACAGCAGAAAATACCCTTCATGGACTTGACACGCGTTCTCTTCCATTATCAACCCTGGATTGAAGAAAATATCTCTATGCAAATGAAACGTTGTTGAAAAACCTCACAGACAGCGAAGGTGAAATATGAAGGGCTTTAATCTTATGTTTTATTTGGTAGGATGTTTTTGGTTACATACACACATTTGGTGCGAGTTGTGTCTGTCTATAGGCAACATCACGCCGCAGCCACTTCCAGTTTCATCCCCAGCCCAAAGCTGAGCATCATCTAACAGTCGTTCTGATGAGTGTACTGTTTTAAATAACAAAATATAGAGATATCATGCATAGTTTCCATCCGTCTCGTGCGTAAAAAGCCTTTTCCATTATACATATTCATGAGACAAATAGTACGATGACATTTTAAGGTGGAATGTGTTGAAAACGGCGATGTTTGCACAGCACATTTTCATAACATGTATAAAACACAAAGGGAAGCGACTGGAAAACAAAAACAATCATGTGCTGCATAGAGGCAATACTGCATCTAGTAAGGCCAGATGTGATGATGGTCACGCTAAGCCTTAGAAAGCTTTCAGATTTGACATGTCGGTTAGGTAAATAAAGTACACAAAGCAGAGTGAGGAACGGCTCGAGACGTCTCGCAACTCAGAATTTGACATAAGGCGTGTTCCTTTCACAGCTGCTGTCTGTGGGGAATCGTAATGTTTGCTCTAAAAGATCCATCCCTCCCCATTCCCAAATCTTGAAGCCCATGCCCTCAACCCTGTAGTCCCGCCAAAGCAGATTCTTTAACATCTGCTGGCAATGGATTTCGTTTTTTTGTGGTTGTCATCGATTTACTGAACCAAAAGCCTTTCAACCAGCAAATGGCTTGTGGGTAGGACGTGGGCGTTGGATTGTCCGCACGCGGGGTGACGTTCTACGCCCTCTTCATCCCCTCTGCCCATCAGACACGCGAACACGGTCATCACCATCTTGGGTTTCACCTCCACGAGATCGTCGGGCAGGGCGTAGACGCGGGCGCCGATCTTCCTGGCCATGGACACGGCATACCTGCCACACGGAGCGAACACAAGGTGTATAATCTCTCCGCAACGGTCACATTGAAATACTCGATATGCATGTTGTTGACATGATCCGTGTGTCGTGTCGTGTCATCTTACTTTGCGTTGTCCAGTTTGTCAGCATCAGAAAGAGCTCCGGTCTTCACCAGATCGTAGTGAATAGAGCCGGGCTGAAGGGCATCAATGAGATCCACCACAGGCAGACTGGAGCTGATCTCTTTATCCTGAACAACACAACACTTCACTCACTACACGCAATTCTGTAACAATTACTAGTGACCGTATGTCCTCGTGTGTACCTTGAAACTGGATATTTTGCTGGATTTTCCGGCCTGTGACAAAGTCTTGTTAACCCAGTTGACGATGATGTCATCGTTGGCTTTCTGTCCGTCTCCGAGATCCTCCAGCACATTCAGAGTGTATCTAGATCACACGATGAACAACAACATGACAACACAATCCATCATGTCTAAATGAAACTGAACGTGACTGACGGAGGTCATTTTAGTTTATTCATATTTTAAATTCGAGTGTTTATGTTCATTTTAGATACATAGTTATTTGTTATATGCTTTGGCATTTTATTACTTATTTGTTTATTTTTTATGTCTTACATGAATCTATTTTTGTTTTTGTTTATTATCATCATTTTAAACATATTTCAGTTTATTTCTGAGGCATCATTTACATTTTTTTTTTTTTTTTTTTAAGTTTTATCAATCATTTTTAGGACAATATTGTATTTGATTTCAATAAACAAACATGTTTTCAAAAGTTTCATTTAAAAAACTAAGATAACCCTTGTGCAGTGATATATTTCAGAGGTTCTAGCGATGACAGCAGGAACATATGAAGAGCTTTGATTTCACATGAACTCCACATACATCTACATCAGGCCTCCATCACAACTGTCAAAAAACAGCTCAAAACATTCCTGTTCGTTCTCTCCGTGGCTTACTCCAGCTTTAATCCTGCCGTAGCATGGCCTTGAATCTATCGGTACTGTTTAGCGTGGTGACAAAATGTTAAATGCTCTTTTACCTGTAAGTTGCTTTGAATAAAAGCATCTGCTAACAAATGTAAATGTGTTCTTGTGTATGTTGCTGTGTATTTTTGGAAGCTTGATAAGATGTATTTGAACAGTATTGTCGTGATTTTATATGCTCTACCTTCTCATGAGCTGCCAGACCAGAGCGAGAGTAAGAGTTGGGTTTCCATCATTCAAGTCTTGTCCACCGATGCCCACCAGAGAGAAATTGGCTTTGGTCTTTCCCAGTTCAACAGCGTAGTTACAGTTCTCCAGCTGAACACACACACACACACACACACATGACTGACTGTATATGGTCACATATGAAACACGTCTTCGGTGTATGCAGGTCTTCATATCAGATGTGAAACACATTCATTGTCATGTTACTCTGTGTGCTGCTGAATCTCAATCAAACGTTTATCCTCAATCCTGCATCTATGAAATCTATAAAACACCTTTGTATTGTTCAGCATTCATCATTTGGAAATAGTTTCCATCTAGTTTTCTCTCATCTCTCTACTGCTCTTCCTTTTGTCTCTCAGTACTTACTATCCATTTACTGAAACTCATCAAGGAATGTAAAGAGAATAATTGAGGGTGTTTTGAACATTTGAAGTGTGATGTAAAATCACAATATGATGACACGGCCGAGGCGATACCTTCTTCATGTTGGCTCCTAGTTTTGGATACGGAGGTCTGTTGACTTTGTTGTTCCAGTCGACAGGGACTTTGATCTTCTCATAAAGCTGCAGGATGACCAGAGCGTCCTGAAGATCTCTGAGAATAAAGAGCCAAACTCTTGAAACACGTGCACACTTTCATCATGTATTCCACAGAGTTCATCAGAGAAGTGAGCGATGTACCCGTATAAGTGATTGACATGAGGATTGACACCCAGAGAATTCATCCAGTTTCTGAACGTCCTCTCCTCTCTGGTCTCTCCTACACACAGCAAACAACAACAACATTCAGTCCGTGTTCACCTTCACTGCTTTATTTTCCTTATTCTGAGGATCAACCATCATTTACTCTCATTTTATGTGACGGCACTTCAACACCAAGCAGATTAAATCTTGCGTCAGACATTTTTATGGTAGAGAAACCATCAGATCCACCACAAGATGGCGCAGTGTTATTTGAGCATAAGGGCGGATTGTGTTTGAACTTCAGGAAATAACTCAAGTCGGCCCTCCCTTGTAATCTCTGGCTGCCAGGATTGACCAGATCCTATAAAAAGTCCCGCATGTTCCTTCCATGAGGCCACGGGGATATTTTTGGAGTGTTTGGAGTCAACGTCACCCGTTGGCATGAGTCATTGTGTGTGTGGCGCGAGCACTTCAACAGTGTGATAGTGATTTATAAAGCACTAAAGACAGAGAGCGAGAGGTCAGCACTCACCCTCCAGAAGACCCCAGTTAATGTCCTGATTGACAGGTTTGGTCAGTGCTGGGTACTTGTTGAAGAGATTAGCCACAAAAGCCAAGTTGAGTTTGGGGTTTCCAGACACGACGTCAGTGGATGTGACAAACTGTCTACAGCCCAGTCTGTCTGCCTGCTGAAGCATACACTCGGCTCTCCTCAGGTCATCTTTCTCCTGTACAACACACACACAAACACAAGACGCCCATTCATTTGTGTGAAAATAAAACATGCACTTCAGCTTTCTGCTTGAACTTGAATCATCATGATATTGATCATGTTTGAGTTTGAATTATGGACCAAACAAAGCGAAACGTAACATCAACACAATTAAATGTCAATTTGACTGAGAGAACATTCATTAATAGTCAATAGAAATGGGTAGTTGATGGACTAATATGCAAATTTGTCCTATGGTGTGAGGGCCAAAAAACCCCAGATGTGTTTACTACGTCGCTCTACTGTAGGTGTCCTGTGTGGATAAAGCAATCCCAGAATCCACCTCCACAACTTTACTTCTAGATACTTGGTTTCTTTATACTGTACATCAAGTTCTTTTAAGAAAGTGTGTGCTGTGGTTATAAAGTATCAGGGCGTTAACATGAGTCATTCACTGGTTGGACATCATCATATTTCACCATCTGATTCATAAAATATGACTTTCTATATGATAATGTTCGGTAATAAAGTCAGTATGATGAAGACGATATAGATATAGATCCGTGACACGACTGAACACACACACAATTCAGACATTCTTATGGTCCTGACAGCAGAGAATTGTGGGATATCGGGGGTGGATTGTGGCATCCGCAGTGGCTCTTGTGATGTGGGCTACACATGAAGACATCACGTGTCCCAAACAAACCATCACCATCACCAGAGTCTTTACTGTACATACATTTCACCAAGTGAATTAAGGATCAATCTCAGGCATAAGCACGAAACCACGTCAGGAAACAGTTTGTTTGTTTGCATCACTTGATAACACGGGACATCTTAAAGCACTTCAGCAAACTTTAATATAACATTAATGTCAAGTAGTGTTAATAAGAGGATGTGATGAGCTGTGATGTATGACAGACTCAACTTACATTGAATCCCGACATGTCGATGTCAATATGAGCTTCACCTTCCTTCTGTCCTTTGGGTGAGATCTGATTGAGCAGATGGAAGTAAGCCCGCGAGTCCTGCACAAATCAAACACATCACATTCAAACACATGACCGGACATCAACAATCATTTCTACATCCTTTGTGTACAAAGCTCTTCTCATTCAGTCGGTTTGTGTGAGAGAATCCTGCCCATCATCCTCTGACATCCACACCAGCATCATGTTCATTCTCATCCTCCTTCAAAATCCATATCATATCTCTGCTTTATTATTGTACAGTTCAATTCAAATCCATTTAGATGCATATGTTAATACAGACAGCAGACACGTTACATGAAGACTGTAAGAAAACGTAGAAAACAGAAAGATGGCAAAATGTTTAGAGATCATGGGCCTCATGTATCAATCTAACGTAGAAACCAGCACGGATCCGTGCGCAGAAATCATCTTACGACAGGGTCACGTGTGATTCATCAAACATTGACGCCAATCTCGTCGTGTGAATGATCGTCCCTTGATGAATGTGGCGGCTGAAATCGCTCTAATTTACATGTCACGGCCCAATTCATTCAGGGTGTAGACGCCTCGCCCCTAGATTTTGTGACATGGAGAAACGTAATCCGGCCAAAAAGAGGAACTGTTACGATTTAGAAATGAAAGTTTAACCTTGGAAAGCGGAATCAAAAAACTGTTTTGGAAAGAGATCACTGCTGCGATCAACAGCGTTGGAACTCCAGCTGAGGTTTGTATTTTTTATTAGATATATATTTGGATATTCATGTTTTGTAAATTGTTTGTCTGCACATATTTGATTTTATTATCATTCCTTCACTATTAGTTTTACACTGAAAGTATAGTTGTTTCTAAACAGGATAAAGGTTTAAAATCTAATGCTGCTAATCTTCAATATCTTGCAAATCATCATATAATAAGGCTAGAAATAAATACTTGATTAATGTAACGAAAAAAAGAAATCGCGTCGTATAACATTTGTTATACTAAACGATAAAAACCTCATCTTTCTATTTGTCATGATTTCTTTTCAGTTATCAAAAGGGTAAAGCGTACAGAGACCTTCACCCTATCTCAACACTAGCGTACATGAACTGAGACCTGCCGTGAGATTTGACGGAAGCAACCGCTCGCGTGCACATTGAGAAATGTCAAGTTTTGCGTGGCATCGTCCGTACGGCCAGTTGTCGGTCAAACGCTCGTTTGATAAATGCGGCCCCCGGACTCTCCTGCTATACATGCAGAATGATTTTCTCTCTTCAGCTCCAGTGATGTTGTCTGTGTCTGCAGGGTTTACTGTACGAGACGAGCACTGTCAAAGCTGAAGTGAAATGACTTCATCACAAGTAAAAACAACACATTCACATACAAGATGACGTCATGAACGGATGAGAAACACACACTCATGCATGGACGTCTGAGGACAAACGTGGCTTTCAGACATGACATGAACATGAAACATCATCATGCCCAGGAGAAATGAACCTCAGAAATACCTTGATAGCATTTGAGAAGTCTCTTAACTGCGGCGTAGAGAAAGATACACAAAACCATCACCAGCTCCTCTTTACACAAGACAAAACACATCTGATCCTCACATTCTGATGTCAATGACATCACGCTCTTCACTCATTATTATTTGATCTTTACACATCATCACGTTACACTATAGTAAGAGGTTATGATGTCAGTGTTGTTATTAGTTCACACATGTCCAGTCAGCGGTTGTGCGATATATTCATAAACGGAGGAGAGATGCACGCAGGTTTTCCACCGATACAGATGCTGATTCTGTTCCTGTCCTCTTTTGACCGACAGAATATATCGGCCCTCATCATCGGCTCTTTTTAAACCATTTTAAATAGCTTTTATCGACTGATACTTGACCGATGCATGTCTAAATGTGACCATCTAAAATAATCACCATTAATGATATTGTTTAGCCAATAAAGTCAGACGATGAATCGCATCCAGAATAAAAGTTTGTGTTTACATAATATATGTCCTGAGCATATTCATTTTGTATTGATAAACACAAATATTGACATTTATATTTACACTACATATAAACGTGTATTCATTTGTATATTTTATATTTTTCTCAAATATATACATGCATGTGTGTGTTTATAAATACAAAATGAATGTGCACAGTACACAGACATATATTATGTAAACACAAGCTTTATTCCGGATGCGATGAATCACTTGACACTGACAGCTCGAGTGTTTGTTGCATTTTTACCCATCTAACAGTTCTCAATGACGTCATGCTTTGATGCCTCATTTAGAGTCTTTTGCATGTAGACGTGATTATAAACTGTAAGAATGACATGACAGATTGTCAGCTGATGTCTTTAATGGGCACTTCACATAGAGAAGAGTGAACAGACCACATGATGAGAATCAGACTGCAGTATAATTGAGAGCAACACTGAATACACACACACACAGATAAAGACTCTGACCTTGATGTCATGGCTGAAGTTGTTGATTTTACCCCAGCCGGAGTTGTCCAGGTGGTAGTTTGCCCAGCGGAGCAGCAGTTCCTCAGGAGAGAGTTTCATCAGATCCTCCAGAGTCTCACCATCCCTCAACAGAGCCGCCAGAGCTGAACACAACACACACACACACACACACATCAGAGATCACGATCACACAGCAGCAGTATACGGCTGTCAGTCCTGCGTATGTGAGGTTGTGTTCACGCTCAGTTCAGTTCTGCAAGCTCACCCACACCTGCTTATATTCAGACAGCTGGATTGATTGGTTACAAGCATCACGTGTAGCTAGAATACAGGCTTGAGTTGAGTTTCTCATTCACACAGACAGTATGAGAGCTGTGACACAACCGTTACTGACTCAAACCTGCGGTCACGCCTAACACTGACTGTGTGAACGCAGACAGACAGACGGACGGACGGACGGACGGACGGACAGACAGACAGACAGACAGACAGTCTTCAGTCCAGGACTGTGAGTTTGTATCAGTGTGTGAGGTCACCAGATCTAATAACAAATGTGATTTGTGTCAGTGAGCCGTACCCTCATTCCTGCTCAGCTCAATGTCAGCAAACAGACCGATCTTAATGATCTGCCAGAGGAGACCGAGCACCAGATGAGGTTTACCCTCCCGCAGGTCCAGGGCGCCGATGTTCACCACGTGACAACCAATGGCTGACGCCGAGTTAAGAGCCAGATTCAGATTCTCCTGCACCACACAAAAACACACAAAACCCTCAAAATCACACGCATACACACAATATACACACAGAAACACGCATACATGTGTACGCACACACAGGCACGCACCTAGACGCATGTGCACACGTTCTCGCACGCACGCACAAACACAGCGCGCACACACACACACACACACACACACACACGCACGCACACACACACACAGTAGATGTCGAGCAGTAGACCTGTATGGTGAAGGGTGTGAGTTTCTTCTTGTTGATGGTCCTCTCGTCTATAGTATCAGGCACCGACAGGTTGATCATTTTACTAGCAGGACACACACACACACACGTGTGTTACATGACAGAAGACATCACAACCACACACATGAGACATGAGATGTTAGACTGACCACAGCACAATGCCGTCGCCCACAGCTTTGAAGAGAGAGTTGGTGTTTGGGTCCATGGGCAGCACATGTTTACAGTCCGGGTCACTTTCCAGCGCCGTGTTGATCCAGTTCATGAAAGCAAAGCGTTCCTCCTCTCTGGATTCAAACACACAACAGTCAACACAACATACACAACACACTGATGACATCTGAGGAATGTGAGCGTGCTGTGAGAGAGAGCCGATTGTTCTGGTGTTTACCTGAGAAGGAGTGCTGTGTGCCGGCGCTGGACTGCTCAGATGTTCCTCCGATAGCCATGATGCCTTCTTTTCTGTTGATGGCTTTCCGGAAGCTTTTGGCGATGTCGCTGCTCTTCAACTCCTGAAAGATCTGAAAACATTCATGAAAACACAAACCTCTTTACAGATTCTTTACTCAATATGCATTTGCTGTTTGCAGAAGAAATATCACACTACTGTTCACTTCACATCATGTTTGAGTGATCTCTAGATTTCTTTAAACCAACGGCTGGCAACTGTGAGAGTTTTAGAGCTGAATGACAAACGGACGGTTGTGTTTGGACACAGCTGTGACATCACACACCTGTTGAGCGTATCACAGCGCAATTACACACCGACACACCAGCTGTTAACATGACACAAGAGCAATGCACACACGCGCACACACACACACGCGCACACACACACACGCACACACACACACGCACACACACACACGCACTCACGCGCACACACGCGCGCACGCACACACTCACGCGCACACTCACGCGCACACACGCACTCACGCACACACACGCACTCACACACACTCACACACGCACACACACGCACGCACACACGCACTCACGCGCACACACGCGCGCACGCGCGCACACTCACGCACACACGCACTCACGCGCACACACACGCACTCGCACACGCACTCACGCGCACACACACGCACACACACACGCACACACACGCACGCACACCGCACGCACACACGCACTCACACGCACACACGCGCACACTCACGCGCGCACACTCACACACACCACTCACGCGCACACACACGCACTCGCACACACACTCACGCGCACACTCACGCGCACACTCACGCGCACACTCAACTCGCACGCGGCGCACACACTCGCCACACACTCACGCGCACAACACACACGCGCACGCACACCACTCGCACGCACTCACGCGCACACACACTCACGCGCACTCGCACGCACTCACGCAAACACACACTCACGCGCACGCACACACACGCACGCACACTCACGCACGCACACTCACGCGCACTCACGCGCACGCACTCACGCGCACACACACTCACGCGCACGCACACACACGCACGCACACACACGCACTCACACACACTCACGCGCACACACTCACACGCACGCACACACACGCACTCACGCACGCACACACACGCACGCACGCACACACACACGCACTCACACACACTCACACACGCACACACACACGCACACACACGCACACACGCACTCACGCGCACACGCACTCGCGCACGCACACACACACACTGCATCACACTCACGCACACACGGCACGCACGCACTCACGCGCACCAGCACGACGCGCACACGCACGCACTCACACTCACGCGCACGCACGCACACGCACGCACGCACACTCACGCGCACGCACACACAGGCACGCACGCACTCATGCACGCACGCACACACACACACGCACTCATGCACACACGCACGCACACACACACACACACGCACGCACACACGCGTGTAATTTGATTACTTTCCCCTTGAAAAAGTAAAGTAAGGGATTACTCTTATGTTTTCTGTAATTTAATTACAGTTACTTTTGATGTAATTAATCTAAATACTGTGTGTAATATATGTGTGTGCAATAGTGGAATTGACATCAAAATTCAAAGTCTAACTTGTAAAATGTATAATTCTCACATC
The DNA here is from genome assembly GCA_006030095.1 of Triplophysa siluroides. Classification (NCBI taxonomy): domain Eukaryota; kingdom Metazoa; phylum Chordata; class Actinopteri; order Cypriniformes; family Nemacheilidae; genus Triplophysa; species Triplophysa siluroides. Next base: position 200,621 of record VCII01000308.1, read on the forward strand.
TGTCATACGTCGGTCAGTTAATAGAGTACTTTAAGTAGTTTAATATTATTTATTTGAATGAATTAAATAAGTCATTTCATGTCTATCCTTGAATCACTTAACTAATCAACGTTGATGTAGGATATAGAAAGTAATTAGTAATAAATGACTAAATACTTTTTGGACAGAGTAACTTGTAAAGTAATCTAATGACACTATTGAACATGTAACTAGTAACTAGTAACTAATTACTTTTTCAGAGTAACTTACCCAACAGTGGTCGTACGCTGTCAGTCATGACGAGAGGAGTGACTTAAACACTGAACATCTCACAACTCAAAGCATAACTTTATCTTTCATGTAAAGCTGTAAATAATCTTCCACACTCATATTCCAGCACTAGCAGTATATAATGTGACATAATGGCAATGTTTTTCTGCGGAAGATTTCATTTTAATTGCAAATGTGGTCAACAGAGGAAACAAAGCATTGACTGAGTAGATTATCCTCAGAACTAGAATGAAGAATAACAGCTGTGACCTGTTCTTCTGTTCTGTTTCAAGTCACATCACACCTGGCCTGAAGTTCACTTCCTGTCTACAACAACGGATACTAGATTTCATTCATATTGATATTTAAGTGTATATTCATTGTACTAAGATCATCTACTCTGATTCTGTTGCGACTCATTCTTTACGGAGGTCTAGCAGAGGTTACGTTTGGGCCTCATAGTGTGTGTTTATGTTCATAAAGCAGCAGACACACGTTCTGAGTCATCAAATGACACTTTACAGCAGATGTATTGAAGTCAAATGTGCATGCTGGGATATAGAACCCTGACTTTCAGCCCGAACACGACAAATGTATGCTCCTCGGGCCGGGCATTAGTTAACAGGACATCGGACCTATTTCATGGTGCCATGGCCACTCCTCCGCATGGCAGCGTCACTGACCCATCTGACCAGAATTATGATGTGAGCGTTTCGAACAGTACGAGACGCGCGCGCACACTCTCACACAACAGAGTAATGTTACGATTGTGATTGATTATGTTTTCATCTGTATGCGCGTGTCCTGCAGACCCATCAGCTTATGATATTAAAGTCATTAAGGAAAGACGCTTCTCCTGCGGTACTCATCGATCGGTCTGCGCAGCGCTGCTTGATGTCGGCGACACATGGAAAGTATCTGTATGAGGTTTTCTTCCTAAATCTGAGGCCCGTGCAGGGCGCTGCTGGGACGCCTCAAATCTTCTGAATGAAACATTCTCCCTGGTGAAAACTCATGTTTGTCTACATCATTTGAAGCCTTTAGACCAAAGGCATTGTGGGGAGATTGGATGAGTTGTGTACGTGCGACATCAGGAATGTGTGTGTGTGTGTGTGTGTCAGACACTTACAGAGACAAACTCGTCGAAGCTGATCTTGTTGTCTTTGTCTTTGTCTCCCTCCTCCATGAGTTTCTGGATGATCTCTCTCACTTTATATCCCGGCAGTGGCTGATTGGCCTCTTTGAACAGATCGTGCAGCTCATAGTCGCAGATAAAACCGTTGCCATTCAGATCTACAGACAGACAACAAACTTCAGCGTTCACTTCCCAACACACAATCAACATCTTACATCTACATTCACATGTTCATTTAGATATGATTTTACTCCACATCGCATCCACCAGTGTTTCACCTCGCTCATGTACAACAAGATGATAGACCCTAAACCATCAACACAGACTTTATAGAAGTGAGACCTTCCACACGTGACGTCATGAGAGAGAGAGTCCAATGGAACTAACCAGACCGATTGTGATGGACTTTAAACACATTTGAAGTCGTTTAATGAATAAAAAATGAAAGAAATGAAGAAGGAAAAGATAGAACGTTCCTTCCTGGAACGATCTGAAGGCTCCGTGAATCACGTGACACTCGAAGAATTTTAACTTCTGTTGTCGCGACTCTCTCTCTCTCTCTCTCTCTCTCTCTCTCTCGACGGCTCTGCTTTAAACAACTTAAAACGAATAACTATATAGACAAACGGGTGAGTTTTGTGTGTAAACACGCACGCAGACGTTGACTGAAACAGGCTGTCAGTGAGCTGCTTTATAACACTGAGACAGGAGAAACTATTCTGGCCAGACGTCTGGAGAAATCTGATCAACTGAAAACACACGCGAAAGCACATTCCTGTCAAGAAGTGTGAAAAACCAAACCAAACCAAACTGGAAACCTCACATCTCCTCCAGACTATCCAGTCTAACGCCACTCACTAATCAGCACATTCAGATCATCATCATCCTCCTCTTCTTCTTCACAATCATATGAAAAACTAAACCACGTATTTCTGTGTCCTTCTGTGATCTACTTTAGTCACCATTCTTTCATTATAATACAGAACACTGTCAAACATCTTCAGCGTACCAGCACTGCGATGCTTTTTCACATCACGGTAAAGGAAAATCTCTTGATTATGTGTTCAATCCAATGGGACATTCCTTTCCTTGAATCCAGCCTTCACTTTTAACGCTGACTGAACCGTTTCTTATTTCACTTTACACTCATCTGTATTGCATGCTTTTGTTGTAGAGTTAAATGTGTTCTGCACATCATGTTTGCCAAATATTCAGTGCACGGATCATTCCACTGAATTCAACTATTTTGCACAGATTCGACAATTATTTAATTCAATTCATTGATTCATAATAAAGAATCCCGTCATGAAGATCTCTTCAGGGAATACAAAAGCGTGTGGTGGTTTGGTGAGGACATTTCAAGAGTCAGGCAAAGACTAAAGCCAAAAAAAACTCATGAGGTCAAATGAAAAGTCCAGATGTTGCTCTGAGCAACAACAATGCTGAGAGAAAGACAGAGGACATCAATCACCCGAGACGACCGGCGAGCATTAAGAAACTTTAGAGAAGCAAACTTCCTCATTTTGCATGCAGTGATGTCTGCATTTTCATCTATGCAAACAAAGTCAACAAAATCATCAGATATGTAAATGACAACAAGAAAACTTGGTGGATATTCCTCCAGCGTCATGCGCAGCATTCCACACGCCGAGATTCAAGAGCCTCAAACCGGTCCAACACTCACCCACTTTCTGGAAGGCTTCCCGTAACTCCTCCAGCTCTTCTTTGGATATCTTTGCTGCCATTTCCCCCACGAACAACCTGAAGCTCTCTCAGTCAAGAAATGCGTGTCCTTCTGCAGAGAAAACAACAAACAACACCGTTTAATGACACCACAATGTCACACATGTCACAACATTACCGCCAGCATTTCCAAATTAGGATAAAGGTGTGCTGATGCCCAGTTTCGGGATCGGACAGTAAGATAATAAGAAATGCAAATGACATGCAAACGTCTATCAAGCATTCAAGAGCAACACTCTCGACTATATTTGGGCAAAGCCTATGTTGGAGAGGGCGTGTCCAAACTCGTCCTTTTGAATGCAATGACACAATAAAGAAAGGACAGGCGTGACGTGACAGAAACATACAGACTAGCCGAGCACGTTAAACACGACCGAGCGCTAGTGTGCAGGTGTATGAAGAAAACAAAGAAAGACTTTGGTTCCAAAGTGAGATAACTCAAATCCTGTTTTTTTATTATTGTGCATTCCAATTAATATCAATCAAACTGCAGTTGGTTGGTTTTGATTTGAGCCATAATAACTCAAGCAATAAACACAGCTGACTAACACTAGAAAACATGATAAAAACATAATAACATTCTAAAAACCATGATTTTTTGAATTCTTTCTCATTTTGGAACCACACTCTTCAAACTTTCAAAACAACACCAACTATGGTCTTCTGAACAGGTCAATCCAGCACCAAACGTCTGGACACAAGATCACACACATGTACAGGTCTGAAGCCCGACTGCACTATTCCATTCAAGTTCATTCAAGTTGATGTGTGTCAGAGACTTTCGCTGTTGACACCCCTGCAAACCAAAGCAAATGAAGAATTCCAAAGTACACGGTCAGATGATCGGGCCGCTTTTGTTTAACTAGCACATCTCCAAGCACACAGTTAGGTCAACACAAATCCACACACACAATACAAACAACTGAGGAAAAGCCACTCGGCCGTCCACTCGTGCAACTGTTGATATCTGTCATTTACTTTAGCTCAAGATAGAAACGAGCGTGTTTGAACAAGCAGCGTAACGCGTACAGACCTTGTGAACGGAGTCCAGCGCAGCAGCACAACTCACAAGAGATTCAGTGTCCAGTCGTTTCTGCTGTCGAAACACAGATGAGATCAGTGACCGGACTGCGCTTCCTCAAAGCCACGCCCCTTCAGCAGGATTCAGGACACACCCACGTGGATGTCAACATATGCATTCACATCATAGCAGCTGTCTGTCACCCTCCCTTGCCTTTCTTAAAGCGCTTTATTACGTCATTAGCCATGCCCGCCGCCTCTCTCTACCACACCCCGGTGAAACAGGATTTTAAAGAAAACAAAGGAAGGCTGATATCAATGCGATGGGAAAGATGTGTAACCGAGAGACGGGCCTAACCTCCAGCCCTGCGGAGCGCCGTGTGCTTCCACGATCGATCGCTTTCGACTCCATTAAATGAGCTGATCATGCTTCAGTAAGCTTCTGTACGATACAAGCATAGACGAGATCTGATTTGACTAAAGTTTGTTTACATCCCAAATGAGTGAGGAGGAGTAATCTGACCTCATGAGTCATCAACAAATCTAAGCAAGCAGAGAATGCCGCCCGCTCGCCAGCGTCCCACCGACAGCAAACGCCCCACGAGGACTCATTACATCACAGAAAAACACCGCCGAACGCTTTCAATCAACAACATCTCACCTGAAAACCACAGCAGGATGCTAGAGCGGCTGGAGACGTGTGGGATGCAGAGAAGAAGAGAGATCTGAGCTGGTCTGAGAACAGTACGGCAGCGGTACAGACGGTGCTCGCTCCACACCCTTCAAGACTATAGTCTGAAACACCAGCATTCCTGTCTGCCTCACAAAGAACTACGGCAGCAAGTCATGACACTTCCACCCAGGCGGTGAGACAGCCCGAGAGAGAGAGGGAGGGGCACAGAGAGAGAGACGGGCGGGAGGGGCACACACACAGAGAGAGAGAGAGAGACGGGCGGGGGCCGGCAGGGGGAGGGGAGCGAGGGCACGTTTTTCTTCACTGCCACGCTCTCTAACTCAGTACAGCAATAAAGTCCCGAACGGGAAGAGAAATAAACTCACGGACCGTCACTTAGTGGCTTACAAAGACACACCACGTCCTGCGGCTTTAAAAAGAGCCAGCAGAAATAATGCTGCCGTGGACAGACCGATGCTGAATCATCTGGAAACATGTGCTGAACACAACATGATATAAAGACCGTCTTTCTAGAACCGTCGGCTTTACGCTAGAACTCAAACCTGTGGTGACATCTGCCAGCTCGTCTCAAGGACGACACACAACGTGCCCAGTCAACCCTCAACACATTTCTCCACGATCACAGTCACACAAATAAAAGCACATTATCTGGTTTTGGTCCGGTGGTGTTGAATACAGGCCGGCTGCTTCCACACATCAAGAGGAATGCTGGGATTCCTCAAACTCGACTTGCACAACAGCTCACCCGTTCAACAAGTCCCGTCTTGTAGATGAGGGACTGACTTTAGCACCCGCTCCGACCTTCACATTCCAGCGAGACACTTCCTGAATTCTGTTTCCAGCGATTCAAAATATGAACAATTGCTCAGATACCTTTCCCCCATATTTATACAAACATCTCTTCTGCGTCAGCAATGTCAATCGTTGAAGAAAAATGTGTGTCATTGTAATAGAAATAACTTTACATATTTCTACTGATCTATATGTTTGTGGATGAAAGCTTAACATGAGCCAACCACTCAAGTAAAGCTGAGAATGTGATGCCACCTGAAGAAAACACATTCATCTCATCTCATCTCATCTCATCTCATCCAGACACTATGACCCCGTCACGTGACGGTCTGACGCCAGGACTGTCCATTCATGTTGAGTTTACGCTGTGTATGGGGCGATCGGTCCGTGATGTGAGCTCTATTAAACATGCACACAAACACTCAGCATCAGTCTGAACTCAACACACATTTGATCAGACCTACATATGATCGGAAGAACACACCGGTATAAACACACTCCTGCTCTTATAATGTGTGTGTGTGACGTGCAGCGGAGGCCATCACTACAGTACATCACATACACAACACACACAAACACACACACCATTGGGATCAAGTTATACTGTAAGTTTTAGTTAAATACATGGCACAACAAATAAACTGCATGACAACACAAACACGTTCAGCATTCAAAACATGGAACAAAACTCTGAAGTATTAAAGTTCAGTGGGCATGTCATCAGGAATACCTCAAACTTCACAAAATGTGAAAATAAAGTCACACCAAGAGAGATCTGAGCCACAGATCATAGAGTATCAAGAACAGTGTCACGCTTGCTTCGGTCATTTAATAACACAGCACAGAAACCTCTTCACTGCCGCCATTCAATGCAAAGGATCATCCACCAAAAGAAAGGTTTCAAGACACAACTAAACACGCTACCAGCCGATGCAGTCTGCGTTTTCTTCTGAAAGCAAATGTAAAGGTTTGTGCGGTGAAGTCATGCAGCAGAGAAGAATGCGCTGAGAACCACACAAGCATTGTGTAGACGACATGATGAAGTTTTATCAGGAGGAATGAATCGAGTCAGAGGACAGCAGACCTGTTGACATTACGGAGAGGCTTTTCCCCTGACATCATTCCAACCTCAACCTTGACAAAAGCACACGGATCTTACAGAGAAACATCATAAACACACACTCCCATACCTGAGTGACACAGATATACACAGTACACGCTACACACTGATGTGATGTTTCAGCACACTTCTTCTGTCAGGACTGTAACACAACATACAGTCATGTGCTCCAAACCTTCACTTCGGACAAATGCATTAAACCGCCATTTTACGTTTTTCTGGCCGAACATGTAAAGTATGAAAAAAAAACTATAACTATGCAAACGATGTAACATACAGTGTTGGGTGTAACTAGTTACTAAGTAATGAGTTACTGTAATTAAATTACTTTCCCTTGAAAAAGTAAAGTAAGGGATTACTCTCTTTTTTCTGTAATTTAGTAACAGTTACTTCTGATGTGATTCAAGTAAATACTTTGTGTAATATTTGTGTGTGCAATAGTGGAATTGACATCAAAATGTATAATGTGTGCTTTAAGATATTATTCTCACATGTGTATACTTTGGTCAGTTTCATGTCTGTCCTTGAATCACTGAACTAATCAAGGCTGATGTAGGATATAGAAAGTAACTAGTAATGAATGACTTTTCAGAGTAACTCACCCAACACTATACTACAATTAAACAGGTAGTGTTGTAGAACACAGCACAAAGGACTAGTTCACCTGAATCACCCTCAAAATGAACATTCTGTCATCATCGACGCCCTCTTGTCAAGTCAAACCTGTGTGGCTCTCTGTCTTCTGCAGACACAAAAGAAGATATTTTGGAAAAGCCCCCCATTCACTTGCATTGGTTTTGTGTCCATACAATAGAAGTGAATGGGTGGCTCAGCGGTTCTGTTGCCGACATTTTCAAAGTATCTTCTTGTGTGTTCTGCAGGAGACAGAGAGCCACACAGGTTTGACTTGACAAGAGGGCGTCGATGATGACAACATTTCCCTTCTGAAGGTGAACTACTGCTTTAAACAGTGTGCGTGATGCATACTACATCTACAGTATACACAGATATTACAATAACACTTCGTTTCATTTATATCGCATGAATTATTCATATTAGACTTTGAACACACCCACACTGACTGGATGTTTAGTTCCCTTGAACTTTTATTGTAGTATATACTACATACAACAAGACGTTTACTGTAAACTGACAACTGACACTTCACTGTATGTCATACATTATCTCCAACTTTCTGTTCTAAGATATCACCATCGAAAAAACGAAACAAATGTGCATTACTCACATTTACACACATCCAATAATAATATAACGTTACTATTCATCACAATTTCATAATGAAATACACCGTCATCATCATGAACATACAGCCTTTCAATAAAGTTGTGTTCACTAAAAACAAACAAACACATAAACACACACCGATGATGTTGTCCATTCGCTTCATCAAATCTACAGGATGTCTCATCTTTATTCCAGACATGATGAAGACTAAAGACCACGAAACAATAAAAGTGCACGTGAGTCATCACACACAAACACATATACTGTTGTGCTACTCGCGCGACTCTACAGCCATCACAAATCATCTACATATATCACTAACTAACATAACAATCTTTCATTGGTTTAAATAAACACGGACAAACTGCACTGAAACTACTTTTATATAAGTTCATAACTTACTGCGATTGTTTGACTGCTGGCTGCTGCTGCCGTGTCACTCACACACTGAACCGATCGGAGTCTGCACGCGCCTCAGTGCCTCACGAGCTGCCTACATAGACAACACGAGTGTGCTGCCTGCCCTACATAGACAACACGCGAGCGCATCGTAGTGAAACGCGTGCTGTTTAAATAGGCGACACGTCTGACCTCACTCGCTGATCAACAGAAGTGCTCTCGCGACAGACATTAAACGCTGCGGTCGTTAATCCTCCCGTATCACATCCGGACCAACGCCGGTTCGAGGCTCACTGAGAGCGACACGAGAAAGGCCGGTAACACTAAATTTGAAGCCTACATGTTTGAACGCAGTTAATGTAACTTAACATAGTGATTTGACAGCATCACCCACACCCTGGATATTAGATGGTATTTACATTTAGCAGATGAGGAAGCAATAGGAACAACATAAGGACAACAAAAAGCATTAGCTGGTCTCATATAGCCCACTGCAGTTTACAAAGCTATGTTTTTTTAAAGATAGAAAGAGTAGAAAAGAGATAGAAGTCAGAACTGATCGGTCAGGTGCTGATGGAAGAGATGTGTTTTCAGATGATGCTTAAAGATGGACACAGAATCTGCTGATCTTGTTGCAGCGGGCAGATCATTCCACAAATGTGGAACCGATCCAGAGAAGGTTCGTGAGAGGGATTTTTTCCCTTTTTGGGATGGCACCACAAGACGTCATCCGTTTGCAGAGCGCAGACATCTGACGGGTACATATGTCTGCATTAGACAGTGAAGATAAGGGGGTGCCGAACCAGTGGTGGTCCTGTAGGCCTGGAGCAGAGTCTTGAATTTGATGCGAGCGACTATAGGGAGCCAATGTAGCTTAATGAAGAGAGGAGTGACGTGTGCTCTCTTGGGTTCATTGAAGACCACTCTTGCCGCTGCATTCTGATCATCTGTAGAGGTTTGGTTGTGCAAGCTGGAAGTCCAGCCAGTAGCGCATTGCAATAGTCCAGTCTGGACAGAACAAGAGTCTGGACTAGGACCTGCGTAGCATTCTCGGATAGGAAAGGTCTAATTGTCCTAATGTTGTAGAGGATGAATCTACAGCACCGGGTGGTGCTGGCAACCTAATCTGTGAAGTTAAGCTGATCATCAATCACCACTCCCAGGTTTCTGGCCGTTCTGGAAGATGTGATGGTCGATGAGCCCAGTTGAATAGAGAAGTTGTGATGGATATTAGGGTCGGACGGGATTACAAGCAGTTCTGTTTCTGCAGGTGGTCCTTCATCCAGAGCGAAATATCGGCTAGGCAAATGCGTGCAGAAACAGTCAGATCGCCAGGATGAAATGTCAGGTGGAGTTGTGTATCATTTGCCTAGCAGTGATCGGACAAGCCATGTTTCCAATGACAGAGCCTAGGCATATCATGTATACTGAAAAAAAGCAACGGTCCAAGCATCGAGCCCTGAAGTACCCCTGTGTTGAGATGTTGGGACTCAAAGACCTCACCTCTCCAGGATACTCTAAATGACCTACCTGAGAGGTAAGACCTGAACCATTGTATCACCACTCCAGAGACACCCACAGCCTTGAGGGTCGACAGGAGCATGTGATGGTTAACGGTGTCAAAGACGGCGGATAGATCCAGTAGGATAAGTACAGATGAGTTAGAGGCATCTCTTGCCAGTCTCAGGGCTTCAATGATAGAGAGCAGCGCAGTCTCAGTGAAATGACCAATTTCAATAATGTTTCCATTACAGACTTGTGCAAAACTTTTGCAATATTATCTTTATGAAATGATTTTTCATTAATCAATGGTATGCATGCGACTAAAATGTGTTTTCTCTTGTGATAAGTCATTTAAAAAATCACGGACAGTCATTGGTAGGTTTATGTATATCGCAGCCACTACACTAGCCATTATTTTTAATTAAAGAAGATGTAGGTGTGTTATCTAAGTTACCATGTTCTTATTTTTATGGAATGTTGTAGTGTTTGTCACATTTACATTACATTTAGACATTTAGCAGACGCTTTTATCCAAAGCGACTTACAAAGAGTTTAGGAGCAATAAGCGATATGTCATACAGGAGCCATAATAAAGTAGGTGCTAATACAAAGTTACTGGTTTCAACAAAAGCCAGAACACTACCTGTTGAGAGAAAGAGAGGGTTAGTTTTTTTTTTTTTTTCATTTGTCTGTCAAGTATTCACAGAGATGGTTTTAAGTAGTTTTTTTAATGTTGTGAGAGATGTGGTTGACCGGACAGAGTTAGGAACAATGTTCCACCAGGAAGGAGTTGTGAATGAGAATGAGCGGGAGAGCGATTTACTGATCTTATGGGAAGGCAAGTATATAAGACGCCGCTGGTTTGCTGAACGCAGGGATCTTGATGGGGTGTAGGAGTGCAGGAGAGTGTGAAAGTAAGCCGGTGCAGATCCAGTGATAGTCCTGTAGGCAAGCATTAGTGACTTGAATCTGATACGGGCTGCAACCGGTAGCCAGTGAAGAGAGATGAAAAGGGGAGTCACGTGAGCCCTTTTGGGCTGTTGGAAGACGAGGCGTGCTGCTGCGTTCTGAACCAGCTGGAGCGGTTTGATAGCCTTTGCAGGAAGACCAGCAAGGAGAGCATTGCAGTAGTCCAACCTTGAGATTACCAGGGCCTGGACAAGGAGTTGTGCCCCAGGCTCAGTGCGATAGGGTCTGACCTTTCTAATGTTGAATAAAGCATATTGGCATGACCGTGTTGTCTTTGCAATGTGATCATTGAAGGACAGCTGTTCATCAAATATGACTCAGAGGTTCCTGGCTGTTTTGGAATGAGTGATTGTGGTATTGCCAAGATGGATGTTGAGATCGTGTTGGACCGTAGGGTGTGCCGGAAACACGAGTAGTTCTGTCTTGGCAGGGTTCAGCTGGAGGTGATGCTCTTTCATCCAAGCTGAGATGTCCTCGAGGCAGGCTGTAATGCGAGCTGCTACAGTGGTATCGTCTGGGTGAAACGAGATGTAGATCTGGGTGTTGTCAGCATAACAGTGATACGAGAAGCCATGTGCCTGTTTGATGGGTCCCAAGGATGTCGTGTAGATGGAAAAAAGCAGCGGTCCAAGCACCGACCCCCGAGGGACCCCAGTGATCATGTGGTGAGCAGTGGACAGCGAGCCCCTCCATGACACCCTGAAGGATCTGTTGGAGAGGTAGGATTTGAACCAGCGGAGGGGAGAGCCTGAGATTCCTAGCGATGACAGGGTTGCTAGCAGTATCTGGTGATTGACAGTGTCAAACGCTGCAGATAGGTCTAGCAGAATCAGGACCGAGGTTTTAGATTCCGCCTTGGCTAGCCGCAGTGCTTCTGTGACCGATAGCAGTGCCGTCTCAGTTGAGTGGTTTGTTTTGAAATGGTGGAGTGGTTTGTTGATTTACCTATGCACTTCATATTTTTTCATTTAATTTATGTGCCCGTATAATCTAAATTACAAATCTCTTCCTGTCTTCCTCTCTTCCTGTCTTCATTTTGTTATCAGTTCCTGGTAGAAAAAATCAAGTCCTGCCTACAAGTTTTCATTTCAGGAGTTTCACTGGGACATCACAATATGGGGAAAAAAGACAGTCACACCTTCAATGTCATGCTGAGGAAAGCCCCTCATATTTGGAAGTGGCCATGTATGCAGTGTTAATGAAAGGTTTTAGTACGTGATTTCACATCTTTAAAGAATGATCATGTGACTTAATTATGTCTGCTGGGTGACTGGGGTCAGCTATGTTTTTCTGAGTCTTCCTTGGACATGGCAAATGGAAAATGTCCAGTGTGATAGGAGGTTTGTTGTCGATGATGAGTTCAGTCTGAATGCTCTCAATGGAGCATATGTAGAAGTTGTTGAGGATTTTGGGAGGGGCATCTTCTCTTCTTTGGATTTACTGACAGTGACATTTGCTGGCAGATGATGTTATTAGCACTGTGTACCACTGTGATAGCTCTCTCTCACATGGATCTCCACCCCTGCTACTGGAGAGCTACCTTCCTGCATACTTAAGTTTCAGCCCTGCTTTAACACACCTGCATATCATTGTCAAGAATCCTTTAACAACTTGATAAGCTGTGTTTGACTGGGGTTGGAGATGAACTCTGCAGGACAGAAGATATCTGTGCTGTAGGCTGTCTCAGGAAGTTTATTTATATATAGCGCCATTCCTCCAGCCCAAGGTCCAAGGAAGCCCAAAGTATAGTTCAGCCATCCGTGCGCTGCCGGCATGACATAATTTTCTTCACCAGTAGGGTCCGCGGTCGTCCACGTGAAGCACATTTTTTGAGACCGCATGGCCAGAACGCGTACAACAGCGCATGCACAGAAAAATGTTGAATCGGCCGAGTCCACTCGTTGATGTACTACGCATGTGTCAAACTCATCTATCCATGCTTATCTGCAATTGAGTATGCTCAAGAAGCTGTGTGGATGTGTTTGTATGCGAGATGAACAAGGACGCGGAAAGTAAATTGTACCTGGCCCTTAAAGCGGAATCTAAATCCTCTGTCCTGATTCTGCTAGACTTATCTGCAGCCTTTGATACAGCTAATGATCAGGAAGATCAGGTCCTACCTTACTGAGCATGCAGCACAACTACTAGTCCAGGCCCTTGTAATCTCTAGGCTGGACTACTGCAATGTTCTCCTTGCTGGTCTTCCTGCTAAGGCAATCAAACGACTCCAGAACGCAGAACTTCCAGGAGCCTAAAGAGCCCATGTGATGCCCCTCTCTCTTCACTGGTTACAGATTAAAGCCGGGGCATGTTTAAGTCGCTGACGCTTGCCCACAGGACTATAACTGGCTCTGCACCGTTATACCTTCCCACCCTCCTACGACTTTTAGACTTTCCTAGGATATAAAAATCCACCAGAGGTAGAGCTTTCTCACACCTGGCATCTAAACTGTGGGTCAAGACAGTTTAAATCTAGACAGATCAAACATCTCTTCAGCCATGCATACACGTAATGTGTCTTGTAACTTTGCATTCCATATTAATAGATAAAATACTATGACTTATCCTCTGCCTAGAATGTTATCAACAGCATTGATCTGCTCTTTACCTGAGATACCCGTCAGATCCAGTCCAGAGCCTCACACAGAGATCCAACACCTGTGGAAACATGATGCCAGCTCTGATCTCTAAACTGATTTTTTCAGAATTCTTGATTGTTTGTGTTTTATGCTGACTCTACATTGTGTCTACAATAAACTTGAAATGAATAGTAACATGTTTGTGATGTTCTTATAGACGTGGGAGCTTGTGGATAACAGAAGGGCAGAATGATAACAGGTAAGTAAACCAATAATTGTCTCTTAACAGGTATGGATGAAGAATACAGGGATCACTGGAGAGAAGACATACATGAGATGACCACACTGCAGATAGTCCACCTTATGAAACAACCAGACAATGTGCATGGATGAGGTGTATGTATTTACACGGCCCTGACTGGCATGACGACGACGAGGTGTGCATGAGGATGTGCCAACCTCGTGATTGTACCTCTGTCAAAAGTTCAAAACCGTTTCAATGTGCTCAGTGTGTTATCACGTGAACTGAAGACTCATTTTAGACCTCATACTGCGACATGCTGCATTCGCATTGTATTCATAATGTCCACTTACAGTTGCACGAAACCATATGAAGATATACAGTATCTTGTTTAGATATATTCACATACACATTATATAAACACAAATACTTGCACATTACATGTGAATTGTATATGAAGCTATGTTGCTAAAGTTGTTTAAAAACACAACCAACTCAACTTTTCTTACAGAATTTGCTAACTGACTGAGGATCAAAAGGAGAAATGATGTTTAACCGTAACCATGATGTTTAAAACAGAGCACATGATCATGATTATTTGCATCCTATGATCACATTTGCATTGTATGTAAAATCATAGTGTCCGTGGAATAATCTATTGTGTATTAGTGTACGTGTGATGTTTGTAGTGTAATGACAGATCAAAGCAGCTGTTCAGACTGAAGAACACAATACACTGTCATGAGATAAAGTGCAGTGGAAACATTTGTCTCACGACAATATCTCCACCAGGCTGGTGTCAGTTTATGACAGTGTAATGATGCGTGCTCAAGCAGAAACACACGCTGGTAAATTTGGGTAAAATCAACGTTGACCTTTTGAGACTATACAACAGTAATCAAGAATTTCAAGAGCGGTTTGATTTGGATGTTTATGTGACATGCAGTTGCCTCGCAAAAAGTTATAAAACATGAGAAGGAATGTGTGTTTTACCGTACATTTCTATGAAATAATGGATGGGTCTTGAGATAGAGTATACCTGTCAAGGTCTGCTGTATGGCACGGAAGGTCATGAATGGGGTTAAATTACCTTTAAAACTCATCACCACTCCGTTGCTATGGTAACATTTACTGGTATATGAAATGACAGAAACAGGCAGAAGATTAAACACGCAGGTGTCAGGGGCGGACTGACCAGTAGGACATTCGCGACCAGGGGCGGACGGGTGGACGCGATTATAATCGCTAATGCACGCAATGCTAATGCATTAGCGAGTCGGACACGCAATTGTGTAACGCAATACACACATACAACCCGTCGACAGAAATGGTGGAGGGCTGATGTGGGCCTACCCAGTCTGCCCCTGGCAGGTGTTCTTGTAAATACACTAAAAAGATTGTTGTCTAGAACAGTAGGTCATGCATATACCACGTCATTTTGAAATAGTTTTAAAATACGTACAGTCAAAATAGTTACTGTCAATTCTAATTAATTGTAATGTGGTACATTGCGGGCTGTAATCTAAAGTTATACCAAAATATGTTTTTGTAAAGAGATAACAAATGTCGTTGTTTCACACATTTAAGTGGATTTTTGTTTTTTTGTGCTTGCTTACAGAAAGTCAGGAGACACAAATTTATACTGTGTTTATTGAATGTGAAATCAAGCTAACCGCTTCCAACTGAGATGTGGTTTGATGGGATCTCATGAAAAAACATTTAAAAGTTCAGTAAGAGCCCAATGATATTAACAGCAGTTTGGAAAATCACATTGAAGACTATCAAGAAATTCCTGTTTCTATTTTCAGTTAATAGAGTGTCGTCCTGTACAAAACACGGGTGTGAAGTGTAAATGATCAACAAACCGGCTGTTGACACGCAAAACAGTGTTCAGTGTTAGAACAGAATGACTGCGCTTCTAATAAAAGTCCCTCAGACAGTGAAAGAACTTTTATTGTTTTAACACATAAAGTCACAATTAAAGTGAGGTTAAAGTACAGATTGTCAGGATATATTTGCCCATAACCCACAGCTTTTCAAACAGTTCAAGTGTCTTTGACTTGGTTGTTGAGAGAATGTCTTACCTTCTCCAGAAGTATATAGCTGATGTGAGGCTGTAAACACAACCATCACTCGACATCATCTTCACCACCACCAAGCCTCCGACAACTCTTTCAAACTCTATTAGAAATGTCTTAACGTGAAGCGATACAACTACAGACAAACAAATAATTGTCTGTGTGTTTGTAATCGGGCTGGTTTATTCATTGAGCAATAGTTTGTCAAAAGCAAGTGTGTATTCAATTTATTATCAGTGATACTAACTGTAAGAAAAGAATCATCTGTAAGATTAAAATTGGTTTATAAATGCACAGACGACTGTAGCTTTAACCATTTTAAGGAATGAACGAGTGTGAGAAATACCAAAGGTTCTTGTTATGTGACCACAATCCTGTCAGTGAAGACAATGCATCATCAGCATTTATTTCACTTACAGAGATGTTTAAGACATTTAGACATGATAGATGACTGAGTCAATGATGTCCCAGAAACCTCAGTTGCTAACATTCTTCCAAATATCTTTTTTTGTGTTCAACAGAACAAAGAAACATATACAATGTATACTGGAAAAACGTAGCTGGGAGTCATTCATGACAGAATTTTTATTTTAGGTGAACTATCCCTTTATTATTTTGAGAGGATTTGGATGCATTTGTCATGTAGTATACTCTGTCATATCTAACAGTTTAATACTGAAGGATTGTTTCTGACTTTATGACTATGGCACAGTTTAAATAAAGATAATAAAACATGATTTCCCATGTGTATTTGATGAGCAGAACAAAGATGATTCTTTCATGTCACACATGACAGATGACAAGCATTTGCTTTGATATTTTGTTATCTAATGCAAATGCGTATCTATTAAAATACTGTAGATTACAGTAGATGCCTTGTCCTCCTCTCTCTGGGTTTCCGTGTTTTATGGACACAATGGTTTTTAAACTGTACAAACTATATCATGTTCCCCTCCCCTACACCTCACAATCACACAAAACGTTCTGCTCTTTTAGATTTTCTTTAGAGAAGTCATTCTGTATGATTTAAAAGCTTGTTTCCTCATGGGGACCTAGGACAAGGATTTTGGATATTGCCATCTTTGTGGGGACATTTTGTGTTAGGATTTACCCTACCCACACATTACAGACACATGACACAGATGCATTTCATCAGGTGTCTCCTCCCTCATCTGATGTGCCAGGTGTGTTCGGCAGCACGAGACCAGTATTTCAGGATATCAAATGCCCCCAGACGCTGCAGGTGTCTCAGTATTGTCTTCATTACTCACTCTGCTTTGTTATTCTGGATTCACCGGTTCTCACAGTAACACAACTCTGCTGAAAGCATTTGCAGTGATTTTTCACTATCAATCAAGACATCTCACTTAAGACTGGAAGAAATGATGTCATACAGGAAAAACAATCCAAAACACTACCCTCAAAACAATGCCTGCACGAACTGAAAACCTCCCCCCTCCTGCCCGACACCCCCCGAGGATCTGAGAGAGAGAGGATAGAGAGCGAGAGAGAGAGAGAGAGAGACAGAGAGAGAGAGAGAGAGAGAGAGAGAGACAGAGGGAGAGAGAGAGAGCAGAGAGAGAGAGAGTCATCTCGCTCTCTCTCTATAGTCTTCTCTTCTCTCTCTTTCCTCTCTATCTCTCTCTCTCTCGTCGCTCCTATCTCTCAGAGCGCTACACCTTGACACACGAGACCTTGGGGAACCACCCACGTAACAAACCCACCCCCCCCATGACGCTTTCCCATTCCGAACGGAGACGTATGGATATAAAGCACTTCTCAAACCTCTTTAGTAAAATAACCAAACCCATGAACAAACAAACTAACCTACACAACAAACTATGCACTCTGGAGTCAACAATAAGATTAACCAAAACCCTTTAGACTAATCCAATCACACTCGCTGAACTAGGCCAAAATATACCAAAACTTAAAATCCCAAAAAGCAAGTGGTATCGACGGTATCCTAACGAGATGATTAAATACGCAGACCAAAAACTCACACTCGCCATCCAAGCAAATGGGTTTAATATCATCTTAAATACATGTATATTTCCCACCCACATCTGGAACCAAGGTCTCATAACTCCAATCCAATACGCGGACAATTCGACGACCCTAAATAATTATCCGCGGAATATGTGTAAACAGCAACCTAGGTAAACTCCTCTGTAACAATTCTTAACAGCAGACTTCTCCAATATCTAAACACCAAAACATCCTGAGAAAATGCCCAATCGGTTTTCCAACCCAATATACCGCACATCCGATCATATATACACTCTTCGTACCTTAATTGACAAAGAACCAAACCAAAATAAAAGAAAGCTCTACTCATGCTTTGTTGACTTCAAAAAAGCTTTGACTCATAATCTGGCTCTGGCATGGGGACTTTTTCTTCAGTTGATTCAATGTGTGCATCGGAGGAAAAACCTACGACATCATCAAATCAATGTACAACCATAACACATTTGCAGTTTAAAAATTGGCAACAACAAGCACACAGACTTCTCTCCCAGAGTCGTGTGGAGTGAGACCAGGGCTGTAGTCTAAGTCCTACACTATTTAACATTTTTACAGACCGAATTAGCTGGAGCTCTAGAACAGTCACCAGCACCCGGTCCGACCTTACAAGACACCGAAGTGAAATGCCTCCTGTTTTTTGCAGACGATCTGGTGCTGCTGTCACCCACAAAGAGGTCTACAGCAACATCTGGACACCCTGCAACACTTTCTGCTTCTCTGTTTCTGCCAAACATGGGCCCTATCGGTTAAACCTTAAAAAGACTCGAAAGTCCATGATATTTTCCAAAAAAAGCCATGCTCCAAAGGTACCAACATAAAACCTTTATCAAACTAAACACTTGCCCGTAGACACACTCCTCACGCACATAACTAACACATTTCTTTTGTCATAGCCAGAAAGAGGAACCATATAATAGCCTCATTACCACTCTAACATCGCACCCACAATGTGTTCCGTACCGCTTTCGTCAAAATTAGTCACCTTAAAATTCATTCGCGTGTGGTTCCCTGCCCGGCTAGTGCGCCTGTACGCAGCCAAGCGGTGATGATTACTACAAGGTCCTTGTGCGTTGACTCAAAACGACCAGAAAGGGCGCGGGAGCAGAAATCGAGACGCCTCGAAGGCACCGCCGGCAGTCAGACGACCCCTCATTAGCTTGGCGCACACCAGGCCAGAGGGGGGGCCACGGGGGTTTAAGACCATGCATAGAAGTTGGGGGTTATGCTCAAGGTTTTAACATGACATTTCCACCAAAAGACTATGAGGGCGATGGAGAACGGGCAGCTAGTACCAACCTCTTCGATAATGGAGGGGGGGGCAGAGACCTCAAGGGTTCCCACGTAAAACAAGGCTGTGAATGACCCTGTAAGACAAGGCAACTAAGAGCCTTTTTAACCCCCCTGCCAGAGGATAAGGGGTACACAAAAAAATGAATACCAATCAAAAGCTACATAAGGGCAACCAACCGTAAATCTGGCGAAAATAATACATTAATCAAGTTATGAAACTATCGGCGGCTGTATGGAAGGAGGTTTGGGGTCCCTCTCCGGAGCTTGGGCCTCGCAACCAAGAGGAGTTTCAGCAAGATGGGACAAACAAAAAAAACGAAAACGAACAGAAGCCCCCTAGATATATCTAGTGCCAACAAAAGGGACGGCCACATCAACTATGTTTCAACACCACTTCAGCTCGGAACGATCAAGGCAAGGCGGAGGTATCTACGGGTATGGGTACAGGGTGAGTCGACATCGCCCCACCTAGTGTCCCACCCAAACCTGCCAATTCGCTACTACAGACTAGGACTGTATCCTGCTAAGAACAACATACTTAAAATGGGGGACAAAAAATATCTTTATCAATTCTACCCGCACCTTAATATGCGAGAGAACAGCGACACGACCCCACTCCATCAAAAAGCCTTAAACCGGATCAAGAAGTCTGAGTCCCAGAGATAAACTCTTCACTTCAAGAAATCCAACTGAATCTCCTAACTACGTCCTAGCTCAGTAACACCATACCCCCAAACAGGTTTTGCCAATGACACATGAGTGGTTTGGAATGAAGTCCACCGAAGAAGTGGCAGGCCCACATGCGGGGAAGGAACATTACTCAACGACCGCGATAGCCATCCTCGGATCCCCAGCTTACTGCGCCCCACCACCACAACGAATACGACGAGGAATATCTGGGTCGCAACACTTTACAGAAGCAACAGCTCAAGGTCAAAAGTAAACTGGAATTCAAAACATAATCTGTCACTACACAGATAATTAAAGTGTCAGAATACACTCACGATCGCTACCGGCGAGAAATGCATGCACACACTAACAACTAAGACAATTTTTTAAGAAAGTACATGGTGATTCCAATACTCAGTGATCACCAGGCTCCTGTAGGACTGCACGAACACAGACACGAAAAGCAGAAGAAGCAAAACGGAGGTAGGGACAACGACAAGAATGGGATGAGGAGCCCGCACGAGGTAAATAGTGACAAGTGCAAGAGAGGAGAGAGGAGCTACATCAAGTAACAGAGCAAGGGGGAATTGAAAAACAAGGCGACGGGGGTGCGGGGGAGGAAGAACGCACTATGGCGTAGGGAAAGAGAGTTAAGGGCGAGCGAGAAAGGGCGGGCACAGAGGGGCGGAACCGGTAGGGGGGACCGTGGAAGAGGAAAGCGCAGGGCGGGAACGGTGGCAGTCTGCCGCCCGGGTCCAAGACCGGCAAGGGGCGTGGCGATCAGAGAGCCACGGATGGGCGGGGGTGGGTGGAATGTACAAGCGCGAGAATGAGAGTGCGCTAGACCGGACATGAGGAGGCGAAGCAAAAGGAAACGTAGAGGGCGTACGGAGGGAGGAAGAAACAAGGAAAAGGCAAAGACGAGGGAGGGGGGGAGACAGGAGACCCATTTCCGACAGTGGCATCTCTGCACCTGGCTCATCACTTTTTCCTACCCCACTGTGTGCTAGGCCCCGGGCGCCCAAAAAGTGAAAAGAGAAACCAATGCCTAGGGCGGGTAAGGGCGAGAGAAGACGTAAGAGAATTTAAGCCCAAGATGGAAAACAAGAGCTGGCAACTTTCTCTCTCCTGTCCCAACTACAAACACAAGCAAATCAGAGACACAAATTCTTCCCCCCCCTTTTTACAAAACTTGTCACAAAGACTTCAACCAGTTTTAACAAAAGGCAGATCTGCATACATACTGGGATAAAAAACTCAAGAAGGAAGCTCAACCTGGCTGGGCAAGATATGTCAGTCCCTGCCACGACCAAATAACAAACCACACCCTAACCAAAACAACGGAACATACTTACGAGTTCCAAACACAAAGGGAGGCCAAGATGGGGGGAGAGAGGAAAAGCCAACAAGGGACAGAAAGCGGGATAAGGACAAAGGGGGTAAGGATTAGGGGGGGGGAAGGAAAATGAGTGGCCACACCACCTGTAACCCGGTTGAACTCTGGTTAAGCCATCGCTCGTTGCCTCAGTCCTGGAGTTCGGACCATTACGCATGGTATGCTCAGTGCCCCCGAGAGTATGGGTTAATGGAGGTTTTGTTAATTCTCAGGTTTTCTTTGCCTAATGTCTCTATCTCTCTTTTTCCCCCCTTATCGACCTTTCCTTATAATCAGCCCTCATCTTCTATTTTCTCCCCACTACGATTCTCTGTCTTTGATCATGTTTTATCACTAAAATTGCCTCATCTTTAGAACTTTTGTGTGGGCACTGTCCCCTTTTTATTTGTCTTGTATTTTTTTGTTCCTCCCTTGACCTCACTAAAGCTCCTTTGAATCTTAAAAGTCTTGAATCTTGAGAGAGAGAGAGAGAGAGAGAGAGAGTGTTTTTCTCCATCTCCTCTCTCCTACCTTCTCATCTACTCTCTCTCTCTATCTCCCTCGATCTCTCCCTCTCTATTCTCTTCACGATTTATACTATTTGACATCTATATATATATATGAAGATAGATATAAGATATCTATATATATCCTCTCATATCTACTCGCATAGTCTCATCATCTGACTCTCTCTCCTCGATCGATCATAACAATCTCTCTCTCTCGTTCCAGCATATATTTCCTCCCCTCTCTCTCCTCTCTCGCTTCCTCTCTCTTCTGCCTCCTCATCTCCTGCCTCCTCTCGCTCTCTCTCACTCGACCTCCTCTCTCTCTCTCTCTCTCTCTCTCTCTTTCATTCTCTCATCGTTTCATTTCTCTCCCCGCTCTCTCTCCTCCTCTCCCCTCGTCTCACTGCCTCTCTCACTCGGCTCCTAGCTCTCTTCTCCTTTCTCTCTCTCTTCCTCCTCCTCTCTCTCTCGTCTCTGCCGCCCCCTCCTCTCCCTCCTACTCTCTCCCTCTTCTCTCTCTTCACTCTGTCTCTCCTCGCTCTCTCTTCTCTCCTCCCGCTCTCCTTACCAATTTGTACCTCCCTACTCCCTTCCCGTTTTATTCTGTCGTATGTTGTCATATAAACTAAATGGACATTCGCCCGAGTTTACAAAAATATCACAGGTTTGAGGGGCCACGATTCACGATTCTTTATCACTCAAACTGGAAGAACTGCGAAGGGGCTACTTTGTAGGGGAGAATATCACCCCCGACTCTTGGAACATCAGGCGTCGCTGATGACCTCGTCAAGAATAATTGCCAATGACTAGACGTGAGGATAGGTGAATACAAGGATGTTTAGCCAACGCCTAATTCTCGCATGTATTGAGGTCCCCCTCTGGGATCATTTCTTGTGCGAAACAGGCGACCCAGGCGGGAGAAATAGGAATGGAGGCTAAGAGGACAGATCAGTGTCGCAAAGCGGGGTGAAGGTAGATGCGAGCACGGTACAAGCCAAACGGGAAGGCAATCGGCCAATGGACGCCATATGACCACTAAAGCGAAGAGAATAAGGTGAAAGAGGGAGGCCAGAGGGGCATCCGGGGATAGGACTAGAATAACCCGCATTCCCGTTGGGTAGAATAACTGACTTGTTGCTGTATCACTCGTTCCTGCATGCCCTTGCCCCTTTCCTGCACCTCCCCGCCCCCGTCCCTCCTTCTTCTACTTTTGACCCTTCATTCCTCTTTCTTCTTGCTGTGTCCGGCCGTTATGTGCATTTTAAATTCACAACGAAATCCCTAGGTTGTCGTCTTCTCTCTACCCAAAAAAAACCGGCGTCACGTTCATTTGTCTCTGTAGTCCCCGCAACGCCAAAGAGGAGAGGAGCACTGGGGAAAGTGACGCTCCACAGACAGCAAATCGCAAAGAAAGGCTCGATATGATGGCTAAGAATGATAGTGAGAGACTGGGAACCAATCCTCAAGAAGATAGAGGAGACGGGGGCCACCGAAAAGTAGGGTAGAAAGATGCCAGGGCGAGAGAAAAGGGGAAGGGAGAGGAGGTTTAGGTGCCGAATTCACAATGACGAGTACGCTTCATAGGCGGTTATTTCCACTTTTTTAAAATAGAAACGTATTCATAAGACTGACATTTTTCTGATGTATAGACTCTACCTACAAGGGTTTAGTAAAATATAAACAGATGGTTCAATATATTCGTAACAAATTCATTCTCTGAGCATTTTTATGTCACGTCCATAACACTGAATGGCCCTCAACATTTATTCTCCCTCATGTGGTTCTTCAGTGGAACTCAAAAGAAGATATTCTGAGAAATGTCTCAGTGGTTTTGTTTTCATTCAATGGAAGTCAACGAGGCCGAGTGTTGTCCTTCATAATATCTTCTTTTAAGTTCTGCAGATGAAAGAAACTCATGGAGGTTTAGCGGGAATAATGATGAAGTCTCTCAGTTTTGGAGGAACTGCGCCTTTAATAGGCTTTATATTTCACAAAGACTGAAACAAAATGAATTCAATATTATTATAATACGGTTAGTTCTGGTCCTTGATTCTGATTGGTTAAGCCACGCTCTAAGCCGTTATAAAGTAGCTGATTTATAACCGCAGATGGCATTACATAGGCAAGGCAAGGCAAGGCAAGTTTATTTCTATAGCACATTTCATACACAGAGCAATTCAAAGTGCTTAACATAAAATGATTGACAGAAAGAAATAAGACGTATCTTTAAAATGCAAATGATTTAAGATTACAAATACTTCAGATTTTAAGAAACAATAAAACAGCAATAAAATTGATTAAAAATGTGAGTGTATATATAAAAAGAATAAGAGCAGAATAAAAATAAATTAGAAATAAAGTGCAGTTGATGTAAACCAGCACAGTGCTCAGGGTGTGAATGCACAGCTAAACAAGTGTGTTTTTAATCTGGATTTAAAAGTAGCTACTGTTGGTGAACGTCTGATGTCTTCTGGAAGCAGATTCCAGCTACGGGGCGTAATGACTAAACGCTGACTCGCCATGTTTTGAGTGAACCCTTGTTATCTCTAAATGATTTGATCCTGATGATCTGAGAAGTCTGTTTGGTTTATATTCAATGAGCATATCTGAGATGTATTTAGGTCCTTGACCATTAAGTGATTTATAGACAATTAATAACTTTGAAGTTGATTCTAAAAGTGACTGGTAACCAGTGTAAGGACCTGAGGATTGGAGTGATATGCTCAGATTTTTTGGTTCTGGTCAGAATCCTGGCAGCAGCGTTCTGTATGAGCTGCAGCTGTCTGATGGTCTTTTTGGGAAGACCTGTAAGGAGTCCATTACAGTAATCCACCCTGCTGGTGATGAAAGCATGGACTAGTTTCTCTAAATCTTGGCTTGAGACAACATCTGATTCTGGCTATGTTTCTGAGATGGTAGTACGCTGATTTGCTTATTGCTTTGACATGACTGCTGAAACTAAGGTCAGACTCCAAAATGACCCCAAGATTTTTTACCTTGCTTTGTGTCTTTAGACCTCTTAAGTCAAGGTATGTGTTTACCTTGTTAGTTTCATCCTTGTTACCAAAAACAATGACTTCAGTTTTGTTTTTTTAACTGAAGGAAGTTTTGACACGTCCAGCTGTTAATTTCATCAATGCATTGGCAAAGAGAGTCAATAGGCCTGTAGTCATTGGGTGAGAGGGCTATGGGTAGATCTGAGTGTCGTCTGCATAGCTGTGGTAGGCAATTTGGTACTTTTTCATTATTTGGCCAAGTGGGAGCATGTACAAATTGAAGAGGAGCGGAGCAAGAATCGAGCCCTGTGGAACGCCACAAGTCATGGGTGTCCAGTCAGATTTATGGTTGCCTATGTTCACATGGTAACCTCTCCCTTTAAGGTATGACCCAAACCATTTAAGTACCAAACCAGAAAGCCCTACCCAGTTTTCCAGCCTATGTAGGAGTATGGTGTGATCTACCGTGTCAAATGCAGCACTGAGATCTAGTAAAACCAGAACTGATATTTTGCCTGAATCAGAATATCATTCATTATCTTTATGAGCACTGTCTCTGTGCTATGATGCTGACGGAAACCAGACTGATAATTGTCCAGGTAGCCATTTGAGTTTAAGAATTTGGTCAGCTGATTGAAAACAACCTTTTCAATGATCTTCCCTATAAAAGGAAGATTTGATATTGGTCTGTAGTTAGATAGTAAGGTTTTGTCTAGATTGCCCTTTTTTAGAAGAGGTTTGACAACTGCATTTTTTAGGGACTCTGGGAAAGTTCCTGAGAGCAGTGAGGTATTAACTATTTTTAGGAGATCTGCTTCCAAACAGTTAAACACTCTTTTGAAAAAGGATGTGGGAAGTGTGTCAAGGCTGCAAGTTGACGCCTTAAGATGCTGTACCGTTTCCTCCAGGGTTTTGAGATCAATTGTCTGAAATTCAGACAAAGTTACTATTTTCTGATGTACTGGAGTCAGACTGACCTGACTGCCGCATGGAGCTTTGCTGATTTCCATTCTGATATTACTGATCTTTTGAAGGAAAAAAGTTGCAAACTCATTGCATTTGTCATCAGACAGCATTTCCCTGGGAACTTGACTAGGGGGATTTGTTAGTCTCTCTACAGTTGCAAAAGAGTGCGAGTGTTATTTATGTTGCAGTTTATAATGTTAGAGAAAAAGTAAATATCAGTGTGATACTGTTGTGTGTCTGTGTTTCTTGGAATAACAGTTTTATAAAAGCAATAAACCCTGCGAAGCTGTGAGATACAAGTGCATCTTATAACAGCTGAGGGGGTTTTAATGACTCACACCCCTCAGCTGTTATAAAGTGCTCTGTAACCCACTGCTTCATGGGGCTTACTGCTTTATTGGAATGGGAGGGCGAGCGGTCATTTCATCAAAATTACAAGTTCATTGCAAAACCAATTATGAATTTTGGGGTGGACTGGTGGTTCTGGCCCTGTTTTAGACTGCACTGAAACTAAAGAGTTTTTGCTAGTAAAAAGTCACTTATGTAAGAAGCGTCCGGTCTGTATTGTAAAGTGTAAGATATAAATGGGGGTTTATTCAGGGAAGGGGGCGGGCTGGTGGGCTGCACACATGTTTCAGGCCGTGCAGGCGTGTGTTTGTGTGTGAGGAACAATGAACGCCTTCATGTGCATGGGAAACACACGCCATACTCCAGCTCTGTCCTTATATGGCGTTAAAGACAACGTGTGCTGTGATTGGCTCATGACATCTTAAGCACGGGGTTTAGATTCACAGCGGCAAATGACCCTGAATCGCCTGTTTAGACATGTAAATCACACAAGAGAACACAATGTGTTGCTTTCCCAAATAAATATGACCTTACACAGGACAAGACACTGAGAGAAAACCTCCTCAAGTCATGAAGACAGAGAAAGATTCAGAATGTGTTGAAATGCAAACAACATTATACAGTAAAGAACTCATGACCTGGTCCACAGACACGTGTGATCATTCACAAACAGGCATAAAGATCCTTTAATTCAGCATCCGTCACACTGCAGGATACAGCCAACGATACGTTCTGCACAGCATCTGTCTTATCTTCAATATGACTGCAGATCAAACACAAGAAAACCTTTCATGTTCTTCAGGATCTGCATTGAAAGAAAGAAAAGCAGAAAGGTTTTTAACTACTCCACGCCAACATGTTTGGTGTTATTCCATATGGAAATGACTAGACTGCCCCCTAATGGCCTGAGTCACACATGACTCCTGAATCATGGTTGTCGGTGACTTTGGTGCATTTCTGGAATCATCTGTGACATTTGTAAATTACTTGCAAACAGCACAACATCACGAATGACCTGCTAAAGTCTGTAACCTTGAACAAAATGTGTAGTTCATATCTCAAAAGTAAATATTTCTGTCAATGAGTGCCATCAAAATGTCCTGGGCCGGTCCCGCCTGAGGCCGGTTCGAGTGGCTATAGCCAGATTCGTTTGTGCCAACCAGGGCTGGGGAGTAGCGAAATACATCTAACTTAGTTACGTATATAAAATACAAGAAATACAATATTTCATTACAGTTACTTTTTAATGGTGGTAATCAAATTACAGTTACATCTGAAAAGTCTTTTAGATTACCAAAGTGATTACCTGGAATTTCAATGGCATTTGTTTCATTAAAACTTTTTTATTAACTGTAACAGGCAATGAATGTAAACAGCAATCGGTGATTCTCTGACTCTGACTCCCAAACTACAGGTCTGCTCATGTTCATGCCCCTCGCAGAATATGCAAAATGTGAATCATTTGAACAAAATAAGAAGGATCCGGGTTCATTGCTTATTCATTTTATTTAGTACTGTTCTGAATAAGGTATTCATATACTCCATAACACACTTACTATACAAATGTCAAAATGTTGAGATCTCGAGTCACCAAACCAGTTCGTAAACAGATACCAACAGTGTGGCCAGATGGGTCGTCAGAGGTACTTCAAGACTGTTTTAACACCACTGACTGGAATATGTTTAGCAGGCTGCCACAAACAATAACAACACAGACATCCAAGAGGACTCAGAGACTGTCACCGCCTACGTCAACAAGTGCATTGACAAGTCACAAAGACCATCACTGTGCAGGCCAACCAGAAGCCGTGGATGACAGCCCAGATAGCACAATCCATCTGGCTTACATCTATTTGACGTCTGAATTTACATCTGCAAGACATCTACAATACATAGTTTGCTCATCTGCAATACGTCTCGGAGACGTCTGAACGTCTGTAATACGTCTGGTAAAGATCTGGAGATCTGCTGCGTAAAAACATCTGCTAAACATCTTAGAAAGAGCAGCTTTACATCCATTCTAAATCATACACATCTTACAGACATCTTCTAGAGGTCTATATGACGTCTGACAGCAGACATCTCCGAGATGTATTGCAGATGAGCAAACAATGTATTGTAGATGTCTTGCAGATGTAAATGCAGACGTCAAATAGACGTAAACCAGACGTATGTGTGCTATCTGGGAGGGGAGGTCTATAGTCTCCTCAAGGCTCAGAACGCTGCCTTCAGAGCTGGAGATGAGGAGAGTCTGAAGACAGCCAGGGCCAATCTAGCCCGCGGCATCAGAGAGGCCAAGAGACAGTACTCCAGGAGAATAGCCCATCGCTTCAGCGACAGCAGAGACACTCGGAGCCTGTGGCAGGGGATTCAGACCATCACACAGGTCAATGCACCCAAAGCTCCAGGTCCTCTGTCTGAATGTGGAGAAGACGAAGGACATTGTTGTGGACTTCAGGAGAGTTCACTCCCAGCATGCTCCTCTGACCGTCAATGGTGCGACTGTGGAGAGAGTGAGCAGCACCAAGTTCCTGCGGTGCACATCACTGAGGATCTCTCCTGGACCAACAACACCGCAGCACTGGCCAAGAAAGCACAGCAGCGTCTCTACTTCCTCTGCTAACTGAGAAGCCCCCATCATGTGCACCTTCTACAGAGGCACCATCCAGAGCCTTCTGACTGGCTGCATCACGGTGTGGTATGGCGCCTGTAACGCGTCCTGCCGCAAGACTCTCCAAGGCATAGTGAGAGCAGCTGAGAAGATCATTGGTGCCCCCCCCAGGACATCTATGGAACATGTCTCACTGTATTGCAGGTGATCCCACCCACCCGACACGCCGCTTCTTCAGGCCGCTGCCATCAGGGAGGAGACCAGCAGACTAAAGGAGAGCTTCATCCACCAGGCAGTCAGGAAGCTAAACTCCCTCCTGCGCCTGCCCCCCTCTCTTGACCCATGCACCACTGAACTCTGACCTCATCCGAAGGTCCTCCCACCCCAACAACATCCACTGACCCGCACTACTCACTTTATGCAGCCCTGGACTGCTCACTACCTCACTCAGCATCGGTCTATCAGCCATGACCTATCTGCTTATTTGTTTTCAAATATCCCTGCTCGTAATAGTTGTATTTGACATGTATGTATAATCTGTATTTATCTGTATTGTTTTATATATATGTATTTATTCCGTGTAGTGTTATGTGTATGCACCATAGGTCTGAGAGTAAAGCAGTTTCAATCCTCTATATGTATGTAGTGTACATGTGGCAGAATTGACATTAAAGCAGACTTTGACTTTCATGCAATTTGCATCTGTGGGTAAAAATAAATGTTATTGATGGAATCAAGTTTCCATGAAACACAATGCAGC
The DNA here is from genome assembly GCA_006030095.1 of Triplophysa siluroides. Classification (NCBI taxonomy): domain Eukaryota; kingdom Metazoa; phylum Chordata; class Actinopteri; order Cypriniformes; family Nemacheilidae; genus Triplophysa; species Triplophysa siluroides. The sequence goes on from VCII01000308.1 coordinate 229,937, forward strand.
ATTCAGAGAAGGGGGTGAAAATGTTCAAACAGGAGGATGTGTAAAGATGTTTTATTTAGTTTAAAGATAAACATTTTTTCATTTAGTTCTTCCCTTCACATTAAGCATGTTTAACCACATGTTTGCACGCGCATGAGCCTACTGCTCTAGGACCCTGGGGAATCCATTACGAATGAATGAATGAAATATCGTGAAACAAAACAACAGATAACAAAAAGATGATAACAGAAGTCGCTGTGAAGTGCAATGTGTGTTATTTACAGCAAGAATTTGACATCAACTCGATCTGAACGTATGTAATAGTGGACGTCATAACTGAACCAACGAGTGACCTCCGACATTTGTTAGTCACTCAAGGTTTAGCATCACATATAAAAACAAATCAATTTAATGGTATCACAGCTTCAGGTGTACTTAAACGAAGTTTAATTGGTGGTTAATGCCGGACCTCTCAATATTTGGGAGGTATTATTGTCAGGTATATCTAGATCGGTGTATACGTCATTATCATTAGATGTACCTCCCAAGATCATCAAAGACCTAGATCAGATTCTTTATGACTTTATTTGGAGAAAAAAAACACATTATTTAAAAAAAGAAGTCATTTGTCATCTTAAAGAGCAAGGGTATTAGATTATAATACTCTTCATGACACCTTTAAAATTAAATAGTTAATAGAGTTTATGAAGAATAGAGAAAGTCCTTGGAATGTATTTCCTAATTATATATTTAATACTCTGGGAGGCATAGATTTTTTGTTGAAATGTAATTTTTCTGTTGAAAAAATTCCTGTTAAATTGGCCGGTTTTCACAGACAAGCCCTCCTAGCATGGAAATTGATATATAAGCACAATTTTTCACCCCACAAATATTTCATATGGAATAACAAAGATATATTATTTAAAAACGAATCTTTATTCTATCATACTTGGTTCAATGAAGGTATTCTTTTAGTAAGACAGTTATTTAATTCTCATGGGTACTTGTTGTCATATACTGAATTTCTTCAAAAATTCCAATTACCAATTAAACCAAGAGAATTTGCTGTTGTTATTGACGCAATTCCAAAGAGTGTGACGTTAATAAAAAAAACTGCATTTCAGAAGGAATCAGTATCCTTGTGGAAACATTTTCATTGAAAAAGTTGATGTTTATGTAGTCATAAGATGATAAGGAATGCTCTTTGTTCTGTGTCTTTACCTGCAGCAAGATTTTTTTGGTCTTCTTTATTTGGTAATATCTCTTTGGGTTAAAGCTTGGAAACTGCCGAAGAAGTTTTGTGTCTTACAAAATACTTCATAGAAATGTATCCTGCTAAGCATGTTTTGGAAAGATTTAAGCTTAATATTGTATATACCTGTGAATTTTGTGGTCAAGAAAGAGAAACTATTTTGCATCTTTTTTTTCTTATTGTATTTACTCAAGATTATTTTGGAAAGATATTGAATTCTATAGTAACAGAAAAGTGGAATGTATGATAGAAATTTGTATATTTGATGTGCTTTTTTATACAGAAAAAGAAAATTTGAACTGTAAACAACAACATATTATACATTTGTTTATTCTATTAGGAAAGTTCCATATACATAAGAAAAAGTGGCCTCAATGTAAACCAAATTTTTCACATTTTATTAATGACTTCAAATTGTATGTAGATCTCTTGGAACAAACAAAAAAGCACTGAAAACATGTAATGCTCTGAAAACATCGAAATGTATGTAGTTCTATTTCTTTCTTTTTTCTATTTTTGTTTCTATCTTGCAGCGAATGTTAATGTGACTGGAATATGTAATACCTCTTGTTCTTTATGGCATTGATTTAATAAAGCATTAAACAAATAAAAACGAGTGACCTCCGACAGTGTTACTACTGCTGTTTCGGGAAACAGTCGTAACCACATCATTAATTTCAACAGTGGTCCTATGGTGGTCACCCAGCGGGTTATGTGGTTGTTGGGGAAACGCGTTTGCACGCTTTTAGTGGGGTAGCCATTTATCGCAGAAACTCATAAAACTCGCGTTTTTAGCTAAATTTGCCTTTGCGGCCGTGTTTGAAGCATTTGGGGTGAGGGAAGATGTTTGTTAGCCACATCCTAAAATCAGGTTAAAAATATATACATGTACATACACACGAGGGCTGTGAATTGAAAGTCATGCTGATTGACAGGAAAAAATGGGGAAATTCGTGTCCATATACACGAATCAATAGATGCCAAATGTTGTGCCTATGTGACGAGCTGCCTTGAGACTGCGCTGAAGGTCAAATGTGAGTACAGCCTTAGGCTGGACGGCTCACCTGCTCTGGAGCTGAGGTTATGGTTTAGATGAAAGAGCTTACACTGAAACTCAACCAATCAGCTGTGAGCAAAATGACATAAGCACACAACTACCTCAGTGCATGGCTGGTTCTTCCTAATGATGTGTAATAAAAAATAATTAACGAATTAAAAATATATATATATATAGAATAAAATGTAAATATGCTTTAAAAAATATAAAATCAAATGCTATGGTTACTGCAGTTAAAACCTTTCTTTGCTTTATATTGGCATGAAATCTATTGTCCACACATTTAATGTATTATACAGTATGTATTTCTTTGTATCGTGTTATTTTCAGCACATATTTGTGAAAACTTAGGAACACTTTCAGTTCGTTGTTACTTGAACATTTACTTATTTTGTCCACTAAAGAAGCCTTCTATTAAACACAGCTACTGTAAGAGACAGATACATCACATTAAATCATATTTTTATTAATTCTTATTTTCTAAAAGCAAGTTTCACAGAGAGCACCCAAATAATATTATTATCATACAGTACATATGAATATGATCAATAATATGTGTTTTATACTGTAATGTCTAGATCATTGTGTGTTTGAGGGAGGTAAGGCAAATGGGGAATAGTACAGAACACTTTAAAAGAGAAGAATGTGACGAAGTAAAACTTCAAAGTTTAAAGGGGTCATACGTGCCGAACACGTGTTTTTCTGTGTCTTTGGTGTGTTATAACTTGCTCATGCATGTATTAGATAAAATTGCAGAAATGAAAGTTTGGGAACAAAAGAGTCGTTCTATGTAAAAGCGAATGCTCAGCCAGACCTGCCTGAAACGCCTCGTGTAGCCACACCCCCACAAATCTACGTCAGCTGGTGGTCTGATTTGACTAAGACCGCCCAAATGTAGACGCAAGTAAGGTGGTGCACCTGTCAGTACAACTGAAGAGGAACCTGATGTTCCAAAATATGGTCAGAGGCGTTACATTTCCCTCACACGCTTGCAGTATTCCACCAATCACTACACACTGGTGAACTGGCCAATCAGAGCACACCTCGCTTTTCAGAGCCATGAGCTTTGTAAAGAATCAGCATGTTTCAGAGAGGCGGAGCAAAGAGATACAAACATGCACAGTGTGTGGAGAATACAGCGTTTGTGAACCTTTAATCGTGTTTACACATTGAGTTACATCTAAAACAAACCAGAATATTCCTTTAGCCGTGTCATTTCACCCCTTTAATACAATCTTTCTCTGTTCCGTGACAGGGCTATGGGATGGCCTGTTGGTGAGAGACAAGAGATTTTTTCAGGTTCACATATACTGACATATTTTTTCCAGTGGATCTCCAGTCAGTTTTTTATTTAGTCTTCTTTATTAATTATCAGCTTCTTGAGTGTATTTTGTTGACATTTCTTCTGTAACGCATGAAGGTAGAAACTTCAGTGTCTGTGGCAGGTTGTGAAATGACACCAGGGTAAGAGCCATTAACCAAAAACATTCACATGTGTGCCATAATACATACAGTACATTATCTCCCCTGTACTGTCAGAACACACAGATAGATTATTTTCTTCATGTGCTTCTCCCTATTTAGTAAGTATAACTATTATAAAGCAGGTTATATACAGGTTATCCACCAAGGTAAGCAATGCACAGCTTTTCAAGACATTTAACTCTCTTCTTTGCCCCAATCCTCCCCCGCCCACTTCATCCTTGACTGTGGAAGACTTCGCTGTATTTTTCACTGACAAAACATCATCCATCAGCAAACAATTCTCGGTACCTCAGACCTCGGGAAACACCTCCCACACTCCAACCATCGAACTCTCCTCTTTCACCACTTACGGACACTGAAGTCACCAGGCTTCTCTCCAGCCACCCCACCACCTGTCCCCTTGACCCTATCCCCTCCGATCTCCTTCAGGACATATCCAGCACACTCACACCTGCTCTCACACACATCATCAACACCTCCCTGCTCACCGGCACTTTTCCATCCACATTCAAACAGGCTCAGGTCACGCCCCTACTGAAGAAACCAACATTGGAGTCTTCAACTCCCGACAGTTACAGACCTGTCTCTCTCCTCCCATTTATTGCAAAAACACTTGAAAGGGCAGCTTTCAACCAGGTGTCTTCCTACCTATTCCAGAACAAACTACTGGATGACAAGCAGTCTGGCTTTAAAACAAACCACTCCACTGAGACGGCACTGCTATCGGTCACAGAAGCACTGCGGCTAGCCAAGGCGGAATCTAAAACCCCGGTCCTGATTCTGCTAGACCTATCTGCAGTGTTTGACACTGTCAATCACCAGATACGGCTAGCAACCCTGTCATCGCTAGGAATCTCAGGCTCTCCCCTCCACTGGTTCAAATCCTACCTCTCCGACAGGTCCTTCAGGGTGTCATGGAGGGGCTCGCTGTCCACTGCTCACCACATGATCAACTGGGGTCCCTCAGGGGTCGGTGCTTGGACCGCTGCTTTTTTCCATCTACACGACATCCTTGGGACCCATCAAACAGGCACATGGCTTCTCGTATCACTGTTATGCTGACAACACCCAGATCTACATCTCGTTTCACCCAGACGATACCACTGTAGCAGCTCGCATTACAGCCTGCCTCGAGGACATCTCAGCTTGGATGAAAGAGCATCACCTCCAGCTGAACCCTGCCAAGACAGAACTACTCGTGTTTCCGGCACACCCTACGGTCCAACACAATCTCAACATCCATCTTGGCAATACCACAATCACCCATTCCAAAACAGCCAGGAACCTCTGAGTCATATTTGATGAACAGCTGTCCTTCAATGATCTTATTGCAAAGACAACACGGTCATGCCGATACGCCTTATTCAACATTAGAAAGGTCAGACCCTATCGCACCGAGCCTGGGGCACAACTCCTTGTCCAGACCCTGGTAATCTCAAGGTTGGACTACTGCAATGCTCTCCTTGCTGGTCTCCCTGCAAAGGCTATCAAACCGCTCCAGCTGGTTCAGAACGCAGCAGCACGCCTCGTCTTCCAACAGGTCTCATGTGACTCCCCTTTTCATCTCTCTCCACTGGCTACCGGTTGAAGCCCGTATCAGATTCAAGTCACTAATGCTTGCCTACAGGACTATCACTGGATCTGCACCGGCTTACTTTCACACTCTCCTGCACTCCTACACCCCATCAAGATCTCTGCGTTCAGCAAACCAGCGGCGTCTTGTATTGCCTTCCCATAAGATCAGTAAATCGCTCTCCCGCTCATTCTCATTCACAACTCCTTCCTGGTGGAACATTCTTCCTAACTCTGTCCGGTCAACCACATCTCTCACAACATTCAAAAAACTACTTAAAACCATCTCTGTGAATACTTGACAGACAAATGAAAAAAAAAAAAAATAACCCTTTCTCTCAACAGGTAGTGGTCTAGCTTTTGTTGAAACCTGTTACTTTATATTGGCACCTACTGTATTATGGCTCCTGTGTGACATATCGCTTATTGCTCCTAAACTCTTTGTAAGACACTTTGGATAAAAGCGTCTGCTAAATGTAAATGTAAATGTATTGGTACAGTTTGGTTCTAAAATGAGATAACTCCGTTTTTAAAATGATCATGGCTTTATTGTGTTAGTTAGCTGTATTGTTTGGGTTATTATGGCTAAAATCAAAACACAGCAACTGCAGTTGATTTATATTAATTGGAAAAAACATGATTTTTGAAAACAATTAAAATGGAGTGATCTCATTTTGGAACCAAACTCTTCAATATTAGCCCCCTTGGTAAAATGAGCAAAGAATGCTGTGAAAATTTTGATCTTTTATTTGAAAAAAAAAGACAAAAATCCAATGTTTCATTGAAGTAAAATAACCAAAAGTGGGTATAATGACTTGTACGGAGTTCTATTTTTTGGGGGGTAACGCTATTCAACAGAGAGCAAGTATAATGACAAAAGCAGTTGATAATGTAGGAAAAACAACATTTGTGATTTGTAAAGAAGAATGAGAGCTTGCTCTATGAGGTGCAGAAGTGATCAGATGATGTGAAGATGAACAAGTTGTTCTGAAAATGTCTGTTTTGACCCGAGAAAAACACCAAAGCGAATGAGGACAACTATAATAATTCTTTGTGTTTAAAAGCGCGTGACATATACTCAAGAAATAAATCATTTGAAAAGGTGCTGCAAACAAAGAATTGTGCTCAATAAGAGCAGAAACGTGTGTGCGTGTGTAAAATATATTCGCACCTTTATGCGTACATCTGAGCAATAGTTCTAGTTTTCATGAATGATCAGTATATCCTTGCACGAGCATGTTTTATAATTTTGTCCAAATGACTAATGTCCACTTCTTGTCCTACATACAGTAATGCAAATAAACATGAGTGATGATGATCATATATGTGCATTATAGTTGAGAATTAGCATTGAAGCTCACTTGTGTCTCTCTTTTCTAACTCTTCCTTTTGCATCCCAGACGTCTGTAGATGACCAAATGATGCAAGTGTAACGGGGCTGATTTTGATGCTTTAAACACAAGGTTGTTGACACATCTGCAGACGTTTGTTGTACGTTTGTAACGGTTCGGAAGCAACGACACATCATTTAGAGAAGCAGTCGTAGTGTACAAGCAGTCAAGGCACTTTTAATGGCAGACATGGCATCACCTGAGGCATAACAACAGCAAACATTCAACTGCTCTCCTCACGTCAGACACATTCAATCAGCCTGAGCTTCCTTCCATCTCACAACTCACTTCATATGCACACTGATGAGGTAGAATTGGAAATACCGTGCTCGTCTCGGTGTACCTCCCACGTCCAAGTATTTAAACCAAACCAAATTCACTAGCCAAGTGTACATTTGATCACCTTTAAAAGCTCAAGATACTGCAGCAGTACAGTCTCTCTGCTTCAAATGAACTTAACCCAGACCATCAACTCTCAACTCAAACTTAAAAATGTAATCAATGCTTCAGTTTGCACTTAAAAACACACACAAAAGAAAAGAAGAAAGTCCTGTAGAGAGGGTGAAGCAGACGTTTACCAAATCAATCACTCAATATTAAACATGAAGGCACTTGAAACATCAACATCTGCCACGGGTCCCAGCAGTCTTCAGCTGAACAAGAAGCTGGAGAGAAACACACAAGAACACTTCAAGTTCATATTGAAATATGTCTTTTTAACGCACTACACACTTCATAGTTCACCCAGAAATAGTGACGGAATCTCAACGTCAAATCCCATTGGTTCAGAGACACACGAGAGCCAATGGGATTCAACGCTGAGATTCACTCACTATTGAATGGCATTATAACGCCAGGATTATTACTCCGGTTGTGTCAAGACTGAAGAAAGGAAGACATGTACACCTAGGATAGCATGACTGAGAAAATGTGGTCAATAAAATCTAGATGTGTTTAACCTGGATATGGTTTTGACACACAAAAGTATTGTTACCTGTAATATTACGCACCAGTCATATGAGCTACAACATGTTTTGTCGCTGGTTTACCGTCTAGGGAAAACCCTTCTGATATGACTGTCAAGCAGTGTGTTGTTGGTGTGGATGGCCTCACCTGTACGGATATCCGTGATATTTGGCCTTAAAGACTGACAGCAGCCAGCTGAAAAACAGCACCACAAGACCGATTCCTGCCACACACATAACTGAAGAGAAAACAGGAGAATATTACAAAACTGTCCCCAGCAAACCATCCAGTACTCATCCTTTGCAGGCATGTGATTGGCCAAGAACAAAAAAGAATGACCATAGGCAACACCCCAACACACATATTAGCCCCACCCTCCAGACGATGATACATATTTTACAAAAATATTGTCAAATGACAATAAAACATGAAAAACAGTTTCTAATGTTCCTAATAAAATGTTGAGTCTCAAGTGAACTTTAGTAAGGACTGTGAAGCTAAATACTTGAATCCTGTAGCCACACAACATACAAACCATTATAATAACCTGATACTGATCACCGACATTAGTTTTATCAGATAAATGTTTAATAGTCCCATAAATAACGTTTAAACAAACAGGACGATATTTGCAAAGCGGTCTTAAGCTGATGTTACAGATGACAAACAGCATATCCTCACTGCTTTTTATTTCATTTGTAAAAGCGATAATTCGTTCACATTAAAACAGAACTCTGTGAGCTCATGAGAGTTCCACAAACAACCACTAGATGGTGCCGCTAACTCGTCCCGTGGTGTCATCGGCATGAATATCAGTGTTTGGAAAACGCAAAATTGAGCAGTTTTTGTACATTCACATTTTTATGAGACCCTTAGTAGTTATTTAACCATTATTATTATTTCGAGCCATTCAATTTTTTATGGCCATTCTCTGGATGCGTTAGTGTGCTGGACTTCATGTGGGGCTGCGCCAGACAAATAGTATAACTTAAAAGTACCGCAAGATCGTTTTGAAACCACACAGACCAATCTGTTTTTACAGTACTTTGATGATGTCATACACGACCCGTCTGTGCAGCACCACACCAAATCCAACACAACTGATTATTGTGCTCCAGATGAAGCAGTCGTTCTGCGCGGCTCAATAAACGTGAACGATATAAAGGGCATCAAGGACCAGTCTACTGGTGGAATGATGATGCTGTGCACATCGCAAGACCCCCCCTCTGTGAAAAAATAGATTTGATTTGCGCAGTTTACACCGGTCGTCCCACACGGTCTGAAAATGCAGAAATCCCATCAGTGCTTTGACAGCATACTTTTCCTCTTGCCGACGTCCAGGTCAGTGGTGGCGGCCTCGTGAAGCAGCACCATCCCTAAAGTCACGGCCCCATCTGAAGCAGACAGTTGAGGAACACACGGGTGACAGATTCACATGACGTACAATAACTGAGTACAGCGAGCGTCAAGGATACTGAAGAGAAGAACGATGTGTGTTTCTGCCACAAACTGAGCCTGACTGCTGCCGTGGATGTAACTCTGAAAGTGACAGACACATGTAGTCAAGAAAAGCCAAACAACCAAAGCCTCAAGACTTGGTGAGCTGCCCTCGCTGTCTACAGACAGACTACATATAGCTGCGTGTCACATGTGAGGGTGATGGACTCACCACTTGACCGGTGTTTGGGTTCTTGTGAGCGTACGGCGGCCCGCGAATGTGGTTCCACATTTGGCCCGATGTCATGATCAAAACAAAACACTAGAGACAGAAAAGTCCAAATAAGAACACAGATGCAGCTCTACTGTGAAAGATTTCTTCTATTTCAACTGTAAGATGTAAATAAACCACTTTATGAAGCAGCATTAAGTCAAGTTAACGTCTGCAGAACCCACCAGAGCAGAGAAAGCCCAGACGTTCTTGTTGAACAGAAACTCCAGGTTATTCCGCCGCAGGTACGCCAGACTGCCGATGACAGCCAGGAGCAATCCCAGCATCAGCGGCCCGGCATAGTTAGGAGGTCTGATCACCCGGATCTGAAGCCAACACACATTAAATAAAGACAACGACGCCTCACTTGAACATACAGTGTGTTGAACAGAAAGGCCGAATGCGTTCTCACTTGAACATCTGTTCTGTCCGCCACCCATCGAGCCAGCTGCTCCGCCGCAAAACCCCGAACCTGCAGCTCGTACGTGTCCGCTCGCTTGGGCTTACCTTTGGCTGGGAAGTTGATGAATGTTGGCGCTGAGTTCATGTTGAGCTTTGGATGACACATAAATAAAATAAACCTAGGTTTTGTAGCAACAAACTAGCATTTAGTGTAGAAGAACGCCTCAATATTCAAGCGTTTCCTGATGGAGAACATCCTGTCAGACCTGTCTGTGCCCGCGCTCCCATCAAGCGCCTTGTGTTTTTCCCTCAGGTGAGACATTTAATCTGTGATTTCTCTAAGAGAATAACTTACTGTGTAATTAGAAATAAACCACATTGGAATATTTACCATCTGAAAAACATCTGACCCTTCATCGAAATCCACCGTGGCAAAGAAAATCTTGTTAGTAAATGCACTTGAATATCGCCAAGAGTTGGCAAGGATCTGGTACTCTTCATCTGCCTGTCTGAAAATCAAAGCAAAAACATGGAGCTAGTTATAATAATGCAATTAATTTAACCCTCGTTCTTTTGAGATGGACTTTGCTCTCTTTGTTTACGGTCCCAGGGACTCCAACAGTTCAAATAAAAGCGCAGTTTTCAGAAACGTGACTGTTATCCAGTAAAACACACTGTCTGGAGATGATGAAAGCAATCCAGCGGCCAGGACTGTCCGTCAACACTGTGTTAGGGCTGCTCGATTATTACAGAAATCTTCATCACGGTTATTTTGGCCAATATTGAGAACCCGATTACTCATTAACTTTTAAAACAACATAGAAAATAAAGAACTTTTTGTATAAACTGTGAATTCAACTGTTTGTTTTTGTAAATGTTGAAGACCAAAATTGACGATTACGATTATTTGCACAGGCCTACACTGTGTTTAAATTCATTGCACTTTACACACAATGGGTCTCATTCATGAAACATTGGTAAATATTCAATAACCTTCCTGAAAACTCTCCTCCGGATTCACAAATACTTCGTTTATTTCGTATATTCGTATATTTGACAGTAAAACGTGTGAATGTTAATGAATTTCAATCTCTGATAAACAGGGTGCACATACACGCTCATTCACATTAGCATAATCCCCACCTATGATCTTACAGCTACACAAATGACGTATCTAGGAATACTGGAATCCTCCGGACTTCATTCTCTGGTTTGGCTACATTATATTGCATAAGATGCTTATAGACTATATGCTTACCAATAAATTCATCAATTAAACTGTGTCGACCGTGTTTTCAATCAGCTGAAATAATAAAACCTCCTGCTCTTCTGAAAACGACCAGCTGGTGGCGCCTGAGAGCTCTTTAGAGGCACTGGGCGTTATTCCGAAGAACAGTTAGCCTACTTGTTCCTAGTATCTTAGTTTAAAGAATATTACTTGATATGAAAATGCAACAACCATTAATATTAAGTTCTCGACTGTTGTGTATGGTGGTTGCTCAATGTAGTGTTTGGCTGCGTCTGAAATCGCCTACTTCCACACTATGTAGTAGGCGAAAATGAGTATGATTCATGAGTAGTATGTCCAAAACCTCAGTATGCAAACAACAGTAGGCGAGAAATACCCGGATGGTCTACTACTTCTCAGAGATGGGTGAGTGTGGATCGGATGGACACTAATCTATCCCATGATGCCACAGGAGCTGAGCAACGGTCACATCTCAAACGTAAAACAAATATATAAAGCGGAAAACTTTAAGGCTGACGTTTGTTTTTAATGTAAGTGACGGCTGTGTGAAAAAGGACAGTGACGAGTCTGCGTTTCACTCAGAGTATAAAATGATCAAAGTCAGAGCAAAAGAACTGGAGAAATATCATTACGATTCATAGTGTCATCAGTTTGTGTAAAAGAATACAGAACGTCACGTGTGGTTTTACGCACTATTAACACGTGCTATGGAGCAGGTCTACATTTCTTTCCTGCCAACTAACTGTTTGAAAATACGAACATTTCTTTGAATCCGAAAATCGAGGTCAAAACGACTTTACGAACGATTTACACAAAAAATCCTTCTGCTGGTGTTTCATGAATGAGGCCCAATGTGAAGGTGATGTGAGAGGAAGGCTTACCGGCAGACTGCACACTGTCTCTGCGGCTGCAGGGCCGTGAACATGATGATCACAGAGTAGTTCCGCGGAGGAGCTCTGATTAACCTCCTGAACTGCTCTCCATTCAGTCTGATGACTGCACGCTTACTGGTCCACTCCATCATCTGAGTGACCTTCTCTGACAGCAGAGACTGAAACAAGCACTTGAGTCAGACTTCATCAGTACAGTACTACTGTATCAGCGCCAATCCTTCACAACTCACAGGAGGAGTGACAGCTATATTACACTCTTATTTTAACTATACATTCATTCATGTGGGGTTTGAACCTACAACATTTACAGTTGCCAGTCCAGATCTGTATCCACTAACACACCCTTTAATATCAAAGGCCATTCTGACAGCCAGCAGTCGTTACAAACTTTATACACATATTAAAAAGATCTTTTAAAGTAATGAATAATAAATTGAACAACTAAGCAGTCGGGTGAGTTGATAAGCTGCTGCTGCTGTAAAGCAGGAAGTTGAGCTTAGTTTGCATGCTGGGTCAAATGTGCAACATGCACTAAACAGATCTGAGGTCAGTCATTAATATCGGATGGTTTATAGATGAGGGCCTAACTAACAGTGATTTCATAACTGCAAATATTAAAATGTCGTCGAAATGTTTAAACTAAAATCAGTCGTCGGGTCGGGACGCGCTCAGCGTATGCAAGAGATTTAAATGAATTCACTGCTCAATGAAAACCCACTGACCTCCTTCTTTTTCTGCCCATTTGATGGCGTATTTTGCAAAATAACAGCGAAGAAAACAACTAATAAAAGTTTAGAAAACATTTGTGAAGCTGCCGGTGCGGCTAAGACAGTCCTGCGTGAACTCCTGTCCGCTTCCTATTGGTGGAGCGCAGCGATGCGGAAGACTGCGCGGAGGCTAAGGCCAGTGTTTCAAAATAAAAGCCTGTTTATTAGATTTTTCAAAATACAAGCCATTCGTTCTAAACCGGCGCATTTTATAACAAAGTTCCAAGCCGATTTTGTGCAATACTAATTTATTACTTAAAAAACAAATAAATGTATTGCAGGTTAGAATCATTCTTGGAGTAAACAAGGTTAATTGGGGGTAATGGCATACACAATAGAGAATGTGAAGCTGACGTCACGCCCTATCTTGCATCCTACCAGGCATGTATGGAAGTTACGTCATTTTTTGTGCTATAAAATCATCCTACCTGTTTATTTTATACTGCTACGGGAATCTGATAAAAAACTGATTTTTTTGTTGTTAAATCATTCTACATATTTATTAAATACTGATAGTACAATTTTATAGGGCATTGCTCAGTAAATTAATCCTACATGTTTATTTTATGCTGATAGGATAATCTGACAGGGTCCTTAGGCTGTACATTTATTTTATGTGTTTATTTTAAGATGGTAGGACTATCTGAAAGAGTATTTTGCATTGTAAAATCATGCTACCGGTTTATTTTGGTGATTTTGTTTAGCCCTGCGGTAGAAAATCTCGCGGACAAGCCGTTTAAACTTGACACGCGGGTAGGACAATTGCTCTGTAAATATTTACAGTGTAAATATATATTATCTGATATTTATCGTACTTATTCTTCTGGATCTATCTGCCACCTTATTATTAACCCCCACATACTCCTGTTGACCCTCAGGGCTATGGGTGTCTATGGAGTGGTGCTACAACATTTTCTCTTTTCAGTATACATGATATGCCTAGGCTCTGTCATTGGAAACATGGCTTGTCCGATCACTGCTAGGCGAATGATACACAACTCCACCTGACATTTCATCCTGGCGATCTGACTGTTTCTGCACGCATTTGCCTAGCCGACATTTCGCTCTGGATGAAGGACCACCTGCAGAAACAGAACTGCTTGTAATCCCGTCCGACCCTAAGATCCATCACAACTTCTCTATTCAACTGGGCTCTTCGACCATCACATCTTCCAGAACGGCCAGAAACCTGGGAGTGGTGATTGATGATCAGCTTAACTTCACAGATTAGGTTGCCAGCACCACCCGGTGCTGTAGATTCATCCTCTACAACATTAGGACAATTAGACCTTTCCTATCCGAGAATGCTACGCAGGTCCTAGTCCAGACTCTTGTTCTGTCCAGACTGGACTACTGCAATGCACTACTGGCTGGACTTCCAGCTTGCACAACCAAACCTCTACAGATGATCAGAATGCAGCGGCAAGAGTGGTCTTCAATGAACCCAAGAGAGCACACGTCACTCCTCTCTTCATTAAGCTACATTGGCTCCCTATAGTTGCTCGCATCAAATTCAAGACTCTGCTCCAGGCCTACAAGACCACCACTGGTTCAGCACCCCCTTATCTTCACTGTCTAATGCAGACATATGTACCCGTCAGATCCCTGCGCTCTGCAAACGACGACGTCTTGTGGTGCCACTTATTGCCCTTATACTTTTTATTGTCCTTATGTTGTTCCAATTGCTTCCATTGTTTCCCTCATCTGTAAATCGCATTGGATAAAAGCGTCTGCTAAATGACTAAATGTAAATGTAAATATTAACACTGCACTGTTGTATATTTGACTGGTTTGCACTCTATCTGCCATTACCTATTGTAATAGTTGTATTTTACATATATATCCTAATATGTATTTATCTGTATGTTTTTTATATGTGTATGCACCATAATGCTTTTGCAGTTTTATCCCAGCAAGACCGGCCTACCGTAGTTATATTTCCTAATCTAATCAAACAAGAAAAACAAAACACTGCATTAAATGCACTAGCTGCTGGCGCAACATTCAACGCGGAGTGACGTCGATTAACAAGCTCTTACGTTTAGTTCAAAATGGGTAATAATAACATTTAACAAAAGAAACGTATCAAAAAAGTGATTGTCCAATTCTATATACAGTATAGCTTTTCAGACTATGTTACATCAATTCTTTTGGGGGGAAAAGTCTAATAAAGAAAATTCATTTAGAAAGACAGAGCAATGGGGAAATAATTACATTCACATTTACATTTACGCATTAACCAGACGCTTTCATCCAAAATGCGACTTACATTGCATTATACTATACATTTTGTGTCTATTTATGTGCAATCTCCTGGGATCGAACCCATGACCTTGGAATTATTAACACAATGCTTTAACTACTGAGCTACAGGAAAGCTAGTTAACTAGGTTATTTTTCAAATTAAATTAGGCTTTTGGATTTTCTAATTATTTACTGGAAGAATAAATGCTCGGATTTTTCGTACGTGCTAATCGCGCAGTGATTCAAAGTTTAAATATGTCCTCTGCAATGAGTGAATGAGCTGCACATGTTACAAGCGTGACACTCGTGGACTTGTCTGTATCTCACTATACGAGGACATGAATGAACTTCATCCACAGAGTTGTTCTTAGTTTATTTTACGAACGTTTCACTCCCTCTTACACACTCACATGTGTAATATATGAAATTAATATATGGTAATAAATTATTTAGTTCAACGTTTAAACACTTTTTTGCTTAATTTTTTGATGGCTCTATTTGTGAATTCCCATGCTTGTTGTGCCATATTATCACCATTTATATCTATGGAGCCAATAATTCAATTACTACTATAGCTATTGTATTCTTTATAGATTGAGTAACATAATTTTGCTCTTAAAACGCACCAGATGCATTTACCTTTAAAATATGCACATTTTTCTGCACCCGGACCCCCCTCGAGGAAACTGGGACGAGCCCCCATAGTCTCCCTAAATTCTGTGGGAAACACTGAAAGCTCTTAATTATAACTCTAGAGGGAAAAACGCAATTGTATCTCTTGATGTGTCCGTTCAAAATGGAATAAAAACAACGTCATTTTCTCTTTATTTGGAGCGATGTTTTGTGTGGTGTCCCCTTCCCGAAGAGCCCTTTGGAGGGCGACTGATTGGGTGAAGCTGCCTCAAACACACACTGAAGAGCCTTCGCGACGACCCGCCAAAATAAAAGTCCGCTAAATTTGAACCAGATGAAAAACGTAATTTATTTGTGTATGTTTACATAGTAAATGTATAAACTGTAATAAACACTATAGTATACTTTAGATTGTTCTTAAACAATACTAAACACCATAGTACCCAAGAAAGTCACTATAGTTAAATAATTCTTATATTATAATTACTATAGTATACTTCATGTTTTTTATGAACAAATTTACTATTGTATAGCAAAACCAAAGGAAAAATGATGGCCCCAATTTATCTACTTGTATGTAACATTAATGTCCTTTGTCATTTACCTGCCTATTAATGTGATTTTTTTACTTGTACTACAACTTTTTGGCCTGTGCTCCAAAACTTTAAACCTCTGTAGCACCGGTGCTATGTGCAAAAAAGTTAACGCTCAGCCCTGCTAAATGTATGAAAATATAATAAATAAAACAGAATAAAAAAGTAATATAATAATGCATCAATTCGGTAATGACACAACCTGTCACTTACTTAAATTCAAAGAGAGCAGTGAGTTTACTGTAATTGAAAAGTTGAAAATTAATGTTATTACAAAATTAACAAGAGGTAACCCTCATAATGAGCTCATATTTTTCCATCAAAAGTCAGATTAAGCGGCTTTCTTTTTAAACGAATACGGTTATCAAACCAATACGTTTTCTTCAAAGGTAGAAAAGCGCAGTTTGCCGTCTTTCCATCTCTCTGGTTTAACATCCGGGGGGCGCGCGCGCATGTGAGTGCGTGAATGTGTGTGGAGGAAGATGGCGGCGCTGATCTTCCCGTCTGACTGGCTCAAAAACTGGGAAAAATCCGGCAAAAATGAGTTGTGAGTAAGAGTTTTGTTCACGGTTGCTAACAGGCGATGAACATAAAGTGAAATGTTTTGCTCTTGCGAGGTAGCATCAAGCGTTTTAGTCGAAACAATAGACGAATTTCTGCTCATTGTAAATGTCCACAGCTAGTGCGCGTGAAACACTCATTTACTGAAAGTTCGTTCAAATAACGATTGAACATGAAGACACTATTAACTAAACAAAGAGCATAACGCCTGCAAGGTGACTTTATTTGTCTGTGGGTGAATTAACAGTGAATTTTAGGAGTGTGTTGTCACTGAGCTAATAGTTAGCTGGGTTAGCATTAGCGTAACTCATATCAGTCAGTGTGTGATGTGTTACATCCATGTTAACAGGAGGTCAAACACACCATGCACACACACACTCGATGTGCATAGTATGTAACGTTATATATTGTATATATATCTATATTGTATTTATGTATATGGATTAATACATACTGAAAAGCCATTGCTCGTTGTTAGTTCATGTTAGGTAATGCAGTCGTCAAGAGGCTAAGATAATCGGCTGTATAGAAACTAACGTTATACATACCGGTGGCCTGTTTTACAGGCAGACCCCTCACAAGGGTGTATACGAGAGAGAGGGTCTTTATTCAGCATCATTATTAGTGGGACGCATGTGTTGTTAATACTGTTTTTTTTTTGTCAGCAGCTTACATGTGATTTTGTTTTCTATTTCCAGTTTACAGTTTTGTCAGGACATTGCAGGGAAACCCAGTGTACATGAGTTTGTTAAAGGTGAGTGAAAAACATCACTTGTTCAGTCCTTCTTTTTTCTTTTTACCAGCTTTTGTTTTTATTGTTTATTTAGGTGTAATTTAACTGCAGTTGGCTTAAATGTTTTGCAGACCTGCATGGCAGGGTTCTCCTTAAATAAGATCTTACATAATTCTCTCATGCTGTGCAGTGTTTCCCACCGGATTTTGACAGGCTTGTAGTGCTGATGACGTCACAAACTAATTAGCATACTCCTGACCTTAGCACATGATATCTGTTTTCTTCTACTCTCTGATCTGTCACAGTATTATACAGATGCGCTTGTGGAGACTTGCGGTGTGGAGCCGGACTCAAGTACTATAAACCAGCATTACGAAACAGGCTGTGTGTGCATGTCAAATTTAAACGGCTGGTCCGGGACACGCACCGCACGGGGCAGAGACGCACACAGGTTGTTTGTGCGTGTCAAGTTTAAACGGCTCGTCCGTGAGATGTGCGAGTATGACACGGCCTGTGTGTGCGGTCCTCTGAATTAGAATTTTCTTTAGTATTTATTTGCCTAATATGATCTACCCCGCTTCAGTTTTTTTTTTATAACGAATGTTTAACAGTTGGCTAGGGCAGTGCTGATTGGGCATAACGGAGGTGTACTCAATCAGTTGATTTGAAAGAATGCCACTCAAAGCGGGCTGAACAGATGCGTTTCATATTTTTTACATCGCGTCCACATTGCAGTCTCTTGATTCAATTCAATTCAAGTTGATTTATTTAGCACTTTTCACAATGTGCATTGTTCCAAAGCAGCTTTACAGGAGCAAATAAGAAAACACAGAGGTAAAACACAGCACAGTGTATAGTGTTTATAGAACAAGTAAGATCATTCTAATAGATAATATCTAATAAATAAATACATAGATGCAGTCCCCTAGTGGGCAAGCCAACACGGCCCTGCTGTGGCGAGGGACCAAAACTCCACTGATTGATTGATGGAGAAAAAAAACCTCGGGAGAAACCAGGCTCAGCCGGGAGGGCCAGATCCCCTCATGATGTGTCATAGCTGCTCTCAGTGACCCCGACCAAGTCACTGAGCAAACATCCACGAGGAAGCAACATCGCAACGTCTCACATCGCGATTCGATTTCAAATAATCACGTAGCCCTAGACAGTGGTGAACAATAGACTTGAAATATGTGAAATATAAAGCGTTTTTTTTATCCATTTTTGGTGAACATCCATTGTTAAACACCCCAAAAACGTTTCAAAGCTTCGAAAACAGCCAAACAACGGCACCTTTGAGGTGTTATCTTGAGAACGTGTGCACCAAAAGATCCGTTTGGGCTTTGCCATCTATTCTATTATTGCTAAATAAAATATTTTTCCTCAGGCCTAGACTTACAAGCTCTAGTTTGTCTTTCCAAATAACTATTACCAGTTTGTGGCACTTGACAGCTTATCTTCTTTACTTGTGGTCACTACTACTAGCTGACATTTTTAATGCTTTCAGACTTGACGAAGGTTCTAGGTTCAATTCCCAATGCCGGCAGGATTGAACTCAAATGAAATGGTCTAGACTACGGAGGATTTCCTAATTGTCACCTGCTGCTCCTCGCCAGAAATTTTTATTAAAGAGAATCCATCATCATCCTACAGAATAGCGAATTTACCAGCCGTGAAATACACATACACAATGAAGGTGCAGCCTTTGAATTTGGATGCAGCTCGCTTCAGACTCAACAGATAATCAATATTTTGTTAGTGGTCAAACCGATCACAAAATTCACAATTTGGATCAGATCACATTTTTCAGATCAGCAAAAATGTGGGGAAAAAAATCTAACTTTGCTTTTCATTGAACTTTTGTCTATTTGAAAATACTCAGGCTTTAGTGAAAGTGCCCTATTAGTCAGATATGGTGACACATACCCGAAATGTGACCTCTGCATTTAACCCATCCAGAGAGTAGTGAACACACGCACAGCAAGTGGTGACCACACGTACACCGGAGCAGTGGGCAGCTATCACTGCAGCGCCCGGGCGCAAGTAGGGGTAAGGTGCCTTGCAATCGAACCGGCAGCCTTCTGGTCACGAGTCCGACTCTCTAACCATTAGGCCACGACTGCCCCTTTAGATATGAAGATGATAGCATACTATATTCTTTTGAACAATAGAATAAATACAGTGTTGTTCCTGGCTCAAAATGAAGGGGGCTGGTGCCAACCTGATCTTGTACACACACACGCAAGTGTAGGCCTACCGTACCTTTAAGCGGCTTAACCAAACACTACATATTATTGACAATTATTAAGTTACATAAAACATTTCTTTGATTCAACCAAACATACATGTTTTTCAATCAAATAAAGCTTTTTATGCTTTCAACTAACTTTTCAGCCAACAAAATTAACCAGTCTTACTAAATGAGCAAATCTTATTCACATCCTGCGTTCTCTTGTGGTTCACTGAGCTTTAACGAATATAAAAGATCAGGGATTCATTTAGTGACTTAAAAGTTTCAACAGTTTAAACGAATCGGTTCAAATGAGTCATTCTGATCGCATTGTGCGTTCGTTCATACTGACGCACTTGCTGTGTACAGTAAAACGCTGATTCAACGAACCATCTGCACAGCTCAAACATTGAAATGATGTACGCTATGTTAAAGAAAACATAACAAATCGAATGTACTGGGATGCAAAACAAACAATCATTACGTGAACAGCTGCGAAACACAGCTAATACATCTCCTATTAGCTCTTGTACCCTCCACCGCCTCACTGGACTGATAACGAAGTCAGATCACAGTAAAATCACTCTCTACCTCAATAGATCCGAACCTAACACAGAGGCATCAAAACAAACTCACCTCCATACCCTAAAACAAACATTCAGGTGGAAACAAAATTGCGAAGATACATACAAAAGCATAACTCGTGAACCAAAAATTCAAAACCTACTGAATAAATTCCTAGATACCCCATTCCCACACAATAATGAAGGTGTATATTTTGCAGTAGACAGGATTAACCAAATTTTTACACTATCTGCAACACTATCTAACCTAAAACCCACTAACACAAAACCAAACAAAAAGCCTGTAAATGAGAAATGGTTTGACAACGAGTGTAAAAACCTTAGAAAAGAAGTAAGAATTCTATCAAATCAGAAACACAGAGATGCTGACAATGTAAACACACGCCAACTCTACCATGAAAAAGTTAAACAATACAAGGACACACTAAGGAAGAAAAAGAAACAAGATACACAAAACCAGTTAAAAGCAATTGAACAATCTCTAGAAACAAATCGCTTCTGGAAACATTGGAACACACTTAACAAACCCCACCATGAAGATCTTCCCATTCAGAACGGAGACGTATGGATAAAGCACTTCTCAAACCTCTTTAGTAAAATAACCAAGAACCATGAACAAACTAACCTACACAACAAACTATGCACTCTGGAGTCAACAATTAAAGAATACCAAAACCCTTTAGACTATCCAATCACACTCGCTGAACTAGGCCAAAATATACCAAAACTTAAATCCCAAAAAGCAAGTGGTATCGACGGTATCCTAAACGAGATGATTAAATACGCAGACCAAAAACTCACACTCGCCATCCTCAAACTGTTTAATATCATCTTAAGTACAGGTATATTTCCCACAATCTGGAACCAAGGTCTCATAACTCCAATCCATAAAAGCGGTGACAAATTCGACCCTAATAATTACCGCGGAATATGTGTAAACAGCAACCTAGGTAAACTCCTCTGTAACATTCTTAACAGCAGACTTCTCCAATATCTAAACAACCAAAACATCCTGAGAAAATGCCAAATCGGTTTCCAACCCAAATACCGCACATCCGATCATATATACACTCTTCGTACCTTGATTGACAAAGAAACAAACCAAAATAAAAGAAAGCTCTACTCATGCTTTGTTGACTTAAAAAAAGCTTTTGACTCAATCTGGCATGAGGGACTTTTTCTTCAGTTGATTCAATGTGGCATCGGAGGAAAAACCTACGACATCATCAAATCAATGTACACCAATAACACATTTGCAGTTAAAATTGGCAACAAGCACACAGACTTTCTCTCCCAGAGTCGTGGAGTGAGACAGGGCTGTAGTCTAAGTCCTACACTATTTAACATTTACATGAATGAATTAGCTGGAGCTCTAGAACAGTCACCAGCACCCGGTCCGACCTTACAAGACACCGAAGTGAAATGCCTCCTGTTTGCAGACGATCTGGTGCTGCTGTCACCCACAAAAGAGGGTCTACAGCAACATCTGGACACCCTGCACACTTTCTGCCAAACATGGGCCCTATCGGTTAACCTTAAACAGACTCGAGTCATGATATTCCAAAAAATGCCCAGTAGCCAAAACCAACATAACCGTTTCAAACTAAACAACGTGCCCCTAGAACACACCAAGAACTACACATATCTTGGTATAAACATTAGTAACACCGGAAACTTAAACAAGGCTGTGAATGACCTGAGAGACAAGGCACGAAGAGCCTTTTACGCAATCATATAAAGAATATAAAAATCGACATCCCAACCGTAATCTGGCTGAAAATAATACAATCAGTTAAAGAACCAATCGCGCTGTATGGAAGTGAGGTTTGGGGTCCTCTCGCCAACCAAGAGTTCAGCAGATGGGACAAACACCCAATAGAGATTCTGCAAACAGAAATGTGTAAAAACATTCTACGGGTACAGAGAAAAACTCCAAACAACGCCTGCAGAGCAGAGTTAGGACTGTATCCTCTAATCATTAAAATACAAAAAAGAGCTTTAAAATTCTACACGCACCTTAAGAACAGCGACACAGACACACTCCATCACAAAGCCTTAAACCATCAAGAGCTGAGCCCAGAGAGAAACCCCTTCATCCAACTGATCTCAGAACTAACTCTACAACCCCAAACATGCCCAAGCCAACCCCAAACCCCAGCCAGACTAAACCAAATGATCCAAACACAAAAAGAGAAATATCTCAAACACTGGACAGAAGCAACAGCTCAGCAAAGTAAACTGGAATGCTATCTGTCACTAAACAGAGAATATAAAGTGTCAGAATACCTCACAAGCGCATCAGACCCTAAACTAAGAAAAGTGTTGAGCATGTACAGACTCAGTGATCACCAGCTCACTGTAGAGACGGGCCGACACACACACACATGGACACCGAGAGAAGAGCGACTGTGTCCACACTACACACACAGAGCTGCACTTTCTCCTCTCCTGTCCCAACTACACACACATCAGAGAAACATTCTTCCCCCAGTTTACAAACTTGCACAAAGACTTCCACCAGTTTCAACAAAAGGACAAGATCTCATACATACTGGGAGAAAACTCAAGAAGCTCAAACCTGGCTGCAAGATATGTCAAGTCCTGCCACGACCAAAGAACAACCAGCACAACACAAACAACACTGACAGGACAACACACACAAACTGACACTATCAGCCTCATTGAGAACTTTGAATAAAACTGTTTTTCTGTTTATATTGAGATGTATATATATATATTTTTACTTATAGACTTTTAATTTTATCCTATCTTATTTTTTATCTTAATCTGTATTTGTGCATGTTTATATTTAATCTTGTGCTTTGGCAATGTCAATTTTTTTGTCATGCCAATAAAGCTCCTTTGAATCTTAAATCTTGAATCTAACGAAACAGCGCCTCCCCTGTGGCGTAATGCCGCAACTGCACATACAAATGACCGTCTGTTGACGGATAACACGCAGTGTTTTTACGTGTAGACACCCGACATAATTTTAGCGAGAGACTGTGGCGGTACGAAGTTTGACAGAGGCGGCCGCTTCCAATTTTTCTATGCAGGAAAAACCCTGCTCGCAATCGGAATGAACTCGTGTAGTCTTTTGTGGTGAATGTAGTCATTTATTGGGTTTTACTTGTGCAGAAATAACGAGCATGTTAATCAGTGCTCGTGAAGTATTGCAGCAATGTAGTAGGATGGTAGTACACGGTTTGAAGCACTGCATCAGTTTTTCTTGTTTTAATATGAGCATGAAGAGCAGTTTGAGATCAGTTGACAGTAGAAAGTTGTAATTGAATGTGTTTGTTTTCAGATCTCCAGACAGCTTTGTATGAGCTCTGTTGGCATGTGATCCAGGGCAATCTGAAGGTGGATATGGCTGCCAGTCTCCTGGCTGATGTTATGGTGAGTGCCCATGTCATCCAAACACTTCACTTGACTGTGACTGTCTCCTGAACCTGAAAGTCACCATGATTTAAAATGTTCAAGGATGTTTTATAACACGTTTGTGAGTAAAAGGCACATGGCTCAAGTGAATCGTGTTTAATTCTTAATGGAGGATTATCAAGTGCTGCTGGACTGATGCAGCACACAGTACAGCAAGATTCTGGAAGTAATCAAATTCTTGTGTAAACATTCAAGCCACCGGCGTAATCTGGTGGGGTAATGCTCAAATATCAATATTCCTCTTTACTTTTTTGCTTTTTCTTCTGCGCCATTTCAGAACTTCAGTAGGTCTACAAAAAGTAGGAAAGTAGAAAGACCTTAATTTGCATTACAACAACGTCACTTATAAGATTGAACAGAAAATCTGATAAAACTAAAACAGCCTCTAGACTTGAAGGTTGATGAGGTGATTTAAGTTATTCCATTTTAAGTTAAAAAAAAAACTATGCTATAACCAAACATTTGTTCCTCATCATGAAAGAATAGATTGATATTAACTCTTTCTTATTTAAGGAGATTTAATGGTGACATTATGTTTGGACAGATAGGATTCAGTTTTTGTGTCCCTGTGACTTAGTTACATTTACATTCGAAATAAATGAGCTAATTACTTGCATACATTCTCTTTTCTGTGGACCAAGACTGTAAATCTGGTTTTAATTCATTTTGAGAGAATATTTGGGGAGTTACTGCACAAATGTCAATGTGGAGGAACCGTAAAAACTGGATTACCAAATAATTATTTGGTGAAGCTGATATTCTCAATTTAAACACCATATCAGTTAGCTTGGCACAATCTTACATTAGTGTGAAAGTGCCTATTAGTCAGATATGGTGACCCACACCTGAAATGTGACCTCTGCATTTAACCCATCCAGTGAGTAGTGAACACACGCACAGCAAGTGGTGACCACACGTACACCGGAGCAGTGGGCAGCTATCACTGCAGCGCCCGGGAGCAAGTAGGGGTAAGGTGCCTTGCTCAAGAGCACCTCAGTCATCCTGAGCATAGAAACGGCAACCTTCTGGTCACGAGTCCCACTCTCTAACCATTAGGCCATATTATAAATAAAAGTCATTGTTCTGAATAATGTATATAGAATTAATTTGGGCAATCAGGGCTCCAGACTGCGACTAAAAATATTGATTTGCGAGTGATATTTTTGCACTGTATTTTTAAAAACAGTGTACCTAATACCAGCGGTAGAGAGAGAGATGGAGCTGTGCAGGTAAACATCACTACCCGACCCCAAGAGGTGCTCTAGCGACAGACACTAGAGGCTTTCCTCGTAAGAGCGCCCAACTCCCATGCCTTGTAACGGGAGCGCCAGCGCTCTGCTCTCCGTAAGGCAGCGTGGAATAAGCGCCTGCAGTTACCGGCAATAAACTCCATGGAATTCTGTGGATTTCTGCGCTTGTTATTGACAAATTTACAAACACTTCATGAGCGCATTACTATGATGCTCTGTTTGCTGTGACAGATTTTAGTGAGCTGAGGACAACATTGTGATATTTGAGACGTTTAATACGAAACTAACCACAGAGAAGTTCAGGGAACATAATTTGTATATTACTTGACACACCACTGGATCATTCAAATCCATTCAAAGCAAGAACAAACGACATGCGAATTCTCTTGTTAAGAGTTATTTGAAGTTATCTTTACATTGTGTTGTGAACATGCGGACAAATGTCATTATTACAAACTTAAATCAACATAATAACGTATTAACAACCCAACCCCCTTTCTTTTTGCTTTAAACTCAATAAACAAGAAAATGTTTCCTGTTTATAATACATTTATATGGTCTTGACATGCACCTTTTCTGTTGGGTCAAATGAATTCAGAGTACATATGTGGTCTGGTGTATTCAGAGTTTACACAGTGGTCTTAGCATCATTCAATAACAAAGCTTCTCGGCCTCTTATTAAATAAACAGAACCAAATTTGCTATCAACTGCATTCAAATAATTATACACAGGCAGCATTTTAAGACTATTTGAACACATTTACACACAATTATATTTGTGGACAAATGTAAACGGCACTATTGGCACTATTCCAAAGAATTCTGCAGATTTTCCCAAGAATTTTAGTGCAGAACTAACATTCTGTATGGCCTTGCTTATGAGGAAACGCAACTTATATAAAAATAATTTGTGTGAGCAAAACCTATGAGAGGGAAGATGTACATACAACACGATAACTGAAAGTACATCATTTAAAAATGTAAGTTCATGTTATGCGGCTCTTAAAAACATTTGTGGCCGATTTAGCAGATCAAAGCTCAAAAATCCATTCGGCACCTTCACGATTCAAATCCCAAGTGTGGAAACACTTTGGATTTGACACTTTACCGGGGAACACCAGCGCTAGATGTGACTTTAAGGATATGCAAACTCTGCCGTACGCTGATAGTATACTGTGGCAATACGACCAACTTGAGTGTTCACCTTGCTAGGCATCATCCAGAGCTGAATGTCGAGCTGAACGGCAAACAACCTACAGCAACTCAACGGACTCTGGATGTGACATTGAGTAAATTAAGAGCGCTTCAGAGGAAACAAAACGTATCACAGAGTCGATTGCTCTTTTATTTGCAGTCTGGAGTTTAAAATATTTTCAGGAGCTTTTTTATTTATTGTTATTTATTGGAGCAGCTTAACAGCACTTTATTTTGTTTTAGAGAGTATGTTTTTACTCATTTTGTGGCACATTTGACTGTTATATTCATGTGCAAGTTCAGGGTTTAGGTTCTTGAAAGTTTCATGGTTCAAGGTACTTTAAAATATACAATGTCTATGTGTATGCTCCTGAAATAAAAGTTCAGAAAGATGTGATGCATTGTTTTTGTTAATATGACTCATAATATACAGTCTCTTCAAGGGTATGATCAAATATTTTCCAATGGCTTTAATAAGCAAACATAAATCACAATAAATTGTAATATCGACTTGCAATAGTTATATAATCGCAATATATATATATATTGAGTCGGCACAAGTATCGGGATATTATTGAATTGGCAAATAAGTGTATTGTTACCCCATTCTAAGAATCATGTGAGGGAAGTCAATTTGATGAAGCGTCAAGGTGGCGTAACCACCATTCAAGGAGCAAGTTTGTTAATATTATGCTAGACATGTGATAGGAAACAAAACACAGAGAAGAACCCCTGCTGACACTAACTGCTGCATGCAAAGGTTAGAAACTCTTTCAAATCGTGAGATCATTTGACATTTTTAGGGTGTGTAAGCTCAAATTTAATTTGAAAGATGTGTTTGTGTAGGTGCCCATATATTTCAAATTAGATTGTAAATTGAAATGTCAAATAATGTAATCGGTTACAACATTGAACTTCTTTCACAAACTAGGGATGTGCACAAATGTTTGAATATTCGGGTTGCAATAACTATTCGAAAATTAAAAATGCTATTAGAATATTCTTATTTATCTTAAGAATAAAAACTGTCACCGCTACAGAAGACCTTTCACCGTGTCTACACCGGACGCGACAGGTGTGAAGCGACATGACAACCTGCTTGTTCTTAACGGGGTTGTTGCGTCTCGCAGTGTCGCATCCAGTGTGGACAATATTTGAAATTATAATGCGTTTCTAATGTCTTTTGTCGCATCGCGTCGGGTGTAGACACAGTGTTGTCACATCTTATTTACTGCTTCTTCACTTCGTCTGTATGATTTTATAATATGCAATATACAGAAAATCCTTAGATACATTTCTGTTCACTCCGATCGCAAGCTAGTTTAAATATTTTACATGTTTACACACCGGATGCCCAGATAATGCTCGGCTCTTATCACCATATTAAAATGTTTCCAAATTGGTGAGCCACAGAATTCGTTAACATCACTTACATTTAGCATAAAAATTAACAAGTTATGGTAATAAATTAATTATTCTTAATCATTTAATATAACGTTGGTAGAGCGTTTTTTTTTTATTCATTAGTTCGTTAAACACATAAAGTAATGCTAATTTCAACAACTTGAAACATGAAAATGTACATTTCACTGCAACTGATGTTAATGAATTTGTTCTTAGCATAAGACTAGTACATTTTTCCATACCTAAAAGCCAGAATTTTCTTTCTAAGAAGTTCAATAAGGGTCGTCGACTTCAAGTTACAGCCTGAAAATAAATAAAATGATTTCGCTCAGATGCTTTTTTTGTTTGTTTTAAAACGCGCTGTGATTCCTTGTTTACCTTAGACGAAATAAATTCATTACTTATTGATGCAAATGCAATGCAAAGCTGAATAAGACAGATACTGACCATGAACAAGAAAGAAAACAATATTTATATGTGGCACTATTCAGCAGGAATCTTCCTCAGATGACAGTCATGTAATAAAAAGGGAAATGGCTCCATCTTTGTTGCGGGGTATTTTTCAGGATCTCAACAGTCGGCAGGGATGTATCAAGCCGGTTTACTTTATTTATTATCGACATTATAAACTATGAAGCCAGATATTCTCATCAGATCTGGGTTTTGTTATCTGGAGTTAGAAGAGCAACGTGTTTTCTCCGCTGTCAGCTTGTTGAATAAACTTTCACAAGAGTAAAATAGACCTATATGCTTGTTTTTCTTATCAAGAACATGCAAGACAAAAAACTGTCAGTATACATTGGGTTTTGTTCTGCATGTTTTCTTTTTGTATTATAGCGTTCCGTACGGTTTAAATGCAGTTTTTATGTATTTTTCTATTTTGAACGTTTTTCCTATATACAGGATATAATATTAATGCGAAGGGTTATCCCATTTTTCAACATGCCTGTGCAGTGTTGGTTCATTCTAGCAAACTGTGAGTGACGTCAGTGGACTGTTCCAAGATGGCCGACACGTCTACTTGCCTGGAGCGCTTGAATGTGGCATCTAGTTATTTATATCTATGTTGTGAAGTAGTGTTGGTTATGTCTCTCTAAGGTGCGAGGTTTGCCGTCTCAATAAGATGTTCTTTAAAGTTTCAGATCAGATAATATGTATTTTTGATCCAGTGAGCGTGGACACAGAATCAGTGCACAGATTGTGACATGATGAAACTAGGCTTCTGCTGAAATGACAGATCATCCACTTCCCCACACATACTCTGTGTTCTTCATCCTCCTCTGGTGAACTTTGTGACAGATTCTGTATGCGAGGTCTTATTGAAAGTGATTGTTGATTTCTTTTTTTCAGGATCTGCGGGATGATCTGCCATCTATTTTAGCTGATGTTTTCAGTATATTAGGTAAGTGTTTCTTTGCCTCTGATTTTTTGTGCTTGTAGTGCAGATTAAAGGATGCGTGCCTGACAGTTTTTAGTATCATCTCATTTGTCTTGGTGAAGCAGGGACGGCATGTGTTTGTATTGAGAGATGGTTTTGTGAGCCGCATGAATGAACATGCTTATTAAACTGCAGTCATATGTCCACATAGATTGCTCCACTGACAGATGTTTGCATAAATCAGCTGCTGAATAGAAAGAGTTGAGCTGAAACCCGCACACTGTGGTTTACTCATGCTGACATGTTCAATGTTCTATGTATATACTGAAGCTGAGATCAAATGGACCTTAAATGTGTAAAAAGAAAAGATGAGTCACAAGTCCAATGTAATGGTCTTTAGACAGGGAATGTCCTCTCCTCTAATATGAGCGGTCACAGACAAGCAATGGCCAGAAGCACATTATGTGGCTCGGACTTAACTGAAAGCTATTTTGGAAAAAGGACAAGACCTTAACAAACAATGATAGACACACGAGAGAAATTGCATTTGGTGAAACATGTTGAAGTGTCTTTAAAGCCATACAGTACACCCAGCCCTGTCAAATAAACCGTGAGTTGGTGGTATTGCTGCAGTGAGTGTCAGGAAGTCCTGTGATTATATAGATGTTTGGATAAACCACATTGATTTCTAAGA
Source organism: Triplophysa siluroides (assembly GCA_006030095.1). Lineage (NCBI taxonomy): Eukaryota > Metazoa > Chordata > Actinopteri > Cypriniformes > Nemacheilidae > Triplophysa > Triplophysa siluroides. The sequence continues at coordinate 259,594 of VCII01000308.1, forward strand.
ATTTCATAGTTATAGTAGTAATTGAACTGTTGAGTGCACGTCATTTTTCACTTGCTGTTTTCATGTTTGAAGGTGTACAAAGACCAGTCATTGATTTTTCTCATCATTCAGTTACAATATGAATGTTTTAAATCTCAAATGATATCAAGGTGTGTTTTGCTCCCCTTGACTCTGTTGTTGTCATTTCAGTGGCTTGATTGACATGAGCAGATATGTTCAGATCTACACTGATTGTCTTTTTCCAGATATTGAGACGGGCTGTCTGGAGGAGAAACTTAAGCGTGATCACTTTACCCAGCTGGTGGGAGCATGTCTGGTGAGTAGAATGCTCACGTCTGTGGATTTCTCTTTACGACCACCAGGTGGCACTGTTGTACTGCGAGACTCCATGCGGACGAAGAACAGCTCCTCTGGTGTATAATTATGTGTGTGTGTGTGTATACGTAAGTGGGTGGCCCGATCCCCTGACTCTGAAGATTAGCTGCATTAGAGTATCGAGTGACCCAAATTCTGTCCTCTGGTGAAAAATGAAAGTCCGCTCACAGAGGGCCACGAACGAACCTCCAGCACCGCTCAGAATGAGAACAGCCTTCACACGTTAACCTCAAAGCAGAGCGTCTGTCTGGTGAAGAGAGTGTGTAATGGCGGTGGAGGGTGACTCATAAAGACCTGCAGTGTCTCTTATTTTCATTGAAATCACTGTAAGCTGCATTATTATGCAAATACAAGCTTGTTATGCAGTGTCATTAGTGGCTTATGTAAGTCTAGCTGAAGGAGGTTTGACGTGGGCTGTGCAGCACTAAAATAATTCTCCTACATTTGTTGAATTTATTCCTTTCTAAGCTGCGTAATAGAACTCGTCTGTTTGTTATAAGTGATTGTTGTTGTGTTTTTCTATCGGTTTCTGTAGTTCTGTATTCCTGATAGCGTGTTGAAGGAGAGGTTGGATCCAGAAACACTGGAGTCTCTGGGTTTGATCAAACAGGCACAGCAGTTTAACCAGAAGATTGTCAAAATTAAGACCAAACTATTGTGAGTTACATCGCATTCCATACTCGCAACATAATGCACTTATCTTTCCTTGAATCTGTCTGAAATGTGAAGCTGCTTCATCTCTGAATGTTTCTGATGACACTGTAAGTGAAATGAAGGTTACAGCATCATTTCATCAACACGATCATGTTCCAGTCAATGAATTGCTTTGGTATTCTCTTACTGAATGTTAACCTGATTGAGTTCATCTCTCACTGTGTAGTTACAAACAGCAGAAGTTTAATTTGTTGCGGGAGGAGAATGAAGGTTACGCTAAGCTGATCACTGAACTCGGTCAGGATCTTTCCAGCAATCTCACCAGTCTCCTCGTCCTTGAGAACATCAAGTCTTTAATAGGTGGGTGTTCTTTCACCTCTGTACACTGTAAACGTAAAGAAAATCTAATTAGACTCTGTCTAGAAAAACACTAACAATGAACATGAGTCCAACTCAAATGATATTTTGTTTGATTGCACACATTTTGCATAACTTCATTGAAAATGACACAAAACTTGATGTGTCTTCCATATGATGTGTGTCGTGTTAAATCTTAGGTGTGCTGTTTACAGAAGTCATGTCACTCGGCGGTAGGGCTGTGACGTGGCAGTTTTTTACCACCTCTGTGGTAATGGACAAATCAACCGTGGTGGTTGAGAAATATATATTATTCATATTATTATATTTGCGTGTAGCAACCACATGAGGAGTGATGATAAATATATGACTTATTTAAATACTTGAAATAGTTAAATACTTCAAATTGAAATATGATATCTGAAATAAATGAGGATGAAACATGCGTTCATGTTTAATCAATGAAACGACACACTACAGCAAATAATACATTTAAATAAATCATTTGAGTTTTCATTATTTACAGTGCAGTGGCAGAGCTGCGTGACGACCCACGGCCGTTTTCTATTTTAGAAACAGTTTCTATTTCTGCAACGTCGCGGCTGACAGCTCCGCCCACACAAAGATCTCATTCGATGGAAATTCTGCACCTCATGAATATTTATCGCAAACGTGGATAAGGACAGGCTATATACTAGGGCTGCAACAAACGATTATTTTGATAATCGACTAATCTAACGATTATTAGAACGATTATTCGACTAATCATTGATTATTTTCACAGATTAATCGGGAGGTTTTGGTCGATTATTCAGTTCTTGCAATTCATTAAAATGTAGAGTTTGACCTATTTTAACTAATAAATAAAACAAAGACATTATTTCAGCTGTTTGATTTCTAAACTTTCAATTTTTTTCAAAAATTCTGTTTGATTCAATATCAATTTATTTGAATATATAAAGTAGGTTCTTGGAGTACATACTGATTAAAAATGTATAGCTTGAATGCACTGTCAGTCGCTTTCGACAGAAGTGTCTACTAAAAAATTGTATTAAGGAAAATCTCAACTAATGATGTAAAAACATATACAGGGAACCAAGTCAGTACATCAACATACCATTAAACGTTAAAATTATACAAATTATTTATAGCCAATACAACTGCATTTACTAAAGATTTTAAAATAATCATATTTAATAATAACTTATGATCACTTACATAATTTATTTAAGATAAATATAGGCTTTTATACCCCAGCTGGAATAAACAATAGAAACCCAAAATAACCCATGAAAAGAAATTCTAATGGTTTCCATTGAAATATTATAATTTACAAACCATAAACTTGAATCATTAAAACCGTAACAAAACTCATTTTTTGTAGTGTTTTTTTTGGGCCTTACTCCCACTATTAGAATTCATCACGTACCATTAGACATTAGACCATTATAGTTTCCATTAAAACCAATTCATTTACCATAATCCACAACATTTTCTATGGTCATTTTGGGCAGGGTTTTATTGTTTATTCAGCCGGGACGTTTATGCAGGTACACATGGAGCATTTTAAATGAATAAATAGAACATTTAAATAGAACATGTTTTCGGGGGGTCAAGAGAGTGTTTGCGGTATATTTCCTCCTCCCTCACTGCAAAACGTTCGCTCTGTGACTCTGGATGCATTTTAAATTCACAGTAAGGATGCACCCCTGTCACGTACACACTTGCGTTTCAATAAACCGACGGATGGTGGGTTAATGTGTTGTATGCTAGGTGAAATAGACGTGAGATGCAAAAATCTCTCTACGGCAATCGTAACAGAGCGCTCTGCTAGGTCAGCTAGCATTGGCAAGCAGTATATTCTTCTATTGCGTTAATGCGTTGCCTCGTGAAGGGTAGTCGCGCTACAGCGCCCCACAGGTCAAACCACGTAACTGCGGGCCCTCAAATCACATCATGTGAAATCAAACGACTACTCGACAACACAATTATTTGTCGACAATTTCTTATTGTCGACGTTGTCGATAATGTCGACTAATCGTTGCAGCCCTACTATATACGTTTGATAACATGCGTTTAGATTCTCATATTATAGTACAGCGTCTGGTGTGGCATTACTGAAGTCAGCTGCAGCGTGAGAGGGGGCGTGAACAGAGAAAAACTGTTCTGATTGTTGCGTCCCGTTCCTTTTTCGCGTTCGAATGGACAAACAAATTGCTTATCGCAGGAATCTCAGCGCATCACGTTCGGTTAGGATGTGGTGTTAGACAAATTTAAAAATACTATTTGAGTTAGCGCATTTTGAAGGGTGATGGAAACGCTGCTATTGTTCCATTGGGCAAGAGTATTTTAAAGGACCACATTATGAGAGACAGTGCTGCTCTCTCCAGAGTTGACATATCGAGAGCTCTGCTCTTCAAAGGGAGTAGATTTAGATTTGCCCTAAACTTTATCATAATTGCTTGTAACACAAATCAACCATTCATAATTAGCCTTAGGACCAGAGGTATCTGTTTAATTTATTTAGAATTTCTAATTCTATTAATTGTTATTTACATTTCAATGTCCAAATATTTTAACAATAGCCCTTTGTTCTTTAAAGTCTGCATGAAATTTTAAAAGATCATTCTATTTGTTTTACAGTGTTGAAGTATTTATTATAAATTATTTATCGGTGCACATCATTATCTCTTAAAAGTTAATTTGCACCTGCAATCTTTAATCAAAACATTAAGCTCCCACCCCCCCTGTAAAGACATCTCTTCACTTCTGGTCAATGGTGTGAGGAGAGGGCAGGGCTGCAATGACTGACAGATCAGCCAGCAAACTGGCGTTTTAAATCTTTCACCTTTTAACGATCCAATCATTTGTCAGTGGATGAAATCAAGTCCTGCCCTATATTTTGTCTCTCCTTTTAAAAGTCATTTCACTCTGTTACATGTCACGATACAGAAAAAAGACGACCGCTACTTCCCTTGCATGCCAACTTTAAAAGGGTGTACTTGCATTATTATATTATCATGTTGTTATCAATGGCATAAAATGACAATAATATCGACCATCGCAAAAATTTCTCATGCAACATATCGACAAAACAAAAGAAAAAGTTGTCAGGCGACAGACCTACTCATGAATGTGAACTGGGACAGCGAGCCCAGAACAAAAGTGAACTCCAGAGACTGGCTGGCATGTGTGTTTGAACATGTGTTGAGATCTTGATGTGATGTGTCCTTAGGATGTTTTAACCTGGACCCGAACCGTGTGCTAGACATCATCTTAGAAGTGTACGAGTGTCGCTCTGACCAAGATGAGTTCTTCATCCCCCTCATCAAATCCTACATGTGTGAACATCAGACCCTCTGCCACATGCTTGGATTCAAGTTCAAGTTCCATCAGGTGCGTTATTGTTACCGACACATCTTCAGTACTGCAGACTTCTGCAACCGTTAGAATGGCTATAATGCTCGTGGAGGCTGATGGTGTTAATGTTGTGTGTTCAGGAACCCAATGGAGAAACGCCATGTTCTCTGTACCACATCGCTGCGGCTCTTCTTCAACACAACCTCATCTCTCTTGAAGATCTCTATGTTCATGTGAGTTCATGTTTACCCTCGTTTGTGTGTGCTTTACGTGTGTGACGTCTGTCTGAAGACAAGTGATTATTTGATATCACAACAGCATGGAGCTGAACGTCTCTTTTATCCAAACATGATCTTATCCCAGTTGTGTTGTATCCTAATGTGTTGTGATCTTGAAGATCTTCATTACTGTATGCCACATAAAATGACATCTATCATCTGTTAAAAGATGGAATGGACTGATGTGGGAATATCAAATTGTGATGTTATCGTTTATAGTTATTAATGTTAGATAAGCGTTTGATGTATCTGCTGACTGTCATTTTGTCTGAAAGTGTAAGCCTCCCCATTCGACTACTGATACAGTGATGTGAAAATGTGCCTGTACTCGTAATGGGAAATATAAATGTCTCTACGCTCGTGTCTGCGTTTGGTCTACGTACAGATGTCCATAATCAAAGTGACTGTGGCCAGTTCAAAACACAACATTAAGAGATGGTCCTCTGCTGCTCATTGAGTCAGTTCACCGGCTGTCTGAAATCACCCGCTGCAGATGCTCCTGCATCAGATTACCATTCTTACTCATTCGTGACACTTGACTTGTCAACTCTTCACTCGATGCAGCCGATTCACTGAACTGAACTTTTGTCTTGTGTTCCAGCTCCTCCCAGTGGACTCCAGCATTGTGGAAGAGCACAAGAGAGAGATCCTGGAGGCCAAACAGATCGCCCGCAAACTCACCATGGTGGTCGTCCCTTCTGAGAAGACGGATGACAAGGACAAAGAGAAAGAAAAGGAGGATGAGAAGAACGAGAAGGTAGCGCATCTCAGTTGTGCTGGAATGAATAAACATGTAATGACATATGCGTGATCATTGATTCACGATCTGCGGGTGCTGTGGTGTGTTATTAAAGTGTTTACCAAGCTTGCCCACATAACAGGAATATCTTCACTCTTTTTGACAGTTTGTAAGAAATTGACTGAAACTAAGTCAATTATTTTCTGACTAGCTATAGACGGTTTCAAAGCAACAACATAAACAAGCATTGTGGCCCAGACTTTACTTCTGGTAAACATACACAAGAGTCCCTGTAGATTATTTCTGAAAACAAGCCAAAGAAACATGTCAATTACTTTACTGGCTAGACATCCTTTAAAGTTGCTAACTATTGTTTTGTGTTGCCGGTAGAAGAACCGCTACTTGGCTTAACTGAAATGCAACAAAGTTACACGACCCATTCAACAAAGTGTTTATTTGATCAAATGAGTATACAACCAGAGGTGTACGTTGACTTTTTTTGCACACAGCACCGGTGCTACACAGGTTTAGTTTTGTAGCACAGACCAAACAGTTAAAGTATAAAACATCCAGTATAAATGTCTGTTATCATCTTTGAAAAAAATTAATCGCATCCAGAATAAAAGTTTGTGTTTACATAATATATATCCGTGTGCTGTGCATAATAATTTTGTATTTATTAACACATACACATCCATGCATACATTTAAGAAATATCTAAAAATGATTAAACATTTATATATCATTTCAATTGTTGGTAAATATAAATAAATACATGTAAATATTTCCTAAACATGTATACATGTGTAAGTGTTTGTATTTATAAAAACATAATATGCACAGTTCATAGACATATATTATGTAAACACAAACTTTTATTCTGGATGCGATTAATCGCGATTCATCTTTTGACAGCCCTAATGTTAATATAATGTAAATATATGAAGAGTTTGGTTCCAAAATGAGAACTAATTTAACATTTTTATTAAAAAATCATGTTTTTTTACGTGCATTCCAATTAATATCAACTGCTATTGTTTTGTTTTGATTTAAGCCATAATAACCACAAAATACAGTTAACTAACACAAGAAAAACATGAGAACATAATAAAAAACATCTCATTTTGGAACTCTTCATATAAAAATTCAAATCTAAACGGTTCTATTATTTGCCACTCTTGTGTCCAATGAAAAATCCAGATTTTGTAGATTGTCTGTGGGGTGAATTAAGTATGACATTAGTAAGAAACAGCACGTGTGTGTGGTGTGTGTGTCTCTGAAGATGAGATCCCGGCAGCACAGATACTGAATGTAAGAGTCTATAATGATGGCGTATGTGAAGGTGTGTCCTCCTCTCCTATAATCCGTCTGTCTCTCTCTCTCATGTCAGCCTCCTGATAATCAGAAGCTGGGGCTGCTGGAGGCTCTGCTGCGGATCGGCGACTGGCAGCACGCTCAGAGCGTCATGGATCAGATGCCAGCTTTCTATGCCACCTCCCACAAGACCATCGCCATCGCTCTGTGCCAGCTGCTGCACTACAGCGTGGAGCCGCTGTACCGCAGGTACACACCGCACAAGGGGTCATCTCTGCACGGGACACTGACTGGGAATAAATAACCGGCAGATGTATGTTAGCGTAACAAAATATTATACCGAGAGATGGCTGTCTGTCATGTCTCTGCTCGACAGGCACGTGACCCACCTTTGACAACGTTTTCTGTATGTCCAAGTAATGCGTCTGTGCCAACATAACTTCTGCTACGTTAGTGTAACTTGACCCGTTAAATGCAACACATTTCATTCTGAAAACATAATTTATCTTGACTGTGTAATATTGGAGATGCATGTTTTTACATTTAAGACCTCTTCATCACACATGTCTGTTGCTTGGAAACAACAGGAGGAGGGAGGGAGCGTCTGTCTCTTGCTTTCTAAAAATGTAGAACGGAGATGATCACACGGTTCTATTTGGGGAAGAAATGAGCATAAAATGTAATTGAATGGCTATGGCAGTTCCAAATTTCACTCGGGCAGCCGCTGAGAAATCATCGCAAAGATCTGAGGATGGCGAGACGTCACCTGTTGCCCGCCTCATAAAGTGATCATGACAGAGTCCACATGAGACGTGCTTTGAAGCGTATTGTCAGGCTCCGGCGCTGGGGTAGAAAGCACAGGTGAAACTCAGTTGTTCTGACAGAGCTCTTTGAACTTCATGTGTTTGTAGGGCTGGGGTTCCCAAAGGTGCCAAAGGCAGTTTGATGAAACCGCTGTGGAACAAACGGGCACTGCGGCCGGCCGAGACCTTCCAAGACTTATCCAGAGACGTCTTCTCCATGCTGTGCTACCTGGGTCCTCATCTGTCCCATGACCCCATACTGTTTGCCAAGATCGTTCGACTGGGCAAGAGTTTCATGAAAGAGGTAAACACTGACACGAGGGCTGAGTGATACAGCTCCGAAACAATACAGATGTGTTTCCATACACTTATTTGAATGCGCACTTTGGAATTTTGCATAAAGAAACGCTGGAGGGAAACGCCAAGATGGCTATAAAAACTCGCTCAATTGAGTCAAAATCAGTTTTATCTGATGAGAAGAAATGTGCATTAATCACGATGGAAACGCATTAACTTGGTCATTTTCTTGATGTGCATCAAAGTCGTCATGTGACTTTGCCTCATGGATGGCCTTGACCAACCAGCGCACGGTGCAGTGGTGCTGTACAGCATCAGGAATGTTGTTCTGAAATGCTTCAGTCAAAGTATGTTGCTGATTCGGCATTACATTACATAAGTGTTATACGACTGCGTACTAAAGTGGTGTGATTGTGCGCTTCAGGGACCACCCTAGAATGATCACACCGGTGTGAAAGGGTTAAAAGGGAATAATGTCCTGGGTTAGATTCCCGTCTTGTGGTCCTTCCTCGAACCCACTTCGCTCCTGTCCCCTCTCTCACTTATCTACAGTAAAGCAAATATGCCAAAAAGAAGTCATGGTGACATTGAAATAACAAGCACAGCTTATGCGAAATAACAAACTGAAAATAGGTGAGTTTTGAGTAATGTTTGTAATATAATGTATATGAATAAACATGAAGTGAGCAGTAGGACCTCTTGTTAATGAATGAAACCCTGTATATGTTCTGAGTGCATTGTGCCTCACTGCACGAGTGTTTCAAATCATTTCTCATTATACGGCAATGGAGGCGACACACGAGCAGAGGAAGTCAGAAGCCATCTGACGGCACAAAACTGTTCAAGCTCCTTTTTAATGTCTTAGCATTTTGATACGGTTTCAGGTCAAATCTGTGTCTGATAAGTTCATAACTATCTATAAAGATTTTACATTTACATTTAGTCATTTAGCAGACGCTTTTATCCAAAGGGACTTACAAATGGGGTAAACCATGGAAGCAATAGGAACAACATAAGGACAAAAACAACAACAAGTGCAGTAAAACCGGTTTCACAAAGCCTACCACGGTACACAGAGCTAAGGTTTTTTTATTATTTTTATATAGAAACCGTAGAAAAGAGATCAAAGTTTGAACTGATCGGTCAGGTGCTGACGGAAGAGATGTTTTATTAGGAAGATTAGGGTTGTGAATGGATTGTGAAATCCTTTAGAACAGGGATCTCCAACCCTGCTCCTGGTGAGCTACCATCCTGCAAACTGCAGCTCCAACCCTGCTTCAGCACACCTGTCTGTAATTATCCAGCAACCCTGAACATCTTGATTAGATGGTCCAGGTGTGTTGGATTGGGGTTGGAGCTGAAATCTTCAGGACAGTAGCTCACCGTTGGAGACCCCTGCTTTAGAATGACTATAGTTTATTCCTAACCATACTTTTGATTTAATGAGGACATTTTATAGTTAAAAGAGTTTCATAAACAATAATCACTGTTAGGACAGCTCAATTTTTATATTTCATGAATAAATAAGAAGCTTAGACGTCAACCGGTTTCGTTCCAATTATTTTCATCAGTATTGGGTTCATGGGCTACTTTTAACACTGTGTGTGTTTGAGGAGCAGTTTTGACCCAGAAAAACCCCTGGGTAACTGTACGAGATGTTTATTGGTAGTGCCGTCCGTAACATCTCTTAGATTGATGCTGACAGGATGATTTATGCCTTCATTCTGCTCTAGAGTCAATGTTGTTTTCACAGGTCTTACTGTAGTGCTGTCACACTCTTTTGAGATTTAGTTGAATGGATCTGTTCATACTATGGTGTATCAGTTGTGTACAGCGTTGTCTTTTCTGGTGGTATGTTGGTTGTATAAAGGGCTGGTCTTATCGTATATCGCCGATGTCTCGCAACTATCCCAATGTCGATTACAACAGACAGATACCAGACGATAATTGATAATAATGAAAAATACGCATTATAATATTATCATGCGACATGGGCTTTAGCCTGAACGTTCATGTTCATAGCACAGGCAGTCAGTAACAGTGACAGAATTTTGGAAACGCTGTTTGTTGTGTCAGTTGAATGTGCTGCTGTTTTCTGCCGGTCACTGCACAAATTGACAGCGAGAAAGACGAGCTGCGTCGGCAAAGCAAAACCTCACGCTCGCGGGGCTGTACCGCCAACATTTTTCTACTGCATAAAAGCTATGATTTATCTACACGCTTGACCTGATGAAAGAAGTCACTGCAACACTGGTTTGTGCGCGCGGCACGCCTGTGTGTGTGTGTGTTTAGAACTTGGCGGGTCCAGAACGAATTCCCTCCCGGTCTGTATCCGCAGATTGATTGGCGCATGACATCGGTACGTTGATCGTCTGTGCAATGTTGCATGAAGTCGAACAAACCTGATATTATCGGATATTGGGATGATTTTTAAGACGATTATCGATTAAAAATGTGTAAACCCATCGCCCAGCCCTAGTTGTATATCAGCTATGAACTCTACAGTCTCATGCTTTTGTTGTGCTGTTCGTGTGTATTGATATGCATTTGACACATGTCCTCTCTCTCTCCCTCACACACACAGTTCCAAAGTGAAAGCAGTCAGGACAACAAAAACAAAATGGTGAGTCATGGAAAAGACAAGTTAGATCTGGAGAGTTTAAAGGCATAGTTCACCCAAAAAGAAAATCATTTACTCCATTTCAATTTCAAGGTACTTGGCAAGTTGGCTTGATTGCGTGTTCTTACAATATTGCCAAAGCATTGAACATATAACAAAAGACATACAATAAGTACAAACATTAGAGTCAAATTAAACTAAGGTGCTGAGTAAGGCATACATATAGAATGAAATATCTAATAAAGTATATGCAAGTAGACAGATGAAACACTATCAAAAGTAGAGTTCAGGCAGAATGTGATCAAAGTAAAGAGTGGATATGTGCATTGATTGTAGCAGATGAAGGAAGTAGTTTGTGCAGCTGATGTATGAATGTAGCAGCAGCTGATGTGTGTCTCTTCTCCTCCAGTAACATTCACTCCCCTCTTGTCATTTCAAACCTGAATGACTTTATTTCTTATGCAGAACACCAAAGAAGATATTTTGAAGAATGTTGGTAACCACACAACGGCAGTACCCAATCACTTCTCTTGTGTAGACACAAAACCAATGCAAGTCAATGGGCACCTCCATTGTTCGCTCACCAACATTCTTCTTTTGTGTTCTACAGAAGAAAGAAACTTCTACAGGTTTGAAATGACAAGAGGGGGAATAAATAATGACAGATTTCACATTTTCACGTGAACTATTACTTGAAATCTCATAGTGGAATTGTAAAGTATTCATGAAGTGATGATGGTAGAACTTGTTGTGATACCAGTGGAGTAATATTGTAGACCCCAGCCTGTGTTTGTCTCAATATGACGTGTTGTGTGTGTGTGTGTGTGTGGTGTGTGTGTTTGTTAGGACCCTCTGCTCAGCTGTTTTCTCAGTATTGCTGATCAGGTGTTGTTGCCGTCTCTGTCGCTCATGGAGTGCAATGCCTGCATGTCAGAGGAGATCTGGGGCTTCTTCAAACTCTTCCCCTATAACTACAGGTATGGTCTGCTAAATGAGCTTCATATGATGGTTTCACATAGAAGAACTTCTGTCACATCACATTCATTGCTTCTCAAGACTTCTCAAGCACTCGGTCACATACACATTTAAAACATTACCCAAAACACGAGTGTAGATCATCCCCTCACCTTCATGTCATTCTAATCTCAATCCTTTCTCAAAAGACAAAAGGCTCATCATTGGGTACATAAAGAATGTGCTGTCATCAGCCTGATGTTAAACCTGTGGCCTGCACTGTAATCCTCAGAGCACATTAAAGCGAGTCAAAGGATGCCTTCAAGCCATAACATCAACAGTTAAACATGATGGGGATGTGTAAGTTTATGGGCTGTTATATCATGGGAGCCGTTATATGAAATGATTGAGCTGGATGCTCATATACCAGCTGAGGTTTTTACTGCTACACTAGATCTCTGATCCCTCATCATACTCTCATTCACAAACACATCTAAACACATGAACTGTGTTCACATCGGTTTAAACATGAATCTTTATGTGTCTGAAGGTATCGGCTGTATGGACAGTGGAAGAATGAGACTTATGGCAATCATCCGCTCCTGGTTAAGATCAAGGCTCAGACGGTGGACAGAGCAAAATACATCATGAAGTAAGTTTACAGTTGATCTCACTCAGATTGTGGCATTTAAAGGGGAACTCAATGTAATGAACTTCACAATGCAAATGAAGATTTTTATGAGGTTCGGGAGCTTTCTGACTCCCGCCAGTGGACTGCAACGCAACTGACATTCTGCGCTTTGAAAGTAATTTGAGAATAGCATGTTGTGCGTTCTCTCTTCCTTCATCGTTTGCTTGCTTCGTCACCTTTGTTTTTTCTCATGCACTGGTTCGCTACTTCTGAACACATTGCAGCCGGATGGGGACTTCCTTTAGAACGCAGTCGTGGACATTTGTAAAGCATATACATATATATATGCAGTGAGGGAAATAATTATTTCATCCCCTGCTGATTTTGTTAGTTTGCCTGCTTACAAAGAAATGAAGGGTCTGTCATTTTTTAGGAAGGTTTATTTGAACTGATAGAAACCGAATATCAACCCAAAAATCAGGGGAAAAATGTATATAAAAGTTATAAATTGATTTGCATTTCAGTCAGTGAAATAAGCATGTGATCCCCTATCAACCGGCAATCATTCTGGCTCCACAGATTGGTTATGTGCCTATATGGACCAAAGATTAGTCCTGTCACTTTAAGAAAGTACTCCTAAGTCACCTTGTTATGTATATAAAGAATCTGTATCTTCCATTTCAACCTCTCGTGGTCCAGACCAAATAGGTTTGGGTGACTTGGTGAGAAGGAGACAACTGTTGGTGCGATTATTTTGAAAATACTTATCAATTGCCCTTGGTCTGGAGCTCCCTGCAAGATTTCCCCAATGGAGTAAAGATGATCATGAGAAAGGTTAAAGATCAGCCCAGAACCACACCACACGCATGTTCATGATTTCAAGACAGTTGGGACCACAGTTAGCAAGCAAACCATTGATAACACGCTATGACACAATAGATTGAAATCCTGAAGCACCCACAAGGTCCTCCTGCCCAAGAAGACCCGTCTGGTTCGTCTGAAGGTTGACGATGAACATCAAGATGATTCAGACAAGGTTTGGAAAAAGTGCTTCGAGACCAAAATTGACTCCTGTTTTTGGAGGGAGAGAAATGGTGAATATGACCCCCAAGAACACCGTCCCCATCGCATTAAGGGGCTGAGGGACGGCCCATGTACCCTAAAGAACCTCCTCGCCTAACTAGATCACTGAAGATGGGTGGTGGATGTGCCTTCAACATGACAAAGACCCAAAGCATATTGCCACGGCAACCAAAGAGTTTTTTTGATATTCTGTCTCTATCAGTTAAAATAAACCTACCATAAAAATGACAGCACCTCCTTTTCTTAGTAAGCAGGCCAAATTACAAAACAGCAGGGGATCAAATCATTATTTCCCTCAGTGCATTATGCCAGTTTTCTCAGATTGATGTAATTGTTACATATATAATATCCTTTGCGACCGCTACAGTCTTTAAGTCAGATATTAAACCCGTGTCACAATCATCATTAGAGATCTGCCAGAGACTGTTTAATAGTATGTTTTATCGTTCATCAGCTGAGAGTGATCCTTATCATTCTCTTTATCGTTATAGTTGTGATGTGAACCCCGCTATTCTCCTAAACGAAGATCAATCTTTACAACTTTTTATAGTTATCGTGATAATGTGAACAGCCCTTAACAGTTGTCTTGTCTGCCATCTTGAGTGGATGTATTTTGTTGAGCTTGGTGCAGTGTTTCCTGAGATCGCTTGATGAAAGAGACATGTCTTAAATCGTGCCCAGGTATCTAAAGGGGATGGGTAAATCTAAATACCTTCTGAAAGGACATGAATGTGAAAGGCAGCTCAGTGTCTTCTGGAGGGAGTGTTAGTGCTCAATACTAAACAGTGCTGAAGAGAACGGCACTGCTGTGTGTGCATACAGATGAGCTGTTTGACGTGAGCTCCAAAGATCACTGCATCACATCCTTTGCTTTCTATTCAACTCTGTTGAATAAATGATGATATTTTGGCAGATAATTGGATGGAGAGAGCTCGAGTCGAAGTTAAACACATCAAAAGTGTTCAGGGTGAAAGAGAGGCAAGCTCAAGGTCGCCTGTCAAATGAGCATGTGCATGTTCTTGCATGTGTCAGACCCATCTCGACTGTTTAGCCTTTCTCATAGGATGCTGTTTGTGCCGAGTGCTTTTGTGGTTTTCAAGCTTATGAATGTCACGTGACTTCACCCTGAGATTGGCATTTTGATTTTTTTCGATTATGTTTGAACACTTTCTGTGTGTTATGCATTTATTCAGTGTTTTCATTTATGCAGAAGAGTATGTGTGTGTTGCGTGAGCAGTATTTTCTGCTAACTGAGTCACTCACTGCTGAGCCGTCCACGGCTGGTGCTATTTCTCCTCGGTTAGCTTGCTGTTTGCAATAACACACATGCAGTTCAGAGATGTGAAGGACTCTACCCATGTCTGCCAGTCCTTATGTTGGTGTCTGATGAAGGGAATAGTTAACATCTAATGTTAGTATGTAAATACTGTAGAGCAGCATGCGTTCACTTTCAGACTTATATTTGAAAGTGCTGCTGGCACATACTGACGTTTACAGTATTAATTATTCTTTTTAGCTGTCTAAAAAATGACTTTGGTGACTTGAGGTAATCTATATCTGTGCCCACATTAACAGGTTTGAGCATTCTCACTGCACACAGATACAGTGTCCGTGCATTGCAGGGTTGATGCAGTGCAGCCGTGCAGTGATTGTTTCCACACCTGTGCTGCATGCGCTGAATTAAAGCCATAGCGCATGCTTTTTGGTCAAAATGAAAACCATTGACATTGAATACTTAGTGATGTACTCATACAACCATAGAATTAAAGTATACTACTGATCTCAGCATAAAGTATAAAACTATAAAGGCCACATGAAAAATGCAGGAGTGTCCTTGAGTATTCATTTTAGTAAAGTAAAAAATGCTATAGTTTCTAGGGATTTAACTAAAGTCTGCTATAATAAATACTAAAGTATAATACAGAATGTTTTCACGTTAGAGGAGTTCCAAGATACCTCACGAATATTTTCTTATGTTGAGTTAACTACATAGTTTAAGTGTATGGAGAAGAGGCTTCGGTACAGAAAGTGATAATCATGTGACAATGATTGAATCTGTGTGTCGAAAGCAAAAGCTGTGAGGAGGTGATGCAGCTGATGCAGATGCGTGTAGAGAGCATGTGAGCTGTGTGGAGGTGATGCAGATGCGTGTGAGCTGTGAGGAGGTGATGCAGATGCGTGTAGAGAGCGTGTGAGCTGTGAGGAGGTGATGCAGATGCGTGTTGAGAGCGTGTGAGAGGTGATGCAGATGCGTGTTGAGAGCGTGTGAGCTGTGAGGAGGTGATGCAGATGCGTGTAGAGAGCGTGTGAGCTGTGAGGAGGTGATGCAGATGCGTGTTGAGAGCGTGTGAGCTGTGAGGAGGTGATGCAGATGCGTGTGAGAGTGTGTGAGCTGTGAGGAGGATGCAGATGCAGGAGGTGATGCAGATGTGTTGAGAGCGTGTGAGCTGTGAGGAGGTGATGCAGATGCGTGTGAGAGCGTGTGAGCTGTGTGGAGGTGATGCAGATGCGTGTAGAGAGTGTGTGAGCTGTGAGGAGGTGATGCAGATGCGTGTTGAGAGCGTGTGAGCTGTGAGGAGGTGATGCAGATGCGTGTAGAGAGTGTGTGAGCTGTGAGGAGGTGATGCAGATGCGTGTGAGCTGTGAGGAGGTGATGCAGATGCGTGTTGAGAGCGTGTGAGCTGTGAGGAGGTGATGCAGATGCGTGTTGAGAGCGTGTGAGCTGTGAGGAGGTGATGCAGATGCGTGTAGAGAGCGTGTGAGCTGTGAGGAGGTGATGCAGATGCGTGTTGAGAGCGTGTGAGCTGAGGAGAGCAGATGCGTGTTGAGAGCGTGTGAGCTGTGAGGAGGTGATGCAGATGCGTGTTGAGAGCGTCTGTGGGAGGTGATGCAGATGCGGTGAGCTGTGAGGAGGTAAATGCAGATGCGTGTAGAGAGCGTGAGCTGTGAGAGGGTGATTGCAGATGTGTGTTGAGAGCCGGAGCTTGTGTGGAGGTGATGCACAGATGCGTGTTGAGAGCGTTGGTGGAGTGTTGTGTGTCGGACGACACCCCCCCGTGATGCAGCTGCGTCGCCCGAGGCGAGAGCGTGGTGTTGTTGCGCTGTGCGGCGGGCTGCCGCTGCCGTGTGCGCGCGTGTGAGCGTGCGGGCGGGTGCTGCCGCTGCGGCTCGTGTCGGTGTCGAGCGCGTTGTGACGCTGTGGCGGAGGTGCTTTGCCCGCTGCCGTGTTGCGCGCGTGTGCGCTGTGCGGCGGTTGCTTGCCGCTTGCGTGTGCGAGCTGTGTGCGCTGTGCGGAGGTGTGCGGAGGTGCTTGCCGCTGGTGTGCGCGCGTGTGCGGCTGTGCGGCGGTGCGGCGCTGGCGTTGTTTTCGCGAGTCGTCTGCGCCTGTGTGGCGGTGCTGCCCGCCGAGCTTGTGTTGTGAGCGCGTCCGTGCGCTCGTGAGCCAACCCCACCGGTATATCGCCATGCCGCTGCGTGTTGCGCGGTGTGCGCTTGGAGTGAACACACGGTGATGCAGATGGGGTATGTCGCGAGCGTGTGTAGCTGTGAGGAGGTATGCAGCGGCGTGTGTAGCCTGTTTTTTGGGGTGGAGGTGATGCAGATGGTGTTGAGAGGGTGTGAGCGTGTGGAGTGATGGCGTGATGTCATATAGCCAAATTGTAGTGTGTGTATGAGCTCTTGTTCGAGAGTGTGACGATTAGAGGAGGTGTGTGTTGGATTGTGATTTGCGATGTTTTAGATGGTGCGAGCGCGTGTGAGCTGTGAGGACACTTTTGTGTCTTCCAGACGTGATGTGACGACATTCTCTTTGGGGCTTTTTTTTTTTGAGAGCGCTCGGCTTGATTGTGTTCCGTTGGAGGTGATGCAGAGAGATGGTGCTTGTTTGCTAGAGACCGCCCACGCCCCCCGCCCCTTTTTTTTTTTCCCCTCCCCCGCCCTGTGCATGCTCGGGTGGCCCCCCCTTTTGGTGTCTGCAGAATTTTTTGTTTTATGGTTGTTGAGAGCGTTGAGCTTGTGAGATTTCTTTGCTGTGGTCGACCTGCAAGAGGAGTACCAACTGAGTGGTGGTGTAGTTGTGTGTGTTTTTCCTGTTTTCTCTGTTTATGTTTGTTGAGAAGCCGTTGGTGAGTGGTGGCGGTGATGCAAGATGCGTGTAGTGTAGAGAGGTGTGAGCTGTGAGGGGAGGTGATGGCAGATGCGTGTTGAGAGCGTGTTGAGCTGTGAGGAGGTGCTGCAGACGTGTTGTGAGAGCGTTGTTGAGCTGTGAGGAGGTGATGCCGAGGCGTTTGAGCCTGTGTGGAGGTGCTGGGCACAATGTTTGTCGAGAGCGTGTGCGCTGTGCGGAGGTGCCAAGCCGATGCGTGGGTGCGCGCGTGTGCGCCCTGTGTGGCGGCTGCCTGCCGCTGCGTGTCGCGCGGGTTGTGAGCTGTGGGGGGTGATGCCGCTGCGATGTGCGCTGGTGTGGAGGTTTGGTGCTGCCGCTGCGTGTCAGCGCGTGTCTTCGTGGCTGTGAGGAGGTGCTGCAGCTGGTGTTGAGAGCGTGATGTGTGCGCTGTGTGCGGTGATGCAGCGCGTGTCGCCGAGGGGGGGCGCTGTGTGGCGTTGACTTTGCAGCTGCGTGTAGCGCGCGCTGGGCGCTGTGGCGGCGGTGCGCAGCATGCGTGTTGCGCCGCACGCTGGCGGTTGAGGAGGTGCACACGACACTTGCCGATGGTGTTGAGAGCGTGTGCGCTGTGTGGCGGGTGCTGCAGTGCGGTCGGAGAGCAGCTTTTTTTTTTTCTTTTGTTTTTCTGGTTTTTTTTCTTTTTTTTTTTTTCTTTTTTTCCCCCCGAGTATGTGCCTCTGTATGTCTTCTTAGTGACGCTTGTGGGTTGTCGCGGGTTGATGTAGATGCGTGTTGGATGAGGGCGACCGCTGTGTATCCGTGAGGTGAGCTGGCCTGTCTGACGTGTTGCCGAGTCGTGTGACGCTGTGTGGAGGACGGTGATGCAGATGTTTGTGAGAGGTCGTGAGCATGGAGGAGCGTGCTTGCAGGCCCACTCGTGACGGATTGATTGTTTCGCTGACCTTCCGTGCTGCAGATTGCTTGTCGCGACGCTGTTCTTTTTGTGGTGAGTCAGTGCACGAATAGCGCTTTTTGCGCCCCAGCTTTCCCCTCGTAGAGGGAGTAAGATTGGTGTTGTTGTGAGCTCCATTTGAGACGTGTGTTGATGTTGACTCCCCCGAGCCCAGCGAGCCCCTGTTCTGTGGACGCGAGACACACCCTCTGAACTGGCCACCGTGCTGCTTTTGTAGCGAGCGTGTGAGCTGTGCGGCGGTATGCAG
Organism: Triplophysa siluroides; assembly: GCA_006030095.1. Taxonomy (NCBI): domain Eukaryota; kingdom Metazoa; phylum Chordata; class Actinopteri; order Cypriniformes; family Nemacheilidae; genus Triplophysa; species Triplophysa siluroides. The sequence goes on from VCII01000308.1 coordinate 278,384, forward strand.
ATGCAGAGCGGTTTGTTGAGAGCGTGGTGAGCTGTGAGGACGGTGTGATGCAGATGCGTGTTGACTGGCAGGGTGTGACCCCGCTGTGTGAGGACGCCCACACCGGTGACTGCCGCTTTGATTGCCTCGATTCTCCCCTATTTTTTTTTTCTGTTCCCCCCCCCCGCAGGACCTGTAGCAGGGGTGTGAGCTGTTGAGGAGGTGATGCAGATGCGGTGAGAGCGTGTGAGCTGTTAGGACGGTGATGCAGATGCGGGTTGAGAAAAAAAAAGGGGCGTGTTGAGCTGTGAGGAGGTGATGCAGATGCGTGTTGTATGTAGAGGAGCGTGTGAGTGTGGGAGGTGCTGCCGCGCGTGTTGCGAGGTGTGCGCTGTGTGGCGGTGATTTTGGCGTGGTTGTAGGAGCGTGTGAGCTGTGCGGCACCCGCCCCCCCCCCCCCCCACCTGCGCTTGCACTGCAACACGCTTTGCTTTCCCGTCTTGGGAGAGGTATTGGTGGTGAGAACAGCGAACCCCCCGGTGCAGACGAGACGATGCGTGTTGAGAGGGGACACCCCCACCGCTTTCCACGCTGAGTGGTGAGGAGGCCGACGTGGATGGTCGCCGCTGGTGTTGCGAGCGTGTGAGCTGTGAGGAGGTTGAGATGATGCGTGTGATGCGCGTTCTTTGTGAGCTGGGGAGCCCGCCCATGATTGCCCGATGCGTGTAGAGAGCGTGTGAGCTTGCTTGGAGGTGATGCAGTGCGTCCCACCACATGGAGCTGTGTGGATACTTTAAGGCGTGCTGCAGATGCGCGAGCGATGTGTAGTGTAGAGAGCGTGTGAGCTGTGAGTGGAGTGTGCCTTGCAGTGCGGTTGAGAGCGTGTGAGCGGTGTTGGAGGTGATGCAGATGCGTCTGTTGTTGTTAGAGCGGGTGAAGCTGTGAGGAGGTGATGCCGCTGCGTGTTGGAGCGTGTGTGGCTGTGCGGAGGGTGATGCAGATGCGTGTTGAGAGCGTGGGCGCGCTGTGAGGAGGTGGTGATGAGCAGATGCGGGTGAGCTGTGGTGGAGGTGATTGCAACTGCGTGTTAGAGGAGCGTGTGAGCTGGGGGCGGTGATTGCCAGATGCGTGTAGCGAGGTGCTGTGCGCTGTGAGGCCGGGTGCTGCCCCGCTGCGTGTCGCTGCGCGTGTGCGCTGTGAGGCGGTGCTGGCCGCCGGCGTCGTTGCGAGTGTGTGCGCTGTGCGGCGGGATGCAGCTGCGTGTTTGCGAGCGTGTGAGCTGTGCGGCGGTGCGCCCCGATGCGTGTGGCTTGTGGCGGGTGCTGCGCGCGCTGAGGGTTGCGCGTGTGTGCGCTGTGAGGCGGTGATGCAGATGCGTGGAGAGGCGCGTTTTGTGCTGCGTGGCTTGGCGGCGGTGCTTGTGAGTTGCGTGTTACGTATTTGTAGCCCCGGGTTTTTTGTGTGCGCTGTGCGGAGGTTGATAGGCCTCGCTTGCGGTTGAGCGCGATTTTGTGTGGTGTGGTCGTCAGCTCGGTGCTGCCGCGGGGGTTGCGCGGTGTGAGCGGTGGGCGGTGAGCCAGATGCGTTGTGTATTGTCGGTGCAGAAGAGGTATTAGGGTTTGTTGTGCAACGATGCCCGGCTGAGACGGTCCCTTTGCGCGGGTGCGCTGTGAGGCACACCGTCTGTTTGCACAGGTGTAGAGAGCGTGTGGCTGTGAGCAGGTGGAGTGATGAGAGAGCAGTTAGAGCGGCAAACTGTGGGCATTGGTGAGGAGGTGCAATTGATGTTGTGTGCTAGAGCGTGTGCGGGGTGAGCTGTGTGGAGGTGAGCAGGATGAGTGTGAGAGCGTGTGTGAGTGTGCCAGAGACTTGTCGGGTGTGAGGTGATCTGATGCAGATGCCGTGGATACGAGAGGCTTTTTGACCTCCCTTTACCCGATTTTGTGCTTGATGGAAATTCTAATCTCCCCTCTTTTCGTTTTTTTTTTTTACTCTCCCCCCATCCCCCCCCCCCCCTCCCTTTTACCTTTCCTTTCCCCCTTCCTACTGTCTCCCTCTAGAGCTTGGTTCCCTTCCCCGACCCCATCCCCCTTCCCCCCCTTTTTTTTTTTTTTTTTCTCTTCTTTCTCTCCCCCTACCCCATTCGTTCTCTTTTTTTTCTTGGAGAGAGCTCTTTTATCTTTTTCGAGTGAGATTTTATTCTTCCTCTCTTTTTCTCTTCTTGGTGGTTTTTCTTTTTGTCACCTATGGTACCCTTTTTTCCCAGCACCGTTTTTTCTTAGAGCCACTTTTTTGTTTTGGGGTTGCTTTTTCTTGGGAGCACCAGCTCTCTTTGTCTCGGCTTGGTTTTTATTTGGTGAGTTATGCTCTTATGTTTACTGTTTGTGCGGCCCATTGGGAGGAGCGTGAGGCAGATGCTGTTGAGAAGAGCTTCGGACTAGCTCGTTAGAATGGTTTGGAGAAGTCTCGTGGGTGATGCAGACTGAGCATCGTTGGTGGGTGTGGTGTTTTTGAGAGAGGTGAGCTGTGAGGAGGTGATTGCAGAGTGCAGTGTGATGAGCGTGTGAAGCTGTGAGGAGGTGATGCAGATGGTGAGAGTAGAGAGCGTGTGAGCTGTGAGGAGTGATGCAGATGCGTGGAGAGCTGTGTGGAGGTGAGAGCGTGTGTGAGAGCGTGTGAGCTGTGGAGTGATGTGAGAGGTGTGAGCTGTGAGGAGTGATGCAGATGCGTGTTGAGAGCGTGTGAGCTGTGAGGAGGTGATTGCAGAGCGTGTAGAGAGGCGTGTGAGCTGTGAGGATGTGATGCAGATGCGTTGTTGAGAGCGTGTGAGAGCGTGTGTTGTGAGGTGATGAGATGCGTGTGAGAGCGTGTGGAGCTGTGAGGAGGTGAGCAGATGCAGATGCGTGTGAGCTGTGTGAGGAGATGTGCGTGATGCGCGTGTTGAGAGCGTGTTGAGCTGTGGGAGGTGATGCAGAGCGTGTTGAGAGAGGTGTGAGCTGTGAGGAGGTGATGCAGATGCGTGTTGAGAGCGTGTGTGAGTGTGTGAGGTGATGCAGATGCGTGTGAGAGCGTGTGAGCTGTGAGGAGGTGATGCAGATGCGTGTAGAGAGCGTGTGAGCTGTGAGGAGGTGATGCAGATGCGTGTAGAGAGCGTGTGAGCTGTGAGGAGGTGATGAGATGCGTGTGAGCTGTGTTGGAGAGATGCGTTGTTGAGAGTGTGTGAGCTGTGAGGAGGTGATGCAGATGGTGAGAGCGTGTGAGCTGTGTGGAGGTGATGCAGATGCGTGTTGAGAGCGTGTGAGCTGTGAGGAGGTGATGCAGATGCGTGTTGAGAGCGTGTGAGCTGTGAGGAGGTGATGCAGATGCGTGTAGAGAGCGTGTGAGCTGTGAGGAGGTGATGCAGATGCGTGTGAGCTGTGAGGAGGTGATGAGATGGTGTTGAGAGCGTGTGAGCAGGTGATGCAGATGCGTGTGAGAGGTGTGAGCTGTGAGAGGTGATGCAGATGCGTGTGAGAGTGTGAGCTGTGAGGAGGTGATGCAGATGCGTGTGAGCTGTGGAGGTGATGCAGATGCGTGTTGAGAGCGTGTGAGCTGTGAGGAGGTGATGCAGATGCGTGTTGAGAGCGTGTGAGCGTGGAGGTGATGCAGCTGATGCAGATGCGTGTTGAGAGCGTGTGAGCTGTGATGCAGCTGATGCAGTGAGTTTGACTGCAGTGATGCTGCAGAGGATCTGGGAGCGCTCAAACTGAAATGTGTTTTACTGTCATTATTTTCACTGCTGTCTGCTTCTTTATTTTCTGTAATAAGACACATGAGCTGCTTGTGCTGTGAATTCTGTGTGTTTACATGTTATATACCTGGATGAACTGCTGCATTTGCTAGAAGCATGCAACCAGAGCACATTCAGGTGATGTTTCCCACAAAACACTTTCATCTCCAGTGTGATGGTAGCAATATGAACCTGACAGACAGAAGGCCACTAGAGCACACAGCCACAGTAAAGCCTTCCGTTACCTGCTGTGATGCCACTCAGAGCTGCAGAGACAATGCACTGAAGTGTATTTATGGTCCGACTCATTTCACAATCCAGCAGCGCATGAAATGAAGCTTATGCGGCTAAAAGAGTTTGCGATCACATGCTTGTGTAGTAGATCTTGCAATAATCATCATTGCATATCACATATGGATTTCTAGAATAGGAACAGCATTTTCCTTGTTCACTGATGAGTTGGTTCTAGTGACAGGACTGACTTCATGTGAGTCACATGAGCTTAATCGAGTAGATCAGTAGTGTTCTCTCTAGATTCAACTGAACAGTCGTGCCACGTGAGGAATGATCAGATCTCGGGCACGCACAGGGTGGTTTTATTAAGAGCTGGAGGTGAGTGTTATGGGTTTGCTCCACACGCAGCAGTTCAGATGTAAAGTACACCGTGTCAGCTCTGGCTCTGTGCCCTCCACCACGGTTAGCTGTTTCCCATTTACTTTATTAATTGACTTTTATAATTGGCTCTTTTGTGTCACACTTCAGAGAAAGCTGCCCTGCAGCTCAGCAGAAAAACACAGCCCCCCGCACGCACAATTAACAGAGACGCGAGGCGGTCATCACGCTCCTGCTGGCATGTGTGATGAGACATCAGAGCAGAGGCGTGAGGACGACACACGTCTGTCGCCTGTCTCCGCTCAAGTATGAGAATGTATGCGAGAGTGAGCACTTGATCTATTAAGTGTGCTGATTTCAGGGCTGGATGCAGTGAAAGGACATACTGTGTGACTATGGTTGGAACTGCTAGAGATCCACTTGTATCCAGTGTGTAAGGTCACGGTGTTCGCGTCGTATGCTTTTAACTGGTGTTTATTCGTGAAATTATTGTGTTGCTGTTAATGCACCAAATCTTCCCCTTTGCCTTTAAATAAAACGAGAAACGTTTCTTCTGTTCAGTTCTTCTTATTCCCTTCACTGTCCGTAATATTATTCCTCCTCACTTATAAATTATGGATAACATTTTTATTGAATTTCCAGCAAGAATAACCGTGTCGTGATAGCATTACCGCGGTATAAAATGAAATACTTGTGTCATCTGTGATTGTTCTCTTTCGCAGGCGACTGACTAAGGAGAACGTGAAGCCCTCGGGAAGGCAGATCGGGAAGTTAAGCCACAGTAACCCCACCATTCTCTTTGATTATGTGAGTATTTTATTGCTTGTGACGGCCATAATGGTCCGCTAGACTAATGACGGCCCTTTACAGGCCTTCTTTATCATCTGCAGCGTGCCATCAATTTTCATTGCTCCCAGGATGAAAAAGCACATATATAAACTCAGAGCTGCGTCCTTATGCCCAACATTAAAGAGAAAGCAGGAATGTGCTGCTAAATTTAGGAATCTCCATCTGATGTAAGAAAAGCATCAGGAAACTGCTGTCTGTCGCATATTCATGTCGAGAAAGAGAGAGAGAGAGACTTGAATGTGGCTGATGTTAGTAAGGTTTGATAAGACAAGGGTTGGGAACCGTGAGAAATGTGTACGTTTTGGTTCTGAAACCGGTTCTGGAGCAGCCTTATGCCGGTGTTTCACAAACCAAACAGAAACCCGTCTTTAACATCCGAACACTTTTGTTCCAATGACTGTATTGTACGTGCACACCACAGACCCGTCGCGCTGCATCTAACTACAGAACACATGGTTTTCCATGACTGTTGTAACCGCACTCGCATCTTTGATAACCGAGCAAGTGGTTTTGTCTTATTGTACACGGACCGGCAGTGCACAGCTCCTTCCGCCATGACATTGTCTGTCCTATATTGCCATTAATATATACACACTGATGTTTATAAAATGTGTAAAGCACTCATTGCATCACACCCTCTCCTGACTATTATTATTAGTAAAATGGGGGCTTTATGGAGTGTGTGTATACATGATTATAAGAATGACAGGTAGAGGTGCTGTGTGTTTTTAGCGGCATCTGGTGGTGAGGCTGTGAATTGCATTCAACCGCTCCTCCACCCCTCATTTGGAAGCACTACGGAGGCCGAGCGAGGATTAAGCTGTTGTCATGTTTTCTTCTTTCCAGAAAGAGTTACAGATTCATGAAACGCTCTCTGTAGAGCAGTTTGTCCATTTAGGGCTCCTGTAGAAACTGCGTGATGAATTCCATGTCCGGGGCCTGTGGTGTTTGTAGATAGAGAAAGATAATAAGATCTAAGATAATAAAGCAGAACCTTTAAGAGCAGAATGTTATTGACAGTGTAGAAACATCAACTTTGAAGCACATGTGATTAATGGACTAGCATTACTTACTACCTTACAATGAAGGTAAAATAGCTTTAAAGTAATAAGTTTATTTTAATGGAACTGGGACGTTTCTTACGATACCAACCCTAAACAAGACTCCTGCCATGTTCTTACATTATTAGTTACTCTTGAAATCAAAACATCACACTGCCACAGTTGATAATAATGCGTTTTTAGAAGACATTTAATTTGTGACTGTGTAAACTAGGAGAATCCCATGTGTTGAATGAGCGAGCTGTGCCATATTATAGACATTATTATCATGTTGTTATTATAGCAAAAAAGAACATTCTGTATATATATATAATAACACTGAAAGTTGTTTGTTTTCTTGAGACCGCACAGTGAAGTGGATTCAGTGGTAATGAAATGTTCTGTTCTTTCAGATTCTGTCTCAGATTCAGTGGTACGACAACCTGATAACTCCAGTGGTGGACTCTCTGAAATACCTCACGTCACTCAACTACGACGTGCTGGCCTGTATCCTTTCTGATGGCTCTTATAATTACAGCTTCAGCTGAAACCTGCTGATCTCCACATACTTCTGCCTGCTTCAAACTATTGGCTAATTATTGTAATCGCTCACCTTGACTTCATCGTTTAAAATGAGTGAAAAACTGTTGCTGGCAGAGCAAGAGAGAGCCGCGGTTTTCTTTTGCATTGTATGAATTGATTGACGTGTTGTCTTTAAAGAGCGTGTCATGATCTGTTTGAGCCCTTGACCGTGTGGCCAGATTGCATTATTGAAGCTTTAGCCAATCCAGAGAAAGAGAAGATGAAGCACGATGACACCACGATTTCCTCATGGCTCCAGAGTGAGTGACTTCCTGTCCAGCAGTCCTCCGATATGTCCAGATGCTGAATACATTGATCCCACCCTCTGACATTCTCCTTGGATGTTAAATGTCATGTCTTTAAATGCTTCGGCCTCGCCGCTCGAGCGCTCAGAAACCTGTTTGAAGCACAAATGTGTGCCGTTCTTCAGTAGCCCTTCTGTGGATTCGGATGCAAATGCTTATGTTAATGTTTTGCTTTCACATCGTTCCTCAGGTCTTGCTTGTCTTTGTGGAGCTGTGTTCCGGAAATATCCCATTGAGTTAGCTGGTCTTCTGCAGTACGTCACCAACCAGCTGAAAGCCGGCAAGAGGTGTGTGTGTGTGTGTGTCTTAACCCTCCTGTGAGACCACACTAGTTGTTTGTGGGACAGATTTGCACTGGATTGAATAGAGTGAATTATGAATTTTAATCCTAAAATCCCTCACAGAAAATACTCTAAGCTTTATAAACTTCAGTATAATAATACACTCGTGGGAAAGTCTGAAATTTCCCCCAAAAACGGCATGTAATGTGCCTGTTTGTAGCAGCACACTCTTGGATGTTTAGTAGATCAGCATGAAAATCCAATTATACTTCTGAGATCTCTCTAACCTTGACGTAAAGCACACTTCTTCAGCCCAATTTATGGTTCTGCGTCGGTCCTACGCCGTAGCCTACACAGAGCAGCGTACCCTACGCCGTAGCCTGATGCGCACCTCTCCAAAAATTCAACAACTCGTCAACTCAACTTGGACCCCAAGCAGTGTGATTGGTCCACTTGAACCCCTCCCTCAGGTCAAAAAACTCTGCGATAGATAATTCATTGGGAAATGCGTTTGAGTAAACATGACTCCAAGTAAATAATTTGTGCTTCTGTATTAAACATCTCAAATCTGCAACAAAAGTGACTGTTTACTTGCCGCTATCACTGCTGATGCTTCTCAAACCAGCTGCTTCCTCGGCTCTTGTCTTGGTTACACACTGACAACTAGTGGTCATTTCCTGTCGACTCCGACAACGACATAGAAGTGTAAATGAAAAACCACATGTAGCCTATGGCGTAGAGGCTACGGCGCAGGTCCGGTGCAGAAGTATTATTTTGGGCTTTATGTGTTTGTAATATGTTGTTTCTAACTTGATGAAGAACCCATTATCCCTACCAGATAGAATGTGTGAAGTGGATTAATTTTGTAAATAGTAAAGCATCATAAGAGGAGGCTCTTTCAAATCTAGTGGAGCTGTAGTGAGAAACATTGACAAAGGTTAAGGGTCAATGGAGTGTGACAGCTGGAGTCGTGTGTGTGTGACTGAGATCACGCACCGCAGGGTTTATGACTTTATAATCAATGACTGTTTATAATTGCTAGAATTTACTGGGATTATAATCAAAGGGGATTCATATTTTCGATGGACTTATAAAAGTCATTTTTCATATTTCTACTTATGTTTTAAGCTAACATGTTGCTAACATAAATGACTTGATTTTATACGTCTAAATTGACTCGCCTGTTGTGCTTCACCAAGCAAGAGTGTCAGGACACTGATGATTGTTGAATTTCAGGCACATCCATCTTTTACTTTTGTCCTGATGTCTCTCTCTTGACAGCTAAGAATCAGCATGGATATTTAATGATCATTCTGTACTTCATGTGAAGACATCTGATGGTGTGTTGTCTGTATTGTCAGTTTTGACCTGCTGATCCTGAAGGAGGTGGTACAGAAGATGGCGGGCATTGAGATCACGGATGAGATGACTGTGGAGCAGCTGGAGGCTATGACAGGAGGAGAACAGCTCAAAGCTGAGGTACAACACCCCTCATCATCATCATCATCATCATGTGATGAACATGACACTCATTTGGCTTTCAGACCATCATCAGCTTTTTTCATTGAACTCGTAGTACCGTTACAAGAATGACGCATTTGTTTAAGAGAGCTATATGGGGAAAGAAAAGATGCTTGCATTAATGCACAAACAGTTCAAGTCGCCTACTGGTGTTTGTTCTTCAAACTTTGATGTAATAAAGACGGACTGCTGTGCACAATACAACACATTTTTGTTGAAATAGCTGTAAATCTGTATTCTTAGCGCGGTTTACACTGGTCTGTATCGCACAGATGTTTGACTGTAACCGTGCCTTCTGAAATCTCTTGATATGTGAAGTGTGACCTCTGAAGTAAGATTGAAAAGTCTTTATTGATAATGTGTGTAGGGTGGTTACTTCGGGCAGATCAGGAACACAAAGAAGTCTTCTCAGCGTCTGAAGGATGCTCTTCTGGATCACGAGCTGGCTCTGCCTCTCTGTCTGCTGATGGCCCAGCAGAGGAACGGTGTGGTCTTCTCGGAGGGTGGAGAGAAACACCTCAAACTCGTGGGCAAACTCTACGATCAGGTACATCAGCTCTGTGCACACGCAGAACACAAGACGCCGCTCGTTTCACACTGATGAAGAGTGAGCATCACTACTGCTCGAGTCACAAGAACTCGGAGGAAGTTTGTCAATTTGAGTCGGTCATATGAGTGGAAAGTCTGTTACGGGCGGTGTTAATGAAGCTTTGATGAGCCCTGCTCTCAGCGAATGGAACGATCAAGGTGAACATCCTCCTCTGAGTGGGTTTCCAGCTGAAAACGAGAAGTGTTTGAGTTTGGTAAAGTTGTGGTGACTGTCAGTGTGACACAGGAAGAAGTTTTCGTCCTCCCACACCGAAGCTTTTCATGTTCAGCAGCTGTGGAGCTCAATTACTCGCTGGGTAATCCAATTGCCTTGAGTTTCCTCCCCCCCACCTTCTCTAGACATGTCGACATTCACAGCAGATGGTGCTAAAAACTAACATCATCAACTCCATTCTGTGCGCGACCACAAAATCCTTCTCTTTTTTTCATCTTTTTCCTCAATGTCTCAAATTAGAGCCTTTAGCAAATAATTCCTTCTCACGATGCCAAATTGTCTCAATAATTGCTCGTGGTGTGAATGAGCAGTGTGCTTTTCCTGACATCAGTGGGGAAGCTTTTAATGATTCATTTGGACTTTTTTTAAACACACTTTGCGGGAAGTTGCTCGTCTGTCATCACAATCAGTTGAAATGTTGGGCAGCCGGCCGTCACCTCCTCTGAGGAGAAGGATTGACTCCTCAAATGATAAATGTGCCTTTCGTCTGATTACATGATTTATGCATAAGCACCTTGAGAAATATCACAACTTTATCATTTGTATAAATTTGCCTTATTTTGCATGTTTAATAGTACATCTTTTGATAAATGGTGGTTGTTAAGAGTTACCACTTAATTGATTTGTAATATTTCATTGGCTCGTGCTGTCACGCATACTAAGTGATAAGTTACAGATCATCGCAGTTTGTCTCACAGCGTTACTTCAGACATGAGCGGTGTGTTAAATCCTGCTTCTGCTGAGTTTCATCTCGTTGATGATCAAACTCTTCTCTCTCACACATTGTAGAAGGGTCAGCAGTCATGTTCAGTCATCTGAAGGTCGTAGAGGCTTGTGGGGGAAACCTTTTGAGTCTTTTTAAAGCAGCTGTTAATATCTGGTTGAGTACAGCTGATATTGGTGTCAGGAGTGATTCTGACCGAGTCTTATGTGTATATCAGGGCTGTTCAGTCCTGCTCCTGGAGAGCTGCTGCCCTGCACAGTTCAAAACCTCCACACACACACTCACGCACACGCACACATACACACGCACACACGATGAGACGGTTACGTGTGTTTGAGTACCTCAGAGAACTTGTCGTGTCCACGCTCCGTTCCATCACAAGATGACCGCTCTGGCTGAATGAAGTGTTCTTTAAATGGCTGAATGCAGAAAGTGAAGTATCCCTGAGCCATGATTCTCTCAGACGCTTGACCTTTGACACGGTGGAGTCTGCTCCACTATTACAGTTTATTCTGGAAGGCTCATGTAGACGTTGCTGGTTAGTAAAAGAGTGAACTGTGTTTGGTCTCGTTTGATGGGAATTGTGGATGGGAAGATTTGGACCCTGAGAACTGGACAACTGGATATGTCACCAAGACATGAAATGATATTTGTTTTGGCTTCAAGTCGTTGTGTTGAATAGTAAGACTTGCATTAATGAAAACATATCTTGGAAAACGTCTGAGTAAATGACAAATAAATGTGTTCAGTGGTGTGACCGCAAAAGTGCAGAACAAAACAGCATGAGATTTATCTTCATTGTTATGTAAATATTGATCATATATAATAATATATGCACAATCTTTTTCTAAATTGGTGTTGTGTGACATCATGTACAATATATTTGTCACCTACCCAAATCCGGCCAATCACGCTGGAGCTTGTCATGGTTGTGTCAGTGTGCTTCAGATGACACTTGGGTGAAATGAGTTTTGTCTTCAGATAGTAGAGCGGTTTATGGCAGGTGAAGTGAAGGATGCTTGCAGTTGAACACATTTAAAGCTGTAGCACAATATTCCCATATTGAGTGCTTGACCCAATGCTGCGTCCACACCGTCCTCCCTCTGAAAGCTCTCCCCAGTGTCTCGCTCCAGCTAAATTGCTTTACTGTGCATTCCATCGATTTCAATGGAGAGCCAGTGATGAATGGCTTTAATAAAGCGAGGTGCAGTTCCCCAAATAAATGAGCGTCCTGAGGATTTATTAAGAGCATCTGCATTTGGCTGGGAAAGGAACACGGACCAGAGGGAGAGACGCGTCTAATGATGAATGTGTCTTCTGTTTCCTTCCCAAAGTGTCACGACACTCTTGTGCAGTTTGGTGGCTTCCTGGCATCTAACCTCAGTACAGAAGACTACATCAAGAGAGTGCCGTCAGTCGATGTGCTCTGTAACCAGTTCCACACGCCACACGACGCCGCCTTCTTTCTCTCTAGACCCATGTATGCCCATCAGATTCTGGTGAGTGTAAACGCAACTGACACTGATCACATGATAAAGCACAAACCAAAACTTATTCAGTTGCTCATTTGACCAAAAACGCATCTTGTTTTGCTCTCAACCCTGTTGCCACATGAGTTTTCCTGTCGGGTGATGTGGAAAACAGCATGAAACATCATGCTTATGGTGAACTGTAAATGCTCTCATGGCACTGTATTACCTATTAAACAAACGAGTAGTTTTCCATTTGCATTTGTTAAGTGGAACTGTTCAACCCTGTCACTAGTGTTCTTACCCGAGAAAAAACATCAAAGAAAATTGTCTGGAACAAGCAAAACTACCAACATTGTAACATATTTATTGAATGTTTATTACTTGAAAAGAATACTCTCTGAAGAGTTTCAGTATTTGTAACAGTGCAGGACCCTGCGTTCATCTCTGTCTCATTCCTCGTACTGAAGTGACGTCTTGTGCTGAGAGACACAAACGAACAACGCATGAAATGTTTGAACAGGGCTTGAAATTGTCTAGGATTCAATAATTCAGTGTTACCGTGATACTCTCGTGTCGCTTTAACGCAGTTCTTCTCGCATTCCCATTAAAGTGTGATTTATTTTTGTATTTTGGTGCATTAAGACTCGTGTATGACATCGCCTGCCCTATGAATATTTCATGCGGCGCTCATTTGGTGTTTTCCCACACCTCTGTGATACGACGGGCCTCGCTACGGCTCTCCAGGGTGGTGTAAAGTGAAGCCCATCTCTCTTTACCTCCAACAAGATTTAGCTGTCTCTAGTTCCATATGCAGGCCTGTGTGTACGCTCATCTTCAGGTCTGTTTGTTGTGCCCGAGTGAATTATAACGCTGGCCTGCTGTCTTTCTGCTCCCATCAGTCCAAGTACGACGAACTGAAGAAGGCAGAGAAGGGCAACCGTCAGCAGCAGAAGGTGCACAAGTACATCGCCGCGTGTGAGCAGGTCATGACCCCTGTGCACGAGAATGTGGTGTCCCTGCACTTGCCCAAAGTCTGGGATGATCTTCGACCTCAGTTCTACGCCACCTTCTGGTCCCTCACCATGTACGACCTGGCCGTACCTAACAACGCCTACGACAGGGAGGTCAACAAGCTCAAGATGCAGATCAAGGCCATTGATGAGAACACAGAGATGGTGAGACGCTCGGTTTCTTTAAAAGTGAAAAACCAAAAGGTGACGCCCACTCTGTGTTCAGTAAGAACATCAGAGTAACCGATCTTCAGACTAACGTTTGATTGGGCGAGGGCTTCAGTGAGTAATGACAGATGCTTCGCACGAGTCAAACTCAACTAACCCAACCGATGAAGAAGAGCAATCCTTCATTTATGCTCCAGTGAATCATCTGTTTTATTATTGCTGCTACATACTGTTGTTTCTTCTCAAAGCCCAATAATGAAGAGGTGATGATGTTTTCTCTCTCTCTCTCAGCCCCTGAACAAGAAGAAGAAAGAGAAGGAACGCTGCACAGCGCTGCAGGACAAGCTTCAGGAGGAGGAGAAGAAACAGCAGGAACATGTGCAGAGGGTTCTTCAGCGACTCAAACTGGAGAAAGACAACTGGTTACTGGCCAGTGAGTACTCGCAGCGCTCTCTGGCGATTTTGAGTGCACATATTCATTATTTTAAATGTAGACGCGCATGCGGTGCTCCCGTTTTTCTAGGCGCGTCAGCACTGTATCGAGAACTTTTCAGAATGCCACACGCGCACCTCAGGTCATGTGACAAGAACCAGCCAGCCAATATAGACAAGCTCAATGAAGATTGAGACACAGATGGTCACAACATGACTAAATCTAGTAGTAGAGTTATTGCAAGGTGTTTTCTTTGTATAACCTCCTCGTCTCAACGGCTAGCATAGCACATGGTTGCTTAGCAACGACTCAAGTCGCTTTGGGGAAAAATGGAGAAAGCAGTGCAGCTCGTGTTTTCCGTGCGGTTTTAGACGTGAAATGTGAACTGCCCCTCAGTGAGCGCTTTTCCACCATCGCGCCGAATTGTTCTCGTTGCCAAATCGTTCCACTCCGTGCCAGACGGTACGTAAATGGTTTCATTTTTTCGCAGGGCTTTTTTTTTATGTAAACACGTCAGGTAAGAATGTAATGTAAGCGTCACGCGCTGCCTTGGTAACACAAGAGACTATAATGCCTCTGCGTGCATTCATTAGCACGATCCAGCATGCTTATAGAACCGTGCTGACAATTCCGAGCCGAGAACATAACTGTAACCGTTTCACACGTGCTTAGAACGGTTCGGCGCGATGGTGGTAAAGCGCTCGGTGTTGCATCTCTGATCCCAGACTGTGTTTACTCAGCGCTGTCACTCTGTCCTCTCAGAATCCACAAAGAATGAAACCATCACAAAGTTTCTTCAGCTGTGCATCTTTCCTCGCTGCGTCTTCTCAGCCATCGATGCCGTTTACTGCGCTCGCTTCGTAGAGCTGGTGCATCAACAGAAGACGCCCAACTTCTGCACGCTGCTCTGCTACGACAGGGTGAGTCACTTACACAACAGCTGCTGCTCTCATTTCCTTTCATCGCAAACTACCTTTCATTTCATTTCATGCTTAGAATCCAAGTCCCACATCTGAAGAAACTGAATGTCCCCATAAAAACCGCTGTGTGATGTCAAGCTTTAGCACTCATGAACGTGGTGCCGTCTCGTCCTGTTGTCTGAAGCGTTTCTCTCATCCAGGTGTTCTCTGACATCATCTACACGGTAGCGAGCTGCACGGAGAACGAGTCGCGTCGCTACGGCCGGTTCCTGTGCTGTATGTTAGAGACGGTGACTCGATGGCACAGCGACAGGGCCATCTATGAGAAGGTACAACACTCCGCTCACATGATTCGCTTTCATTTCTCTGCCTCACTGCTCGGCTAGATTTGTTCCTGACTGTGTTTGTGTGTTTCTTCGCTAGGAGTGTGGCAATTATCCAGGCTTCCTGACTATTTTCCGAGCCAGTGGATTCGACGGAGGGAATAAAGCAGATCAGCTGGACTATGAGAATTTCCGACATGTTGTTCACAAATGGCATTACAAATTGACTAAAGTTAGTAGTTTACTCCTTACTATCAGACCACAGCCGTGTATGTGATGTAGTTACTTAAATCTTCTTTTTTTAAGTTATATTTTTGAGGCTTTTTGCCTGTATTAATTAGAGGATAGTGGAGAGAGACAGGAAGTGAGAGAAGGACCTCTCCCAGGGCACTGTCCACACAGCCACAGGCTGCTCTTAAAATAATCTTTGTTATTGCAGAGATTATTAAGAAATCCTCATATGATAAAATGAGTCCTTTAATAAATATATTTTGATTGCTGACATTCACGTCTGATGTTGTTTTCATCTATGGTCTGATTTCTTCCTCAGGCGTCAGTTCACTGTCTGGAGACGGGCGAGTACACTCACATTCGCAACATCTTGATCGTGCTCACCAAGATTCTGCAGTGGTACCCTAAGGTGCTGAACCTGGGCCAGGCTCTGGAGTGCCGCGTCCACAAGATCTGCCAGGAGGAGAAAGAGAAGAGGCCTGATCTCTATGCTTTAGCCATGGGGTAACTGAGCTGACACCGACTGGTCTTCTCATCACAATGGTTTACAGGGTCCAGGCTTATCTCTCACTTTCACGAGTCCGTCTAGCTGGTGGTAGTTGGAAAGCTGTTTGTGTCGGTGTTTGAAGTTTAGCGGTCTGCACATTGATATTTAGGGTCCAAGCTTTGACGTTATGAACTGTTCACACCACTGGTGGTTTGTGGAAGCCTCTAGAAATGTATTCCACACAAAACTGTCGTTTTTCTTGGGTAATGCTTGTTTCTGCCCAACATCTGCCATTTTGATTTTGGAGTCAGACTAGCGCTACAGATCTCTAAAATTAACACCCGGCAGGTGCCAAATGTGTGGGAAAATCTGCATTGGCCAGTGTACAGACGGTGTCAGTTGCCAGTCGGCTGGTCACGTTTTGTAAATTCTAACAATGCAACAATTCATGTTTCATTAGTGGCAAAAACTTCAATGGAGAACTTGTGAAAGTTTTTGGTGTCTGTGAGATGAATAAACACACAATGTGTTGAGTAACTGTAACTGCTCATGGCTGCTTTAAAATTACACAAATATGTGACAGACGTCGTCTTGACATCCCTCCTCAGCCCATTGTTACACATCTAAGACCATAAATCACATAAGTAGCTTTTTTCCCACAGAACTTCCACCTCATGCTGGATCTGCTAACGCTTAGAGCAGCTTTATTTAAATCCCTGAATAAATGTGTTGAGTTTTAGAGCGGTTGTGTTCAGATATGTGTAAAGTGCTGCTGGATAATAGCAGAAATAAATCATTACTGCGGGAAATCCCATTACAGCAGCCGTTAGGTGTTCTTGAACTATCACCAGGGAGGTTAGACACATTCCAGCAGATTTATTCTTTGCTCTTTTGGCTTGTTTGGAGCATGTGCTCTGCAGTGGAACGGGCTGGTCCTGCTGAAGATGAACCTTTAGACCCTATCCACACTACTGCCGTTTCCTTTCAAAAGCATATTTTACTCTCCGTTTTGGTCAACGAAAACTGAGCTTTTCCAAAACGCACTCGAAAGTGGATACATTTGAAAAATGCCGTTTTGCCGTTGTCGTGTGGATGAGGGAAAACGGAGGGCATTAAAAACGAGGTGTTTTTCATCACGTGACGCAGTTGTTTCAGCTGCTGCTCTGTTTGATAGCATTAATGTCAGTTTGTGTGTACTTTAGATTGCATTTTAGGAGACGGAATATTTAATTACTTTTGCCAAACAATAACTGCGTCTTTGCTCCTCATTATCGTGACATAAGGCAGAAAGTAAATAAACGCCTGACAGAAATGACACATGCTGACGTGTCTTAGGTTTTACTCAAGCGCAGCACGTGGATGTAAGCGTTTTCAGATGTTTCAGTGTGGATGGCAAACGCTAGTGTGGACGTTTTGAAAAAGAAAACTCTGTTATCAAATGAAAACACAGTAGTGCCGAAAGAGTCTTCAGTGCGCTCAATACAAGAGAGGCTATTTATTGCTGTTTAATGAACACGGTCCATTCATCTGAGGACACCATGAGCCAATGGTCTCACTTATCACCTGTAATGAGCTGTTCTGTATCACACCAGCTCTAATAAGAGAATTTCAAACACTTTACATGAATGAGACGCATTCAATCTAGTGAGCTGTTTATTGCCTATATAGTCAGCTGTCTTCTGAAGACCCGTTCATATCAAGAGCATCTACGAATGTGCAAGACCTTTACAGTTAAATGGCTTTTATTGTGTTTGCCAGAAAACAAATAATGCTCTAAAAGCCATACGCTCCTCTATACGTGTTAAATCAGTTGTGATTTGGACTCTGCTGTTTTTTAACTTGGTAATGTACAATGGCTAAATCCTGATATTTATTTTTCTTAGTACGAATGGGTCTCAAAGGGACAGTTCACCCAAAAATGTGCTCATTCAAATCTGCATAGAGCGAAATATTTTGAAGAACATTGAACCCCATTGACTTCTGTTGTATGAACACAAAACCACTGAGATGTAAAATATTACATACTGAGACTTACATACTGACAACTGACCACAAGAGAGAGAATAAACAGTGACAGAATTCAGATCTTTGTCTGAATCCTGGCTCTGTAACGTCATCACAGATCTGGAGATCTTTTCATAGGTGTACCACACAAATACAGTCGTTCTCTTTCAACGATACACACACAAGGTTCTTTTCACTCAGCAGCCATTCTGTCGCAGTGCATTCTGGGATTGTCTTGCATTGTATTATCCTAAAGGGTGATGTGATTATTCTGCATGTCGGAGCTAGCTCAGAGAGAGGCCGTCTGTGACATTGATTTAGGTGTCGTGTGTAATGAGAAAGTGTTTCTTATTACGGTTGCAGAAGTGCTAATGGCTGTTGACATGTAATTGAGTGTGTTTGCACCAGCGGTGGGATTTCTCAGCACACTTCAACTTATTGAGCAGACGTGGGCCTGTCCTTTGAGTTCCTCTAGACAAATGGAATCAACAAGAAATGAAAGAGGGAATTCGGACCTTGCGTTCATCTCCAGTCAGTGCTAATGTTGTCATAAATGTGCCCTGAATGAACACAGCCCCTCTGGAGTGTTTTCTGTTGAATCCGTTCATCCAGAGTGATTTTCTGCATTACTCTTTGTATTTGCGTCTGCAGTGATTTTAACCGTGTATGTGACTTGCAGCTACTCCGGCCAATTGAAAGGCAGGAAAGTGCACATGGTGCCGGAGAATGAGTTCCATCATAAGGAGCAGCCAGTGCGCAGCGCCACGCCTGGCACCGTACAGAACGGACCGGGCAAGACCGCCGCCACCGCCAGCGCTGGCAAAGCAGAGGAGGGAGCTGCCGACGACTCGGGTGAGTTTGGACTTGTTTATCCATTTTTTTGGGACGTCTCGTTGAAACACGCTGCCATGGCACACGACCCCCGCTGTGAGAACTGCCCCGTTTATAGCAGTTACTGTGTAAAATGAGGTTTAACTGCTGAAGATATTACACGCGCACAGACCCATTAACACACAATCAATGCAAGTGCTTATTAGTGCTGTTAAAGACGAACTATTACAATGTCCTTAAAATGACATTTCATGCGGTGTGTAATGTTGCTGTGTGTGAATGTAAGCAATCTGACGAGTTGTATAGCAGAAAGTGAACGAGTTAAAAAAGGAGTCGACTCTTAATCACGCGCACGAGTCATCTGTCGTTCTTACTTCAGTTCCGGGTCAGATTTGTGTCACTCATTTTCTTAATTTTAACATTAATTATAGCCATTTAATGTTGAAGTATAATTAAGAGCTATTGAGGCTTTACAAACCTTTTTATTTAAGTGAACTTTAAACCATCTTTACAAGCCCTTTATCATTTCATATCTGTGCCCTTCTTCTACAGTCTTTAATGTAAATGTAAATTCTACATTAAATACAGAAGAATTCTGATTGAAGCTGCAAAACGCATTGAATTCTTCTTTTCTTTTGTTCTTTGATGAACGTTAGTGACAGGAGTCGTAGGAAGGGGGTTTAGGAAAGCTTGGATCTGACGCACTCATTTAACCCTTTCTTCAGCTGGAAGCAGTCTGTGCTTACCGAGATACTGTGCTTTAGGCATAATCCCTGTTAAAATGGATGCGGCATTAATTTAATTCATATTTTTAACGCGTTAATCTGAAAGAATTCATCTGATGTGATTACATGTTCATTAGTGCTGTGAAAAATGACATGTTTAGTCAAACGAAAACGAAAAGAGCTGACACAACAGCCCATGTACAGCAGAATTGTGTGTGATCTCGTCACTGTAACTACAGCACAGAAGGTAGAAGTGAAGAATAAAGAAGCACTTTATGAGCGGATAGAGACAGAAGACAAATAATGGATTGTTAAGTTGAGACATCAGACGGTCCTCCCACAGACCGCCCACCAACTGTTAATGGACCACCTGACACACATTAACATAACAAGAGTCTGGAACTGTGCCAGCTTCAGTGTGTAGGAAATGGATACCAGGCAGTTTATTTGTATATTTCTTCACTTAAAGTCTTATCATGTGTGTAAAGGTGTTGGCACGTATTGAAGGATTTAATGAAGCCTTTCTGACGTGTGCTCTTGCACTGCTGTGAGATGGCCTTTGTGCCGTCTCTTTCATTGTCCTTTTCACATATATCCCAGAGGAGATGTCTGGTGTGTTTTAATAATTCATTATATATGAAGCACAATCTCTTGTTTCATTTTCTATTAATGAACTTTCAATGGCACATGAAGGATGCCGACAGTCTCCCTGCAAGCCTCATGCCCACATCAGCGGCTATATTCTTACATCCGGAAAAAATGACTTTACAAAAGATGACCTCCATCAAACCCGTCATTTATTTTGCTTTGTTTTCAGGCAGATCTGTAATCTTTTCATTTATGTCTTGCAATTGAAGGTAGTTTAGGTTTTGAGATGATATCATACTCATTTCATGTAAAGTACCCTTAAAATAATGTCTGTATTGACTTTGTGTTTTTACAGAGAAATCCAAGGACAAATCTCAGGCGGTTCAGAAAACTGCCAGCAAGACCAGCAGTGCAGCAAACAAAGTGAACAACAGCAACGGAAGCAGCACACCGAACAGGTACAGCATCCAAGAGCTGAGTCCTTCAAGCCTCCCTCACATCACCTCCCTTACACAACCTCACACAATGTCCTTTGTACCTCACATGACCTCCTTCACACCACTTCCCTTACACACACACACCTCGCGACCTCCCTCACAACCTTGCAGCACCTCCCTCTCGCCCTGCCACCTCCCTGTTGCCTCGCAGCCTCTCTTGCGCTAGCATGCAGCCCAGGCAGAGAATGATGAACCGCTCTCATCTCTTATATAATGTTATTAAAAGTTAGAGCCCTGGGGTGGGAAAGTTTAGCTGGGGCTTATTATTTCAAACTACTCTCCAAATAAATCAATCCTTTATCAAAGTCTACCTTCCTTATGAACTGTGTAATCAAATTGAACAGTGTTCCAGGCAAGAATCCTCTTACAATTCTATTAAATTGAGCAATTGCAGAGAGAAATGTCTTGAAAGAGACCGTCTCCAAAAGGCATGGCTGTTACAACACACAATGGCTCCTCGGTCCATCAGAGCGGCTGTGTAAAACATCGTTTCGAAAGAAATACTTCAATGAGTGTTGCGTAAAGACTGCCGGATGCGAGATTGACATGAATTTATTATCGTGAAGCGTGTGAATGGAATGAGTTTGTGTGTGTTTTTAATACGGTTTGAAGGGCAAAGGAAAATGGCAGAGTCAGGCATTTGTAATTCACCTGAGATGAGAGGTCATGATGAGAGGTCAGTGTGGGACTTTAATAATGCTCTCATCCTGTAGCTCACGGGTATGGAAATATACCTTTAGAATGGGTTTTTTCGTATTCATCATCTAAAAATTTGTCACGCACAGAAACCTTGCACACCGAGTCCGATGCGTATGAATTAATCTGTTGAGAAAATGTTCTCAAAACAATCCAGCCTGCTGTCGCTGTGCCACGCTCTCCTTTCATGTGTCCATCGACAGTACCTCACGCTCTGCCTGTGTCCTCTTGCATACCTGTCAATACTCCTGTTTTTCACCTCCATCTCCGGCCATCCTCATGTGTTGTTATTTCCCCCGTGAAACGCCGTGTTTCAGTTATTTCTACAGCTATGTGAAAAGGCCGAGGGGGGTATCCTTGGGGCGCGGTTTGAACGGACCGACGGAGACCTTAATGCGTGTGCGAACAGCCCCGTGAACGCCCTCTCACCCCTCACTGGAATGCGATCGCGGGTCTCTGCATACACCCCATATTAAAATCAGTACATAGCATCCTGTTTCCAAGCTGTTCCACAATCATCCGCCACACTCTCTCTCTTTCTATTCCACTCTTTGTTTCTCAATCATCCTGGATATTATTGTTGGCTTGTACGGTGGCTCAGAATCGTCAAAACACCTCTCAAAATGCTCGCTACGGATGCGAAAAACGCAAGAGTTGAACCCGACGTACATTTTGGAGGCAGTGTGTGCATGTGATTGACACAACGCTAGATCTTATTTTGTTTATTTTTAATTTGCGATAACTTTGGACGAACATTTCGGACTCAATGTGCGAGGCCTTTAAACTAATACTGTCAACATTAAATCACTTCTCATTTTTATTCTCATTTGTGTTGTTAGATTTCATTTTGAATGGGCCATGTATGATTTTTAAGGTTAGCAGGTTACAATAAGGGGCCAGAATTATTTCTAGAGTTATACATTCTGCAGTTATATGAACTGTATGTACTGTAAATGGGGTAGAATGAAGGATCAGCCTCAGGAGGTCAAAAGAGCGGTTCATCTAAATGATTATGACATGATTAAACCAATCTGTATCAGGGTTGTGTGACACAGGGTCAACTGGATTATGCTAAACCCAGTGCTCACTCAAAATCATAGAGAGATCGTTTACATGGGATTAGATGTTTTATAGTTATTTTGCAGGGTTTTTCCTGCATAGAGAAATTGGATGCGACCGCCTCCGTCAAATGTCGCGCCGCCTCGGACTTTGACCAAAATGATGTCTGGTGTCTTCACAAGAAATGCTGCGTGCATTTAACAGACTGTTACCAGAATGAACACACATTAATGACTCGTTTGAACAGATTCAGTTAAACTATTGAACTTTTCAGTCACTAGTGAATATAAGAGATCATTGAATCATTGAAAGTGAACCACAGAGAATGCAAGATGTGAATGAGCTTTGGTCATTTAGTAAGACTGGTTAGTTCAGTTGAACATGATAAAAACGCTTTATTTGATAAAAATAAAAGTTTTATTTGGTTAAGGAAAAGTAATGTTTTATATAACTTAATAATGGTAATTTTCTTCTAAATTTATTAGAACTTTTAATATGTCAAAGTCACTTTGGTTAAGCCACTTAAAGGTGCGGTAGGCCTTCGTGTGTGTGTACAAGATCAGGATGTCACCACCTCCGCCTCATTTGAGCCAGTAAAAACCCTCTTTAGTCATTTTCCATAAATGTAGAAAATTCATAAATACATTCATGCACACTTGGCTAAAATGGAAGAAAAATCTAAATGATTTTCACGGCGCTCTGGAACGATCCGAAATGTAAATGTGATGTGTAGTGCATGTATTTACTAATATTATATGTTGGTCATTGTAATGGTTTACACCTGAAAGATTTCAAACCTCTGCTTTGTTTTCTGATCTCTCCACAGCGCTAAAGGAAACAAAGAGAAAGAGGACAAAGAGAAGACTGTGAAGGAGAAAAAAGAGAAGAAAGAGAAGAACCCAGCAAACACTCCAGAGGCCAAAGCAGGAGCCAAGGACAAACCGAAGGAGGAGAAAGTCATCGATGGCAAGGAGAAGACGCCCAAGGCTGATAAAGACAAGAGGAAGGAGGACAAGAAAGAAGAGAAGAGCAAGAGCGACGGGAAATCCGCTGAGAAAGAGCGTGACGTGTCCAGCGACAGCAAGACAAAGGAAAGCGTGAAGGTGGAGAAGAGCGCTGCGGCTGGACCTCTGAAGTCTCTCGTGCCCAGATCTGAAGGGCTCGAGTCTGAACGGGGTAAGACATTTGGCCAATACACATTTTGTGCTTCTTTCAGGACTCATGTCTGAGCAGCTCTTCTCCATTCCAGGAAACCCATTTTATATTGTTCAATTCCAAAAAATATGATTGAGATGCTGTTTCCAAGGGACTCAATAAATGTTCGTCATTGACTGATAAACTTCTTTGATCTAGTGACACAAAACTCTATTGCATCTTAACCAGTCCCAGACTAAAATAAAAGTTTGAGCTGTCTTAACTGAAAATAAATATCTAAAAATATAGAATTGCCATTGTTTTGTCTGGAGAAGCACACCAGTAATGTTTTAATCTGAGGCACTTTATTGAAAGCCACTTAACTAAGACTTAACTTGTTTTCGTAACCTTTTGAACTCCTAAAATCCTTTTCAAACTGGACGTGATGTGAATGTCTGACAACATCAGCTTTCACATCGAGCGATCTCCAGCAGCTATTCCACTCCTGTAAACTAGGTGGCGCTAACGGTTAATGAGTTTGCTGTGGTCGTAGTAGAAGAAGATTTGAATGCGCTCGGGAGAGAAACCAATTTTATCATCATTAGACAAAAAAACATGATTTTAGAAAGTGTGAGGATCTTCATGCCTTTCATCTGAACTAGAAAATGGTCCGACTGGTTGTGACTGCATGGTTTAAAGCACCATGCTATCAATGACATCATCTTATTTAATTCAGAATAGATCGATGTATGCAGTTATCTGTGATATTTCACTGCTGAGTTGAATGCTCTTAACTAAAAGAAACATAAACAAGCCCTTTGTATTCTCTAAATCTATTTTGATCTGAAAATCACCATGTACATATTAATCATACGCCAGTGTCCAGAGCTCCTGGCACGTGATGTACAGCTCAAATCTGATGGGCGACGGGGGAAATCATCGCTCTGTGGCGTGCAGTGTGAAAGGCCTTTACATGAAATTCTTTTTCTGAGAACTAATCCTCACCTTTCTTTTCTCACGCAGAGCAAAAAAGACGAAAGGTTGACACGCACTCGTCACCGTCGCACTCCTCTGCAGTTAAGGTTAGTATGGCCTGAGGAGAGCTGTGCACTTCTTTCCTCTTGTCCCTACCTGTCCGGAGATCACGTGTTTGTCCAAAGCCCAGCCTCCGGAGGTCTCTGGAGCCCGTCCCGTGAACCAGAGCAGTGGGGGGGACATTTTGCAGCTTATGGACTGTTTTTTGGAAGTATATTTTTTCATAGATGTCAGATTTCTCTGACCAAATGGACTTGACAAAAAGTCTGCCCAAGTGCCTTCATTTTTCTTCCTGTTTTCATAGAACACATTTTGTAAGAGTGTAAATATAGAATCTACCCGTTTTTTTATTGTCCTCCCCTTCAGATTTTTTCAAGCCACGGCGTAATACATACAGAGAAAGCTAAAGTAAGAAAAATAAATAAAATCACATGTTTTTTTTAAACTAAATACAAAGCCGGGAGGATGATTTTGCCTGAAGTCCTGAATGTAGCATCCGACAGAAGATGGAAGGTTCTCTCGTGGTGGCTGCGACGTCCATCTTGGGATCCTCCAGCAAGGATACGTTCCTCTTCAACACCACTCATTTTTCGGGGAGCGTTGGCCTGATTTTTGTGTGTCCCGTTTGCTCTCGAGGCCTGTGGTGGAAGACGTCTCCACGTCCAGCAGACATCATCCAGAGATGACACATCTCCAGCAGCTACACATGCAAAGTCTTCCCGGAGGATTTATCCATGAGCACAAAGACCTCACGCCTGAGTGCACATGACCTCCTCTTATTCTAGAAGCCCTCCTTCATTAATCCTAGCTGAGTTTAGATTGTTTCTCATCCTCTTCATGTAGCCCAGAGTAAATTCACTGAATGTATGCTGTATTTTAGAGCAAAGCTAGATGTTAAGCCGTGTACCTTTAATGCAGTGAGATGAGGTGACGTCTTGAAGACCAGAACATACAGTACAGTGTGAGATGCAGGTTGAGTCCAGATTGACGTTAGGCTCCAGTAGTCTCTTCATCTCTAACCATGTGAAAGTTCTAGTCTTTGAAGGTCTTTAGGGGGATGTGTTGAGTGACGGCCAGCCTCCCCCCAGCCTTTCTCCTGCTGTGTGCCATCCTCTCCAGCTCATCTGTCATCTCAATTCATTCCTACAGGACAATCTCAACGACCTCAAGGATTCAGCTCCAAAGGTTTGGAACGTTTCTCAACTCTTCGCTGTTTGATTGTGTCTTTGAAACAGAATGTCCATGATGCTTTAAAGCGAGAGTTCACCCAAGAACCTTGTGTGGTTCCACAACCGTAAGACCCTTCCACTGCAACACAACCTTCACTCCTCAAAGTGAAGAAAGTTAGCAAAGACATCCTTCAAATAGTGACTTCATGGGTTCAACTTCATCTGTTAAAGCGCTGATATATTTGTACAAAAATAACCACTTCATGCAACCATTTCTATGATCGCGTCATATAATGTAGTATTTTAACGATCTCCGTGTCTTTAAGAACTTCAGCACATGAACGAAGGTGTTACGGTTGTGGGATGACACGAGGGCGAGGATTCTTTGGTTAAAATGCTGTCTGGCTTGTTTTGGAGTATTGAAACGTATTCCACCGTGTTGAAAAGCAGCATTTCTTCACTTCTCTGGAACACTGCAATTGGTACTTTGACAGTATGTTTAATAAAGTTCGTTCCTTCAGAGATGCTAAGCTCTGGCCGGAAGTGCAGGCCTACAGTGATTTGATCGTGTGTTGTTCATGCAGTGATGGGTGGAGCATTCAGACGTGTGGAGAGTTCTGTCTAGTGATGCAGATATCATGCGTGATGCTCGGGATGGCTGTGCCGTCAGGTTTTGACACTCCATGTGTGCATCTCTATAGGTTCTTGCACTTTTCTCATGTGCTCCGTATGCCAGGTATGGAATTTTGTATTGGTTGGGAGCCAGTATGTGAACTTTCCCTTCAGAAGGTGTCTGAATAGCCCAGAGACATGCGGCAGAGCTGTCTTCTGCTCGCACCTCCCTCCTCTCCTCCGCCAGAAGACATGTTATATTCTGCTAATGTAATTTCAGTCCAACAATATCCTCCATTCTTCCCGTGGCCGCGCTCTCTCGGGCTCCTCTCATTGGTCTCTGGTCCTCTGTTCCCTCGCTTCGGTCTCTTTTCAACAGCTCCTGTCCGTCTGTGGGGAGATAAGTGTTTTTTGCAGTTTGGCCACTGAAGAATGTTTGAAAATATGCTGATGGCACCACCTGAAAAAGCAATCCTGCTGCATTTTGAGCTGCCTGCTGTTTTATTGTCTCCTCTCTCTTTCTGAAGCTTGCTGTCAGATTTCCTCCCACATTAAGTGCGTTTTCTCCACATATTGAAAAGAGGAAATGTCTTGTAGTCTAACGCAGGTGCTTCTTTGGCATTAGTTGCTGATTTTTACATCTTCTTCATTTTCTGAAACCGTGTGTTTATCTTGCAGAAGTGCTTTCTCATAGGATATTGTGACAGATGTTTGTATGTTCTAGTCGTTCAGATGTTCACGGTTGAGATGGTTTCCTACATGTGATTATTCAGCTGGGGTTTGTGCTCTATTCATCAGTGCTTCGGTTGTGTGATGTTCCCTTTACATACTTGAGTGTCCTTTGAATTTGAGCGATTTCCATTCCCATCGATTCCACAGTTGAAGTAAAACATTTAGATACATTTAACCGGCTTATTGATGGCTTCGCAAATATCATGCCTGCAAACTAGGTGCTTTTCGATTTGATTCAAAACTGCGAATCATGTAGATCCAAAGAAGTTGTTTTGGGAGGGTGGAGCAGTGATTTATCAAATGTAAGTCCTCGGGTGCCATATTTAATCATTTAAAACAGACAGTCGGTCCGAGGATGTGTGGGAAGAGCTCGTACCAAACCTCATTTTTGCGCCCTTGAAAGGCACTGCTGAAGGAGACGCGGAGTGTCGTCTCGTATCGAGAGAAAATGCCGTTGTTTTTATCACTCAGTTCGTCAAGTGTGATCCACACGTCTATGTGATGAGATCTCCCATCTGAACTCCCAACACTTGGGTGCGATTGATATTGGTCTGAAGCTGTAGATTACCGCTAATATGAATTCATTATTGCACAGACCGGTCGATTCGCATTAAGATATGAATATGTCGTCAGGAGCCGCGCGGATTCTTTTGTTGCTTGTATCTGCTTTTTGAGCTTTCTACAACATGACACCTAAAGACTTGATGGCCTCAGATCTCAAGATGGTCCGAGGGGGAGATGATTAACAACAACTGTTCATTTTTATGTGAACCAACGGCTCTCTGAACACACTATGAAACCATCAGTGTATTTGAACCAATGATTGTGTTGACCATAGTTATGGGTTAAGCATTTATTCTTAAAAGGAACCTTTGGTAATATATGAAGCCATGCATCTCTAAACCCATGGGATTGACTTTATAAATGTGACATTAAAAACAGTGTAACTGTCACAGTATTCATTAACTTTGAAAAAATATTTTTACTCGGAGGCCGTCAAAATCCGTGACATCAAATGGTCGCAACCTAAACGTCCTCTTAACACTACAGCATTCCAAATCTGGATGAAGTGCATTTTATAATGGCTAAAAACATTGTTTATATATTCAATTAGATTTTGGTTATTAATATACATGTTTGTATTGTTTCTGACCAACAATATTAAAATGTATGAAAAAACACCAAATAGCCTCTTTATTTTCTTTCTTCATTATTTTAGCATTAGTTTATATATATATTTATCCTGCTCAACCTTATATTTACTGAAGAACTGATTAGTGTGTCTGTGTTCAGTCTGGCTACCTGTGGCTACATCATCGAAAAAGAACATGGCGGCCTCCTTTGGTGAAAATAAGAAATTAAAATATTTGATGTGTTTTTAACAACAAATGGTAGTAGTGTAAGGCTATTACAACGTATAAAGCCAAACATCTTTCTATACCCTGGGTTTCCTTTAAGTTGTAAGTCGTGAAATAACAATTGGGTATTTCATATTTGTGTTTGAGCTTCACTTTGGTCATACATCATGTGATTAGCTGCTGCTGCAGTAGTAGATGTCATGTGTTGCGCTTGAAAAACTGTACAAAACAATACATTCTGACCAGAAGATTTGTGATGGTTGTGACTAGTTGAAGCAAATGGTGTGCCAGAATGCATATATTGAGTTCTGATTTTATATATACATAAACATCTGATTTTATATATATATATATATATGAACACCTGGGGTTGGGGCTCGTATGCGAGCGCCTGGTGGCCGGGCCTCCCCCCATGGGGTCCGGCCGGGCACAGCCCGAAGGAGCGACGTGGGGCCACCCTCCCGTGGACCCACCACCTGCAGGAGGGACCGTAAGGGGCCTCGACAACCCGATCCCTGGACGCGGAATCTATCATGACCGAAAGGACAAGATCCCGGATACAGGCGGCCGAAATGAGCTTCCTCCGCAGGGTGGCTGGGCGATCCCTTAGAGATAGGGTGAGAAGCTCGGTCACTCGGGAGGAGCTCAGAGTAGATCCGCTGCTCCTCCACATCGAGAGGGGCCAGCTGAGGTGGCTCGGGCATCTTTTCCGGATGCCCCCTGGACGCCTTCCTGGGAAGGTGTTCCGGGCATGTCCCACCGGGAGGAGACCCCGGGGAAGACCTAGGACACACTGGAGGGACTATGTCTCCCGGCTGGCCTGGGAACGCCTCGGTGTCCCCACGGAAGAGCTGGAGGAAGTGTCTAGGGAGAGGGAAGTCTGGGCGTCCCTGCTTAGACTGCTGCCCCCGCGACCCGGCCCCAGATAAGCGGAAGAAGATGGATGGATGGATATATATGAACACCATGATATAAAAATATGGCGAAAGTGACCTATTAGTCAGATATGGTGACACATACCCGAAATGTGACCTCTAGTATTAACCCATCCAGAGAGTAGTGAACACATGCACAGCAAGTGGTGACCACACGTACACCGGAGCAGTGGGCAGCTATCACTGCAGCGCCCGGGAGCAAGTAGGGTAAGATGCCTTGCTCAAGAGCACCTCAGTCGTTACCCGCTGGCCCTGAGAATCAAACCAACAACCTTCTGGTCACGAGTCCCACTCTCTAACCATTAGGCCACAACTGCCATTAAAAAAAAAAAAGCTGTTATAAAATAGGGATGCACAAATTTGGGCCGATACGGGTCTTTTTTGCTGGATCGGGTATCGGACTGACGGGTTCTCTTTAGTCCGATCCGTTGCGATACCCGTGGATGTTACTCTAAAGCTTCAAAAAGGACTAACTATCAGGAAATTAGCATAAAAGTTGTCATGCACTGTATTCGATGTCATGTATTTCGATAGCTTTATGCGAGGAATAAACCAATATAGCATAATTAAAAACTCTGACCTCCGCTGGTGCGGCCATCTGTCAATCTCCATCCAGCATGCGTGTGTCCGGGAACAGTCAGGACGTTACTCGTTCCAAAGTTTTCAATATTCTTCATAATCACTAGATAATAGACTGTGGTTTTGTTTTAAAATGCATTTTGCCGTAGGATGTACTCGCTGAGTTTAACGTTATTAGATTCAGGCACTGGAAGCGCTCTATGTTATGTGTCATTCATACACAATAACTCTTTTTTTTTTTTTTTTTTTTTTTTTTTTTTTTTTTTACTTTAGGATGGATGCAATGTACTATGATTTAAACACATAACATATATCTTCTCTTTGTGTTATAACTGTTTTGAACTTGGGAAGCAAAGAACCCCGCGACATCAGGATCATCACTTTCCGGGATGCTCGTGAGTGAAGCGGGTGCATTAGGCGCATCATTCTGCGTCCTATGCGCATGACCTTAAATAACGTAGAAGCGAATGTATTAAGCGCATCATTCTGCGTCCTATGCGCATCACTTTAAATAACGTAGAAGCGAATGTATTAAGCGCATCATTCTGCGTCCTATGCGCATGACCTTAAATAACGTAGAAGCGAATGTATTAAGCGCATCATTGTGTGTCCAGGATGTGCATGAGCGAGTTTGGAGAATTTTATACTGTGATAGTTTTGTGTAATAAACAGATATTTATTTGTTAAACATTTTGTAAGTATCTGCGCTTTATGAGACCACATTTTTGTTTTGTATGTTTTTTTTAAGTTTACATTTAAAAAATCGTATTTTTCTACTTTTAAAAGTAAAAATACTTAAGTAAAGGAAAGTGGCAGATTTTAATGTGCTCATGGATGTAAAGTAAAAAAAAAATGTATTTATGGACTGAGGTGGAGTAAGTATGATGTGTTTCTTACTGTAGGGAAGTATTTTTTGTCCAAAGTACTCTGATAACATGGTTAAGAACTATCCACCTCTGGCAATAAAAGTTAAAATATGCAACTCTACTTTGATCAATAAAAACAGTGCTAGTATCGGATCAGAATCGGTATCGGCCGATACACAGAATTCAGGTATCGGAATCGGATCGGCAAGGAAAAAGTAGTATCGGTGCATCCCTATTATAAAATACACTGTAACCCACTGCTTCACACGGCTTATTGCTTTTATTAAACGGTTATTCCATATGTGTAGCAAGGTTTCATAAAATAAAGTGATATTCAGGCTATGTATGCGGTCAGCGGTTATAAATTGGGATATTTTATAATGGCTTAGAACTCGGCTCAACCAATCAGAATCAAGGGCCAGAACTGATCGTTTTATAAATTTAATTATACAACAGTTCTTTCTGATTCTTGAATCTGATTGGCTGATAGGCATGCGATATTCTTCCTGTATCACCACGGGAACCACTTCAGTGACTCTTTGCATCACTCCGACACTAAACTAACTCTGACTATACTGTCCTTGCAACTGCGTAACTCTAAGACAGCTAGCTAACGAACGCACACGAAGCAGTTTATCCGTTGCAGAATGTTTCTTCTGTTATACAAGATATGACAAGATATGAGATTATTAATTGCACCTACATTTGTTAGGTTTACATATAAATCTGTATGCACTTTAATCTGTACATGTGATAGAACTTTCTATCATCATACTACATTCATCACAGTTTAATTTACAAGAATCTGAGGTTGCTGGGCTGGATTTTGTAGCGGAAGAAAGTAGTTCCTTTAAAAACCAGAGAGTTTTAAAAACACCACAATGTTGTTTCTGATTTATCTACACACTTGTGCCCTTGAACAGTTGTATACATGCAATATCCCTCTCGTAGTGGTGTGATATTGCTCTTTTATTACACGGGTGGTTGGAATACTTGATTCTGATTGGCCAGTCACAACATTTGCTGGTTGGTAATTCCAAGATAACAACCTCTCAAAACGTATAACACACGCTAACCTGGATGCAGCAAATCATTTGACAGGTTTTTTTTTACCAAATTGCCTGTTCTTGACATTTGAACAAATTGCCTGTTCACTTCTTACCTTGAAACTGTAAGTAAACGTCTCATCCTCACGGATGGTCTGCATTCTGTAATAATGAGGTAATTGAATAATTTAAATTCACTAGGGATGCTCCGATCCATCGGCCACAGATCAGTATCGGCCGATAATCACATTTTATGACTCAATCGGTAATTACTAACTTCGCCGATCTCACGAACAGATCGCAATTTGATGACGTCACCATAAACGTCCAGAATGTGTGATGTCTAAATGATTTGGCGCCGCAGTCATGTCTTCGCCTGTGTGGAACTATTAGGATGCTTCGAGAAACGATGAAAAATTAAGCAATTTACCGTGTATGTTCCTAAGAAATCTCACGTGGAGGAGCAATGTCAAAAGCGGAAAGGGCACATGTTTCCCATTCATTACTCATAAACACCTCGGCCATTCAGGAAACCCTCGCCGGATCAGTGGAGACTCGCGGTGCGGAGCCATGCGCGTCTATAAACAAGGCATTAGACTATGACGGCTCACCAACATCTAATTTGTTTCGCCATAGTTTCAAAGGGAACTTTTTACACTTTTCATAACACAACGATAACGTTGTTTCTGGATCTGATTCTGCAATGCAAGCATCCGTCGCTTAATCAGAACCCCAGGTCACGTGCTCACAGACGCACACAGTGGTGCGGTGTTTACAGACTTTTTTCCTTGAGCGATAGCAACGAGCGTCATCTTGGACAAACCTTAACTTTAAGTGGATAAATGTCTTTCTGTTCAGTGAGCGGCAAAAGCAGCACATTTAGAACCAAACAGCAGCTTAGTTACTTGTAAGTAACAGCGTTTAGAAGCACCTGTCATTGTTAATAACTGGGCATAGGATTATAAACATTTGTCTGTAATTATTATTTTATATCAGACAACAGAAACATTGAATGTAAACGACTTCAACTATTGGGTATTCAGTTCAGTAAGTTCAGAGATTAAACGCATTTACATGACATTTTTTATCAATTAATTTTGTCCTCCTCAAACCTGTATTGGGACAATGTTTAAGTTACATCAGACTTCTCCATTTTAGGAGATTAAATGTTTATTTGTCTTTCACCGTTTACTTTTGGACAATGTTTAAATAAACCTTGTAGGTTGCATCAGATTGGTCCATTTTGTTTGCGGTTATTTTTGTCTTGTTGAGTAACCTGACATGCATATTGTTTTGCATACGTCTAATTTTAAAGGCATATTAAAATGTTCACTGTATAAGGAATATTTTTCATTGATTATTTAGTACTCTGTAAAAACAATAATTACTTAGTTATATAACTTGTTTTTACAATGTAATATATTAAACAAAACTCTAAAAATATTATAAAAGCCAACATCTATAGTATAAATTGAACTGAAAAAAGGTTAACGGTAATCAGAGATCTTCCATATCAGTTATATAAAGCTTGAAGCATTGGAATCTGGATCAGTATCGGCCGATCACGATGACAAGAAATCTGTACTCAGTATCGGCTGCCAAAATCCTGTTCGGAGCATCCCTAAAATTCACATTTCATGTCCAGTATTTTTCTCATGTGGCAAGTAGCCGTGTAATATAACAGGATAATGTGCAAGCAGCCGGTTGTTATTGTGAGATGAGACCCTCTGCCTCACGTCCTGATCACACTGTCGGGGATTATTTCTGTGATGACAACCCGGTTGTCTGTCCATTATCCCTTACATATCAGCAGCTGTGATTGTCTCCTGTACTCGTGCCTCATGTCTCTATATCAGCATGGCTGTTATTAGGTCAATCACACTCGTACTCCAGCCATATTGGATTAATATCCAATTCCTATTCCTTTCGATTCCAATCCGATTCGTACCTTTTGATTCTGATTCCAGATTGATTTGGGTGACAGGAGGGCTGAGAGTGTAAGTGAGGGCCGTCATACTGAAATGATTTCATGTGTTTTCCAATAAAGAGCGAGGTATCATTTACAAGCTGTATAAACAACAATTCCATCAGTCTTTCATTGAATGACACATTTAAACACAGAAAATACTACAAGCCCATGGCAGTGAATTGTAAACAGCCAAAGAAAAACATTGATGTCAAGAATCTTTTTGGACGTGTTTGGTCTCTGAAGAGGAGGAACATTCAGAGCCACTGGGCAGATCACGTGAGAATCTTCTGAATATTTAAAGAAACAATTCTTGCCACAGCTCTTCAACATCTTTAAGATCTTGATCTTTTCTGTGGCACAATCTAATCTGAAGTTAAAGCTCAGAGCATGTGTTTGAGTTACTTTAAGTCTGTGTGTATTGAGTTTATACTCTGCTCATGAACAACCGATGCAGTTTTTCTTTTGTTGCGATCATGTGGGAGTTATATTACCGTGTCTCATGCATTTGGCATTCTGTGTGGTCTTTAGTATAAAATTAGACATTATATAACTGCTACCAACTTTATTCATTTACACTCACACCCTCAGCAACATGTTTATTTTGACCTCAAGCTAGTTTATGAATGCCTTGTTTAATCTGATCAGTTTAACTGCATTTTTCATCTTGATACAAACTGTCCTGTGCTGAGCCTCTTAAAGAGGAATGAATATATTATTAGTATTACACATCTGGCTGATTTAATGATCTGACAGTTAGGGTTGGGTACCGGACACTGCTTTTAAGGGCACCGACCGAATTACATCCAATTGGTTTGGTAGCAGCACCAAATTCCAGGTACCGTACCGCTACTGGTTAACATGTGAACGGTACCCAACTCTATTAACAGTGTTTAAAAACCTTGACATTCCAAATTGACAATAGATCCTTTCAATAGATGAAGATATTTAGTTTCAACTCAAATGTTATAAACTCATTGTTAGTCAAACACTAGTGTTGGTATTTGTATAGCTGTACATGTGACTCATGCATCAGAAATGCATCGGTGTCTGTGTATAAAAGTGTTGCTTTGTAGCACTTAGAAAGTTTGTGTATTGTAAATGTTGTAGTACGGGGGTCATGAAACCACATGTGATCAGATAAGCACACACTGGACGGGTTCCTCTCAGTGGCCCCTGTGGGATCCCCTTTATATCACCGGTGTAGTGGATTGTCTGCAGTGAGATTCTTACCCTGTCGGGTCTGTTGTTTGCTTAGCACATTTGTTACCAGGTAAAACACTTTAGGTTAAAATCTAGTTGAGGACAATTCTTACACAAGTTATCCCTCATAAACACTTGCGGTCTGACCACTTGTTCTGAACACTCGCTGGTCCTCACTTTACAGCTTCTTTGTGAGGTGCTGGGGCTAAGGTTGAGGGATTATAAAACATCGACACAGTTTATTCTGTTTTCTTCTTTTGTTGTCTGCTGATAGTTTCCACATTGACTCCTCATGTGAGTTCTTCTTTCCACAAATGATGCCCCGTCTCACAGGAAGTCATCAAGGCCATTATTGCTGGCATAAGGTCTCTCCCGGGTCACCGCTATATTGTGCTTGTCACAACGTTTGACTCTGGAGGGGAAGAACTGTTGGTTGCAGATGTTTACCCTTAAGGCTTTATCATGTGACGTGTTTACCATTGCACTGAACTCTACAGTATGAATAAACCAGCTTCAGTCATACCTGTCAACACGTTCAAGTCACAGTCAGCAATCCTTGAACCTTCTGATGTATGTGAGTGCTGTTGGGACTTAAAGGGATACTTAACCCAAAAATGAAAATTCTGTCATCATTTACTCACCCTCAAGTTGTTCTATACCTGTATCAAATTCGTTGTTCTGTTGAACACAAAGGAAGATATTTGGAAGAATGTCAGCAACTGACATTTCTGGTGCACCATTGACTACCATACCAGGGATTATTGTATCAAAAGACAATATTTTTAAAGAATTTGGGAAAATTTATTTTGACTACCCCAGAGATCTCAGGAGCTAACATTCTTCTGAACGTCTTTCTTTGTGTGCAACATAACAAATAGGTTTGGGGGGAAAATGTCCTTATTAATGTGGCGTATCTCTTTCAATCAAACCAATGAAAGAGAATCTGATCATGTGCACGTACATCGACATGAAGTTAAATGATGTTGAGGGCAGGTCCACATTGAGTCTGGCTCCACAGGATTGATTTCGTCTTTTATGGCTGAACTGATTCTTTAATCTGTGACACATGGAGGTAAAGTGTTGTGTTGAAGCGTTTATGACGGAGCTTCAGCAGTTTTAATAGCGCTCTGTGTGAAGGCTAATGGAGTGACAGATGAGCGTGTGAGATGTTAACCCTGCTTTATGTCTCCATGTCCCCTCAGCATCACCCTAACCACAGCACAGCCCTGTCCAAGAGCAAAGAGAAGGACGAGGAGAAGAAAGACTCTGACAAATCCAGGGACCGCTCCAAAGAGAGAGAGAAGAAGGAGGAGAGAAAGGACCGAAAACGAGTGAGCGAAATGTTTTGTTTGTGATACCTGCTGAAACCACGAGCGTCCATCTGATTTCTGCCGCTTTCTCCCCCTCTCATCCAGGACTACTCCACCAGCGACCGCGAGATGAGTCAGGAATCCAAGCGGCGCAAAGACGAGAACGGAATGAGTGAGTGGATATATCTGTTGAATTTGTTTGCGCGGGAGAAGCCAGCTAGCGGAGCAGAAAGTCGTGTTTCTCCGCGCTGGAAGCAATCATATAAAGCTGCGCTCGTGGCATTGTGTTATCTGTCTCACACCACTGCTCTTCACCCTTTCCACAGACTCCTCCAAACACAGCAAGAGCGCCAGCCCCTCTGAATCACCACACTCCAACGACAGCGGCAAACGCTCCAAATCCACCAGCAAGGACAAGAGCGATGTGACCAAACCAGAGAAGACCTCTGGAGGAAAAAAGGTCAGCGACTGTCTGTCCTGTTACACTCCTTCACTGATGCTGTTTGAAGGCAAGCCTTCGCTCGTGTATCACTGCTCTTGAGTTATGAATAAAGAACATGTAAACCTGTCATTGAAAGAGAAGACCAAGCCATGTTGTGACGTCTCGGGGT
The DNA here is from genome assembly GCA_006030095.1 of Triplophysa siluroides. Classification (NCBI taxonomy): domain Eukaryota; kingdom Metazoa; phylum Chordata; class Actinopteri; order Cypriniformes; family Nemacheilidae; genus Triplophysa; species Triplophysa siluroides. The sequence goes on from VCII01000308.1 coordinate 314,869, forward strand.
GGCTCTTTTGACCGGGGCCAGATTACCCTAGCAACATGCTAACCTTAGTAACCGCTTAGACTGAATCACACAGCGACATCCAGCAGATGTGTAGCAGGCACACCCGGATCATCCCAGCATCTCTTATCCAGCTGATGAGCTTAAACTAGCATCATGCTTCAGTTAACATCCACGCAGCACAAATGTTCTGGTATTCTCTGTTATTAACCCTAGAAAAGAGCTCTCACGCCTGGTGTCTGTTTGTTATCATGCAGGAATCCAGGCACGACAAAGAGAAATCTGAAAAGAAGAGAGACAGCACCGGCGCTAAAGAAGACAAGAAACAATATCCTTTCATGCTTTAACCGCAAACGGCAGCGTGTAGCTCATATGTGTGCGTGTGTGTGCTAGTAACATGTTGTGTTTTCCCTTAACACTTTTCACCCATAAATCATCAGAGAAGCACAGATAATGTCTGCTGTCACTCGAGGTGAGCACTTGCTATCACAGCTCATCTCACAGCATCTCACAACCATTTGACAAGGTGGCTAATTTCTGTAAAGTAAGGGCGTGTTCACATTTGACCTCTTTTTTGAAGCTGCTAGCGTCTGTTTTACATTATAATCCTATGGAGGAAATGTCGTTTTCTGCAGCTCGGAGTGTTCTCTGAAAAAAGTTGAAAAAATTTCACAGCTGACCAATGACAAGCGAGGAGCCAGACCTGTCGTTTCCATAACAACATGCGAGGAAGGTGATTGGTTGAGCAGGATCGAGATCAATAAAGAAGATGGCGGCTGTAATGCCTCATCATACCTGGATCATAGTTTTGTATAAATTAAATTAACTTTTGATTGCATTTCTAGCGAGAAATGAGTACTGTAGTTTAATATGTGATTGGTTATTGCAAAGACGGTGGTGAGGTGGTGATGTGGCCACGAGTGTAGAGGTCAGTGCGGGTCCCGCCCGCTAAATGTGATTACGCTGAGAATTCACAGTGTTCCCCGCTATCTGCTTAGAATCATTTCCATCCCGATCCGACGGATTCCAGATCTCACATTCAAATTTCTCCATAAGAAATATAAAATACTCTTTACAAAAACATATCAGTTATTTTTATCGTCCGGTCAATATACCACATTGGTCTTACATTTGAATGTCAATTAAAGAGAAGGCTGACCTCCGGCGGAGTGTGCATTATAGGGTTGTGCATTATGTTTTAAGAATTCAACGGCATGGAGTCAATTATTCTGCTTATACCACAGTTTCCACGTTGTTCTGATGTTTGCTGTAGAGTCATTTTTAAGGTATTAGTCCTGGAAGGATCTTAATTCTAATAGGCTTCTAATTTAACAGGACTAATTTCGGTTGCACTTTATTTGACAGTGCCCGTGTTACAGAGTACTTTAATGTATAATTACAGCGTAATACGGATGAACAACATGTATTTACTATAGTGTAGGGGTTAGATTTAGGGTTAGTTACATGTAATTACGCATGATTTATAGTAAGCACTATAGTAAGCACATGTAACTCTATGCAGTTATCCTGGAGAGAGAGAGAGAGAGCAGACAGACAGCACTGCGCATATGCTCATGCGTTTGCATCTTGTAGACCGAAGTATCGATGTTTGTTTTCGTCGTATTCAACAGTCTGGTCATATCAGAAAAGCATTTGGAGACGTTTCGGCTGTAGCCCCGCTTGAGATGAATAGATGCTTGGACCGAAAACGCTTTTCCTAACGTCACCACTTAACAACCCAATAACCGTGTTCAGTGTAACGTGGCGCAGTGATATGGAACTGTAATTCAGTCGACAGATCTGGAACGGCTTCATAGCTGTGCGTTTGACTGGAAAATAATGCACATCCGTAGAGTGTTCGTCAGCCAATCAGAATGAAGCACGTGGTACAAAATTCAAATAGACTTCCGTTACGCAGCCTATGAAGGCTGTCTGAATGCGTTTCTCTGAGCTGCCTTCCTGCGAAACCTGACTTGTTCAGAGGCAGCGTTTGTGCACGGAGACGTGGAGAAGGTGCTGGTAGATAGACGGCTACTGTTGTTATAGCAACAAAAGACTTTCTTTTACTAAAAGACGCCAACTTTATAGTGTCAAAAAAGACGTCAAATGTGAACACGCCCTCATACTATTGACATCATAAAATGTACAAATATTGGAAGGGAAACAAGTGAAGCCCCACCCCCATAACCCTAATCACTGGCAGAAGAGAATGAGCAAGTGTATGACAGCGTTGTGTACGGCCATGAGAGCCTGTAATTGTCTCATAAAGGCACAACACGATGCGTATAATGAATTGAGAAATGTGAGGAAATTGATGTGCAGAAGTTGAATATGGCCGAGCGGTGTTTGAAAGGAAGTTGTTGTTGTTCAGCAGTGTTCCCCGCTGTGAGCCGCTGCAGGATTCATCATTTCTCAACCACGCCAGCGTCTTCATCTTCTCCTTCCGTCACCGTCTGGAAAGAAGATTCCTTTGCCTGCATCCAAACTTCTGTTGTTTTGCCTAGAAACGTTGTAGCTTGTATTTTAATCTGCCATTTTTATTGTGATATTTTCAGTACTTGACTGAAAGTTTGTTTCCTTTAAATATTTAGCACAATGTGCTGCTTGCATCACAAACAGATTCAGGTGGAAGTGGTGTGTCGCTCTCCAATGCTTGTGTTTTTATGACCTCATTCTATCTTCCTGTTCCCTCGTGGGGTTTTTCTGTTTTTTTTTTTTTTTTAAGTGAGAAGAAAATGACGTCTTTGCCTCGATTAGGGTTTCAGGATACTACTTTTGCTTCTTTTTAACTCACATGTGATATTTAGACTAGGTGTTTGAAGCAGTACACATGCTCTATTTGTATATTATGTATACAGAAATAATAAAATGGTTCCATGTAATACGACTTTTCCTGTTACTTTCATTCCCCATGTAAGCATCCTTCTTTTCTGTGTCTTCAATCACGTTTTTAAAAGATTTGTATAGAGAATGGCAAGCTGGATTCTCCCTAAATAAATGGACTCGAGGCAAAACAAATGATGACTTTCCAAACTACTTCATGATGTTTTTATCTGGCAAAGTTGACAAAGTGTATGCTTTTTCTAAATAAAATAGTTTTCTTAGTCTACCGTGTGTCGGCTGTGCTTTATGGCATGCTTTACAAGTGTTGTGATGTAAAGAAACTGTGTTTATTTCTGATGTCGACTGGTAATTAGATGTTGACCCAACGGCTTTAATAACCGACACGCTCGACTGCTGCACACACATTTTTAACTTCTAAAACAATGCGTCATGCGTTTATGGTATAGTGGAAATGCTCCTTTATGCTGAGATTTAGGATATTTCGCAGCTCAACTCAGAAATGCTTTCTGGAACAGCACGGTTTAATGTTAAATAAATTCACTGGATATTTCCCACCTCAAAACTAGAAGGAACACAAGTCTGCGGTGTCTGGAAGGCAGCATCAGTACGAGCCCTTCCCCAAAGAATCATCAGGCTTTAGTTGATTGACAAGGCGGGACTCCTCCTCCGTTAGAGCGGCCATATTGAGCGCTGCATCGCCTCCTCGGTGATGATAGTGATCCTGCATTATGTTCCTCCAAATCAAAAACTGCATCATCACCCTCACAATCACCTCATTTGGACCCTTTATGTGTCAGAAACACAAGTGAATGATCTCATTTCTGAATGATCTCAGATTGTAGTGGAATGTTTAGATTAAACATGCAGCTGATACCAAAGTGATTGTGGATGGATCAATATACATTTTTCATGTTCAACATTTGATCCTATCAGGGAATAAAATTGCAGCTCTGTTACCATTTTAATTTTAAAATATATTTGTTTGCATTATAACGTGTCTTCAGTTTTGAACAACTCAACTTTACCAGCGATTAAAGACATTTGTTTTAGAACCGAACCTAACAAGGAACAGCAACTCTTTACAGCGTTTATTAGTATTAGTTCGGTTTAATGCTGATGTCAAATATACTTCTGTTCACAATTGATGTCAAAGAGCTTTTTATGAGTGTGTTAGAGATGGGGATATTATAGGTTTATTCACGTTTTAAATTTGCTTTTGTTTTCAGATGTTTAGCTTTTATGTTCATTTTACTTCAAGTTTAGCAATTTTGGTTTATGCTTTTGTCATTTTATAATTGATTGGTTTATTTTTTATGTTGTTATATAATAATACAATTATGTTGTTTTTGTTTATCATTATAATCTTATTGCTTTAAACTTACTTCAGTTCATTTTTGAGGCATTATTTAAATGTTTCCTTTTTTACAATAACTTTTAGGTCAATACGTTATTTGATTTCAATGAACAGAAACATTTCCAAAGTTTAGTTTTACTCAACTAAAATAACCTTGACGTTAACCAGGATTACTGTTAAACTGGTTGGTAAAGTGCTACAATGATGTCATATGAAGTCCTTCATTTGGATAATAGAGTTAACCGTCTGTGTATATTTAAGCTCGACCTGCCGACGGGACAAACTAATTCATTTTCGTCCTCAGGCCTGTTTGAGTCACAAGAAATAAGTCACACAGTTTTTTTGTTTGTTTTTATTTACAAAATGTATTAAAATTCTTTGTACAAGGCCTCACTATCAGGGCTCAGGGATTGATAGCCATGCATGCAGTCTTACATTAGCCTGACAGCTGTTCATGTCGTCTGGGCTGAAGTGCAGTTTTACAGGTCAAAATATCAAGGTTTGAAATTGCCTTTCTATACCGGCCCTCTAGAATCTAACGGAAGTCTCAGGGCTTTTACTTGGCAATCACAAATTTCGCATGCAGATAGAAAATCTGGGAATTCAGTCACTCGTTTGTGAATCCTTCTCTAGAAATCTCACTGTACAGTTGTATTCTTTGAAAAGCTTTTCATTATAAAACTATCTGTCTGTGGATTCAGGGTCACTCTCTTCCTGAATCACACTGAATCACAGTTTAGTTTTCTTTCAAACACAAAAATGTCTATGTGCTAAGCCTTCCCCTGTTTTCTCCCGGACACATCTATTGTAAATGTTATTAATCTTAGCTTTGTTGTCTAAATAATTCACCAAACACGTAGAATGCTCATCAAATCAAAGGAAATCTCAAAGCTTGATTTCGTGTGCGAATTATAATCGAAAAACTGTGAGGTAATCAAATACTACATCATAAAAGCCATGTCCTTTAAGTGGAGAGCAGTTTATCTACATTAATGTCATCCATTTTATAGCTTGAGTTTCTTGTACAGTATGCTGTGGAAACTACAACATTTCAAGACGTTGTTAGCGTACTGTATGAATGAAATCGTCTAACTCAAAGGTGATTTTTGTTTTTTGAAATTCAAATGCGTGAACACGATTATTATTATTATTATTATTACCGGTCAAATGGGGTTTATAGCTTGTGATCTAACTTGCTGTAAAATATAGATTAAAAAAACACAGACAATATTTTACATGTCAGCAGATTCACAATAATCCTGATCTGTTGTTGAAATCATCCAAAGCTGATAAATGAATACAGCGATTTAATGAGTGTGAAAGCAAATTTACAGTTGATGTATTACAAGCGATTCCCCATTTGGCTTGACGACCAGGTTTCACAAAGTTCACAGAAGACGTCTGAAGTCAGATTGGCTCTTTCAGTGTGCTAAAATCGCAAACGATGGCTTTATTTCTTGGTTTCCATGGAGTTATGTGTGTATTCAGAGATTATTTCACAGATGCTGATGATGATGTTTGTGTGATTTGAGCGATGCAGTGTTCTACTATGAGTTTGCATCAACATGATTCTCTGAATATTCCATAAGGCACTGGAGAAATCGTGTCCAATTCTTCCAACAGTCCACGCTGGTGGTGGTGCGTCGGCGCGTGGGCAGGAGAGGAGAGGCTGGGGTTGATGTGAATGAAGAGTGGGCGAGAGAGGCGGACGGGCAAGCGACCCCTCCTAAACATCCAGCCATCTCTCGTCGTAATTACCTCCCAACACTGCAGGTCTCTGCTGAAACAGGAAACAGAAGACCTTTACCATAACGGAAGCTATTAAGACGCTCGTTTTGATTCTGATGTAAAGCGCTCTATTAGCTGGCTAAACTTGAATTCAGTGTAACATCAATGTTTTTGGAAAGAAATCCTAATCATTTGTGAGATCCATCCATGAAATGAACATGACAAGGTTTGCCAGCGGAAACAAAATGTCCAAATAAGTCGTGCTTTGAGTTAATATGATCGCTAACTACACTGACAAACAACTGGATATTATTAACCTTTCCAGAAAACCGTAAACTCTACATTTCCACTGTACTGATTTATCATCCGCTAATGTTTTTTTCCGAGGCATCAACACATGCAGTACATGGAAATCTTTCACTATTCCCTGCCAAAGTACAAATCTAAACGGAACGTGTTTGTGTTGTGTGCTGGAGCTGATGCAACCGTTTGAAAACAAACCACAACTCTCCTCTCATTTCATGAAATGAACTCAAATTAATGATGCTGCTGGAAAAACACAACAGCCATCCATCTGTCCGTCAATCCATCCATTTTTTCTCATCCATCCATCCATCCATCCATCCATTTATTTCTTCTCCATTTGTCCGTCCATCGACAGCATGTACCAAGCAGACGTAGAATCATTACCATTAGATCTTGACGCTTTCTGTTCCGTAAACGTTGTAGCCTTCTCGGTACGTGGCAAAGTTTTGAGTGTTGGCTGGAGGGGCTGGCTTATAGCTTTGGGCATTCTTTTCAAGTTTCAGCCTTTTTGCTTCTGCACGTGACTTGTAACAGAACTCTATCAAAGCCACCATCATGGCCAGCCCCAGTCCACCAACCAAAATATAGAAGACACCGGCCACATTGCTCAGGCTCAGAGCGCTTGTCTTGTCCTAAGAGAAGTGAGGAAGAGAGTTAGTTTATCTTGCAGTGGTGAGCATCAGACAGAATTTAGAGAACCCGCTATACTACACAGTTCTTAACATGTTCTTTAAGTATGTGTCAAATATCAAGCAGGACTACTGACATTCTGTCTACACTGCTGCTAGCGGAGGAATCTAGATTCCAGCAGGTGTCTTCTTGCTCTTTGATCTATGCTTTATATATAGACTTGTAAGTCCATTTAAGATGGATCCCATGGATGAATTAAGTCAATCAGGACCATAACTGGTGAATGTAGATATTGTGTGGTTTTCTCTAAGCTTCTTCATGTATTTTGAGGAAGCTGGTCAGTTACGTACAGGTCAGACCTCTAGCTCATTAACCTTACGTCAAACATCTGCCTAGACATTCTCGAACCTTCAAATTCATATTTTGACATATTTTCTACACCAGAATACTGAATTTAAGAATCAATTGGAACCATTCTGCTGCTGCTTACCCCCCAAACCTGTCCATGAAAAATTTGTCCATTAGTATTACACTATTTGCCATTTAATCCATCGGGCGCTGTTTGTGGTAGCAAGACATGCAGTTAAACCGACTGAAGTTCTCAGCCGCACGAGGCTACTAAAAGAGAACCTCTGGTGTGGAAATGAACGCTGTGTTTCTGCGGTTGTCTAAAGCTCTTTTGCTCACAGCGTGAAATGCGCAACAGCAGGTTGAGTAACGGAGAAGACACGTCAAAGACAAATAAGTAACAACACTAATACATCAAATTTTAAATTGGAAGTTTGGTAAGTAAGAACAGCAGCATAATGGTAAATGGAGTTTCATTTCAAGAGGCAAATAAGCAAGAAAGACAACAAAACTAGATCTAATCTGTTGATCAATTTGCACCTCTTTTTTCTTTAAATAATTCCCCATGTGTGCTCTTTAACATCTTACGTCTTTTCTTAAGAGTGAAAAAAGAGAAGAATGTGTTTTTAAGACTATTTGAAATGGGGAATGGTGCAGAACTGTAGGCCACGTGTGTGTCTTTATTGGTGGCCAAGAATCATCAAAAATGTAAGCTTACACATGAGAAGTTAACTCGCTACTGGTTTGTTCTTTGCATATGAACAATATGTCAAAATGCAGTTTTGGAATCAGTACAGAAGACCTGCAGCGACTGACCTTACTTCCAGAGTCCTTGGTTCCACATTCACCCTTATCGTACCACCATTTGTTTTTCAGCTTGGCTAAGATGCCTTGTTCACTGAGTTTCAATACTGCAAGGTTTACAGGAGTTCTTCACGTGGGAAATAACATAAATAACATTATATTATGTTATTTTATGTTATTCAAGTCTTAACTACTTCATACTTTACAAAGCGATAAAGCAGGGCTCCTGGCCAATACAACACACAGAGTGGCAGGCATACTGACTAGAACCTTCCATTCACCAGGACTAAACTAGTGTGCCAGGACCTACCCGTATCGCTTTGAGTAATCGGCATACGCTGTTAAGAGAGGAGTCTGTCTGTCTGTCTGTCTGTCTGTCTGTCTGCGCGGCTACAAGAGCAGACACGTCTCGTGCTTAAATTTGATTGCTTTACAAAGCCCAACCCTCTATTGACTGACAGACCAATGAAAATGACCAGTAGGATTTCGTTCAGGCTGAGGAGACTTGACCGTAGGACCACAAAAAGCCCAAAAGAGAGCAAACACACATTTATAACGGCGACAACAACGACACTGTTACGATACGATATTTACATGCTAACCTCCCATGTTTGCTTTCACCGACATAACCCGCCATTATTCAACTAACCACGGAACACTGCAAATAAACATGAAAACCATGAAACCCCTGTCATGTTACTATAGTAACCGGGATCACTTTTACTAGAATAAACTAAGGCTCATTTTCACCAGGATGTGCGAAGCGCTCGTCTCGACCTCTTTGTGTTGCTAACATTTCTTTTAGCTGGTGGAGAGCCATGGATGAAGAATGTAATAGTGTTGAGAGCGACTGGAGCAGTGAGGATGACAGCTGACTTCATCATGTCTGTTTGCTGCAGGTGCCGCATTCTGCATTCTCTCTCTCTCTCTCTCTCTCTGTGTGGTTGTGTCCAGTGCATTACATCATTAGAGCAAACCCATCCACCGTAAGTCCACTAATCTCCACATTCGTCCACACACAACACAAACATACAATCTGCCTTCTTCGAATCATTTCCTGTTTGCCTTTATTAATGAAAATGTACAAAAGAAAATGCAAATAATTCCATTGAAACAGAGTGTCTCGGTAATGAAAGCATTGCTTGAAGTGAAGTTAGAACAACAGTTATGTGTGTGTGTCTGGGCGAGGTCTCAAGCGGTCACGTCCCGCTGGGTCCGTTAACAATGCTCCCGTAGAGGGAAGAACACACAGCCCCGGTCAAATGAAGCAGGGATTTGTGATCCGGCGGTCCGGAGCCGAGCTATTCTTAGTGTCTGACGTTTGACTTTTTATTGAGTGCAATAATAACGCGAGGCGAGGCCAGAACAGCCGCCCAGCAGAAGCAAAGCGAGAAGCTAAGTATGCATCTCTCTCTCTTCACTATCTGCTAGGCGGCTAACGAGCATCGCTAACAAGCCTCAACCTTCTTGTTTCTCCTCAGCAGGACAAAATCACACCGGTGGTTTCCGACCATCCGTTAGCCAAGTCAGGGTTCTGGGTTTGACATCAGATGGCACAATCATCTGGACAGCGCTGAAAAGACGCCTGGGTTGGGTTGGGTTGGGTCGGGTCGGGTTGGGGACTAACAGGCTTGCCGATTACTCTGTACTATGGTACCCGATTTTGGTGACATTGAGGCTGACCTTGGAGTCACCTCCCCCGCTGCCGCACTCTCCCTTGTCGTACCACCATTTGTTTTTCAATTTGTCCAACAGGCCTTGCTCATTCAGTTTTAAAACTGCCAGGTTAACAGCATTTCTTGAAACAATAAAACATAACTTGTAAGAAAATGCACAGGTCTGTACTGTATTAGCACAGTAGTAGTAGTAGTAACGTTACTGAATAACGGCAATGAGCTGCTACTGCTACTGAGAGTCAATCGTAATCATGATAGCAGTTATCAGAATGCTTGAAAGAGCACAATTTGGTTAAAGAATTGAAGATAAGACGCTCAGAGCAAAGACAGTGTTAAATATTCAAGGTGGCATGGAGGGTTACGCCGTTTCAAACTGAAGTGTGCGGGATGGGGACATTGTCATTGAGAAGGAAAAGTAACACACCAAACACCATGCAATTAACATTCGTCACAAGTGACGGCGCAGCTTTTACAAGCTAAATTGAAAAACCGTTGAACTGTTAAATTAAAAGTGACAACACAACAGTCAGGAAGGACAGACACACACACACGAGACACACGAGAAAGACTGAAGGACGGTGAGAGAGAGAGAGAGAGAGAGAGAGAGAGACATACGCATACGCACACACACGTGAAATGATTCGCTTAAATTAGCCACTGATTCTCGAAAATGGAAATCTGTTGCGATTAGAAAAGAACACAGACATTTAAACAAGAGCATCATCATGGTCAATCAAATGACATAAAAAATGCATTATATACCGTTACCTCGTCGTCATAACAGGGAGAGAAAGAGGGGAGGGGGGTTGGGGGGGGGTCGGGGTAATGACAACACAGGACATCAGGGTAGGTGGAATACTATAACAACATGGAGAATATTGTTATATTATTCCACCCACCTTAATGCTGAGCCTTTGGGGGTGGCCACACCGTAGCCCTTCGAGTCCAGATTGCCGCCAACTTTCATGGTGTCGCACGGCTTCCGCTGCTCAATGTACTCGTTCATGGTGGACTCCAGAAGAAAGGCGAATTTGCCCTTCGACTTGCGTACCCGTGCCACTCCGTCGGGTGTCGTCTTGGCGAACACGGAGGGCTCGGCCGATTTCATGTACGACCACATTTTCTCGTACACCGCTATTTTGGAACGCTGCGCAAACACACAGGAAACAAAGACGAAACACACGGTCACATATCATCGGAAACACAAAGTCAATCGCACACGGTACAGGTTTAAATGTCCCCCCTCAAATAAAGCAGTCGCTGAAAACACATTTGGCACACAGTGCATTTCGTCTATAGACGTGCGTGTTCCCTGACATCAAACCACAACTCGACCAGTTGAGCTCAAACACAGAAAACCTTTTGACGGTTTGAACCAGTCAGATTTTGTCTCAGTATGACATCATAGTGTGATGATGCAGATGCCTCTTTAGCCCCGCCCACTGATTCACACGACGCACCACAAACCAATAAACATGATGTGATCCTAACATTCATTCAGCTTGACTGAACTTACTCGTTCGTTTTATTTGACTGTGGATTGTTTGAAAACATGGTCAAATATGCTCATGTCACCACAGCCTGCTTTTACCATGTTTCCCATATTGCTCTGTCCATTACAGATGGTCTGATATGTGCTGAGTACTTCAAGTCCGTTTACGTCAGTTGTGTCGCTCGGCAGCCATGTTTGCTACACCTCAGGGCAGTTATTTACGTCATAGCAAGCCAACAGTCCAATCTCTTTGAATGGGGGAAGACAGATATTTCTCAAATCATTGGGAAGAATCTATATTAAATAGCCTATTTCTGATCAATATAAACCTGATGTGGACTGTACTATAACTTCAGTTTGTTAAGTTTAAATGATGTCAAAAATCATATGTGCACACATGCTGACAGGCGCCTCACACAAGCTCCGCCCCAGAGAATCGATTTGACGATTGGATCGTTCTACTGGAAGGCGGGGCTTTCTTTGCTAGAGAGCCATATTGAGCGTTGCATTCCTCCACATTCATTGTAACGGCAGTGGACCCATATTGAACACATCACAGCAGTGTTAGCCAATCACAGCACTGGGATTTTACTTCCTTGAATGCAACACAACTACAACAGTGTCTTTCAGGGAGAGACTCGACACGTAAAACCTACCTCTGAGTCAATCTCAAATGAAAACAGACTCATATTAATGGTATAAAGGCTCATGACACCTAAAAGCCAAAGTCTATACCAACAAAAGAACAGAAATAGGGATTTTAACACAAATCACTGAAATGTTTGTGAAAGAGTATGCAGGGTTGGAGTACACGAGCGTCTGTAACCTGCACCTCATTGCTGCAGATAAGCAGCTCTGGAGCTCTTGGACTGAATCATGAGGATTGTCGACTTCACAAACGGCTCTAGTGTTTGTGTCTGCATGATGTGAGCTTTCCTTCTCACCTGTGAGGTTTATGACATCAACACTCACTGCTGACTTGAGCTTCACTGTCTTTCTGGACGACTAATCAATCAGTCCTGAAACAGACGTCTTACGTTCTAACTTGAAAGAAGCCATGTGCTTACTGCCTGAAGTGAAGGTGCCAAATTATTTAATGCGTCAATGCATAAATAATGACAACATATGCCATTAGAGACAACTGCATCAGCAGAAAACCACAGCCATTTTCTTCCCCAAAAACTCACAGGAACAGATGGAAGCTGCGCAGGGCCGTCGCTAAATCACACGGGCCTTAAAACATCATCCAAAAACAACAAAACCTCCGTGACTCAAATGACTGAAGCTGCGTGCTGGTGTTCACATTCAGATTTACAATCGTCTTGTACAACACAAATCTAAAGGTGAACAATGATATTTACACTCGTCACTAATCTGTGTTCTCAATTTAAAGTTGAGCACAAATAATAATCTTCACACGTTGACTTAAACCAGATGGGACTCTTACACCTAGTGGCAGAAATGATATATTGCGCTGGAATTGCACAGTGGTGACGTGTATTAGGGAATGATCTTCAAATGAAACCACCAGGAATAATTGTATTTACATTACACTGTTCACGCAGTTTGAGCATTTGACATCACCCATTTATTTACAACATAAAATACAAATAATACAACAATTCAAAACGTGTCCAAGTGTCCCGAGGTCAAAACCATCAGTTTTGATGAAGAACAGACGCAATAGTGTAATGTCGCAGTAAATCTCAGATGGGCTAAATTTCCAAATGAAACACAAGTTTAAACAGCATTGACTCGGGTGTGACGCTTGCGCGGTTTTGAAGGTGAAATGTCATTGGTTCTCGTGACTGACTGCATCATGCTAATGATTACATGTGATCTGACGGCGTTCTTCACAGAGCATATAATAAATATATCGGTATATAATAAAACCTGCTCAGTGTTAAATCTTAACATTAAACATGTGAATGAACATGCATCTGTTAAAATGTATATTAGCACAATGTATTCATCAAGTTCACTGATATCCAATGTGCTTCAGAAACTCTAGAAAGGATTAGGGTTAGGGTTAAAAACATCTCTGGGTCAAAGAAAGAAGACCAGTTCATACGTGTGATTTCAGCTGCTGACCTCTCCTGACCTCTCCTGACCTCACATCACATTTGACTTTATTCTTGCACAGGTCATCACAGCACCTGTCACTTCAGGTACTCTGTGGTCGTCTGCAGAATTACAGTACTTATGTTTTCATTTCAACGATGGGTTTGGACTGATCTGGATGATTCTGGACGTCACATTACTTCTGTCAACTTAAACTCATGTTCTGTTTATTATTTACATTCCTCTCACATAAGACATAGATTGAGCCGGTAAAAGGATTAACTAATCCTCCAGCAGCTGTTGATGTGTCTACACTGTCAAAACATTCCCTAATAATGATAGGATATAAGGATATTTATTCGATTGTTTTCCCCATTTTTCTTGTAAATGCGTTTTCTTATTCTGTAATTTTATGTCATTTTAAAGTTCTTGACCGTATTTCAAAAGCAAACTGTTAATAAAGAAATCTTGTTAAAAAAAAGTTCTGGCGCTCCAGCTGTAAAACAACGATTTTTCCCTGTAAAATTACATTTCTCATGTTTATTGTAAATTTGAGTATTTTTCTGTAATTTCACGGTTTTGACAGTATTTCTAAAAGACATATAAACCGGTAAACAATTAAGAGTGTATGTAATGCTAATGTGTGTGGTTGTCCTCTCATACACTTTCATCATCTGCTCTTCACTTCACTGCTTTCCAGACGGCGCACGTGATGCCAAATGATTTTATTATCAAACACTTCTTCCAGAAGGAATCTCAACCCTTAAGTGACATTTTAAACTGCATGAAAATCTCTGTCAGAATTCATTTATCATTTCAAACTTTCACTTTCTGCTGGAAAGTTTCTCCTGATATGTGTTATCTAGTGCAGTGACATTCAGGTTTGTGTAGTTGAAGTGTTGAAATCCTGTTTGAAGTCACCGTACATCACTTACTGAAGAGTTTTGTTGTAACAGTCCTCAAAGCTTCAGTGAGGATTTATTCTAAGCCCTAAAACAACCACATTAAAGTCATATCTGTCTGCTTCCCAAATGTTTCTCTAAAGGTGCTAAGAGTTGGTTTTCTGGTCTGGTGTCATTAATAATGTAAAGCGTCACATCTCCACCCTGCACACTTCCGAGTGATGTGTCAAAAGATGTCAAAAGAATCATTTCCACGACGAGTCCCCTCAGAAGTGTGCTCATCCTCATCATGACTGATCTCTGAGGGACACAAGCACACTGATCGTATCTGCTGGATGATGGGAAATGTAATATTTCATCTCTCTTTATGTCTTGTTCAGATAAGCTGAAGCGATCTGATGTCATGATGTGCTACATGATCACATGTTCAGGCCTGATGCTAACCTGTCTTCATACCTGGTTTAAGAATCATTTATCTGTTTTTATTTCATGGAATAGTTTATTTTCAGAATAATAATCATTTCATTGGCTTCAAGTGTCAAGTGTTGTCATATAATGTGGCGCATTAGTTATTATTGACAGTGACATCGTGTTTTTTCGGTTGTCTTACAGATGAGCAATACAGTTAGTAACACGGACTGGGAGGTTGTGTAGAAGATGCTGACATATGTCTTTCTCCAAATGTTGTGGTTGAATTGAAACTTCCAGCTGTTTTCTGCCATATGCTCATAATTAAACTGGAATGTGTTTCCTGAAAACAGATCTAAAACAGATCTCAGAGCCTCATTAATCTGGAGGGTTTTCTTCTTGTCAGGCCTCTGTGGTTTAATGAAAGTTCCGGCTCACACGTGTCATTTCAAATGTGGAACTAGGACACTCATTATGAAGAATATTAGAGAGCCCGAACCCCTCGCATGTCGCCGTGCAAAACTTTAATGACATCAAACGCTTGCCGTAAACATACATGATAACGGACTTGTTTCTGCTCTAATGGCGATGTCAGTCTTCATGTGCTCATGGACTTGTTTTTGAAGTGCACTATTTGACCGGTTCATTAGACGCAAACTGCAGGTCCAGGTAAAGCAGGTCATTGTGTTTGCTGAGCTGACCTCACACGTGAGATTTCATTAGACAGCTCGGGCTAACTCGCGCTCGTACACAGCATCGTCTGCATCACTCTAATGACTTCATCTTCATCCCTCTCTCCGTCTGACTTCTCATACAAGCCATGAACCCGCGAGCGCGGAGACTCACCCTAAAGAACTCTTTGGTGGATCCCGAGTCCAGGGTTCCGTATGCGATCTCTGTTTGTTTGGCGAGATCTTCTGCGCTCTCGATGGGAGAAACCATCCTCTCCACTGTCAGGAAAGCAGCCAGGTTGGCCGTGTAGGACGAGATGATGATGAGGGTGAAGAACCACCAGACGCCTCCCACTATTCTGCCCGATAAGGACCTGATGGACACACACACACACACACGGGATAGTTTGTAGTTTTCACTTCTGTCTTTGTTTGATAAAACCAATTCACAAACTCAAAATGTTCAGATTATAAAAACGACGATAAGACGTCAACGGCAGTCTTTGATTTTGAAACGTGACGGAGAAGTGAATGTTAATCCACATCTGCAGAAAATCCTCTTCCCTCGTTTGACTGCCAGTGGATCCGCTCTTCTTTTCTGCGTTTGTACCGCGACTACATGGAAATTCTTCACTCACTTTCGAAGCTTTTTATATCTGCCTGGAGAAGCACTTCTTACAGACACACGGTTCATGCACTTTTGCATCGCCATGCGTCCTCACAGAGGTTTGATGGAACTGCAGTAACACCTATGGATGAAATCTCACATGACCTCATATCAACATATAGAATGGATGCGTGTGTTTTTCCTCTAAAGGGTTCTCGCCGCAGGGCAAAATGCAGAAGAATCATGCGTGACTGCATTTACAGTCGACCCCTACGGCCTCATGAAATATGAAACAATGAATGCAAACAGCAAGTAGAATCTCTTGTGGACTTATGGAATAGAATTATTGAGTTTTACATGCAAACACGTCATTAAAAACACTGACCTGCAGCAACGCAATTTTACATTATTTTATGCATGTGGCAGACGCTTTTATCCAAAGCCACTTATCCTATACATTTGTTTCTAAGTATGTGCAATCCCCTGGGATCCAACCCACGGCCTTGGCGTTGTTAGCACCATGCTCCAACCACTGAGCTACAGGAAAGCCGTCATGTTCACTGTACATTTTCCATTGGTTCCTTTTTGTACCTTTACAGGTATACAACACATCAAAATGTGGTACCTTTTTGGGTGCGTTATAGTCTTCTAGAGACCTACTGTGTACCAGTTAAATCTTAGGGGTGGAAAACATTTAACTGGAGGTCCACAAGAGGTCTTTAGGGTGCAATATTATATGATGTTCTGTACACCTGTTAAGGTAGAAAAAAAGAACTTTAGGCAAAAGGTAGAGTTGTAATCCTTTGTGTAAGCCAGGAAAAACCCAAGAGCTCCGCTGCGACACACGCAACACATCTCCATCAGTTTGATCCTGCAGACACACTGGTGATTTCTCCTCTTTGTTATTTAGGACCAAGGCATTTATGTGCCGTGTCGTTTTCTTATTGAATTCACATTTGACAGACAGCCGTATATGAGGAATATGAGCGACTGGCAGCACAATGAAGTCATTATTAATCAACTTCCCGCTGTTAAATGAAGGAACAATGTGAATAATCATCCATCTCTCACAGAGCAGGTCTTCTCCAACAATAACTGAATCAGGTAAATGAGAAATTCATAACACAGACAAAAGAGAATAAGTTGCTGAGCTAATCCTTTACACACAAACACATTCACATGTGAAAGACTGGAATCCATTTGAATGACATTTCTTGTCTCCATTACTATGACATCGTTACAGTCATTTAGACCGATATCATTCTACTGCCACTGAATAATGACCATCTTCATGATGTGGCAAGTTTTCAGATTCTCATATTTGTCCTACCAGATTGAAACCATTAACCATTGAAAAGGTCTGTGAATATCACGGTTCTGCGTGCGAATACCATCTGATGGAATGAAAGAGCACTTAATTAAGACTAAACTGCAGTGCAATAAGTCTAAATGGTAAAAATAAGATCTATGAAGTGACGGTTGAACACTTAAGCAAACGTTGCAGGAATGAATTGAACAAACTGCTTGCAGACATAAAGGATGGTGAATGAAGACAGGCAGACATATGCATAAGGGAGGAGTCCACCAACCTTGGCGAGATATCACAGCCCTGCTGCATGAAGGCCCCGAGAGAGAACCACAGGCTGTTAAAAATCCCAAAGTCATTAGGCGGGTCTGGAGGGGTCTGGGGGTCTTTGGCTTCATCACTCTCATCCAAATGCCATTCATAGGGGCTAAAGCGGCTGACGAGGAAGAGGACCACACTGACGCCGATGTAGGCGAACACGATGCACATCCAGATCTCATAAGCCAGAGGATCCAGGAATGAGAAGACACCTGGCTTGGACTTCTGAGGTTTCTTGATCATGATGGAGATGCCCAGACTCATGAAGGGTTTGGAGAAGTCGATGACCTCCTCTCTCACCAGTGTGATGGTCAAGGGTGCCACGGCTATATCTGCTCTCTGGAAACAGAGACGGGAGTTAAACCTGTTAGTTCTGCTTGCTGGGGAGAACACAACTGGGCTTATAATGGACGTCTGTGGGACGGAGGAATTCAAAGCAAAAGTGTCAGCGTTATTTGTGCCACAAGGTTTATGTGCTCACGACATCACGGGTCAACGTATATTATTTGAAGGGAATGTGCAACGGTGTTTCATGCATTCTGACTTCTTTATGCGGTTAAACGTCCTGTCTTCTCATGCTTGACATGGTCAACTTGACAAAAAACGAGTTGGACGTAATATTTATGTGTCTTGTCTTGTGTCTTGTGTCACACTGAAGGGGCTTATTTCATGGTAACACCTGGCTGCTTTCCATTATCCCGCTTATTACACTTACTTGCCACATGAGAAGAAAACTGGACATGTGAATTTGAAATATTTTATTAGCTCATTTTTACCGAATGCAGACCTTCTGTTTTGGTTTTAAAGTAAGAAACGACGTTCAAACGTTCAAAATTGGTTTAATCATTTGTAAATATAATGTCATATATGTTATTAAAAGACATATTTTTAATAAATGTTTGTGTAATATTAAACTGCCCCTCTGAAATGATTTGCAGCATCCGGGTTACAGGGTGTTATTAGTTTTGACCCTTGGAATCAGAATCAAGCATTCAAATGAGCCGTGTATAAATAAATATAATATAAACGCTGGATATAAAGCTGGATTTGGAGACGGTTTGAAACTGATAGATGGAGCGCTCCCAGCGCTAAAAGATGCCGGACATGAACTGCAGGCGGTAAGTCAAACTAAGTCATGTGTTTGTGTTTTGTTGGCAATGGGTGCGCACCTGCTTTAGTTCCGCTCCCCCCGTAAGAAATAATCATACAGCTGTATCTGTCTTTTATAAATGTGATCAAACTATTCTGTAAGTACTCAAGATGAACATGAGATATGCAGAAAGTGTGAGTTACAGCCACTTTAACATGTATTCAAATGCAGCGCCCCACAGACATGCATTGTAAGCACATGACACACATTTTATGGTCAGCACGTCTCAGGTTTGTTGGGAAAGCCGGACCCGGATCACTTCTGTAACATGTGTTTTCTGTCTTGATAAACAGGGCAGTTTTGGTGAGTATATTTGAGGGCACTGTTAGTGACAGGAGGAGACATGAAGGTCCAGGGCGGAGAGAAGGACCTGGAGCTGAGAACTGAACGTGGTTCACCGCATGCACATTGGTGTCCGCTAGGCCGTGAGTTTGACTGCTTCACAGAGACACGTGTAACGTCTATGAACTAATGCTTTTGACTGCTCTGTACAGAGGCGAGCGCTGAGGACTCACTTGTCCTGATAACCCAAGTCATGCTAATTTCTGTAAAGCCGCACCGCCGCCACAGAGCATAATGGAAGCAAGCGAGAGATTTGGTCTGAAAATCTTCCCCTCTCACGCTTCACACGGCGCTGTCGCGGGCGTTTCCCATAATCCTCAGAGCAGAGGCACTCCAGCGTGAGCGAATCATCGCAAAGCAAGCGAAAGATTTTATCTGGCGTGTGTCCTCAACAAGGAGGACATTAGTTATGCAATCAGGTAGTATGAGGTCACGGAAACGCGCCTCTACAAATATTAATATCCTTTTATCTTGTGGTTGTAGTGAATGGAACTCCGGTGTACTGTCTCAATAAATCATATCATCATTTGCATATAAATAGCTAATTAAGAGTCGAGCAGACGTGATTTATCAGCCGGCAGAATTATTCCTCCAAACTCCACAACTGAACGCTAGATAAATAAAGTCATGTGATCCGCTTTATTATTTAAGAGTGGATTATGGTTTATTAGCGGGCAGACTTGTTGATATGACGACAGTGAAATGAAATAACAGACTGAACTGGGATGTCCCAGAGGAGATTCATTCACTGCTTGTGACACGTAACGCAAAACAAATCTGTGAACGTGAGAGCATTTCATCTGCTGCATAAGAGGAGAATCATTTACTGTCAATCTGTAGCAAAGCTGTTGTTACTGTCGGACGAGTCAACAAATAACGGGAGAAGATGATTATGGTATCGCTGTCACCATGTGATTATAGTATCAGCTACATCATTTACTCAAGTGTGTACTTGTCCATGTATCTTTATGAGGACCAGTTTGACTTTACACCAGCAGAGTGAGGACTAACAGAGTAAAGTGAGGACATTTTGGCCGGTGCTCACTTTCTGAGACCCCTTTAAAGGCCTGTTTGAGGGTTTAGGTTATAATCAGGTTTAGGGTGAGGGTCAGGTAGTCAGTTCTGATGGTTAGGGTAAGGGGCTAGTGTGTGGACGTGTGTGTGTGCGTGAATGTGTGTGTGTGTGGATGCATGTGTGTGCGTGATGTGTGTGTGGATGTGTGTGTGTGTGTGTGCGTGGATGTGTGTGTGCGTGGATGTGTGTGTGCGTGTGTGTGCGTGATGTGTGTGTGCGTGGATGTGTGTGCGTGTGTGTGTGTGCGTGCGTGTGTGTGTGGTGATGTGTGTGGGTGTGTGGATGTGTGTGTGCGTGTGTGTGGTGTGGATGTGTGTGTGTGTGGATGTGTGTGGATGTGTGTGTGGATGTGTGTGGATGTTATAGTAGGTGGTTGGTAGTCTGTAAGCTCTCTGTAAAGTAATGGATAGTCACATAATATCACCTTTACTCTCTTTAATCCAACAGCGGCCTTTGAATTTGTGTGCAAAAGTTGTGTTAAAATGCTGTGAATTTCAGTTTGTACTTGATTCTTTTTCCCTTTACATAATAACAGTAAAAACAGGTGTCCACTAAATATCATCTGCTTAGTCATGATGAAACAATCTAAAATTAAGTAAAAAAAGTAAAGTGTAACCAAATGTGTCTTTTGAATTCATAAGGAGTAAAAAAACAAATGCTGATAGAAACAATAACCATACCATTATATAATCTGTATTTTAATTGTACTATTGTATACATATGTTTCCAACTCTAATGTTTATGTACTTTTTTTTTTTTTTCATGTGTTTTTCATATAATTTTTGAATTTAATTCTCTCTTATCTATTTATTTATGTATTATTATTATTTACTTTTTTTGTTTTCTAATTGGAAACCCTATACTCTGTATGTTGGATGCTAAAAATTATAAAAAAAAACAATAACCATAATAGAATCATAATAACTGCTCACACAGAGACGGGCTTGTGTTGATAGACCACTAATCAAGTGTTCACATAATGTGAATCTATTTGAGTGAGTGTAAATGTCAGTGTTATCATAGATGTGGAAGTAAATGAAGAGCTTATAGTCTGTGCTATTTGACTTGAACACTTCCGTCCGATCGGAGGTCTCTGTAAATATTGAGTTGAAGTGACGCTTCAGCTGGTTATTTAGTAGTGTGGAAGTTCACCTTCACCAAGTGCAAACCAGACGCTGTAGCTTACTCACAGTACATGCAATGCTTTCAGCTGTGTTTCTAAGACACTCATTTAACCACACAAGGGCAGAGATTGCTTTGTGAGGAAAAATCTTTGTGTTGTGTTTTTGTAAAAACAATGCTATCCACATATTGGATTGGGGCTGAAGAAATGAACAGCAATTTCATTTTGGGTAGACTAACACGATAAGGAAAATAAAATTCAACTGAAATGACAGTGTCCCTTTTAACTAACTTTCATGAAAATGCAAAAATACTGGATGGAATGTATGACCTATAAGTACCAGCAACAACAAAAAAACTGCATAAAAGTAACAAAATGCAGAAGAAATACAAAAAGAATAGAATATGGTCCTATTTATACTTTTGTAATCTGGCCCTCAAAGAAAAGCAGTTGGAGAGCCCTGCCCTACACCGTTGTGGGGCAACAATAAGAAAATAAAACTATTGCTTTCATTCTAAATGACTTTATCTTACACTTTTCAGGTTGTTATGGTGAAGGTATTTCTGCGAGAGACACACAAACAGGAATGAATAGCATCGGTCGGAAACATCTGCCCTGACTGTTTGAGCTTGAACGCGGCCGGCCACCATCACGCTGCTAGAGGGTTTCTTGATGGCGATTTTTCTTCTTTTTATCTCCACATGCCGCATTTCTCATTTTTTTCCATTTGGAGAATAACTTGAGTCTAATTTCCAACGTTAGCACATCAAAACCAGGCAATCTCTCTGGCTGATGATAAGGAAATTGAACAGACGAGGTAGCCTAACCCTCATGCATTTTGTATACGGTCTTCCGTCTTGAATGTCGGGCCGGGGAATTGGAAGTGATTTCACTGGGTTCTCCTTCATTTATAGCAGGGGAGCGCTTTGACAAATGCAAAAATGGCGGCCTGCCTGAGCAAACTGTGAAAAGTGCCTTTGAGATCCAACAGCAGAGTCATGAATCAAAGCGCTGCATGCTGGGAAGGAACATTTTTAAAACACAATCTCGCCCACCAGCGCCGTCTGGCTTCAGCTATACTTGAACAACAGCGAGACATTTCCAGTCAATCTCTGCGCTGAAGGAACAGCTTTTTTCGTCTTTGTTCCTCACTTTATCATTTACACAATGTTCAGCAGGTGTGAAAGAGACCAGGAGGCAGAAGATCAAAACATCCAGTACTCACCCCATAGACGAGTTCACCCACCATCCCGTTCCACGTCTTGGTTTCAGGGTCGCGGGCGCCGTATTTTCCGTCCATGACTATAGACAGTCTGTACTTAATCCCAACATGTTTGGCAATCTCAGAAGCTAAATCGACACAGTAGCCTTCATACTTGTCATTGCCTTCCAGATGCATGTGGTTTTTCTTGTACATCACGTACGGCGCCTCCTGTTAATCAAACACATGCTCATTTATTGCCGTCTTCATTTCTTGTGTTCATTGTTTGGTGTCACAGGCACCGGAGCCCACCGACAGCTTATCAGTCACAGGCATGCAGGCATGCTGGGATATCACGCATTCATACTCTACCCACCCACCCGTCTTCCACACACGTGAGCTAGCAAACTGGAACTGATACAAGAGGAGAGACAGAGGATTGTGGGAAATGGATCCACATGTGGCCGTGGTCGGTCGGTCCCAATCCCTTCAAACGCAGCTGCTTTTAACATTTGTCTTGGGTGATCCAATCACAAGTGTTCAGCTGAGACCGACTGCCGTCTCAACCTGATATTACACACTAAACATGGCCTTGGTCTCAGTCACATGAAAGAATGACGTCAACCACTAGTATAGGCTTCACAATTACAAAGAGTCTCGAGGAGTCTAATCTTGGTCTGGTATTTTCCTGTAGGTCCATTCATAATCATTTGTCCTGGGTTTTCCAACACGCACACATGTATCCCGGGATGGTGACGGCAGGTGTTTTTATCAATGTTCTGTTAAGTCTCGTGCAGGTTTATTCCTGTTATTTTTGTGTTAGCACTTGTGATTGGATCCCCTGAGATGAAGGACAAAGCCCAAGACCACGAAGCAGCACTGGACATGAATCCAAGTAGATTTGATTCTCTCTTTCACACGTGCATGCAGGTGTTGTGATCTGAGATGAGTTGAGGGTGAGAGATGAGAAAGACAACAACAAGTGAAGTGAGAAGGAATCCGTCTCATGAAGTAAATGGCCGTGGAGTCGATTCAGTTTGGACAAGCATGTTGTTATAGGATTATATGTACCAGAAGCCTTTATCATTGGAAAAAAAACTTAAACATCAGCTGAAAAGACAGGCACCAATTGTTTCAGGCTGGGTTAAGCAGTCTAAATGCGGATGTGTTAGCTGGTCAACAGGCATTCTTTGCATTTCACCAGCAAAGAAGTTGAAAAACACAGCACATTTGTATGCTGGTCTTTTCAGCTAGAAAACCAAAGCAAAACCTACTTTGATAACACGCTGAATTAAAAAAAGACAATCGAGCAAGCTTGTTTTATTCTTCTCTCTCCATTCGAAAGGTTGTGTCAACGGCTTGCTTTTTTCAGCACATCATTATTACCAAACAACATGGCTTCTCGCTGAGACACAGCGTATCCCATTAGAATCAGACACAATTAAAGTGTCGGAGGGTTAGCGATGGTTTGTTTGTTCTGTTCTCACCTCATCCTTTCTGCCATTGTTTCCCTCCTGAATTAGCCGCTACATCCAGTGACGGAATAACCGGCAGATGTTTGCTTTAATCTCTCGCATTCAAGTGATTTCAAAGACTGACCTGCACTTTCTGCCAGACAAAAGAATTACAAGCGATTGTTGTTTTACACGGCGAGCATCGATTTCTCAGAGACGCGCAATCGCTTGGCCAATAGAAGGCTGAAGCTAATTCCGTTAGCGGCCGGAGATGAAGCGATGCGTCAGTACGGAACAGTCCACCGGTCAATGTAAAACGGATCTGAGAGAGGACCAAACCCGGCCCGAGTCAAATGCTATTTCACATTGCCAGAGGCAAACCATCGAACCCTTCTTTGCTGCTGTTAGCATGAGCATTAGCATTAGCGTGCTGCTTTAATCCATGTGTCGTTCACCATTTACTTGATGAGTGGAAGTGGCTCTTACCTACGTATGCACTGTATGTCTACTTTGATGATGTCAATGTAATCATACCTATAATGCCGTTATTGTGATGTCACTGCTACGACAGGCCACTGATTTATGGAAACTTAAAATGCTTCGACACCCACACTGATACAGTTGAAACACTCATCTGCCGGGTTTCTTTGGCGTTCGACTGTTTCAACGTGTAATGAGTGGATGGAAAGCAACACAAAAGAAACGTACTTCTGCCCGCCCAGGACAGAATGTATCAATCTAGGAGTCAACACCATGACCCTGATGGGCAGAATATGCGAGACGTTTAAAACATCGTGGAGCGTGTACCATAATAGTAGTGACCACAATTGTTCGGTTTTCCACTGAGGAGGTATCGTTGCTGAACTGCAGATCCATAATATTTACAAAGCGCTCAAACTCGTTCCAGTATCCGATCTGCAAAGGGAAAACAGTGTGGTTATTATCGAGCACGAGGCATTTTTACAACATTAACGCTAACTGCCCACCCCCCTTCAGTCTCTCCTAAGCAGGCTGTTGTGGATCTGTACTCTCATAAGACTGTGTTCATTAAAACACTATCAGGTTTCTGTGCAGCACTTATAGCCCGGAGTTAAACGAAAGAGGCAAACTGTTGGCTCACTTTCGTTAAACAGGCAAAAAGTGCTTATGGTGGAATATTCCGGGAAATTGAAGTCACTCTCAGATCTGCAGTAGTATTGTATTTCTATCACAGGCATGTTTCTATGCGTTACGGAGTGCTTAGCGTTTGAGTGGCACGTGTCAGAACGGTTAGCATTGCGCGAGGCATTACTGAGGTGAGCATCCCACAGTCCTGTACATCACAGCTGACCGCCACTGAACCCGTCTGACCTCGGGTGAAACTAGTCTCATCAATGCTAAATATTACTGCAATGCTGCTGTAAACCTTCACAGATGTTGGGTAGCAACCTTGTCTACTGTAGACATCCCCTTACGAAAGTGTCCCATGGTTTAGCACAGTTAAAACCAAAAGAGCATGGTTACTGTGGTAAAACAAAGGTTATCACAAAATCACCATGGTTTTGCCCTAAGTAATCAATCCACCAATGGTTCATTTTCGTAAGAGGGTTTTATTATACAGTAAGTTGCAGCAGGCAAATCATATCAATGGACCTAGATAATAAAAAATGCAGTTTATGACAGTCATTGGTCTTGGGGAAGGAAAGAATAAAGATGTGTGTCCACTCTGAATTCTCACACTGACCTTAATGAGTTTCCCAACAAATGGATTGACTGCTGACTTACTTTTCTCGGCCCCCCTGTTTTCATTTCATAAACGTCAATAGTGTAGTTTGATCTGCGGCCAAAGCTGTCAAACTGGATATTTCCAGTCATGCCCGGCACCTGGACCTGCCAAACACAAAGCAAAAAAGCCCTTCGAAACTGGGGAATGGAATAGAACGCGTTGGCGTAAAGAAACGAAGTGAAACGTAGGCGTAATTTGGCAGCAAAGTACTCGCTCTGACAATCGAAGAAAAAAACCACACAGAGAAAAGGAGTCGATCTCACCATTTTCAGAGCTCTTTCGATGTCAATGCCTTGGCTCCAAGGGACCGCAGGGTTCGCCAGGCAATCCCCGGCACTGCCCCGTCTGGACACGTCTACTCGCTGGCGTCGCAGGTAGCGGAAAGCCTCGGCAATGACCAGGATGGCGTCGTAGGATAGCGCCGAGGTATACTGTACACAAGCACAGCCACTGGTTAGACACCTCACACCAACTGTTGTTTGTCAGAGCAAACACATTATCTGTAAGTAAACACTTTGATGAGGGTTAAAATAAGCTGCTCTCTGTCAGATCTGCCAGCGCGTGTTGATGCACATAATGAAAGATAATTGCGATGCATTAACGCATGTAATCATAGCTGGCAAACGCAACAAAGGACGACACACTTCAGGGATGTGGCCTGTTCATTGTTACTTGCTATGTAAAGAGTGTTAAGCAGGTTTCTAATTACAGAGATATGTAAAATGTTTAGTTCTGTGCCTCTTTTGCCGCTATTGTTGTTCACGGGTGCAATCTGTAATTACAACCCGCTTCAAACAAGCTGGCATCCGCTAATTTTGCCGTGAGCATCGCTGTTTTACTCTTTTTCGTATTTCTTCAAAGCGCTTACGGCCAGACAACTCAGTGAATGAAATAAAAGTACTGTCATGTACTGTCAAAAGAAGATAATTCTTCAGTCACAATGTTTCTGATGTCTTTACAATACTGACTGAAGACTTTGGGCCCTATTTTCACGATCTAAGCGCATGGGCTGAAGCGCAGGGCGCAGGTTCACTCAGGGTGTGTCCAAATCCACTTTTGCTAGTTTAACGACGGGAAAACGGTCTAAACGGGTTGTCCCGCTTCTCTTAATGAGTAATGGGGGTTTTTTGGGAGTAACGTGCAATAAACCAATCAGAGTGTCATCTCTCATTCCCTTTAAGAGTGAGTTGCGCTTGCGCCATAGCGAATTCGCTTTTTACACGGCGGACTTTGCGAGAGCAAAGACTGGACGCTTCTCCAGAGAGGAAAGGCATCCACAGGACATGTCAACAATAATCATCTTTTACATTGTACTCCTTTTTTTTTATATTTGTCATGTTTGTGTGCTGCTGCGCTTCCCTCTGTGTAATAAATAAAGTGAAAGTGTATTGTGGACCCGCACAGAGGCGCATTTTCTACTAACGCGCTCTTTAAATAACTTCAAAAATATTGCGGCATTACTTTAGAGCAGGTGTGAGTTGGTCTATGGCGCAGTCACCTGAAACACCGCTTTTTTAGACCAACATGCCCATGGGCGCACAAATGCATTTGCAATTTAAACAACGCAGCGCAGGACAGGAAAATGAGAACTGCGTCGGGCTGAAACTAGCAAAAACACTTGCGCTGCGCCGGGTGTACTATAGGGCCCATATTCTTATAAGAAATGTGTGCGTGTGAATTTTAACAAGCCAGTATGGAGTATTTTCATCCTTAAATCAAAAGAATGATCAATTATCCTTTCTCCTTAACAAACAGAGCATTTTTTACTTTTTAAAACTACTTTCATGTCAGGTAAGAATGATTCTCGCTACTGCAATGGTGGAAATGACTTGATTAAAACACAGCAGTTTTTTTAGGAAGCAAATGTTTGATAATCCAAAAATGCACGTAATATTTCAAGATCTTAACAGTTCTTAAAACTGCCTTTATGTTGGTTAAGCAAGCTAACTTTTCTCTATTGTTTAATGGCGAGGGCATGTTTTGTAAGATGCTTCATTGACAACTGCTGTGAAGTGCTTTCAACTCTTTCGAGTCTATCTTGACCTGCTCACCAGTTTGATAGAAGCGTGACTGTTTCTTACCCACCCGTCCGCAAGCAGAACTTAATTAAAGCCGGCTAAAATCTATTCCTCTCATGATCATTCTTTAATTAGATGTAAATTGAGCTCAGGCCTCAGCAGCACCTTGGACTGAATGTCAATATATTGACTGTTGCAGGAGGGTGAAAAAGAGAGAAATAAAACTAAGAAAGAAAGACTGAGGAAACCAAGAGGAAGCAGCTCACACAACTGCATACAGATGATGTGTCCGATGTGTCTCTAAACTACATTCACTTCTGTTGCTTTACTAGTTTCTTCTGTTGTTGAAGCATCTACTACAGCTACTTTATATTCCAGCACCAAACCACCATAAACCAGCCTGATAAAGTCCAGTCTAAAGCTGCTCTTTCCACCACACGGCAGCCGGTTGATTATAATCAATGTTTTACCTTCAGAGGTGTGTTTCTAGCTTCTGGAAACTCTCTTTCATCCAGACGGTCCCAGCGTTGGAGAAACTGCTGTACAACAGGGTTCTCAGGGTTGATGATCTGAAAGCCACTGATGTTTGCTCCACCCTGAAACACTTTATCCAGACTGATGTTGGTGAAGCCCTGTGGAAGAAGATGGAGGACATCAGATTATTCAATCACTCCTGAAACCTCTGATATTATCATCATTGCGATAAGGTTTTGTGTTTTTGTTGCTTGCACTAAATGGTTGATTGGTCAGAGGTTTCTACAGTAATAGAGCTTGATGACACACCAGCAGAGGTGTTTATGTGTGTATGCTTATGGCCCGAGCAATATCTAGTAGTAATAGTCTCCTTATCGCCATTATGCCCTTGAACAAAACACTTACATAACTCAAGCAGAACTACCACAACAAGCCTTTGCTACAGTACATGATGTCACATAATGCTTTTCATTCTCTAAACATTCTACACATGTTCTTTAAGCCTTACCTCAAACATGAAGCAGACAATGGAAATTCATTTCATACCTACATTAATAACTGCAATACACATGACAGTTTTGACATTACAAACAAACATGTTTTTGGCGGGGGCTGAACATCTAAAATATCAAGATTCTGTCACCATTCGAAGATGGTAAAGAACAGTCCAATAGAGTCTGCATTGGAAATCATTTCCGTATTTAGCCATTTATTTATAAACATACATTTAAATCGATTCCATTCAGTTTCATTTATATAGCGCTTTTCACAGTTTTCATTGTTGCAAAGCAGCTTTACATCCATCATAATTAAAAAAGAGAAAGATTAAAGACAGTATATGGTACTGCGTTATACTGTATGTATACATTGAAGGAGAGCTTTTTTGTGAAAATCATTTCGTTTTATTGACACATTCCCAGTCTTTTCTGTAAAGCAGTACGAGAGAGCTGAAACTCACCAGATTGGCAATGATATAATGGTAACCCCGACTGTTCTTCCCCAGCGCCACGACCTACAGAAGAAAGAATCAATAAGAGTGATCCGTCCATGTAAAAGCGAGAGAGAGCACAGAGGGCATCCCAGCGTCTCTCAGGTGACACACTGATAAAGATGTTCAGAACTGATGGATGTTGCTGGTGCAGTGAGACGGACGCTCTTCCACGTGCCTTCAGTCGCTGCATGGCTCACAAGGAAAAACCCCAAACCTTTTATATCTCTGAAGTGAATTCTCATGTACACTATAGTGCGTGTGTCATCGACGGGTCTGGACCTGTGACCTCACCGGCCCCCTCATGACACACCCCTTACTGTAGCCACGAGACACGTCAGAGACCAGGAGGTAAAAGAATACAAACACTGGCCAACATGACACATCTGTTTACATCACAGGGTGGAGAAATATTCATTATACAGGATATTTATTTACAGATGATGACTGTGGTATTGAGCTGTGTTCATGTTTGTTTAAAGAGGAATGTGCATTGACTGTATATGATTGTGTTGTTGTCTTTCAGCACACGCTGCACAGGACGGGAGAATCAAACCTGCCCGGCAGAACAACACCACACACACTCACATCATGCCAGAGATTCTGAACAAAAGAACACTTCAATGATGCATTTTTACAGCAGTGGACTGTTCTGAAGCCGCTGAACTCAAGGTTCCATAGCTGATATCATGATGTCACTGTAGCATCATTCTCTAATGCTCGTTTTTGCCCTTGACTCTTGGCTCCAGTGAAGGTGTCGGTTCCATCCCAAAAACAAATACTGCTGCGGGCACATCGCACCTGACTGAGATCTGGCTGAAGAACAGAACTCACAACCCGACTTCACAGCCTGTGACCCAGCAGGACCTAATGACACCGTTCACAGGCTCCACACACCCATACCTGCATAACACACACATGCACGGTTCTACCCATTCCTCCATGCCTCTGCTGTCTAAGAACTGTCAAATATTTGTTGCCTTATTCAGTATTCCCCCCAATGTGGGCGAGACCGGGACACCACAAATACACCTTTGATATAAATGAACATACAGCATAATCTTCTGTTTGCTTTGGTGTGGCTGGTTAAGGGAATGACGTGCTCCCGTAACAGCCCGTTGCTGGCGGTAATGCACCAAGTTGGTATGCCAACCAGCAATAATATAAGAGAAGGCGGCGGACCCAAACTCACGCTGCAACAAACTAATCTGGGAAAATGATGCCTCAGTCGTGCTCGCCGACAGTTCTGGGCGGTCTGAAGTGACACCATTTTTTTAGTAGGATTGAATGGGAGTCATTCTTCTGGGATTGGGACGGGATTTTTCCCCAGTTTTCAAGGGATTGGGATGGAAAATCCACTCACGTGTCATCCTCTAATGTGTAATAAGGTTCCACCGAGGGCGAGTTAAAGAGAACCCAAGTGCAGTTTATTCTTGCAAAACACGTTCATAACAAAAGCATGAAGTCTAACGCATGTCAGAACACTCACTGACAACGGCTACACAAAACAAAGCCGGACACAGAAACACAGGGCTACTTATACAGAGAGAGCGGCAATGAATCAATAGTCATGGTAACAGATGAGGTGGGTGTGGTCTGTGATGAAAGTCCATGGTAACAAACAAGGGGGCGTGGCCAAAAGGAAACTAGGGTGAAACAAAACACACAAGATGCTGCCGTTTGCTCCTGAGCGATCAGAACTTTATTTTTAGATGTTTTAGTGTAATAAGAAAAAAGACAACTATCAGTAAATAGTAAACTGATTATATTATACTTCCATACATGTCAAATCAAAAGCAAGCAAAAGTAAGTCAGTTCGCTTTTTTAGCAGAAACCCTATTTATAATACAGGACTGAAGGTGGTGTGATCTCTGAAAGGCATTATGGGATTGGATTAGAGTTGTGCTCTCGGTTAATGTGAAGTAAATAGCAGAATCTTCTTCCACTCACTTTGTAATCCTCCTTAACCCGCCGTCACATTGATCCCACCTCCAGCGCTCTTACCTTTGTGTTAGCACCCCACAAAGACATTTGGTGACCTTGAGGGGGTAATTCAGACCTCTGTGATGGCCAATCAGAGTCCAGCACACGGGCAAGCAATGAAAGAAACAGCGGTGGATTCATTCATTCATTCCAGAGGTTCAATAAAAGCTCAAGACTGCTGCGGCTCTCTGACCTTCAGTTAAAACACCACTGACCTGACATTACATGTGTGCAAAAACACTATAAACACCCTCATGGTCTTAAGAAACTAATCTGACAGTAAAACACACCGCAGAGATGAAATGAAAGCTGTTACTCTTGCCTCCAGTGAGAGGTGAAAGGCTTTTTCATTTTTGGAGGAAAACCAAATTCATGACATGAAATAGTCCCATGAAAGAAAACTAAAGATGGAAAATGAAAAGATCTAGAATTGTATTTTCTAAAGGAAAGTTGAGTGCTTGCCAAGCAGCAGAACAACAACAACAGTCATAAACTCTTTTGAAAAAATTGAACATTTTCCAACAGTAAAGAAATCTGTGAAATAAATGAAAGTGAAGATATTATGGAGAAGAACAAGAGATGTTTCTGAGCAATGGCTGAAGAGAAATAAGAGGAGAAACGGATGAGAGTGTAATTGTTGAAGAGTCTGGAGGTGTATAATCTGGGTTTGAGAGCATCTGATGAGAAATGTTTGAGTTCTTCAGAGAAGTTAATGCTGAAGCATCGTCACACACATCAGCACTCACATAACCTTCACATCTACAGTTTATGTGAATGTTTATCTTAAATGAGACAGATATTTGAATTTAAAGATGCAGTGTGTGAGTTTTAGCGGCATTTAGTGGTGAGAATCACAACCAGCAGCTCACTCCACCGCTCTCCTTTCAAGCACTACGGTGGCTGACACGTCACTATGATGTCGTTGTGTTTCTACTTCTTTAACGAAGGACATAACGTATTTATCAAACGCATTCTGTAGAGCAGTTTGTCCTTTACGGGCTCCTGTAGAAACAGCATGATGTCAGCTCTTTATACACCTCCGAACACATAGTAATGTGTTTTATTTTGCATTTCTGTCAATAGATCCTTCTTCATCTCACACATTTCCCCTTAAAGAAATAATAAGTGTGTGTGTGTGTGCGCGCTTGTCTGTGTGTCCGTGCGCGTCCGTGTGTGTGTCTATGTGTGTTAGTGTGTGTGTGGAGCGTTTGTTGTATCTATTTCACTCTATATTTTATCCTTCACTTAGCACCTTATTGCAATTTCACTTGAGTGTGTTTACGTACTGTATGTCTTTTACGTGTTGTATTTCTTTTATGCTCAATGCTTTGAAACTGTCAATAACTGTCAACAATGCCAATAAAGTATCTTGAAATTGATAATAAAAGAGAGAGAGATTTTAAACTGTGTAATGTGACAGCCCTAATATCAAGTGCTCTCTTGGAAGCATGTTAGGAAAACAAATCAACATGCTGCATTTATTAGTGTCAGCGTGCAGATTTCCATTCTACAGACTATTCCCAAACAGATGTCTGTGTAAAGCAGCATATGTTATCAAAGTGTAACAGGACCAAAACAAACAAAGCTGCTTCATCATCAGTTCCTCCTGTGACACGTTAGCTCATGGCGTGACCAATCAATAAGGCTTCTGGAAAACTCATTGAGGGTTGAGGATGGGGGTGGACAAATGGCCCCCGATGCATTGCAGAAGCTCACTAGAACACTAAGTTATCTTCATTTCTCCGCCCTCAGGCTTGCACTTATGTGGGCAGGCCAGAAAGTGGAATGCTCCCGGGGGGAATACATTCTCATTAAGCGTCAGGAGCATCTGTACATCGCCGATGCTCTGTGAACTGAGCAGATCTGCCTCATTTCCAGAAGAACAGCTAAATCCGCTCGCCTGTGTTAACTCATTTCAATGCAAGCGTCTCTTTCTGAATGAGTCGGCCGAGAGACCGCTGGCTCTCAAATCACCATTGTGCATCAGACTCTTTGGGCAAACTTATCTTGATGTACGTGGCTTAATAGACAGAACATGTAAGGTCTAATAAAACTCGTCAAATAATCACAGCAAACAGCCGCTCTGTTCCTAGCACAACAACACATCAGACACTACGGGGCAACACACCCATTGCTTTTCACAACACAGATTCACATCTGACATGACAAGTTGAATGATGATGTCTTGATGTACTTGGATCCAAAAGAAGAAACGGGCTCACAACGGAGAGCCAGACGCCACTCACAAGGGTTCTGTGATGTGAAGAGTCCTCAGAGTTGTCACTAGATACCAAGATCACTAACATCAGGGTGACCTTCAAAGTACTACACGCCTCACTATTGACATTGACCTTGCCATCTGTGACATCCAGCACGCTTCACAAATGTTCCTCAAATCATTGAATCACTCGACCCTCTTCTGTATTTCCTTAACTTGTCATCTTAAGAGTTTGTCGTCATCCGTGTGTGTTTTTCCTGTTAAAGAGTGCAGAGTCAAATACTGCCCTGTGAATCAATACGGCTCTTGGCTCTGTCATCATTCTCCTCCTCCTGTTTGACCTGAACAATGACCCAGCCAATGATGTCCAGTCCCTGCAGGGTTCTTAACACCACACAACTCCTAAAACATCTGCTTGACTGGGAGGATCATTGATTTAAGAATATTATTGAGTGCATTTAATGGGCCCACAAGACCATATGAACAACACAACTAAACCACACTTCTGTCCCCAAGAGAGGAACATCACGGCGCTATTTCTTTTCACCTTTCAGAGCTTAAAGGATTGATCAGCGTTCTCAGTAATGTGGGCATCAGTATTATTTGTGTGTTGTTTATTTCTTGTTTAGAGACAGTAAAGCCATACAATGAATGTGGGTGGGATATCCACAAACGTCGCTTTCTTTTGATGCAAGATGGGAAAGTGTGGGAATGTGCTCATGGCTAATGTTTCTTAATACAGCACATTCAGCTCATCACAAATACAAACGCAATGAAATGTGAATAACTGCTGCTGACTCAGGTTTCCTCCACCCGCTTTTTCCTGAATCCATGTGTTTGTGACTCAAGCGGTACTAAACTGAACCTGTAATCCCATTAGATTGTTAAAGTGACATGTTAAAAGCTCTCCAGAGTCTGTGAGCCTTTAAGACATGTTAAAGCCCCAGTCTTCATGACTTCCCTCACATGATCTTCTTTTGCTCTCATTCAGCTGTTCCTGCCGTCAGTTCTGTAAAGCGGTTAAGCTGCAGGTGTTCCTATAGTACTGATGAAAGTTACAGCTTGAATATCTTCTGGGTTTAGTTGAACGTTCCCTCAGAGTCCTTCGGCACAAACCGCACAGTGATCACCTGGAGCCGCGGCTAATTTCATGTTAGCCTACAAAAACACGCATGGCCTAACTGTTATAACCAAAGCCTCCGTGTTGCTGAACACGGCTGAGGGTGTTTTTTCCTTCCACAACCCTGACGTGTTCTGTTTGGTGCTCCATGTCGTATCCCAAGGTCATTCCCATATGTCACTCATTCATCTCATTACAGCCTCAGAGTGAAGCGGACAGCTTGATGCCTTTCAGCAAACATCACTACACAGAGCCACCGTCCCGTCACAGAGACACTGCACCAAATCAAGCTCCTAAACACACATCACAACAATCCTGATAGGAGTGTAACGTCTTCATCAGAATCTCAACATTTCACACACAAAGGTCTTTGGCAGGGATTATTATAGTCTGTTCATTATAATGACGCAGAGGAGACAATTACTGACATGCATATCAAAATCTTGATTTAAAAATCTGTATTTGATCATGGCATGATGATACATCATTCTAAAATATTTCTATGATTACATGACTGACAGAGACCCGTGCCCTATCAGCCAATCATCGTGGTCATAGTGGCTGACATCATCCATAGCAACAAGGTCGACCCCGCCCTTTCTCTCAGATTCCATTTTTCTTCTATTTCTTTGTGAATAGGTTTTAAGAGGAAACTCTCAACTAAACTGTTATCAAGTCCATTGGACATTGCGTCCGAAATTTCCGCACGTTAAAAAATAAATACAACCTCACGTTGTGTCAATCACATTTATACACCGCCTCCGATCTTTTCGAAAAAAATCCGGACTGTGTTCGATTTTCTGAGTTTTTCGTATCCGTAGCATGCATTTCAAGAGGCGTTTTGACCATTCAGAGACACCGTACAAACCAGCGCCAAATACGTAAAAACGCATACGAAAATTTCGGACTGTATGTGCAAAGACCTTTAGTGGTAAGAGCAACTATTTCGTGAACACAAGCCCTGATCTTTGAGCATATTCACGTGAGAAGTCACATCACTTCATGACAGAACGTTCCAGTCACACGGTGAAAAAAGCCCATAAAGCTCAGATCACAGGCTCGTTTTCCTCTTGAAAAAGCACAAGCCCCTCTGTGCTCCCACTGCGAGGGCATTGCTTATAAATTATTGCCATGGGTTGACATAGTCGGTATAGCAGGGCAGTAAAAGCTGTCACCATTGCTCTTCACAAAGCTTCACTCAGCTGTTGAAACCCTCTGGAGGCCGGCTTCTCATCCCGGCCCGTGCCCGACGGCTCAGCATCACAAAATTCTGATGGATTACGGTGAGCAGAACTCTGTGGCGCACATCTCTTGGCTCCGGTCTCAGAAGGTCCAGCGACTTATCTCACCTATCGGTGTCAGCGGAGATGACTTCAATTTAGATCCAGTTTAGCCGGTACATGCTGAGGTCGCCAAAGGGATTAAACACATGTGTGCCGCCGAGAATTCCCACTGTTATTTCTCCAATTCATCTCCTCCTGTCTCATAAACCACAGCAATATATCAGAGGGATAAAGCCTGTGGAACACTGCATTTCATCAACAGACTCATTGACTTTCACAGGACGAAACCCCATTCACAAATCTGACAATATGATGGAAAAAAAGATATCATTGTCATCATTGTTTTCTCAAACAGAGTGGATTGTTGAGATGATAATGATGTACACTTCAATAGTGTCCAAGACTGAAAGTATTTCCAGTTTCATTAGAAAAGTCATCAAGAGTGATTTACATGAGTTGCTGCAAGTATGATGTAATCCTGTCAGACTGCCTATAATCTGAAGCAACTCTATAGTTTGTATATGTTTTCTTTGATAAATCTGAAATAGATGGTCATGACTGTAAATCAAACATAAAATCTGACTCGGTTATGTCAGTTCTGATTCAAGTCTTTTTCTATCAACGTTCATAATGCTTAATTGCATATCAATTTAAAAACAAATCCTCACAAAAGACCTGTAACAAAGTGCGCAGTCACTCTTGCGCTCTATTGATTTCTTGTACCTGTTGCGTCCATTAGAAAAATGCAGCAATGACAACATGTATTGTTCAATTTGACTCAGAATCTTTGAGTAAAGAAAATTGAATTAAGTTGCTCACAGTAAATGAAGACTAAATACTTTCTATTAATCTCAGAACTGATTCATGAAGTCAAAGTGAATGCAGGGCTATTGTGCCAGATAGAAACGAGAGCTAATTGAAGATGTCAAAGTACCGCTCTCATCTACGAGCGTCCAGAGAGAACACCGTTCAATATCTGACATCATGAATCACAGTGACTTATAAGGGATTTATGAAAATGTTTCTAGTTTCATATTTCTTGATTTAAACATTATAAACAACAGTACTCGACGCACTGTGATGGACAAACAGGTTTGGCTCGTGGTGAGCGGCGCTCTAAAACATAGTGAAACATTGGGACGGAGAGCGTCTGAGACTTCACCTGCTCCAAGATGACGTTGATTCTGTCCACTTCACAGTCGATGAGGTAACGTTTCTCCTGTCTCCTGTCCATTTCTTCAATGATGCGGCGAAACTCTTGGGGGTCTGTTATGCTGCCCACCGAGCGTGCAGTTACCTGCCAGTTGTTGGCCACCGCTGCCTCCATTATGGCTTGAAGGATGGAGAATCCTGTGAGGAAAACAGTCATTTCTGTGTTAGTTCACACTTCACAGATGTTCAAACGCTGTCACAGAAAAGGGTTTTAGCGTCCACACTCGTGTACATACACACAAACTCAATCAACACAACGTCAGTCAAAATGCTTGCAACTTATTTCATGTGAAATTATTTCCGGTGTCAGTTCTGGTGAAAACAGCAGCACAACGTTGTACTCAACAATGACATCATTGTTTTAAAACCGACACTGAATCTGTGTGACCAGTCTAGTGTTCGTTTTGTCAGCAAATTTTTATTTTAGTCTTGGTTTTAGTCCCACGACAAATATACTTTTTAGTTTGAATTAAAACGTATTTAATTATCTTATTTAGTCATCCATGTCCTGTTTTTGTTTAGTCGACTAAATGTCTGTGCATATTCCTCTCGTTTTCCTCAATACAAACTTCACATTTTGGTGATGCGGTATAACTTCATGTAAGATGTATTTCCACAGAGGTGTGATAACATCTCCCTTAAGTTCTGCCGCAAACTACCAGTGTCTTCCTGATGTGAGGTGATGTTGAGAGGGGGAGGAGCTTAACGTTCTTGATTAAATATTACAAGTGCAAATTAATAAAAAAAACTGATAAGTCATTTATAATAATCGGTGCAACACTGTTTAAAACACTTAGAACTTTCCTGTTTGGTTGCACGGTGACTTTAAGATCCTCAACGGCGCTTCCACAGTGAGAGCACTTGCGTACGGTTGCCAGATTGCATAAATTAAGTCACCCACTAGCAGAAAACATATACTTTTTAAACCTTTTATCCCTGTTTGGGGATCTAAACTTGTGTCATCTGCAAACATGAGCGCTGGCACAGCAGAGGCTCGCACAAAAGTCTGTAATATTTTCAACAAAGATTAAAAAAGTTTTTATTTTATAGGCACATTTTAGTCTCATCATTTATCGTCAACGATATTGCGTGCTGATATAGTCCTAGTTGTCATTTAATGGTCTTACTTTTTGTCTCGCCTTCATCCTAGGAAAATAGTCGTTAACGAAACTTTTTCTTCATTATTTCGTTAAAGAAAGGAACACTAGACCTGTCCAGATGTTTATATGGCTATCACTGCACACTAGACATCACCGTCACCTCTCAACTGCACAGACATGATGTGAAAATGATCTGCTTTCAGTCTACTGTGAGCCGGTCACCATCGTTACATCATCATCGAGAATTATGGCCAAATGACAAAAGTAGTCAAATCTCTTCAAATATGCTTTTTCTTTTGTTATTTGTGAAGTCATGTAGAACATCAGATGTTCTGACAGATGTCGTCTATAATGAAAAGTGTCCTGATGGTTTGTGTGAGGTTCTGTAAAGGGATTGATTTAGTTTCCATATGCACAGCAGTAGAGTCAAATAAACAGCCTCGGGCTTGCGTAATAACCATGGATTACAGCTTAAACATGTCATTAAGCACAAGACAGCATCATTATTTTTAAACATATGTGCTGTATTCGCTGCAGGTTTATTATTTCATATCCAGAGTAAATGCATGAATTCACGTGTCTCCGCCCGTCTAAAGTCTTATCACAGACACTGAGCGCAGGCACGGTTTATTTCTGGCAGCTGCCTTTCACTGCAGATTGCTGGAAGTTTTCTTTGCACTCGCTCCATTCAGGCTTTCCACGGCTCAGTTGATGTGCCCGGTCCAGGTGGCGTGAAAAGCCCTGTGTCTGCTCTCTCAGCGCGCAGCTGCCACCGCACCGCACCACCTTAAATCACTTCTCACAACAAACAAACCACCGCATGCAAATGGCTGAAAGTGCCGCGCCATCGACTCAAAGAGCTGATGTGTCAGTCATGACAGGGCATCTCTCTCTGAGTGCGTGAGGATGTGACGCTTGTTTAAACCGTATTATATATGAGTGAAATGATGGTCTGTAGTGCAGAATAAAGCTGAAAGTGATTGCAGCGTGTATGCTGTGGTAGACTTTACTCATTTTGCCTTATTTCATTTACATGTCAACATGATGTATGCTTGTGGGAAACAGAAACTAAAAAGGTCTTCTTGCTTCACCGTGAGAATGTTAATCTGTTTTTTATTGATTTTGTTCAAACATATTTTCAGAGTGAAAAGTTTTGTGTTTACTTTAAACAAAAATAATGTGTTTTCAAAGTTTTCTTGGACGTTTGTTATTTGACAGTCTGAACTTAACGTATTTCAGAATTGATCAAACTCAACTCAACTCTCAACTCAACTGTATTTATATAGCGCTTTTTACAATTTTCATTGTTACAAAGCAGGTGTACATGAGACGCATTGAATACAAGAAAAACAACTAAAGTCATATACCTGTAAAAACAAGAAAAAGGTGAAAACAACAAAAGACAGACATACAAATGCTCCACACACACAATATGCACACACACTACACACATTGACATAGACGCACACACGCACAGTGAAAGCACACATTTGAGATAAAGGAGAGAGAACCGCAGGTCAAATATTAAACGGACTATAAATTCTTATATGCAATATTAATTATGTCTAACTTCTAAATTCTAAAGCCTTGAACGCAACCGTGACTCATCAGGGCCTACATGGTGATGTCATTTCCTGTTTTATACTTTTCTGTTCACATAACAACAAAATGGCTTTCTGCTTGCTGGTTACATACATCGACTTTCAAGGAACTTGATTTTTGCCATGAAAAGATTTAGTAATATTTCGAAACAAACCATCTTCACTTGTGTACAGGGGGATTCTAGAAACGTCCATCAGTTTACTGTCCAATAGAAGAAATTGTTCTGGAGGTGATGTTCAAAGATCAGAGCAATAACATCATCCAAACGTCAGAACAATGAAGATGACGGGGATAACCTCATTCATCAGCTGCTCATCGGATGAGAGATCTTATGATATAAAACAGCAGGTTTCACTTCTGAATGAATGTGTGTGTGTGTGTGTGTGTGTGTTAGTTCAGAAGCTTCAGCATCAGTGGTTAGAAGTAAAGAAAATGGATGAATATTTCATCTTTTAATGCAAGGACAGCCATTTATTAGAAAATGTGACATTTTGGGGCTGCAGCACTTGACATTATTATAATACTAAATTAGAATATCATTATTGTTATACTAAACAGTAATTCAAATCTTTCTTTTAACACAGACAAAAGCATTCTTTGTAAAAGCCGGATGATTCTCCCAGAGAACTTACAGTGAGACACATTATTAACGCCAGCAGTGTCTCACATCGGCAGCTAGACTCAATCTGAACGAGTACAATGGAATTCATTTAAGATTCTTTAAAAGATTTCATCCCTGTCTTGATTCACATTTGTATGGAAATGAAGAGATGAAATCTGACTAAACATTCTCGGGTTCCACTTCCACTTCTTCAAAGTCAGCAGAAAAGTTCTCTCACAGACGTCAACAGGCAACGGAAGCAGAAAACTCTGACAGCTTTCACAAAACTGTCTGCACCCACAAACAGACCCCCGCCGAGCCATCTCCAGCGCATATTAATACATACAATGTCTTACTTTTCTCTCTTTGACAGTTCATTAGAGAGGCAAAGTTAATTGACTTTGAATTGAAACAATCCTGTGACTGGCCCGCTGCATTAGGAGACAGATCCCACAGTAAATCACTGCCAAACAAAGAAAAACAAAGAGCCCGTCCTTTCCAGCGGTGATTATCAGCAGACGGGTAGTCATCCAGGGCATCAGACAGCACTGGTATCGTTGGCACAGCTGTTATTGATATGCCACGGACCCTCGCCAGGACCCCATCAATTCTACTCTCTCTCTAGATAAATAATTCAGTCTTCATTGACTCATTTCAGACAAAACACTGTCACCGGTTTCCACAGAAGTGTTGTCCACTGCTACTGTGTGTTCAGCATTTGTATTTTCCCAGAAATGTCTGAAGAAACGAACATGATCTGAGATGAGTTCTCCTGGAACATGAGAGAGCATTCAAATCCATGGACTGGTCCTTCGGGAGAGCTCTGGGTTCATGTGTTTATCTGCTGTCTGTCTGGATGCTCTGTGAATGAAGATATCTTCTCGTTCACTTCATGACAGATGCCCAAGCGCCGGGGTGACCTGAAGCGAGCGGTAAGTAAGCCTTCTATCCTCTGTACTCTTGACTAGATCTTAACAAGATGAAGTTTGAAGCATTACCCGCGGAGGCTTAGCCGTAATTGAATTTACTTGTTTCTAATCTTCTCTCTGCCTCTGTGTTTCTGGCGGTGGCTAATTGAAACGCCACGGTCAGTCCGGGCCGCATCTGTGATGTGAGCTGTGACGGCTGGGCCTCCTCCAGAGCGCCGCATCCGTTCTGTGACGGGGTCAAAGCTCCGAGACGCCCAGAGATGTGGCTGCCTCTGAATGCAATAACTCCACGCTGAAGAAATGAGCTGTGATGAATGCGCAGCACTTTCATTACTGTCACTGATTTCACATGTATTCACACATGTGTAATGTACTGTACAAGTGCTTTATAAACCGCTGCTGGATTCTGAAGTGCTGAACTACTCTTTTAGTTTGAGATGCAGAGGCAATTTTCCCCAAATGTGCTTTGTTCTGAGGCACTTTTAAAACATTTCTCTGTTGGTTTGAGTTCAGCACATCCACTTCTAGCTTAACCCGTGGTGTGATGTTGGGCTGGGACCAGTGGCGTAGCAAGTCAGGTCCAGGACATGTGCAAAAACCTTTACCGGTCCCCTCCGTCTGTTCGCGACCGCCTTGCACATGAATTACTGGACATGGTTTGTTTGCTCGGGTTTGTTATTTAAATGTTGACGCGCATCAATCGGGCTCAAATACGCCAGACTTCAAGGGAGAGGGAAAAAGCGACGCAGCCAGCACGCGATGTATTAACGGCCCGACATTTGTCAAACATGAAACATTTAGCTACTTACATCGCGCTGGCTAGGCTTCCTCGACTTCTGTCCATAATCCTCCTTCATTTGTTTGACCACCTCAATCAGACTGACATTGACAAGCTCAGTCATACAATGTCCCTATAAATTAAACTTGATTTCATTTCGACACAGCAAGGTAAACAAAGTCATGTACAGAGTGAACATGATTATATGTATTCAAGTTATGAAATGGATGCGAATCATACTGTTGCTGACACCAGCTTTACAATTCAACGTTTTCATATTTATTAATATCACTTTAAAATGTAACATTCAGCTTAATTTATTTATTATGACACATTTATAGTATAAGATTTGACCTGTGTTTCTCTCTTTTATCTTAAATGTGTGCTTCTCTGTGATAACCATCCTCTGTGTGTGTGCGCCCACGGAGATAGTAAACCAGACGTATATGTGTGTGTGTGTGTGTGTGTGTGCGTGTGTGTGTGTGTGCGTGCGTGTGCGTGTGTGTGTGTGTGTGTGTTGTGTGCGTGTGTGTGTGTGTGTGTGTGTGTGTGTGTGTGTGTGTGCGTGTGCGTGTGCGTGTGCGCCCACGGAGATAGTAAACCAGACGTATATGTGTGCGTGTGTGTGTGTGTGTGTGTGTGCATTCCAAATACTCCTGGCATTGTGATTGTAAACGAGGCTCTGAACTCTGTATTTGTCATTGAGGTTGGCCGTTGTCTTGATCTGTATTTGCAGACCTGTTCTCTTTCTAAACTACTGAAATATCAGCCATCGGTTGAAGCCATCCATCTACTTGACTATCATTGTAATGAATCATCTCAGTGTTCGGGAGTTTAGGTCATGTGCAGAAGAATGTGATTAAAGGACTGCAGTTGAGTGGATCGCAAAGAAAAAAGCCAAATGATGTTCAGTCTCAGCCACTATAGGGAGTATGAAAATATGGAAACGAAGATGTTTTGTCTCCTTGTGTGTGCGTGTGTGTGTCAGTGCGTGCGTGTGTGTCAGTGCGTGCGTGTGTGTCAGTGCGTGCGTGTGTGTCAGTGCGTGCGTGTGTCAGTGCGTGCGTGTGTGTCAGTGCGTGT
The DNA here is from genome assembly GCA_006030095.1 of Triplophysa siluroides. Lineage (NCBI taxonomy): Eukaryota > Metazoa > Chordata > Actinopteri > Cypriniformes > Nemacheilidae > Triplophysa > Triplophysa siluroides. Next base: position 357,820 of record VCII01000308.1, read on the forward strand.
GTGCGTGTGTGTGTGTGTGCGTGTGTGTCAGTGCAGTGCGTGCATGTGTGTGTGTGCGTGCAGTGCGTGCGTGTGTGTGTGCGTGTGTGTGTGTCAGTGCGTGTGTGTCAGTGCGTGCGTGTGTGTCAGTGCGTGCGTGTCAGTGCGTGCGTGTGGAGTTGTGTTTTATTCATGTGGGTGTGTATGAACCTGTTTTCTGTGTGTGTTCACTTTCTTTTACTTGTATAACTTTAATGTTTTGCTTATAGTCAATATGTTTCATGTGCAGATGCTTTGTAACAATGAAAAAGGTAAAAAGCGCTCTATAAATAAAGTTGACTTGACTTCACTGGGACAATAAAGACCTCTCTACTACCCCCAACCCTACCATACACGTTATTATTAAGCACCTGCTAGCCATTTTTCAAATATTTTCTTGATTTTGATGAAAATAAATGCCTATGTGATCTGATATGTGATGTGAAAATATAGTTGAGCAAAAGTCAGGTTTGACCTTGCAGTCATATGTAGCGTGAGAACTACCATCACGTGTCTTACTCACTACGCCACCGAAGCTGCCGGGACAAGTGTGTTGTTTTTACATTCTAATATTTTGCCGGTGAGGACCCACTCTCATTTGCCCACGAGCAGACCAGGTCTGAGATCAGTCATCTAGTCATTTTCTACATTTTCTTTATGCTGTCTGCATAAACTCTTACTATTTCATATGCTCCATGTGTTTGATGATTTTTTTAGGCAAGCACATCTACTGACAACACACACAGAAGAAACCCCAGACACTTACACTGAAGACGCCCGAGTCATATCTAGTGACTATATCATGATGACATGTGGCAGTCTCAGCTTACTCACGGTGGTAAAAACAACTACCCAAAAACACTACCTCACATCACACGCACTTCTTCTGAAAATGCAAAACCCTTATTATTGATGCCGTTCAGTTTGACGTTTCAGTTTACTTTACGGAAGAAGTAACTCCACATCAAGCTCCACACTTCTGTATTTCATGTGCAGGATAAATGAAGCCGTATTTCCCGGATATGATGGCAAGACTTTGCGTATAGTTTGTATTTAGTTGTGTATAACCTGTCAGCATATGAGACCCGCGTCACGTTCCGGGATCTCCCTCTGTACGGGAGTTTCGACAGAGAAATGACAAAACGCGAGACTCCCGGCCAAATCGCCAGTGTTGGCAGGTATGGATATGACCCAGCGCCCGAAATAATCTCAAAACACTTAAACACAGCCTCCATTATTGAAAAAGTGTATATGAGAGATGCCGATTCGCACGGGACTAACACTATCACAGGACCTCGGTGTTCAGCACAATATGGTAGGTCATTTGTGGGGGAACTTTTACTTTACAAAGTGTGAACAGGGCTTTATTTCACTCTGGTGTGTAACAGGGTCCCCCTCAGACCCTCCTTGAGCTCCTCCAAAAACTGCAACACTAAACACTTTCTATTTGAATATGAAATAATGATCTGATATTTCAATCACAAAAAGCACTAAACTATGATTATATTTCTAGAAAAATGGTTTTCCAGTCAGAGTTTGTGATTCCAGCCAATACCTGGCGTGTAGAGAGAGAAGCGCACAGCCCGATCAGGACGGCGGGGGATCGGGATAATCGTGTGCCACTGGCTTTGGGTTAGTCTACTCATACCTCATGTTTCATTAAGCAGATATTGCTTTCCTCGGAGAACGCTGGCCGCCCGTGTTGTTGCGCACATTAATGAGCAATGTCTTCTTGGATACTTAATCTTCATTGTCCTCTGCCACAGCCAAAATAAATACCAGCTTAACGTTTGATGAGCGTTCACCTCGCGCCGAGAGCGGGCGGTCACGGCTTTTACGATCCGCATCGAGCAGCGCACCGAGATCCCCCACCCATGCGCTCGCGTATCCCATCATAAAAATGATAGATTGGAAGTGTCCTAAGTGTGTTTGGCTGAAATGGCGGAGGGCGGAGAGAGAGTCTTTGATGTGGTATGTTTATTCTAATTAAAAGGATCTTGAGCCAAGTACAGTCCTAATCGAGCAGACAGCCCATGCAGAAAATCAAAATGCAAGGCAGCGTGTACGGCGTATCTATAAAGGAACACGCATGCCAAGAGTGTAGGGGCTCTCAGAGCTGTTTTTCATTTGCACAGCCTACAGACTGCTGGAGCCAGCGGCTACACAACACACACACACACACACAGTGATATTCAGGACCGTAAACACCTCCGCAAAAAACACATAGCCTACTCTGGAGGACTCTATTCAATTATCTGTTACATCATCAGACGGCGTGACTCATAACATGATGTGAACACAGAAGGAGAAAAATATCAAGTCAATTTCAATATCTAACCTTCCTTTGCATACCCCCCAAAATCTTGACATCCAATCCTGAGGTTTAAAAATAAAACAGACGAGGGAGTTTCATGCCCCCCTGCAGCAACTGGAGCAAGATAATGCTTTTAATTTTTGATTTTCATGACTTCTGGAGGCTTATGTTTCAAGAAGCCAATCGTAAAATATGCCATTAAGACGGAAGAAAACACACAAACCAGTCCGAGCTGAAGAATCTGTTAATAACATGCTGGCTTATCATTAGCATCACAGTTCAGTCATAAAGATCCATTTGGGAAGATTCTTTACAAACGATCTGCTCATTTTACATCTCCTGTATATATATTTATATACCTGTTCAAGTGGGCCGAAAAAGTATTGAGGAAATTCTTGATATTTAAGTGCATAAGATTATTAAAACACTATTGCAACGACACGCATGCAGTGATTCAACACTTTGCTACATTCCTGACGTCTGCTCATATCTGAACATCCTGATGTGACACAGTCATGTTTTATAATGCGTGTGAAACTCAGGTAGGAGGTGATTGGTCAAATAAACTAACAGTGTAGAATCTATGAATAAAATATTGTTGTTCGATTCAATCAGCCCTTCATTCCAACAAATTAATTCTGAGAAGTTGAATTAATGCAGATAAATGTGTTTTTATTAGGTTTGAGAACGTCTCGGTTACGTATGTAACCTCGGTTCCCTGATGGAGGGAACGAGACGTTGTGTCGAAGACGACAGATGGGGTTCGCCCTTGAGAACCAATCACCTCTGACTACTATAGAAAAGGCCAATGAAATTTGGCGAATGAAATTTGCATGCCGGGCTCCGCCCCCGGATGTCCGGTATAAAAGGAAGCCGGCGTGCAGCATTCACTCACCTTTTGTTCTGAAGAGCCTGAGAGCCTCTCACGACTGCAGCAGAATACGATACGTGTTAGTGGCATAAGGGACACAACGTCTCGTTCCCTCCATCAGGGAACCGAGGTTACATACGTAACCGAGACGTTCCCTTTCTGTCGGTCTCTCGACGTTGTGTCGAAGACGACAGATGGGGTTCCCTATGGAAAACGCCACAACGCTGTATCGCGTCACAATCTCTAGCGAAGCGACGGTAACAGGCCTGGGCGTGTCAGCTCGATGCTTTCGCGAAACTGTAACCTTCCCGTGTGGTGGTCGGGGGGTTCCAGAGCTTTCTTGGAGAAAGATGGGAACAGCCCTGACCGGTAACCTTTCACGGACGGAGGCCTTAGCTCTCTACTGGCGAGAGGCCGTCCGGCTCGGGTTTACACCGGGTAAGCGCAACTTCCTTAATTAGGGATGCGCTGCAGAGGCCACCTCCTACCCGTGGGGAGGAATACGGTGGATAAGGTATGGTCTCGTCCTTGGAGGAGAACGCATGGAACGTGCGGGCTGAGTAGTTAACCGCGAGGTGGAGGTCCACCTGGGGAAGCTCATGGGTTACCAGGAGTGGGAACCATATCATGAGGATACATCAGACGGAACAGCCCACGGGGGGGGTGTTACAGGCGTCCGGTAGCACTAGGTCCGGTTAGAGCCAGGGGATGGCTCACATGATATCCCGGCCTAAGGGGGAAGGCTGCTCTGCCCAGCCAACCCCCAGGTGGCTGCTTGCTTAGTGATGGATAGAATGCCTATTCTTAACCAAGTGGTTGGGTAAGAAGGGAAGCGGATAGGGTACCTGTCCTTAGCCAGAGTAGGGTAAGGAGAGAGGTAGATAGCACACTGACCCAGCCTCCTAGAGGGTGGGGTGATGCTTTCGCAGGCATACGCCCCGCCGGATGCCAGTCCTACATGTTGCCACGCAGGACGTGGGCTGACACCGGGTTTACGCTAGGGTTGTTTAACCCCTGCGAAGGTGTATGGGCGTAGCCCACCCGCAGCTCTACAGATGTCTGCTAGAGAGGCGCTTCTGCCAGTGCCCAGGAGGTGGCTATACCCCCCTCAGTGGGAATGGGAGATACTGAGATTGGAATGTCGTTCGTAACGGCATCCACGACTCAGTGCGCCAACCTCTGCTTGGAGACAGCCTTCCCCTCTGCTGTCCTCCAATACAGACAAGGAGCTGGACAGAGCTACTGAGGCCCTGCGTGCGGTCCAGGACACAACACGGAAGGGGTTGGGTCTTCCTCCCCAATGGGGAGCGCCTGCAAGTTCACCACTTCGCCCCGTAAGGGAGTAGTGGGAACTTTTTGGGCACGCATCCGGGCCTGGTCTCAAGATAACGTGAGAGCTACCAGGGCCGAATTCAAGGCAATCCGGGGACACGGAGGATGCTCGGAGGTGCCCTACCCTCTTGAAGAAAGCGAGCGCCATCAGGAGGGCCGTCTTACTCGGGTGAGGAAGATCGGAACCTCCGAGGGCTCTTGGGGGGCCCAGAGGTCCCCCCGAGGACCCCTTAGGGTCCCAAGGGGGTATGGAGCGGAGATGAGGCGGGAGCCACCCTCTCGCGCCCCTTAGCAACCTGGTGACCAGGTCGTGTCATCCTAGAAACTTTCCATCAACTGAGTTGTGATGAGTGGCGACAGCGACTACATACACACTCAGTGTGGAGGGGAGATGTTAGTCTCCAGTCTCGTAAGAAGGACAACACAATCCTGATCGAGCACCTCAGTGGGTCTTTCTCGTTGAGAGAGACACCAGGACAAGAAGCGGCGCCGTCTAGAGGCGTGTAACCGCCCAGTAGATGGGGCCCTAGCCTGGGTGATGGTCTCCGCCATAGAGGGGGAGTAGCCAACTCAGGAACTTCTCGTCCCGTCTAGAGACCAGACATGGTGTTCCAGAGGTCTGATCTGGGATGCCGGAACGTGTCCTTCCCCTGAGAGAGCAGGTCCTCTGTCAGGGGAATGGGTCAGGGGGAGTCGCTGTCCAGAGCATCAGCTCTGACGCCAAGTGCGGTTAGACCAGTGCGGTGTAACCAATAACACTTGGTGCTCCTCTTCCCTGGCCTTGCACAGTGTCTGTGCAAGGAGGCTCCTGGGGGGGGGAAGGTGTGCTTCCGCCCGTCCCGCGGTCAGCTGTGCGCAAGGATATCCGTGTCGAGAGCCTCGGACAGGGAGTACCAAGCGGCCTACGTGGGGGTGGAGTCGCCACTCTCTACGAGGCATAAACTGACAAGAGAGCGCGTCAGCTGTCTAGTTTCAGTTTGCCCGAGGTGAGTGTGGCCCACAGGGAACGGATCACCTGTTGACTCCACCGGAGGAGGCGTCGAGCAAGTTGTGTTAGCTGCTGTGAGCGAACCCACCCTAAGATCTGATGTACGCTACAGCTGTAGTGCCGTCCTCGGACCAGCACGTGCTTGTCCCGCACGAGAGGCCGCAGCCTGCTCAGTGCAAGTAGCACACTGCCCACAACTCCTGGCAATTGATATGCCAGCGCAGGTGGGGGTTCGCCCAATGCCCCGCCTACGTGCCCGTTACACACTGCACCGCACCCCTGCAGGGAGGCGTCCGTCGTCACCACGACTGCCTCATAACCTGCCCTGAGGGACCTTAGTCCGCCGAAAAAGTCATGGAAGACCAGGGGTTTTGGTGCGTCGGGCCGCAGGGCGTCATCACCATGCGCCTGCTGCCGGTGTGCCACGCTCTCCTCGGAACTCGACTCTGAAGCCAGTGTTGGAGCGGTCTCATGTGCATCAACCCGAGGGGTCTCACCCGACGAGGACGCCATGCCCAGGAGCCTCTGAATCGTTTCAGGGGGACCGCTGTCTGCCTGAAATGTTCCAGGCAGTTCAACACCGGCTGGGCGCGTACTGCGGACAGTAGCGCCGACATGGTGACAGAGTTGAGTTCCCTACCGAGAAAGAGGATGCTCTGCCCTGGGGAGAGCTTGTCCTTTCCTCGGTTGACCTGGATTCCCAATCGATCTGGGTGCCGGAGCACCAGGCCCCTTGTATACATAACAGATCTCACGAGTGTGTCAGGCCAGTCGTTGAGATAGTTAAGTACCCGCACACCTTCCTCCCCTCAGGGAGAAAGGGCGGCTTCCACGATCTTCATGAAGACCGTGGAGACAGGGACAGATCGAAAGGAATTTCAGGTCGATTGCCACGAACCAATCCTGACACCTGATGGGTGTCAGGACGCGCCTCTGCGTGAGCATCCTGAGCAGCAGCTTGTGAAGGTGCTTAGTTCAGGGTACGCAGACCTCCGGGGCGCAACCCGCCGTCTTTCTTGGGAACGATGAAGTGCGGGTTGTAACCCACCGAACATCTTGGTTTGAGGGACGAACTCGATGCCTGTTTGCCAGAAGGGTGGTGACCTCTACCCGAAGTATGTAGGCGTCCCTAGCCTCAGACAGAGGGAGAGATGCTGCCCCAAAACTTGGGAGAGTCTCTGGCGAACTGGATCGAGTAACCAAGACGGACCGTCTGCCTTAGCCACCGAGACAGTGTGGGCAGCTCGAGCTCCCAGGGACTGTGACAGGGGGACCAAGGGGACGGTCTGCTTCACCATTCCCACGGAGGGTGGTTCGATGGCTGGCGGAGCTAACCCTGTCGCGGGGAGGGGGCCCCGGAGGGAAGGTTGGCTCTGCCTACTTACCTGCCTGGCGGGACAGCTGCACGCACTGTCCTTGAGAGCAGCTGTCGTGTGTGTACGACCCTACGCCTCGCCAGGCGTGGGGTCGGGTTTGCCGGGCACAGTCCAGTGGAGTGTGCGATCGGCAGGAATGAACTCCCAGGGGAAACAGAAAACTCACTGTGAGTAAGTGGGCGCCAGGCCCTGAGAAGGGCCCGGCTTGGTGACGAGGCAGGAGCCGTCCCGTACCGACTGATCAGAGCCGTAGCTGTGAAGGGGCCCGATGTTGCTCCCCTGGGGTCTTCCCATCAGTGTCACTTCTCGTGAGAAGTTAGCTGACGGGGTAGGTTTCCCCCTCGACTTCGACTTCCGGGGTGCCACCTGCGGGGGCACAGTAACCGGAGCCGATGTGGAAGGGGTCCTGGGCTGTCGGGAAACAGACATGACGTGAGATCTCGGAGGCTTGAGGGCGGCCGAGTCGCAGCGTGGTAAAAATGTGGCTAATCGCCACTGTCTGCTTCTTCACCGTCAAAAACTGCTGAGCGCAGTCCTCGACGGTGTACCAACAGCCCACCCTGCGAGACGGGTGTAACAAGAAAGCGGACTTTCTCGGTGTCACTCATCTGCGCAAGGTTCAGCCGGGGTGACTCTCCTGGACCACTTCCGTGGACATCGTCCGACCCAGGTCCCGTGCCGCCACCTCAGTCGCTCCGTAGAGCGCTGTCAGTGGCGGCACAGAAAACCTGCATTATACCTGGGTCGGCCTTACCCTCGTGGAGCTCTCTCAACGCCCTGGCCTGGCGGACCTGCAGGATGGCCATGGCGTAGAGAGAGGAGGAGGCAGCCCGGTCCGCTGCAGCGCAAGGCTTCGGCACCATAGATGTCGAAGTCCTACACGCGTTGGACGGTAGGCGTGGCCGATTCTCCCCAGGCGGCAGCCGTCTGCGGCACCGCAGCCGCACGTACCACCCGGGGGATCTCGACGTAGCCTTTGGCTGCCCCACCCTCGAGGGAAGTGAGGGAGCCGGAGCTGTTTCGACCGGAGCGGTCCGTGGAGCGCTCCTAGTCTTACACAGCTCCTCATGCACCTCCGGGAAACAAATGGCACCCGGTGTGGGCGCGGTTTGCACCGCGCTCCGCCCCCAGGAACCACGTATCCCCGGATTAGCATGGCTGACATCACTTCTGCTTCCTCCTGAGCTCGACCCCCTGGGGGGGGAGCTCGGATTCGTCAGAGTCGGATGCCAGTCTCCCTCCGATGCTGCGAACGACATCTCATCTACGTCACACATCGTTTCCGAGTGCGTGCCTGAGGATCCGAACGGTATGCCACCGCCGGTTGGGGAACGTTCAGAAGAGCGAATCGGGGTGCGATCGGCCCGTGAGCACTTGGCTGGCGGGTTTACGTTCGCAGAGTTCCCCATATCACTAACGCTGCTACGTGGGTGGTCATCGGGGCCGTAGCCACAGATGTCACAGCCCGGGTAGCAGACGAAATGGTGGCTGGTTCCCGTAGGAAGACAGCCACCCGTGACCGCAACTTCTGAGTGACAATCCGCCCGCAGTGCGGGCAGATGTGTCAACGAACGCTGCTTCAGTATGCTGGACGCCCAGACACCTAATGCAGCGATCGTGTCCATCCCCCTCCTCGATGAGGGTGCCGCACCCAAGAGAACAGCGGGACGTGCCACGCTGGAAATTGCTCAGTCCTGAAAAGGACCTTTTAGAAATAATCTCTATCACCTCCGGAACCGCCGAGACGCCCAGGAGAAAGTCGCTGCAGGAAGGGACGATCCGCTGCTCTGCGTCGTAGATCCGGCGAAGTAGAAGAAGAATTCGTTGAATTCTTTTTGTTCGTAGTCATGAGCGAGGGCTCTGAAGAACAAAAGGTGAGTGAATGCTGCACGCCGGCTTCCTTTTATACCGGACATCCGGGGGCGGAGCCCGGCATGCAAATTTCATTCGCCAAATTTCATTGGCCTTTTCTATAGTAGTCAGAGGTGATTGGTTCTCAAGGGCGAACCCCATCTGTCGTCTTCGACACAACGTCGAGAGACCGACAGAAAGGGAACCTTAAGTGCAAAAATAAAATGACAACGGCACACATGTCATATATTATTGTTTGCTTAGTGCGTCATTTGATAAAATGTCAACACTTGTTGAATCAATGGGTCTCATTCATGAAACACTGGTAAATATTTGAGTGAATTCAGAGTCATTTGCGCGTAAATCAAACCTTCCTGAAAACTCTCCTCCGGATTCACAAATACTTCGTAAACGTCATATTTGACAGTAAAACGTGTGAATGTTAATGAATTTCAATCTCTGATAAACAGGGTGCGCATACACGCTCATTCACATTAGCATAATCCCCACCTATGATCTTACAGCTACACAAATGACGTATCTAGGAATACTGGAATCCTCCGGACTTCATTCTCTGGTTTGGCTACATTATATTGCATAAGATGCTTATAGACTATATGCTTACCAATAAATTCATCAATTAAACTGTGTCGAGCCGGCTAAAATAATAAAACCTCCTGCTCTTCTGAAAACGACCAGCTGGTGACGCCTGAGAGCTCTTTGGAGGCATTGCGCGATATACCGGAGATGCGTTGGTTGGTGTGATTTAGAAAATCCGCAACAGTTAGCCTACTTGTAAATGATGGTTGGTCAATGTAGTGTTTGTCCCGCCTCTTCTCCACTGTGATTGGACGGCTGTGTGAAAAAGGACAGTGACGAGTCTGCGTTTCACTCAGAGTATAAAATGATCAAAGTCAGAGCAAAAGAACTGGAGAAATATCATTATGATTCATAGTGTCATCAGTTTGTGTAAAAGAATACAGAACGTCACGTGTGGTTTTACGCACTATTAACACGTGCTCTGGAGCAGGTCTACATTTCTTTCCTGCCAACTAACTGTTTGAAAATACGAACATTTCTTTGAATCCGAAAATTGAGGTCGAAACGACTTTACGAACGATTTACACAAAAAATCCTTCTGCTGGTGTTTCATGAATGTGTTTATTCGGCCTCTTAAATTCTTTGTTTTCATATGAATTACCGTATGTCTCTTCAGAATAACGTCACATTAGGCAGTCTTCTTACAATCTGAACGTGATCTTTCATAGTGTTGTGTAAGAATCGCTGGTTCAGTTGAAAGCAAAGGCTGGGTCATCATTTAGTCTTGTATAACATTTCTAATGAAGGAAAGGTGCTGGCGGCAGCAATTTCATGGTTGCTGGAGCTGTTAGTGAGTAGGTGAGTAAATGGCCTTCATCCAGACACTGTTAGCAACAGACACGAGGAGCCAATCCTACTCTCTTTGTGTAGTTACCAATACACGTCTCTGAACACGCTTTCCACACGGGACAATATCTCTGAGCTCAGAGGTGAACATTAAGCATGTCTTTGTGTCACAGTGGTATAATAATTCAGTTCTGTACTGTCATCTTGTTTGTGAAATATTCCTAATGTCCTTTCTTTTGTAAACTTTTGCTCACGAGGAACTGCATTCTTTCTTCAAACATCCCATACAATGCAAAGTCTATTAATAGAAGAATAAAGTCTGAATTAATAATTAAAATGCAGATTTAAGTTTGTGAAGCTCAAAAGGACTTGATTCATCTATTATGCAAACAACACAAACACCCACATATGGAAATATACAAGATGATCTACAGATTTTTAGCATATTGGCATCTGCATCTCTACAAATCTGATATCAAATACTGACAGAACACAAATCTAGCTTTAAACCTGTATTAAAGTACCCCACATGGTTCCAAAAATGCTTCAAACCCTTACATAAAATATATCTTTTTACTGGCCGTTTGATGGAAGTCTATCTTGTATGATGCAAGTATGTTCGAGTATATGAGAGAAACATTATATGACTGACGTTCTGTTCTATCTCAATCTGGTTTATCACTTGCTGTTTTGATGTTAAACAGTAGAGGGTTTTGGGGTCGTCCTTTGACTGTTCATGTCTTTCTTTCTTCTTCATTGACTGGCGTGAACACGATACGGTCACGTCCTCTTCTGGCGCTTGACTAATGAAACAGAACCATGATCTAACTGTGTGTGGTCATCTAATCGTCTCATTCACAGGCGTCTTGGCCCTCGTGTCGTCCGTCTCTGCCAACTGTGCCAGGCTGCATTCATCCCGTGAGTCTCTAAACAGACTCATTATTGTGAATTATGAGCGTTTAATGCAGAGCCAATGAGCAGCATTCACACACCTGTGTGTCATTACCACTGCTTTGTGCTCCTCGGTTCATTATCAAAGGTTAAGAGACAGCAAATAAATGTGTAGCTCATGTGAGGCTCATGCGGCTATAGGCTGATTTCACTCGGCCGCCATGTTGAATGGGAAGCGAGGCAGAGGTGGGAAGAAAACCAGAAGGACAGATAGACTGCAATGGTTTGGACCACCATCCACTGGATTTGACATGAATAACAGATGATGCGTTTGAAAACAACCTTTGATTGGCTGTGTGTGCGCCGATGAAACCTGTTTATGGCAGCTTTGAAAGTCACAAGTGGTGAAGTAAAACCGCTCGTGTGACATACATCCTATGCTTATATTGTCACATTTAAGATGGTTTTAATAACTCCGGGTTGGATGTCCAAACCATTGCGATCTATCTGTCCTTCCAGTTTTCTACCCACCTCTACCTCGCTTCGCATTTCAACATGGCGGCGGCGTGAAATCGGTCTATAGCACACCTCACGCAGCATCACAAACTGTCAGTATGAATGCAAATGAACTACGTGTTTGTCTAATCGATAGAATTGGAAAAACCTCTTATTGTTTTAGCAGTTCCCTTTTGTGATGCATAAATGACACACTTCACCTTAAAGTGGATGATGAGCCATACGTTGTAGTTCTTGTTTAGATTTGGGATTAAGTCATTGATTGATTATTGCATGTGCATTTCTGCATTGGTTTGCAGCACATGAGAAACGTGGCAAATCGTTTTGTAGAGATTAGCAATAGCATGCTAGCATTGAGCATAAGACCCCACCCTCCCATCAGAGGGTTCTTCAAAGCCACATCTCCTCCAAAACACATGTGAACGTGGTATGGTTTGACAAACAAGCAGGACATCCTATCAGACTGAATGTTGGATGAATATTTGATTTATATTGACACATATATACTAATCTAATGGAAGGTCTAATGGAATGAACTTCTTTTAATTTACTTAGTGATGGTATAACTGTTTAAGCATCAACAACATCTGACAAGTTTTAAAGACTACAATCAACAATCAACGGCTTCCTGCAGTAGTTACATCATGACCAGCTTGACCAATCAGAGCGTTTCGGAAGGAGGGACTTCATAGAACCAGGAACTCAACAGCCTGTTTTCTGAGAATCCAGATGACGGTGTAAAACACAGGTGAAATATATAATATTTTGAAGTTGAAACACATTGTTAAGCACATGATAAACATAACAAAGCCTTTGAAAAAGACTTTAAAGGACACTTTAAGTCTGATTTCCGTGTGAATATTGTGCCCATGTACACACATCATACACGAGTACCTTACTGTGAGTGAGGAGAGAGTCAATTACTCTGGTAAAAACCTTCTTACAAAACACACTGCATTTAAAATATGTTTTTCATAAAAGAATGATTTGTTGTGCATCAACATTTGTAATGATGTTTCTTTCTTCGCCGACTGTGAAATATGGATTTTAATTGTGTGCTTCAGCGGGCCACGCGCCTCTCACGGTGGGAAGACTTGGCTTCTCTGTTTTATTGACTCTAATGAAAAGCTTTTAGTCAATAAAGGAGGAATATCGCTGGATTTAGGCTGACACGCATCACAAAGCATCTTCCAGTACAAGTCTCGCCACGCAGTATTGAGCGCTGTTGTCTTGGGCTCGAGTGCTGTAGTGAATATCGCTGTCCGTTTCTCTCAGCCCCAACAGAATCAACATGTAATGATGGAGTTAAAACTCACTGTGCTACATTCATTTGTTCGGGCCTCACCGTGCGCGCTGGAATATTTAACAATTGATGGTGTTGTGTTGGCGTTGGGTTCTGTCTGTATCAATCACAGCTTAAAGAGTTCAGCGGTGTGGCCGCGGTGTACCACGGGCCACGGAAATCTCATTTCTCCATGGCCGCTGCAAACGGAAGATGATAAATGTGTTTTTTCATTCAGCGAGCCCTCTATTGACACGTGCAGTGGTTGTGCATGTGTGCATTATGTAGATTAGTGTTTGCTATTGCACATCTGGTAATGGATTGCAGTCATTAGACTGAAGATGTTCTCGTGTTGCTCACAAACACCACACACAGCCATTATGAGAGTTGTTTATTCGAGGGCTTGCGTAAATTCATTAGAAGTGAGAAAACAATCACACAGACTCGTGAAGGATGTTATATATAAATCCAAAGTGGATTTCTAAACGCATGCAGATTTTTGGCTTTTACTGTAACCCGAGGCGTGACAACACATTTACTGAGGGATCTGCTACAGCAAGGCCAGAAATGCACTGAACATCTTTAAAGACTCTTTTTTTGCTATTTTGTTTATCATTAAAATCTTTCTTTAATTTCTATATAAAATGCAAGTTAAGTTTATTTAGAAGTGCATGAACCATAAGCTACACGACTCAAAAATATGAATATATTTGGCATTTCAGTCATTGAATATAAAACAGATTATCAGACATTACACAGAACCAGTACTGGCTGTAATATTGTCTCAGTTTTAGTTAATCAAGTGACAAATGACCCCCCACAGAGTTTAACTGGACGCACACCCTTTCACCACAAATACCAGAATGGTTTTCTTTCCCTTTAAAAGTGGATGAGCCCTCCCTATGTGCGCTCTGCACCATCAAGTGGAGGCATTTTATCTGCATGGCTTTATTTCCACGTCCACCAAAGAGGAAAAGTCATACAAAAGAAACCAAATACACTTCTATGCATTGAATATGTTGCATATGTCTTTCTGCACTATACCTTCCCATGTTCATTGTTGTAAGTATCGATTTGGACCATCATTGACTGAACTACATCACATTCCAGCATTGATGATCAGTGTGGGCGGCTTGATGTGGATAAACGCTTTGTGTTTCTAAAGAGACGACTGCCGGTCTCTTCCACACTTCACTTGCATCACTTTTCCAAAATTGCTGGTCGCAAATGTCAAATGAAAGGAAAAAAACCCTTAAGGTTTAATTCTTGAGGGTTAAATCTTGAAAAACATTCTGACAGCCTTAGTTTATGTTCTGCTAAAAATGAGATCAAACTGTTGAAGTAAACAATAAGCCGTGTGAAGCAGTGGGTTACAGTGCATTTTATAACAGCTGAGGGCGTTGTGGCATGACGTCATTAAACCCCTCAGCTGTTATATAATACACTGTAACACACCGCTTCACACGGCTTATTGCTTTTATTAACAGCTATTCATAAAATAAAGTAAATAAAGTGATATTTAGGCTAAGTAATGCGGTCAGCGTTATAAATCGGGGTATTTTTATAACGGCTTAGAACTCGGCTCAACCACCAGAATCAAGGACCAAAACTGACCGTTTTATATGTACCAAGTGTGTCAATCTTTTATTGATGTTTACAGTGTCATTTTAGATCAAACAGGTGAAAGTGAAGGTTACTTTGTCAGTTCAGATGAAATGTAATCAAACGGACTGAAAAGGCGTTTAATGCACACCCTCCAGCCAATCAGAATCCAGTATTCAAACAGACCACGGTATAAGATATTTTAAAGAATGCGAAACCAGCACATTTGTTAAGATGATAGCTGGATGTCACTCACAACCTAATAGAGTAGTCTGACAATGGGCAATAATTCACCTTAAAATGAAGCACTGCAGAAATACAGAGCATCTGTCAGAAGTGAGCAGGCAGCGTGTACACATGACACTATTCCACACACAGATAGAAATACAGTATGTGAAATGCAAAGCACACAAGAGAGAGAAACAGTGTCTCTGAGCGAGCGAGAGAGAGTCAGTGAAGCTCATAAATCAAGTGGCAGTGAGTGTGCTGAATCAGGGACATGAGGTAAGGTTGATTGTGCCTGCGAGAGACAATAAAGCCTGTAATCATCCGTCTCTGCTGCACAAGCCCCGCAATTATCTGCCCGTACCTGACCATACACCACTTTACAAAGGCCAAAATCCATCTCACTTCTGCTCTACTGCTCACACACACACACTGTGATCTGTGTGCATACACTGCAGAATTATATTTATGTAGATTATTTATAGATATCATTCTGATGCTGGACAGAGAGTAGAAGGATTGGCTTGATTTTAGGATTGTTGGTCTTGTTGTGACTTATGTTTAATAGTCATGTGTCCCCCGCAGACGACGTGTCACCTCTGTCTGGTGAAGGGTTACAGAGAAGAGGATCAAACTTGAAATGAATGTTGTAAAGGTCGGCGTTCAGAGAGGTTGGTCAGGCGGGAGCCGGGAAACAACTTTAGCTTCTCCTCTCAGCTCGATGTATTATTCTGGTTCATGACGGAGGAGATCTGAACTGACTGCGGAGAATGGTTTCTGTTTTCAGTGAATGTAGTCGTTTAGATCCTGTGGTTGACCCCGCCTTTAAAGATAACATCTCCTCCTGTGTGATGGAGTCCACGGAGAGCAGTAAAACATGTCTCCACCAGGCTTCCTGTACAGCACACGTGTGCGTGTGTCATGTGATGAAGTGCTTTAATAAAGCCTGTTAATCCTCTCTCGGGGTTGCAGTAATAAGGGAGAGATGCTGGCTGGTCATGAGGCTGAGCATGAACGTGAGCGCTGAGGCTATAGTGTTTTATTGCTACATTATCATGCCTTCGGCCGTCTCACACCACACTACACAGGTGCCTGCTGTAAGTGACAATAATATTCCTGATGCTGTTGTGGATAATAATTGTAAACGCGAGCTGAGAATCAGTCTGTGTTCTGCTGTGCCGTGTGACAAGCTCACGGTGTGACGTGTCATCAACATACGGCCATAGAGAACATCAACAGACGAGTTAAAAACAGTTCAATATTTAATAGCGATGTGACAATATCATGGAGATCGTGTTGTCTCAACAGCAAAATGGTCTCAATATTATGGTGGTCACATGACTTTGTGATACGATAGGTCTTCCTGGCCCAGCATAGAGAATGATAGTCAAAATAATAGATGTTACCTCTGGCAAGGTCCATCTGGTGCGATGATTTTATTTGATAAAAGGGATTTTTAGGTCATTAGACCCATCTGACACTGTAACTCATTCATCTAAACAACACTTATGATGAGAGGATAAAGCAGAGAGGATGCTTTCCAAGTCATCATTTCTCATTTTCATTGGACTTCATACACGGGTATTATCGCACAATGAGATTTTCATATTGTTACATCCCTAATATTGAATATGATTATATTACATACCGTTGTATATAAGTGCAGACAAAATGAAAATATTGTAATTATCATTTACCAGTCTTCATTGTAAAATGTCCGACAGATCTATTTCTACTGCATTAAATGATTTGTGTTGGTTCAGTTTTGTAAGTATCTGATTCACATTGACATTAGTCTAGAGTTCAAGTTTTGTTGTTGTAATGTGATGCACAATTTGCGATTCTTTTCAGTGTTCTGTGCTTTACACCGAGTCTGCTAAAAGGCTGTGGCGTAAAATCGCTCTTTTCTGCATTATCTGTCAGTGAATGGAGAAGCTTCTCAGCCACTTAGAGGAATTGACCTTTAAAGCAGAAGTGAAAGAAAGAATCCAGGTGGATTCACAAGGACACGTTGAGATACGAGCGGGAAGAGTCTCCTCCAGCCGTCTGTGCCAGATTTCTGCGTCTCATCTAATTAGGAATAAACTTTTGGGCAAAAGAGCCATTGTGAACTCAAGCGCAGGACGAGCCAAACCCCAAATGCCACAGCCTGCAGCTTGAGTTCCTCCTCGAGACGCTTGCCTCGCGGCAGATTTCCTCAACAGAAAGCACTTGAGGTTTATTCAGTGCTCAGTCAGTTCCGTCTGATCTGAGCGACTGCATGGAAATGAACGGTTAAACAGGACTGCAGTGCGGCATGTCGGCTTGACAGTGAAACGACTGCGCAGATGTTGTGAGAGAGAAGTTTTCTGCACTAGAAGAATTACCGTCCAGATGTCTCCAGGGTCGAATGGAGATTGTGACCTCTCTATGATTAGTAAACACAAACCGTGGCCGGGGAACAGGTGCGCTCGGGGAAAGAGGGCGATGAGGCATCGCCGGTGTTACGGGACTGAATTTTAATTGGGTAACAAAGACACTTCAGGACGGCATTATTTTACTGCCACTCCATTTACCTAATGATATATTTTATGACACGGATTTTCACCGTATAGAGCACGTTTGGAAACACCTGCAGTCGTTCAACACCAATATCTCGGTGGATTAGCACAGTAAGATGAGCGAGCGCTTTATTAAGTGAAGTATTTTAGGGCCCAAATGTTTCTGGGCCGTTCAGATCTGGGCCACACGACACGGGTTCTAAATTCATCACATATCCCGAGTTTTCTGGACCTTTGCACCAGCACTTCAGGCGCTCTATCTCGACCCAAATGGGCCGCCCCGCTGCTCATGTGCTATAAAACATCACAGCTCAACCCGACAGCGTTACTGAGACCACTTACCTCTGTCTGTGTCGTACAGGTACACGAACTTGTCCCACTTGTAGTGAGACAGGAGACTGAGGACGGCACCCCTCAGCGGCGGACGCATCTGAATGACGAACTGCACGTCGGAGTCGATGGGGTAACTGGGCGTGACGAAGGAGGTGTGGAGGGCGCCGCAGAAGGAGGTCAGCGTGTTCATGGACTTCTTATCGTAGAAGCCGAAGATGGCGTACACGCCTCTGGAGAACTGCGAACAAACTGTAAACAGAGCGAGAGGGGGAGCAGGCTTTAGTTCCTTCATCGAAACACATCGACTCGACTGAGAAGAGGTGTCCTAAACAAACCGACATTTATAGTGACGGGGAGGGAAAACAACCACATCATTTGTCGTCAAGATAAGCAGTCGTGCAAAACAGAGTGGGATGATGTTGTCATGTGGGTAATGGAAATGAAGAAGAAATGGGTTTCGACGTGTACATTTGTTTTGACTGCGCTCGTGTGAGTGGAGATATAATTGCGTGTCGACAACTAAACAACACACTCTCGCCTTAAAGAAAATACACAACTTCTCGCCTGATGAGCCGTTCTGTGTTCTCCCAAAACACTCGAAGCAAATGAAACGTAATTATACAAATCACATTCTTTCAATGAATGATCAGAGTTATTTACTGTCGCCAAGGGCCAGTTCTGTAGACGGAACAACAACAAAAAGGAAAGACATGTTTAATGGCTCTTTTATACACGGAACTCATTTCCATGGAGCGATCGTCAGGATTAAGCCACATACAGCAGGTTCCTCATTCAGACATGAAGATCTAATGTGCTGTAGATGTCACAGATGAAGGGAGGGACGGGTCTGTTGCTCTTCACTTTATTCCTCGGTCTTGGCAAGTCTTGCTCAGACTTGTTAGGACAACTCAAATCAATGATGTCATCCCTTTACACTCCAACTAAACCCTGTTGTTCTGTCGGCCTGTCTACTGCAACCATCTGGATGTTCCCAAGGCATTTGCGTTTCAGGTTCCGGCTCTCTATTTACCATGTGTCTCACAGTGCAGGTCTTTCTTTTCTTAAGGGAATAGTTCAACTTCAATATGACAATGTTGTCATTTTAAACCTTTTTAAACCTTTTTTTAAACCTTAAAAAATTGTATTTCTTCTGCAAAACACAAAAGAAGATATTATGAAAAATGTTGGTAACCAAAAGCCGTTGGTCCCCGTTGACTTCAAAACCAATGCAAGTCACCGATGGTTTCTGTTACCAACATTCTTCAAAATATCTTCTCCTGTGTTCGGCAGAAGAAAGTAAGTCATACATGTTCGGAATGACAAGAGGGCATGTAAATAATGACAGAAGGTGAACTTTCCCTTCGAATGGTCTTCTGAAATGTGTGTTGGAGAATAACTAGGTGTTCCCTCCTCAGCTGGCTTCATTCACTGACACGAGACTGGAACACACTTTAGCGCTGGATCAGTAAAAAGCCTGTTTTCCAGCTCTTAGCATCACGTGGAGCCTGTCACGTCACATTTCAGGCTGTGTTCTCAACCGGCTCGTGGCAGCTCAGGGAGCAATGTTGAAGAACGTCACCGAATCCCTCGTCAACCCCTCCATCTTTACCCCCTCAAACAACCGCAGGTCTCATTACAGATCAGAGCCGTCAGAAAACGGTTCTTCTGATCAGGACGCGTTCTGCGGATGCCTTCTCCATGCCTGACTGCTTCAAATGACCAAGCGGGCACCGGTGTTGAAATGATAAGAATCATTAGGAAAGACTCGGTCCCGACGGCTCATTTCAGCCTGAGATAGCGTGATGGCAGTGTCATGCCCTTGAAGCCGTCTTTCACCACCACCGCCATCATACATGGCCACAGACCTGGAGCACATCGCTGTAAATGTCAGAGTGGATCATCCGGCGTTCTGTACTCGCTGTCCTCTTTTCTCTCTTCTCTCGTTCTAGCGCATTTCCACCCACCCCCTCAAACACACACAACACACTCGGAGGAAGATGCTCCTCTGGGCCTTTGAGCAAGTAATTGTCTCTGCTCTTGCGAGGAGACATGTGAAGTCCTTCAAACAGTTGTTTTGAAATGTCAGCTGAAAACAGGAATCCTCTCGCCCTAATGATGCACGCCATCTGAATGTGCGTCTGTGGAAGACGAGCGCTTTCATAATCCACCTGCTCTTCTTCTGCACACTGCGCTGGATGTTCAATAGAAAATACACAGTACATGAGGCATGCGTGTTGAGATCCTACGTCAGGAACACCAACATTATATTATATCTTTGCCGACTACACCCACTTTTCACATTTCAGTACCTTCTAAAGGAGGATTCTAAATAAAATGGAAACCACAACTCCTGAAACAGGACTCACAAGCACAAAACACATCGTGTGTTCACTGCATTCTGGATCATCTCCGTTTAAATTTGGCCTTGTATAATCGGTATGTAATGACACGGGGAGCGTGATAAAGCCGTCATTCTTGTTTCTCTGGCCGGGGGTCATCATGACTCACCACAACAATACACACACACCACCTTACACACATCTATACATCTGGATCATTACAATCACTCTTTATTACAACCACTTAATGGTTTTATAGGGAGCTGATGGTATTTTATATCTCTCAGATAAGGATTTCTAAATCTTCAATAAATGTGATTTGTGATGTTTATTATGTATTTTTTGAAACTGAATAACCGTAACCGACCATCTAGTCAATACAATTATGATGTGTCGATATTTCTAGAGCAAAACTCCAGCTACACAGATTGGCATCTATAAACGTCACCGGTGCACGATTTAAATGAACGCGACCAGCACAGATCATAATGTTCACTGGTCAGTGTGTTACTCGGATCTGCACCGTCCCGAACATAATGTGCCTTCCAAAATCTAAGGGTGACAATGGATGATATCATATCTTCCACATTATGACTTTGTTTTAAAGAGAATTTCTGAATGTTAGTCAGAGTCTGGAAAGGTTCACACATGAATCTGTACCTGTCCCTATGATTCGTCTAATGCTCCAAGTCTTTGTAATCATTATAACTATCCTGATATATTCAGCTTTTTCCCCAACAAAATTTGGAAGATGAAAACAGCTACGGCAGTTGAACGGCCTGGCTTTAAAACGGTGACCAACACTGAGCAAAACAAACAAAACACACTCTTAAACACCTCTTTTATGTTGAAGTGTTAGCAATCATTTAATGTGTAGTGTTATGATGATAAATTATTTAAATTGACATTTTTAATAGTTATTTTACTCACGTTTAACCTACATAATATTTTCAATAAAACGTAAGATTTTGTTAAACAGTATTTTATTTGTAGAAACCACAAGAAGCTCTTGATTCTCATACTGTAGGTCATGGGTCGGAAACCTTTTTCAAACAAAGAGCCATTTTTACAGTTTTGGTTCATTCATTTGTGCAAAAGAGCCATTGCAACAAAGGAAACAGTGCATACATCTGGGGATCCAAAAATGATTTAAACAACTTACAGGTTTAGGCCTCCATTCAAATAAACTTGAGGTTTGAGAAAGACTGACCGGCGAATGTGTGACATCAGAGAGCGCCAGAAGAGTTTCAAAAGCACATGGAGCTCTGCTCTCGCGCCGCTTTGATGTCATACATCGACCGGTCTGCACAACACCTCATGATAGAGACATAACTAGCGTCTTGCTAATAGTTTAGTAGTTTGGTTCGTATTCTTACACACCGGTATTGAAACTCCTCTGTCAACATTGACAGCTGTATGTATGGACTTCAGCTGCGATCTCACACGGATACGAGGAGCTAAACACAGCGCATCCATACTGACGCGTCGCAGTTTGTTTCCATCTGCTCACCGGATACTTTGCTGCATGGTGTGTTTTTAAAAGGTTTTACATGTGATTATAGCATCATACGCCACAGAGAGTCGTAACTTTTAATAAAAGCATGACGCCCGCTCTTCAAAACTCCTCGTGCTCTGGGTAGCTTCATCTGGGCTGTGGAGGCGAGAGGTTACCATAGAAACGTTGTCTGCCGTTGATTAGTGTCGTGATGTTTGCGCACAGCACCGCATGCGTGTACAGGCCAGGACAACCTGAAATATTCATATGTATTATGATGTTTTTAACGATCAAATGTCGGTGAACGGTAAGACACCTGGCGAGCCACATGATTTTTTAAAGGAGCCACGTGGTTTCCAGACCGCGGTCATAGATGCTTAAAAAACCTCACACCATTCAAGCTCTAGCTTTAGAAGACATGAGAAAACTATTCATTTTCATCTATTTATGTTATTATCATGCAAATGTATTTTCTTCAGGACACTCACAAGTTCATTTGAGGTCCACGGAATACAGTCAGCTTGAGTCTCATAGTGAGGTCAAATGTACCTTTGACAGGTAAATAAAAGATAACCCACCGTCAACCATCTATTGTTTTAATTTAAATCCTTTCACCTTAAACCTGTACCAAAATATTTTGCGTGAACTTTCAAATCTGAACAATGAAGGGAATGTTTCCAAACACAGCACTTTATGCACAGCTGACTTGCACTTGTCAGTAGAAGAAATGATTTTAATATCAAAACTTCACACATGACCTTCAAAAATAAAGCGGTGTCGACACAGAGAAGCACACATGAACCCAACCAAATACAGATTGAGGACATGCCGTTCATTCACTTGAACATTGTGAGTTTTCTGACAGAATATCTTCGCAGAGCAAATGTGTTACGGTCGCAACAATCCCCTTATACGTATTTTTTGTCCCCCGAGGGGGTTTACGAGTGGGGTTGATGCATGTACAGCTTATGATATTCTGTAATTGGATTTTCAGAAAGCTGTTTACAAAGTCTCCCACAACTGCCTAATCCCCAATCAGCTCTGAGCGGGAGAATATAGCTGGAGTCGTGCCATTCTACAATCCAATGGACACTTTTTACAGGCTAATCTGAAGAAAGCGCTGGCCAACATCGTATTGTGTTACCTAACCTGTATCCAGAAGATTTGTTTTGGTTAATGTGTCCAGTTATAGCACCCGGAATAAAACTGCTTTTCTTCCACCCTACCTGATCACGAACCCGCTCTGATGAGTGCCGGTGGAACGCCTGTGGTGACGTGATTGACACCCTCACCTTCTTAACACAACACAATTAAAACCCAAACCATTTGAGCTGTATTAAAGCAGCACTGGATCTTGATTTTGTGACACGACAGCAGAAATGGAAACTGTAACCATGCCAACTGGCCCAGAACAGCATGATTTTACATGGAGAAAGTGGGCTGTGGAGCCTGATCATGATGATGATGGAGACGCTGTGGCACTGCGCAGTATCATTATTATTGCTGTTAATGCTGTTTTGATATATACTCTGGAATTTAACCCTTTCACACACAACATTTCATGCTAGAGAAACATGCAGTATTAATCTAAATGTTTGGCTTCGAAATAGAGCCGTGGGATTCCTTTCCTTTTCAATCGCAGGATGACTAAAACCATTGAATAAAACCACTGGTACTTGTCAGATTTTGAAGTACTGTCGCAGGGTAAAACTTTAAGGCGATTTCAGTGGAACACAGCAAAGTAAAGACCTTGGACTGAATGTTTCTAGCAGCTGACCTCATGATATCCGCCCCCGTGGCTGAAGCTGGAGTGGGCAGCGAGCTCAGGAGAAGCAGTCAAGGAGGCCATTTGCAAATCGTCTCTTCCTCTGGGTAACTGCAGTTTCCAAGAGAAGCCATTTACAAAAGGACTGTGGGTGGCGTGCGTTTTAACTGGCTTTCATATAATGCCCAATGAGAAAATGTCAGTCTGCTCTTCTTCTCGAAAGCACTCTCTCTCTCTTTACTTTTATTTCAGCCGCTCCACATTCGTAAAGTTGGCTCACTTGCTTCACCCACGTATCTATCCATCACGGCCTCCTCTGCCGCAGAGACTCTCACCTACGAGACGCGGACCGGCCGCACTAATGTTCAAATGGTACGTTGGAATTCATGACATGCGGTGCCCGATAAAAACCCCAACCCCGGCCAGAAAGGGATCTGCATTGTTTGCTTGATTACAGGCACGAATTTAGGGGCAAGTCTCCCAAAGGGCTCTCTCTTTCAGCCGTCTGCTTCTGTCCAGAATAACTAAACAAGCCACTGGGAGGGAGGAAGGCTCTTTAACCTTGAAGCTATCATTTAAAGAATGCTTTTGCCTCTCTCTCAAGCCCACTTTTATTCTTTAAGAATAAGGAGTCCACTTTTCCATCTCATCTTTCAGGAGTCCTTGGTGAGGTTGTAACGCTAGAGCAAAGAGGGACTCCCGGCCTGCTTCATTACAGACTTGAGCTTCACAATCCCTTTATTTCGGAGCTTGGGAGTTTGAATATATCTCTGCATTTCTTATGTCTCGCCTGCAGCAGCCCACAGATGTGTCGTCTTGAAGTGGCTCAGTGAGATGAAGTACTCAAAGACCATGAAAGAAGCTCCACGTGGGCTGCGTTTCAATCGTATGCTTCTGCCAAGCACTAAAAGTATGTGTCTTGCTCTTGACACGTTTTCGTGGTTGGATGGAAACACATTGGGATTCTGGTCTTGGGTCAATACCTTTCGTTAATTCTAAGCCGCTTTTCCGTGACCACTATCTCAACCTAACTCTCAAACTTGCTGGATAAACAAGCTCCTGAAGCTTCCATTGATGCTTAACCTAACCCCGCAGTTTCTGATTCCTGGTTTTCATGACCTCTTTTGTTATGGCCGATCAGATTGCATCTATATACCACAGATCCCATTGATGCGAACGTTTTGTGTTTCAATGAAAGCAGTATTAGCATCTCAGTAAATTCCTGACCTGTGTTATGTTCATGGTTGGGTCAAAAATTGGAATTTTTGAGCCAACCATCAGTTGAAAATAACCCAGCCTTTTTTGTTTTTGAGGGTACACATTTAGCATGTGATGGAGCCTTGCAGCCACACATCCTTTGGCAGCCTTAATATTCTTTTGAATAAAAGCCAACAAAACCCAAGTATTTGTACATTTTTACTGTAACAATAAGAGACTTCACACCAATTTTCTCCATGATCTATGTGATATGGGACACATCATCCTAATGCCTATTACTATACAGTACAGACACATAGTAGGGATGTGGTCAGACAGACTCATCTCAGTCACCAGCCTACATTATCAGCATTCAGCCCCACATTTGGCCTCCACATCCAGCACATCCAGCACATCGTGTGATACCAGTGGGCCGTGACAAAAAGCAAAAAGAAGACAGTAATAGAGATAGAGGAAGCGGTGTGTTCGCCTACGAGAGATCCAGCCATTCCCCACGGGGCCGCACTTGAGTTAAAACAGAGCCAGGGTCAGGGCCACAAAGCCAAAGCACAGGTGACTGAAGCGACTGGCACTGGAGCGCTGAGACAGCCAGAGCTTCCAACACAATGGAAAGGACCGCAAGTCTGTGCTGCTTATTTTGCACAACCAAGCTCCCTGCAGGTCATCCGCGCCAGCAGAACAACTACAATAGCAGGATTAGGAGCCATTGTTCCCTTTCACAGACCTTAAAATGGGGCTTCACTTCTGACAGATCACATTTTTCTCCTTTCTTTTGCTTTTCCATTCTTTAAAAAGAGGACGAAGAACATCTGAGCCATGCACACCATCAGGGGGTTCAAGCATGGAATCGCTCCAGATTGTCTTTTCAATCTGTAGCTGGACGGGATTAGAGATCATCACTGCCCGGGTGAACTTTCTGATCCACGTTACAAGAAAACAATCCAGCTGGGGGACTTGGGCGACAACGGCTGGAGCCCACACAAAGAAATAAAAAAATCCTGCATAAACCAGCACGAATCCCAGACTGGTCCACCGGCATCCCTGCACAACATAGAGCACTGCTAGCATTTGTAGACTGATTGTAGATTTCCAGGGTGACTTAATATTTCATTGTCTGTCAGACCCGTGGACCCACAATGAGAAGTACTGCAGAATCCAACCACAGGCGATGCGTGAAACTGCGAGAAAAACCACTCGCATTAACTCAGAGGAACAATGGACGAACATGTGCTTGAGAGAGAGAGAGAGAGACAGAGAGACAGAGAGAGAGAGTGCAGACATCATGATGCAGGCTTGGGTGGGGTCAACACAATGCTGTAAACAACACATGCACATGAACAAAGAGTGAATGTCATCACGTCATCATGACTGCTTGAAGTGAAATGATTTGTCACTGTGAAGGGTGCAGGGATAGTCCATGTGACCAACAAACATGAGTACATTAATATGAATAATAATATTGCTCACTGTGCATCCATGAGAGCTAATGAGTGTCATTAAATTTCAGGTAAAATCTTGAATGACCTTTGAGTTTTTAAAGTGAATCTTGAGGTAAGGACTGCTCCTGAAAGGATTCCCTTGATGACATTTATTTCAAGCTCAACATTTGGCATCACTTTGCCACAGCGTTGTTCAAGAGTGCAAATAACCCATCTGAATTCTCCATTGTTCTCAAGCATGAACTCACACCACCACAGCATGGATCTGTCATGGATTCAACTGACAAACACCAAACCACGGCGTCAGCCTGAAGACTTCTCCATTTTCTTTAACCGCCACTGCAGAATCAATAGAAATTGTATCAAAATTACGACTTACAACTTGGGATGGGGCTTCCACAATAGTGCAACTGTCGATACAAAGCTGGAACATCAGAAATGCTGGATGTTATTGATGTTTGCAGTAGCGCTGCATGTCTTTTCTGTGAAAGCAGTCTTTAGCTGGTGAATCTTGATCAATTCCAATTTGACACCCCAGTCAAAAGATCAATGATAAATGATGACACGTTACACAGGAATAACAGTGGTCGGTCAAGCCCTGCAATGAGTCAAACTAATGCTGGGAACACCCATTAAACTAAAGAAGAATTACCGCGATGGTACACGCTAACAGCTCTGAAGGATAAAATCGACATGTTCTGTTTCGTCTGTAGCTAGCTGATGGACGACATTCTATGCATGGCTCAAGAATTATTGTTACATATAATCACATGAAATATTCAAGACAATTCTCTATATTCACAGCTGTTGGCGCGTGTGCTAATTTTTGTGCACTTGAGCACATAATATCCCTGGGAAGCTGAAAGGTTTATGTGGGTAAGCTAGACCAAATGTTCACTTTCCCCACATGATGTCATCTTCTCTGCAGGACAACGCTTTAAAGGCTTTCTCAATCCACAGATCTTTATTCATCTCGACCGGGTCTGCAGACCTATGCGTGTTCTCTGCTCTGAGGCTGCCGAAATCCTGCCAGAATCTGCTTCTGTAATAAAGTGAAGCGGGAACATTCTGAAAGCCCGCATGTACACTCCATTCACACAGAACTTTCCTCATAAAGCCTGAAACAATGGCAGGGTCATGGTGAGCAGATTATAGAACAATATGGCCTCTGATCAGTGTTATTCCCTCAGAAGTGCTCTGACCTTCAGAAGCACAATACAGAACAGACTAAACACACTGTTGAGAAGCAAAAACACAGAGCCAGAAAAAGCCCTATTGCTGCCTCTCTCTCTCTCATGTTGTTTTTTTGCTGTATTAATTGCCAAAATCTAGCGTTGAATTCATGGTTAATGGTTTCATGATACGGATCTTGTGAAAGAGCATCTCAGAACTAATTAACCTAAAAAAAACATTGCTTTTAGAAGAAAAACCGAGTGGACCAAACATGTTTTGTTTGAAAAGAACTTTCTGGTGTTTTCCTCCACGCACTGCTGCATTGTCACGATGAAAACAAGAACATTTTTTATCTGCAGCTGTGTCGCTTTAGTGATAAACAGTCCATAATAACAAGTCTTTTTTATTTGTGCGATTGTGCACACCAGGTATGCCATAACCCATCTGCAGTTTTGCACGGCAGATAAACGCTTTGGAAGCGTGAACCAGATTTTATGAGTGTGTGTGAGAATATTTACTCTTTATCCGTGTTTCCCCCGTCTGTTTACCAATTATTTTTATGGTCAGCTGTGAGCTCCTGTCGTATCGTCATACTGATATCATCGTCAATAACAACAAAGACAAGATCTGCTGTCTGTTGATGTTCAATCTCAAAGTGATTTAGAGGAAAGACAAACCTTGGAACATTTGGAAAAACAACGGGCACGGCTCGGCACCAGACGAGCAGCATCATTGACGTGCTGTAAAATGTCCTCTTGGCTCAGAGCCGCACCTCCGCTGGCGCGAGCGCAACACCTCAAACAGCCACAGAGTTGAAAGCTGTTGTAATATCAAACATCTGTGAGTCATATCGGGATAAATAAGACACAGTTACTACACTTGCTTTGATATCGTTATAAAAAATTCATTGTGTTTTATTTGCCTTCAAGTGAGTGGAGTGTTTGTTGGGCCCTCTCTTCCCAAAGCTAACTCTCCTGAGCTCAATTCTTGGGACGAGTCGTGCCAGTGGGTTTTCTAATGTTCTTTGAGAAATCAAGCCTTAATTTAACTCCACCCACCGCCTCCGCACCCTACAGAATGATGTAACTCTTCTCAGTGGCTGAGGACTCAAGGACAGTCTTCAGGACCAAGGACAGCAGCAACACAAACAATTCAAAAACATACGTAGGTGAAGTTAGTGTCTTTCACTGACAAGAATCCCACAGGAGCGCTCCAGAGCTTGTGAATGCCCGACTACATGACTTCTGCTATGAATGTATATCCTACACTCCATGCAATTCAAAGACTGACCAACAACCTTTGTTAACCGCTTACAATGACTGTCTCAGGGTCAACACACTGCTCTGCAGGCTGCCAACATAATGCTTCATGTTTGTCTTCTTGAAATGACGTCTCCAACTGAAATCTCTTTAGTTATGGCCGGCAGCCATATCACCCTGTAGGCCAAGACTGGTTGCTAAGCTGGAGCTCAGCAGGGTTGAGTCTGGTCAGTACCTGGATGGGAGAGCTGCTGGGAAAGCTAGGTTGCTGCTGGAAGAGGTGTTAGAGAGACCAGCAGGGGGCGCTCATCCTGTGGTCTGTGTGGGTCCTAATGCCCCGGTATAGTGACGGGGACACTAGACTGTCAAAACGCAGCGTCCTTCGGATGAGACATTAAACCGAGGTCCTGACACTCTGTGGTCATTAAAAATCTCTCGAATAAGAGTAGGGGTGTCACCCCGGCATCCTGGCCAAAACATACCCATATGTACTAATTGTAGGGATGTGACGAAACTTGAACCCACCCCTAGGTCAATATCGTGTTACATTTTCTAGATATTGCTCAGTTTATTATTAATCTAATCAATGAGATGTTGTGTTGTGTTTAGCTCAATATGGGACATGCTTATTGTGTTGTGTGGTATCTTCAGTCTTTACGTAAAGCTTTCAATGAATAGGTTTGTATTCTCTGTGTATAATGTCTTTTTCTTCTTTAGAACTGCATATTATTTCTATCCTTGACTACCTCTGTCCAAGATATCATCCTTTTAAAGCAAAGCACTGCATCACCGATCATTCTGGGCCCTTGATCCATCCAGGAATCTTTCAGCTGAATATCAAATGCGATGCTCTGTACAGAGTACTTTCAAATCTCCTTAAAACCCATCCATTGAGACGAGGACAGATGAAGGTCTTGCCTGTCATCTGGTAATGGACGTGATCTGATCAGCATGTGTCTGATTGAATATAGCCTCCATACACAGGTAAGCAAGGGTGATGTGATTTTAGCTGGCAATTGCTGAATGATAATAAAACTCTTTGTAAGTGCTCTTACGCAGGGGTTCCCAAAGTGGGGGTCGCATGTAATCAATAAGTGTAACAAAATATAAACATATTAGTTACGGCAAAAATTAAATGATGTGATTACGTCACATTAACGTCATTAGCAACCGCATGAGGTTAGGTGCAGCAAGTCCATTTACAGCACCACGTTAAACAGTCCCATGTGCACGCAGATTGTTTTTCAGGCTTTAAGTTTAGGATATTCTTATTTGTCGAAATGAAAGTTGATTAACTAGGAGGGCGGAGAAGCACCGCAGTCAGAGGGTCATCGTCCTCAGGTACCACAAGAGCACATCCATCAGTTTGATGAAATTCCACCATCTGTAGTCGTAGTTCATAGTTTATGTAGAACAACAAGTTAATAACTATACAATAATAAGATGTTAGACTGTGCTCTTTTGTGTTGTCATTATGAGCGTTTGGGTAGAACAGGTGCATTTGTGCCCATGTTTGTATACTTGAACCATCTCCGAGGATAGTGGGGGTCTCCAGTCACTGGGACTCTTATTTTGGGGGTCGCGGGCTGAGAAGTTTGGGAAACCCTGCTCTATAGCAAACAATTTTTAAATAACTGAACAATTTGAAATGTACAACCTTTGTGAGCATTTACAGACTTTAGCCGTACACCGTGTCTACAGCGGACGTGGCGCGGCGCTGCATCCAGTGTGGACAAAATGTAAAATGATAATGGGTTCTCATGCGTTCTATTGTCTCTTGTTGCGTGGCATCACGTCCGGTGTAAAGTGAGTAAATAACATCCTGGACACCCTAGCAACCACTTAGCAATAATTGATCATCAACAGTTTAACAAGCACATAGCAACACCCCAGAAACCAACCACCCTGACACCGTGCTGGTGAGCTTTGCAAGAGCAAGAGCTGCTCACATTTCATATTTACAAGAAGGTGTAAGGCTGGGTGTGTTTATAGCCAAAAATGTAGTAAAAGTAGTAAACCCTTTATCCCCAGTGAATAACCAGAACGTATATTTGTACCGTGTATACTTGGGTGTCACTGCATGTATTCTGTTCTTCGAGTAGTTAGATGTCCAACAGCAACTGTCCTCTCGCCTGAAGACATGTTCTCTCTCAGATCAGCGATGCTGGACACCAGGATTCTGACGTTACTTTTTATAGCTTTAGATTGTGAGGGGAAGAGCGACCTGACAAAACTCCTGCGCTAGAGCACTGCACCATGCAGCTAATGAGAACACGGTGGGCCAAGATCCCATCGAGCGTGAGAGGAACTCATATATGTCTTGACAAACTCAGAGAGAGCGAGAGATAGACTCTTTCATCTTTCAACCTGTCATTACATATGCTCTTTAGCGCTGAGAGTTTGATCACAGTACAAGCTGTGCTGTCCCGCTGACAGTGAGAGAGAATCACCTCATTCATGAGGGATTAGGAGTTTGTCAAACATTCTTTAAAAAGATCACTTGATGCAGAAGATGAAATAAACAGCAAAACTGTGCCAAACATGACTGCTGAACTGGTGTCTCACTGCGTGCTCAAACCTGAGAAAACACCTGACCCAGAAGACGATTATGTTGCCTTTGTCTATATGTCTCAGAGAAACATGTGTATGGCAGCTGCTGTGCTGGCACGTGATCTTTTCTCACAGGCACTCAAGCCGCGGCCATTCTTGACTTTTTTCTGATCAACACAGAAAAAAGATATGTGGAAGAATGCTCATAACCAAACAGTTCTCAACCCCCATTGACTCCCAATGTAGGAAAACATACTTGATCATTTTGTTTGTTCTGTTGTACACAAAAGAAGGTATTTTGAAGAATATAGGACAGTAAACAGTCTGCCATTGTATTTTTTTCTACTATGGGAGTCAATGAGGGCAAAATATGTCCGGTTACACACATTCTTCCAAATATCTTTCTCTGTGTTCATCATAACAAAGACATTTATACACATTTGGAACAACTCGAAAGTGAGTAAATGATGACAGAATTTTCATTTTTGGGTGAAGTATCTGCGAATTTATCCAAAAAGTAAAGAAAATCTGCCAGCCGGAGCCGGGTGTATAAGAAAATCCAATCCAAAAGTGCTAGACACGTCTTGGCAGAGGAGAAGCACACCATTAGCCAAATGACAGAAAGAAAGATGGCCGTGAGAGGGGTGAGATTTAAAGGCATGGTAATTCTTTTACAAAAATGCACATGACACAAAGTGCACTGGCTTCACTCTTTTCTCACAACACGCTCAGCTTCAATTCAGATGCGGCCATCAGAAAAGAAAAGCTGTACCCACAATCCTTTTCATGTTGCAGGCCGCTCTTTGAACTGCTCGTCTTAATGTACCTGTGACTTCAAGACTTGAATGGCATAAAGGGAAAACAGAAGTAATTAGAGATCTTTCACCGTCCCCTCCCCGTTCAGCGTACTTCAAAGTGACTTCTGTCGTAGTGTTGCGTGAGAGCCCTGCCCGCAGGATTAGCACGCTCATGCTGCTCTACTGGCCGTCTCTAATTTAATTAACACAAGGGATTGAAAATGACTGTAGCGCGCAACTGTTCACACTAATGTAAGTTCTAAACAAACTAAATTCACCGAACCTCGAAGTGGCTTGTACAGCGGCTGGGATGAAGATGACTACTAAACTGATGCTCTGGTGTTCGCGGTCTGAGGGAAAATCAAGCTTCAAAGTGACTTACAGTCGTTCCTGCAAACTACTCGTGTTAGTTTTAAGAACTTAAGCTCCGTGCATATAACAAACTACAATGTATTTAGCAGCTCAGTTCTGCACAGATTTGCATACACAGACATTAAAAACACAGAAAGTCATTTCTCAACAAGCTTTCATCTCTACACCCTTGTTTCGCTCCACCACAGCCTTATATCATATTCATTGATTGTGTTTTCATTTACATCTCAATTTACACTGAAGGCCCATGAGTCCGACACGTCACGCTGAAACACACCTGAGGAAACCATGTCCAGCTACACAATGAGAGAAATATCAATCAGGGTTTGTCTTACATTCTTCTTACTGTCTTAAAGTGACGTCTTTAATCCTAATCACGCACCAGAAATGGGTAAAGACCACTGATGAACCTTTATATCTATATGGATGTAAAGCTGCTCTGCAAAACAATGCAAAATTGTAAAAAGCACTGAAGAAATCAATCTGAATTGAAAGGTCACACCCAGAAAAACAAAGAAAGAAAAGCACCACATTCCATCTGGTCTCAGATCAGCTGATTGGGAAAACACTTCATGATTCTTGACGGATTCAAAGCAAAAGAATACGTAAGTTTCATAGCAAAGGGAGACTCGCTTAAAGATGAAAACAAGCCGAGCACCACACAAGCAGATCACATCCTCCTGCTGACTCGGATCACACGCGTGCTGCATTCTGCACACATGAAGATGTTTCAGTCTCTCAGGAATAATCATAAACTCTGTCAGGACGATGCTCATCTCATTACGGTGAGGAGTGACGGAATGTGAATGCTGGAAAACCTGCTGAAAGCGGCTGTTTGCTTTAGCGTGTTGATTTCTTATGGCAAATACTACTCCTAATCTCTGTAGGTACTTCAGTGAGTCACAAATGTGTCACAGTCAGTCGGCAGCAGAGGTGAGATGTCATTGCGAGTCTATTTATTCGCTTATTTTCTGAGCCTGCATTCCTGCCAGAACATTTCACAGCGGCTGGTCATTTCATTCTGCTTGTGTGGCCCTCACATTTGACAGCGTGTCACCATTACGTTTTATTCTTCCAGCGCGTTTAATAGCATTTGTCATTTAACAACAAAAATGAATGAATAAATAAAAGTAAAAAACATAAAAATGATTAAAGAGATGTATTCCTTGTCATGAATCACTGTTGCTGCATTAAATCGGACTATTCTGAAACTTAAAAGTAAATCATCTGGACACGACACATAATGACAACGAGAATTTGAGGGAGTAAATGAGCCAAAATAAAATAGATTTGTTTTCGTATTGCATTTTCTTTTTTTTTGTCAAATACAACCCAGACATCAAATGGAACCTTTTCTGTCTCTGGGGTGGTACCCTACCTTTACAGGTATACAACACATCAAATGTTCTGCCTTCTTTGGCTACATTATTGTGTACCTTAAGGACATTTTGTGAACCAGATAAATATTAGGGTACAAACATGTAACTGTTACCTTTAAAGGTAGACAATAAGTACAATAATGCACCCAAAAAGTACATTTTATACACACATTATTTAATGTTCTGTATACCTGTAAAGGTATGAACAGTTTTTTTAGGTATAGGTACAATTTGAAATCTTTTTGTCTGACAGTGCAGCACTTTCATTATTCAAAGGGGAAATTCTAATAAAAGCACAATTCAACCGGAACGGGAACAGTCTCATTACTTTGCTCAGTCATTCAGAAACATTGCTTTGCTACTTCCTTGTCATACTGTAAACAGCAATTATCTCAAATATCGATTGATACGCTGACAGTGAAGCAGTCACACCGACCATCACAAAACAAGAAGGAGGATTTATTTCTCTCCGGATGGACATCTGATGGTGTGAATATGGCAGTCAATCACGTGTTTTCGGAAATCTAAGCTAATAAGAAATGATTTTGTGTTGAAGTTTACGGCCTGCTGTGTGAATGTGGACTTCTGGGTAAGAGAGAGACGCCGCCTCAGCCTTGAAAGAACATCAGCTCCCTTAAATAGATTCCCCTTAAAAGACATCCCGGACTCCCACGTGACTAAATCAAATTAATATGCACTGATTTTATGTGGAGCACCCAGCACAACACGCAAGGCCAAATCGTGAATCATGCTTCACACAGTTTCAAGAAATATTATACTGACTTGCTGTTCATAAACGCAGCAAATGAAGCCAGCAATTCAACTGAAAACCTCTTAATGAATATATGCATTGATGAGAGAGACTCTAAAGTGAAAACCGCTCCGTCGGGCCAACAGCAGCGTTGACTCGGGCACATAAACACATACTGTATTTACTGTAATAACCAGCAGAACACCCCGACAATAGCATACTGAAGAGCAACACCACCCGCCGCACACAAGAGCCAGCGACACAAAGTATGAAACGGCATTTCTACATTCATTCAACTTCAAATGGTTTTCTGCCCCTGCGTCTGAACATCCTAAAGACACACAGAGACAGGCGTTCATGTTTTATTGCTTTTGTTATACGCCTCAAATCAAAAGCTTTAAAAGGAAAGTGAAGATTTGAGCGATTCTACCCAGCAAATCTTGAATGGCACGTTTGAAACGCTACATGAACAGTGTACCGCTGCTGTTTGAGCTGTGACTGAAGTCAAGCTCATGACAACTCTTCACAGTTTCTCAGTGCTTCTAGAAAGTGGAAATAAAACCGTTCATCAAAGATCAAAGATGGTGTATTTATGTATTGCATATGGTGTGTTATGATGAATGCCTGAGATTCACAACACTGACACATGCTGTATTTCAATGTGTTTTTACAGGAGGGTTAATTGTGCTTAAATAAATGAAGTCAATAAAGTGATTCAATAGGTCAGATGTGTGCATGAACTGTTCATAAAGTGCAAAATTGACATTCACATAAAGCTCAACATGAAATGAATGAAATCGACCCTTTCTTGATACACGGCACGCTCATTCTATTCTCGCATACGGCTTTCGAAATGAAAGAAAATGTCTTCAAAATCCTTTCAACTCCAGTCATATAGACGGTGTGGTCCTAATGTTCATGTTAACCAACAGTTCAATAAAGACTTAGACGTTGTCGTTGGCATCTCACATTCAGCTCTGGCTTGTGATATAGAAAGGCCGCTTTTGAGAATCGAATCGAATCAATTCCCCGTAGATGATATCTCTCTTGTTGAATGTTATGTCACATAAAAGAAGTATGCAAAGTCAACATTCAACGAGATACAACATTTCCCACTGCTGGATGATGGATGAACGTCCATGACGTCGGTGATGTTACAGGCAGTCTTGAGTCATCTTCTTGATGTTCAGTTAAAGGCAGTGATAAAACACAGCAGAACTGGGCCAAAGACTCTCTCAGGACTAGAGTGTGGTCCTACTTTTATTTGGATTGCAAGAATCAGGCTTCTGTGTTTTCTTCGCCGTGATTTCTCAACGCCGGAGAATGTTGCAGTCTCTGCGATACGTGTTATGCATTCATCGGATGTCTGTACGTCTGTACGGTTATCAGCACAGACACCTCATTAGTGTGTGATCATCGCTCAATATAACACCAGGATTCACGCCTCCTTTCCCACAATCCCACCCCCACCTTGACACTTTCACTTTGATTGGCTGCCTTTGTGTAGATTTATTTATTTATGTATGTCCAGACACAGTGGATGTGCTGAGGCAATATGAGGTCTGATTGTAAATGAGTTGACACTGCAGGGGTTGAGCAGAGCTTTGGATATACACATGGACGAATCATGCGGAGGATGCGCCTTCAATACCGTATGTGTGCAAAATATATCGAGGTTATTTTTCACATGAATCTTTCCTTTCATTTCTGCAGAGCTCGATATCACGGCCTGTGGTCTGACGGTATTAGAAGATTCTACAGAATGACTGACGTGAAGTGCGGCGTTGGGTTGACCTGACATGCAGAGGTCTTCTTTCTGAGAACACTTGCAAATAGTTAAGAAATACTGAGGGACGGAAACCTCCTGCAGGTGGAAAAGAACATGTTTGGCTGTCCCTCCCACGAATCCTGGAAATCTGTGTTTGTGTGATGATTTGTGCTTTCTTCTTCACACCTATCAGTACCTCCACAGTGCAGGGGTTATTCTGCGTTGCCAAGGGAACTTGCCTTTCAATTCAAAGTGAGCTTGACGCAGAAATACCGACACACTGTGCCCACAAAGCACTTCTCATGCCGAATGCTCATCCTCTTATTAAAAAACACTTTCACTCGCAAATCATACAGGACAAGCATCAGGACCGCAGAGAGCCGTCACAATTCCACACAGAACAGTGGAAA
Organism: Triplophysa siluroides; assembly: GCA_006030095.1. NCBI lineage: Eukaryota > Metazoa > Chordata > Actinopteri > Cypriniformes > Nemacheilidae > Triplophysa > Triplophysa siluroides. The sequence goes on from VCII01000308.1 coordinate 394,060, forward strand.
TTGACACTGACTTGATGTGTTTTAAGCAAGCGGAACGTTACAGACAGTCACAGTGAGCGAGAGAGAGAGTGCGAATGTTTTCCGTGGACATCCGTGTCTGGACAAACAGTACGTATATGTAACAAGAAAACGTTTTTAGGCAGTGGCTTAATGGTAATAATAGAACCTTTTCACAATATCACTAATGAGTGTATTAACCGGACCAGATGAGATTATGCAGACGGTGGGTTTGGGATTCAGAGAAAAGGCAAAAACTGGATTATTACAGGAAAGGGATTACATGGTAGAAACCACTGTGCTGTTTTTGTTCAAAAGCATTTAACATTTCATTTATTGATGTATTTCTTATCACCATCAGCAGCAGCTCTTCAGTCAGGGATGTGGGTTATGTTTCAGCGGGCAGTGGACTACTCACATGCGTGTGTGACAGAGAAACTGTTGGAGGACTCCAGGTTATCTACATTGTAATTCAGATGGAAGGGTTTCTCAGTCGTGTTCTGGTTGGTGTTGTAGAGCTGAACAGCGAATCTGAAAGCGCTGTGTTCTTGAACAGTAGAGCGCATGAAGAGCCCACCTTCATGAAAAACAAACAGCAATGAATCAAAGATGAAGAAAATCCCCTCACACACACATCTCACACAAGACCACATGCAGAGACAACAGCTGGATTCCAAATCTCTGGTGCACATAACGCTAAAGTCAGAATGTCACAGATACGCATGCATTTATATTTCAACTTTCTCTCGAGTTTATCAAAACGATGTTATGCTCATGTATTCATGAGCTGTGATGGAAATCGAAACATAATCGCGTAAACAACCGTCTCATCACTTGTGCCAACGGTATCTCCCGCATTCTTGAAGTGAATAATGCGTTTGTGCACCTCGTATAACGGAGCGCGGTGCCGTCGCGTCCTGATGGAACCGACACTTCAACATTCGTTTGCTCTAATACACATGTGTCGAAAGCAGACTGCGACAGACAAAGCCAAGCAAGTCAAGCACGCACGGACTCACCTATATTTATCTGATTGGGAAATCCAGCGAGAGATTTGCCGAATAGCCATAATAAAAAAAGCACCAGGCGTTGGGCCATTTTCTCTTCTGCCTCAACAAAATCAAGCCTTATAACACGAGCTGTCTGGAGAGATTCATAAACGCAGAGATCCAGGCGTCAGTAAAGCGCGGAGACTCGTGGAGAACAATCTTCAGCATGCGAGAAGAGAGAGAAAGAGAGACAGAGAGAGAGAGAGACTGATGCTGGGGATGGTCGAGGGGAGAGAGAGAGAGAGAGGCACAGAGAGAGAGAGAGAGCTGATGATGGTCGAGAGAGAGAGAGAGAGAGAGAGAGAGAGAGAGAGACTGATGCTGGGGATGGTCGAGGAGAGAGAGAGAGAGAGAGAGAGAGAGGGAGAGAGAGAGAGAGAGAGAGAGAGAGAGAGAGGAGGGAGGAGAGAGAGAGAGAGAGAGAGAGAGAGAGAGAGAGGGAGACAGAGAGAGAGAGAGAGAGAGGATTAGAGTGAGTGTGTGCGGTGTGTCCAATCGGAGCAGCAGGGCGATATTGATCAAACTTGAACTAACGTTCAGGAAGAAAAATAAGATCCGAACACTTTCACTGAAGCATGTGTACATATAACACACCACACAGGTGTTAATAATGCATTCAAACAATCTCATACATGTTTGTGTTATAACACGTATAGCTACTTCATTGCTCAAAGACCCATGTTATAAGCAGTTCAACTTACTAGAATCATTATTGTGATTATTAAAACCGCATTTATAACGGATTTAACGCGTATACATTCATGTTAGCTGTTAATTCTTTCATAAATGTATTTAAACCTCCAACACTATAAATGAAAAACTGTAAGTCCCATTGGTACAGACTAAATGTGATGGACAAACGTTTAAGCAGTTGTTTAATGATATGCTGTTGCAATTAAAAGTAAAATAACGGAATATTGTAATATAATATAATCCAAGCACGTGTGTTTTTTAAAGAAATAATAATAAGTTCTGCACTCTACAGTAGCGCTGCCGTTTGTCGTGTCGCAGTGTGGAGTGTGGAGGGGGTGGACAAACCTGTGTGTGCGCGCGCGCGCGCGATGCCGTGGTAACACGAGGACCCTTTAACATAGCGCCATCCATCACTTTGTTGGGAGCACCGTTGCGTCATTCTAAAAGCCGATTGGATGAACGGCGGTAATAAAAGAGCAATTGTGTTACGAGACAAAGACTCATAAAGCGGCAGTTTCACAGGACGCGTTGCGTTCAGAAAAAACACCAGGAGAACGCAACGCCCCGCAACGCCTCCAAGACGTTGATCAGTTTTAAAATTACCCTAGCAAGACGCGACGCAACGACCATTTGACGCAAGTCAACACTTTTAAAAACAATGCAGACAAAGTACAATGGAGAAGCAAACATTTTCAACGCTATATTCTATAATCAAACTGTTCTTGGCCCATGCAGATATAAACAACCTGCCAAATGACGTCCATCTGACGCACGGGTGCAGTAGGCTACATAACCCAACAATCAAACACCATACACTCTCAGTCTTCATTAGATGTATAAACGCTTTTAATGGAAAGAAACGCAAGACTGTTATTAAGCACAGCTGCTGTCCATGGTGCTGAAGCACACTGCTGCCATCCATCCATCCATTCACTCGTCCATTCATTTGTTCCATCGTGCCTTCATTCATTCATCCTCTAGGCTTGGGTACTCTTAGGTTCTGGGTCATGTGTTTACCTATTGTTGTATTTGAATGAACTTCAGTTCTGTGGGCAGGCTGTTACACAGTGTTGTAACAACTGTAAATTATATACATGTTGAAAGTGTAACCCAAAACAAACAAAGTAAAATGCAAAAAACATACTCATTTAGCTTATGTGACCAAATGAATTAGGTGTTTTAAAGATTTGTACGGCACGTACGGTATAGCCTGCATTGCCTGCATCCTTTGTGTATTCCTGCCAATCGAAGAACAATTGAAGGATGACAATTTCATTTATCGTGGTCTGCAAAGCTCTTCCAAAATTGAGTTTTTAATTGCATCGCAGACAGACAAGGCTTTAGCTATTGATACTCAAATTGGCTTGTGCTCCCAATGCAGCGTCACAGAGGGAAACGCCATTCCAAGTTCCTCTCAAATGCAGGTCTGCAATCACTAGAAAATGTGCTCACTAAAATTAGTACTGAAGGGGAGATGAATCTTTCTGTACTTATGTTAAGGCAACCAGAAGACCAATGTGAGATTTAAAAAGCAGTAAACAAAAACAGTTGGGTTTTATTTGACAGTACATGTACTTGCAATGCAATGTGTACTTACTCAACATAATACTGGTAACTGAATACACTTAGATTCATAAGGTATTTACATTACATTTATCCATTTGGCAGACGCTTTTATCTAAAGCGACTTACATCGCATTGTATTATACATTGTATCTGATTATGTGCAATCCCCTGGGATCGAACCCATGACCTTGGCATTGCTAGTGCCATGCTCTAACCACTGAGCCACAGCTTATTTATCACTTACATGAGGAACAGGACATGAGGGTCACTGTCCTGCAGAGATCAATCCCAACTCACCCCAACACACCCGTCTGAAAGTTTCTAGTGTGTCTGTAGGTAAACCTGCATGATCTGCTTCAGGTGTTGGGGCAGGTCGCTGGACACTGGTCCTTCATGAGCAGGACTGACCGCCCCTGATATAAACACTGTGAGGTTGTTTATATGTTTTTACAGTACTGTACCAGAAGCTGTGCGAGAGTTTTTGTCGGCGAGTTCTGAGCGTGATACAGCTGCCATCACATGAAGGTCAGTGTCCACAGCAGCACGATCCTCTCCTCTCCACGTGAATGTGTCAGTGATGTGGAGGAGCCAATGAGATCTGAGCATTGATTTTCTCAGACTGTTATCATTGTCATTAACTTATGAGCACTTCACCTCCGTCATGCTCTTTATATCAAACATATGACCCCACAAGCATTCTTAACTGCACTCTGGGGCAACTGACAAATACACAATAAAATGCTTGACGAAAGATTTACAGACTAAAGAATTAATGATGAGGTACATCAAAGTAGATCGTTTATTTCTTTATGCAATAAAGATGAAATTCAGACAGACAGTATAGTTTGTCATAATGACCTTAAACCGATTGATCCTATATTAGAATTTGCTCACCTCACGCATCTTAAACAATGTCTGTTTGACCCAGTAATAATGTAATGTTATGTCTGGTGTATGTGAAGAGGGATTTCTCGCTTTTATCAAGAGCCCATATATGGTGAATGTAGCTGATCGAAAATAGCGCTGATGTTTACATCCCCTGCATCCTCTGAAAAGGTGAGACATTTTAATCTTTGCTTGTCGTCGTGATGTCCCAGATGTGTCAGTACCATTCATTCACAATATTCCACATCTCGACTTGAGAAACATGCTCTGGAAAACTGTGGGATGTAATGACAGGGGCAAAACAGCGTCATTCAAAGAGACAGTTGGCTCGGGTCCCTCTACATCAGTGGTACCCGGTGACATTTACGCGGGGGTAAAGGAGCCAATTACTCTTTCCTACCCAGACGATAAGAGTTGATGTCAAGTGTTCAGCTACTTACGTAAGACCAAGTTTCTTTAAAAGTGTTTCATCTGCTTTGAGTCTGCGTTTACCTGTGCCATAGCGACTGCCTCCTGTACACCATTTCACTTCCCACGAGCACTTTCATGTTGTGTCATCTAATAGGAATGTGATGAAGAGGAGGCAGCGCCGTGACAGACATGCTGTGGCGTTTCCTGTTATAACCGTAGCTATTGAAATGTGTCACGACGCAGGGGCCAGCGTGACACACTTACAGAAATAAGCGCTTGGACAGGCCTCTGTCACAGCGCTCCTCGATGCGATTTCATTTCAAAGCAAACGCTCTTTGCACAAGTGTGACATGAGCTTGGGTGTTATCGCTCGCACAGACTGACACACTTACAATCCCAGAGGGCCAAAACAGGCGTGGTCATGTGACCGCTCTCTTTAGCATCGCATTAAACAACATGTCGGAACACAGCGAGTAAACAGCATACACACTGACAGAGTCAAGTTCACCAACTCACTTCTACCATCAAACTACTCTTCACAGTGCAAGTATTGACCGCAATGAGAGAAATGCACCTGAAGTGACCAACCTGTCCACCCATATGATGGTATGTGAACTTCATTCCCTCACATACTGTATGACTCATGTGAGTGTTAAGAGCATTAGCGCCTCTACAGGCAGCAGAGGGCAATGCCACGGACACTTTTCTTTGAGGATTTGTGATGATTAATGTGCATGCTAATGATGGATTAAAGTAGGCACTTCAATTATTAACGAAAACCAATAGAAATCAAACGATATAAAATGTAAAGCAATAAATAACACAATGACAAAAGCAAATAATAAAACAGCCAAAAAAATAAACAAAAATTATAATGAAAAATAGACAAATAAAAGCTGATTCAAAACACGAATAAAACCAAGAACAAACTGGTGACAACAGTAAAGTGTCATTTCTTGATGTCAGGTCAAGTATATAGGTGGAACACAAGTGTACATGTATATGTAGGAAGATAACATAATGCGAGTAATCATTTCTCATTAAAATACCAGATGAAAAAAAAGCAATGTTTGGAAACGATAAATATTAGTAGCGCCATGTCTTCTAGCGTGTGAGTGAAAACTCAATCTTGCCCTGTTACTAGTCAGATGGCAGATTTTAATTTTACCCTTCAGCTGAATAGCTTGTGCAGTCAACCTCAAGAAAATACTGTTCATTTTCTATGTCTTTGTGCACTCAGGACAGTGGAATATAGAGATGAGCGAGGGACCAGAACATGACCTCACTCAGACTCAAACCCAAGTCCCCATGAGTCTGGAGCGCATGCACTGACCACTGCACCACAGCTCAGACATAGTGCTTATTGTAAATAGTTTATGAGTGTGGGTCATTCTCTTTGTAAAATGCGTGTGCCCTCATGATCTTCAGTTACAATCTGAAAATACACTGTAGTGACTATCCATCTCAGATGACGTATGTGAGACGGCTTGGGCGGAGCATCCGTTAACTCCTCCCCTTCAACTGTCAGTCTGCTGCCAGTTCCATTTCAAAATGCTGTTTTTATACAACATCAAATCGCAGAGAAAGACGAAAGCCACGCCCACTATTCTTCTCATGCGTCAAAATTGGGAAGTAAAAACTATCGCAATTTTCGGTTGACAGGGAATTTAACCAAAGTTCTGGTGGGGCTTAGGTTTATTAAATCGGACCAATCATCCTTCAGCAGACACCCAGCATACAGGATGAGATCAGCATGTGAACTCATACATTCTGAAGAAAGCTGCATTGAAGGCTCTAACGTAGATGTCAAGCGGTCCTAGAACAGTCCCACAAACACAACGGTGATGAATAGCCACAGATTGTGTTTTTTCAGGTACACTAGTCCTTGACATGATTTACACAAACCAAACACGGACTACAACACTCGTGTGTAATACATTCACATGATATTTATTGATTTGTTCATTTCCTCAAAAGACCTCTAGCGGAACATTGGGCTTTGCTCCTTATAATTGAATCTGTGAGATTCTTGTGATCTTCACAATTTCCCAATGTAAATGAAGCAGTCAGTGTGAAGCAGCGATGCTGACGACCTCTCTCTCTTTCTTTCTGACACTCAATTACAATCAATTATGCATCCGAGTCAGGGTTTCACAACAGACCGCTCTGACCATGTAAGAGAATATTATAAGCGTTACGCCATCTGATCAGCATGGAAGGACTTGACCTAGAGGTTTGCCGTCTCTGTGGTTGGAGTCAAGCGCTCCTGTTGCCCTGGGCTCTGTCCGGTGAGGTGCAGGTCATTGATGGATACAGCGTGGCTAATTGAAGGGAAGAAAGAGGTTGTCACGGCTAATGAAAGAGGAGAGTAGCTATGTCATGTAGACGGTTTTCAGTCATCACTCATTCACATGTGTTGTCAAGGTAATATCGTCTCAAACTAAAGGTCTGCTTTGTCACCATTCTAAAGGCAATGAAACGTTGGCAGAACAACTGTGACTCTCTTTGTGTGAAACTGGATCTGTGCCCTAAGATTCACCTACTACAGTATATCTCTTCAGTTAAATGCCTCGCAAAGGCTGTTCAGATAAGCTTCAAGTCTGAAGAGTTCAAATCAGTATAGTCCCAGTATAGCTTTGATAAAAGATCATGAGGGCACATGAATTGAAAAACAATAAGAACAAGAATGGCCCACTATCATCATCACTTTTGATTTCATGGTGACTTTAAAGCGACTCAAAGGCCGAATATTGGGTAAAACCCGTAAGAGATTCTGTGTGTGAAAGTGATGAATGTGTGATTTAATGGTGTGGGTGTGGACAGAGCCGAGTGAGACACAACAAATGTTTTACTATGCAAATAAGACGCCACAGGATGCTGTTAAATGCAGGTGACATGTAAAACAAAGAGTATAGAAAATGAATCTGACATGTTTGTAGATGCCTGTAATTAAACATCTGTAATAGTAGTGATGTCTTGTCTTTACGGCCACACTTTCACACATCACTGGAGGATTTGAAGTGACGGTGACGCTCTGCGGCCGGTAACCGCTGCATTTACACCCTCTTAGAGACACCTGACCCGGAGAGACGACACCGTGGAAGGGACAGCAGACCATGAATAAAGCACCGTTTGACTTCAGCTTGTGTTGTGGTCACGTGTTTGAGCTGATGTCATAATGAGAAACCACAGACATCTAAAATAACCTCTCCATCGGGACGTTGTGACCCTGAACTGATGTTGCAGTGGGGGATGGGAATCAAACCAAAGCCACCGTACCTCTCTGTATTCTACAGACGTGAATGATGGGTCTGCTGGAGATGATCACACTCTTACAAAATAACGAAGGCCTGAGGCCACGTTTACATTTATTCATTTAGCAGACACTTTTATCCATACCACCTACGGTACAGTTGAAGAACACGCAGATCATCTTGAGAAGCGGCAGTGATAAGACTCAGACACAATGTTCAGATAGTTTAAGGCACACAGTACACTGCAAGTACATAGAGGGGCTTTTCACACTTGAAAGGGTTCATTCTATTTATGAGGTTCTTCTAAACCCCAGGTAAACAGAATCCTGGGTTATCTGTTTCACACTGCCTATAGTTTAGCAGGGGTTAAGAGATAACCCTGGGCATTCATAACCTGATGTTTCACACTGTCCATCACTAAACCCTGGGTTAACTTTCTCATTTGTGGTGTCTACAGTCATGATTGGATAAATACAGCAGCGTCAAACAGTGCGTGGTCCCTTTAAATCACCGAATACCTCCTTGTTCTGCTTTGCAAATTCTTTTTGCCGGTTTTAAGCCTCCTTAGACGTTACTTACTCAAATAAATAAAAACTCAAAGGATTGTCTACACGCACACAGAGTTTCTGTGACTGCACACCTTAACCTGCACGCGCTGTTCTGTTTTTGATAGGGGTCCGTTGCTAAGCGTCTGGTCGTATCATTCCACCCCCGCTTCGTTTCACACCGCACACGTTTGACACCCCAATGTGAGGTAAACCCTGCAAAAGCGGCGCTAACCCTGCTTCAAAATGACAAGTGTGAAACGTTCGTTTACCCGGGGTTAAGAGCGGGGTTTAGAATGAAGATAACCGGGGTTAAGCACAATGTGAAAAGCCCTCGAGAATTTTGCAAGACAGTTTTGTGTGGGCCTGCGTGTCAGCGCTCTGTTAGTGTTTTCCTCGGAGCTTGAAGTGTAGATGATCTCTTCATTTCCAGTGGTGTAAAGTATTGGAGTAAATGTAATTAGTTACTGTACTTAAGTATCTTACTGAGTATCAAAGATACTAGAAACTTTTACTCTCTACTTGACTACATGTCTGAACAAGTATATGTCCTCTTTACTCCACTACATTTATAATGACTAACGCAACTACACATGACATTCTGCGCGGCACCTCACTTTATCTACAGCAGTTTATTTCTGCTACAGAAGAAGCAATATTGCCATTAACAGGGCATTGAAGCTACTATATCTTCTGCATTTTGCCCTTACTTACTGAAACTGGTCAACATGGCTTCTTTATGTGAATGCGAGTGCAGCATCAGGCAGTTGACATCGCTGGTTTATATGTGAAATGAGGACATGACTGCAGCCGGCGATGAGGCCAAAACCAGTGCAGTGCATGTCCACTGCAAACACGCATTGACTTTTGTCCTTTTTTACTGAACATTATTTTGATTTATCCTTCTGAGCACTTGAGCTTGTTTGTAATAGACGTAGGCTATGCTATCAACCCTGAGTTGATGAAATTTTGAGGTGTTCAGTTTGCTGACTTGTTTTCACTGACATGTCTCTTAATTCACGAGTTCACCTACACAGATAATAAAGTAGTTTGAGGGTATGTGTATTTGGCATGCTGTCGGGGAGAGGGCTCCGAGCTCGTTCATTCTTCCGAGCTCGGAGTACTCCCCCCTGTCCGGGGTGAGGGCTCCGAATCCGGCATTAGCCTGAACCCGGAACACTCCCCCCCCCTTTTGTGTCCTGCTGGAGACGAGGGGCTCCAGGTGAGGAGCCGGGGTGGTGGTGGGATGCTAGAGACTGAAGAGAGAGTGAAGGTAAGACGTCTTGACTATTTATAGAGACACTCTCTCTCTCTCTTTGAAGTGATAGGTTGATTGTTGTGATTGCTGACAGCCGACCAGCCGAGTTAATTATCTGCTCCTGCTCCTCCCGAACTTAGTTTAGTAAAACACCATTTCACGAGTTCACCTACACAGATAATAAAGTAGTTTGAGGGTATGTGTATTTGGCATGCTGTCGGGGAGAGGGCTCCGAGCTCGTTCATTCTTCCGAGCTCGGAGTACTCCCCCCTGTCCGGGGAGAGGGCTCCGAATCCGGCATTAGCCTGAACCCGGAACACTCCCCCCAAGAGATGCAACCGGTGCAGGACAGCAGCCGCATATGCACACCCCCCAAAAACGAGGCTGGTATTGGCTGCTGGTGACCCGGCCTTGCTTGGTATGAAATCCGATATTGCGGAGTCTTGAAGAGACTCCAGGTGTTACTAAAGCAGGGAATTGAGGTTTTCTTGAGAAAGATGCCGGCTGATCGGAGGGATGAATGAAGCATGGGGCCCTTGTAGGGTGGACGCTGATGCAATGTCAGTCTCTGAGTGAGATATGACTGCTTGGATGTAGATTGAGGCACTGGCCCTTGGGGGGCGGTCTCTGCTGCGATACAAGCCTCTAATTGAGTGATGTCTGCTGCTACAGAACATTGATGGAGGCGCGGGCCTTTGTGGGGAGGTCACTGCTGTGTGTGTTGGCCTTTAAGGGAGTGGTGTCCGATGCTACGGGACGTCTATGGAGGCACTGGCCCTTGTGGACGCTGCTGCCATGCTGGCCTCTAAGGTCGTAATGTCTGCTGCTGCAAGAACCTGGAAGGAGGCGCGGGCCCTTGAGGGGCGGTTGCTGCTGCGTTGCTGGCCTCTAAGTGAAAGGTGTCTGCTGCTGCAGAAAATAGATGTAGGCACAGGCCTTGAGTGGCGGTCGCTGCTGCGAAGCTGTCCTCTGGTAAAAGATGTCTGCTGCTGCAGGGCATAGACGGTGCCGCGGGCCCTTTGTGAGGTCGCTGCTGCGATGTTGGCCTCTCAGGGAGTGATGTCTGGTGCTGTAGGACGTAGCTGAAAGCACGGGCCCTTGTGGGCAGTCGCTGCTGCGATGCTGTCCACTAAGATAATGGTGATTGCTGCTGAAGAGCGTAGATGAGGCACGGACCCTTGTGGGGCGGTCGCTGCTGCGATGCTGGCCTCTGAATGTAGGATGTCTGCTGCTGTGGAACGTAGATGGAGGCACGGGCCCTTGACGAGCGGTCGCTGCTGCGATGCTGGCCTCTGTGTGTAGGATGTCCGCTGCTGCAGAAAATAGATGGGGGCACGGGGCCTTGAGTGGCGGTCGCTGCTGCGAAGCTGTCCTCTGAGTAAAAGATTTCTGCTGCTGCAGGACATAGATGGAGGCACGGGCCCTTGTGTGGTCGCTGCTGCGATGCTGGCCTCTAAGTGACAAAAGTCTGCTGCTGCAGAAAATAGATGGAGGCACGGCCCTGGTGGGGCGGTCGCTGCCGCGATGCTGGCCTCTAGGTGAATGATGCCTGCTGCTGCTGAACATAGATGGAGGCGCGGGCCCTTGTGGGGCGATCGCTGCTGCGATGCGGGCCTCTGAGTGAATGATTTCTGATGCTGTAGACCATAGATGTAGGCACGGGCCCTTGAGGGGCGGTCGCTGCTGCGAAATTGGCCTCTAGGTTGATGATATCTGCTGCTGCAGGACATAGATGGAGGCACGGGCCCTTGTGGGGCGACCGCTGCTGCGGAGCTGTCCTCTAAAGGAGTGATGCCTGCTGTAGGACGTAGATGGAGGCACTGACCCTTGTTGGCGATCGCTGCTGCGATGCTGTCCTCTAAGTTAATGGTGATTGCTGCTGAAGGACGTAGATGGAGGCACGGGCCCTTGAGGGGCGGTCGCTGCTGCGATGCTGGCCTATGTGTGTAGGATGTCTGCTGCTGCAGAAAAGATGGAGGCACGGGCCCTTGCGGGGCGGTCGCTTGCTGCGATGCTGGCCTCTAAGGGTGGGGATGTCTGCTGCTGCAGGACATAGATGAAGGCACGCTTATGGTCGCTTGCTGCTCTCCCTGGGTCGGCTGCGATGAAGCTGCTGCTGCAGGACATTGATGAAGACACGGGCCCTTATGGGGCGGTCGCTTGCTGCGATGCTGGCCTCTAAGGGAGTGAAGTCTGCTGCTGTAGGACATAGATGAAGGCACGGGCCCTTATGGGGCGGTCGCTTGCTGCGATGTGGCCTCTAAGGGAGTGAAGTCTGCTGCTGTAGGACATAATGAAGGCACGGGCCCTTATGGGGCGGTCGCTGCTGCGATGCTCTAAGGGTGGGGATGTCTGCTGCTGCAGGACAACGATGAAGGCACGGGCCCTTATGGGGCGGTCGCTTGCTGCGATGCTGGCCTCTAAGGGTGGGGATGTCTGCTGCTGCAGGACAACGATGAAGGCACGGGCCCTTATGGGGCGGTCGCTTGCTGCGATGCTGGCCTCTAAGGGAGTGAAGTCTGCTGCTGCAGAACGTGGATGGAGATACAGGCCGGTGTGGGGCGGTTGCTGCCGCTATGCTGTGTTAGGTTGATGCTAGATGATCTGGGAGATTAGTGTCCGATGGGCTTCTTTGATGAGCGAGCGGTCCGTCCGAATGTAGCTTTTGAAAGCCTCTGATGTCCAGCGACCAAGAGCTTGGATTTGCAGCTGGGAGAGACCTTTCTGGGCGGCTGTGGTAGCTGCGCCGATGCGAAAGGAATGGCTCGAGAAATGTTCTTCGGGGATGCCGGATTGGCGCAATACTGATTTAAGATGATTTTGGAACCAGAAACGTGAGGCTGGACGACCGGAGTCATCTATGAAGAGAGGGTCCGATGGGAATTTTGCCTGTGATCTCTTTGCTTGATGTGGAAGGAGATTGTTTCTGCATCGAGCACTGCCAAGTCGGAGATGGTGGGGTGGACTGAAGGGTTGAAGCTGGATGTTGTGGTCATTTCGGAGCATCTGAGAAATCCGAAAAAGGCCAGAGTGAACATGGCGTCGAGTGTGCGGGCGGTGTGCGTGGAGTGGTAACCTCTGCGGAGGGTAGAGATGCATTTGGTTAATAGATCCAAAATTATGGGTTGTCTTTTGTCCGGGGAGGCGGGTTGAGCTCTTTGAATTCCTTTGATGAGCATGGAGGTTTGAGGACTGGCTATAGCTGGGCGGGTTGAGTTAAAATAGGTTTGTGGAAGAATTGAATTCCGCTTAGGTACCCTTTAATTGAGCTGGCTTGCAGGTTTTTGTTGATATTTAAGAAGGATATGAATGAGGTGATGGTAAGCAGAGAGAACTCGGGAAAAGGCATGTTGTATGTTTGGTACGTCATGGCATGCGCTGGTTAAGGTTATTAAGTCCTCTAGGGAGTGAGCTGAGGAAGCGAGGGAGAGGAGGTGCGAAACGAACGAGCGTCCTTGGGGAATGATACGCATCGCGAAATTGAGGTGGCCGAGAACGGATAATAATTCGCGTTTGGAACAATGGGGTTTGTTTAGGAGAGTGGAAGCGATCAGAATTGATCTATCGATTTTTTCTTTGGGCAAGGAAGCCTGAAAGTTCAGCGAGTCCAGATTGATGCCCAAGAATTCGATTGATGTGCTCGGACCCGAGGTTTTATCTTGGGCGAGTGGAATGCCGAGCTTGGCGAAGACATTTTGGACTATCGTGAGATGCGCGGCTGGGATTGAGTCTGGGCGCGAGATAACAAAAAATTCGTCTAGGAGGTGAATGAGGTACGGAATGGAGTAGTTGTTAGAGAGAATCCAACAGATTGCCTCTGACAGCATGTCGAAAATCTTTGGGCTGCTTCTGCAACCGAAAGTGAGGCGAACGGAAAAGTAGTATTGATTGCGCCATCGAATGCCGAAACAAATGCCAAAAATCTGGTTAATGGGCATCACTTTAAAGGCGGAGGTGATGTCGACTTTAGCGAGCCAGGCGCCGCGTCCAGCGGCTTTGATGAGTTTAATGGCTTGGTCGATGTCGTGGTATAGAAGGGAAAACTCTTCGAGAGGAATGAGGCTGTTAATGCTTGGGAACGGGGAATTGTGGGGGGACGACAGGTCAAATATGAGTCGTTTTTGCCTGAGAATTTTCTTGTCGCTACGCTGATGGGGCTGATGCGGAATGTTTTAAAGGGGGGAGCGGCGAAGGGGCCGATCATGAAGTTTGAGTCGATTTCGTTTTTTATTAGAAGATCGACCGTTTCGGGTTCGGCAAGCGCGGACTGCAGGTTGGGGCAGACTAGGCTTATGGACGGTAGACTCTCGTTACCGGGGTTGAAGCCGTTTGAGAGACCGGACAGAACGTAATCAGTAAAGCTTGTGTCGGGGTGAAGAGACAGTTCAATGGACAAACTTAAAACATTCACTGGAGTCGATAAATACTGTTTACGGTTTTTATTGAAGCTTTGGAGACTTGGCACACGATGTAGGCGTGCGCACCACCGCAGAAGCTGCAAAAGTGTGCAGGAAGCGGCACCGCTGGCGTGAGCAGGCGCCGATGTTAAATTTCCTGCATGGTTCGCCTCCGGATGCCTGTCGGCGATCGGAATCGGGCAGAGGTGGGTTGGCAGGATGTGATGGGAAGCGTGGGACGTAGCCTGTGGATTTGATGCGAGGTGAGTCCGGGCATGGGGGGGGAGGATGAGTGAACCAACGGGCAAGAAGTGGTGTTGTGGGCGACGGATCTGCAGACCGCACATGAAAATTTTTTGCAACCGAGAAAAACTCGGTTGTGAAGCTCAGTGTCCAGTGCCCCCCAGTAAGGACACTGGTTCCGCTGAGCTACGCGGATGGCACATTTGGCAGAAAATAAACGATGATAAGTATAAAAATGGGTTCCCCGTAAGAAAGCTCGAGCTCCGCGACTATGGTGAGGTAGTCGGTGAGCTCGCGCCTCCTATGAGGGAATGCCGTGCTGATTATCTTGAGATAGCGAGAAAAGGCTACGGTGAATTCTGGGAATGTTAAGGTGCGTGAACTGCTGTGTGTTGTGTTTTTTCAGAGTGAGTGAGAGGTCGCCGTAGGTGATTTGGCGATCTGTTGACGGAGGTGAGAGTGGAGATAAGAGAGAGTAGAGGTCTACGTCCGCACCTGCCAGAATCTGAGCTTTGATGTTTGCCGTCACGGGCGGCGGCTCCAGGGCCGGGGCATTGAGCGGGACCGGCATCGATGCTGCTGATGCCAGAGTGAAGGAGGGACGAGCCTGAGAGAGAGCCATTAGAGCGGGATGGCAATGCTTTGGATGATCCCTGAGCTGTGACGTCAGTTCGCAGGAGATCGCGAGGGGCCCGTTGCCGAGGAGCCTTTCGTAAGCCTGGTGGACGTCAGTGGAGGCAGCCTCGCACTGGAGATTTGGCTTGGCGGGATGTTGAGCTGTTGCGGAATGCTGCTGCCGGGGTGGCTCGTTGTGTGGCGGGCTTGAATGGTGCCTGGGGATGCGCCTGCTGGAGCTCTGCTGAGCGGGGAAGAGACTGCGGTGGTCGTTTCTAGCGTCCGGGGCGCGGCCCAAGCTTGCAGAGGGACCGCTCCGCCGGTTTTCGGACCGGAGGCCCCTCCTCGTTGGAGTCTGATCCGGCCGTAGATACGGGGAATCGCGGACTTGCCTCGGCTTTCCTGTGCCCTCTTCTGAGTGACGGTTAGCGCATTCCGGGAATCCGGCTGGAGGGAGGAGTACATACCGTACAGTTCGGCTTTGTTCAATCGCCGCGAAAAGTGGACGTCTGCTTTGATTAGCGCTTGCCGTAATCCTATAACCGTCCACATCTCGATAGGCGGGAGGTCGGGGAGGATGGACGCATAGGAGGAAGCTGGGGACGTCGATGCCTGCCTGGAAGGCGGTGGTGACTGTGTGCCACTGTGTCTCGGGGTAGTAGAAGAGGCGCGGGAAAGCCGACGGCCTCTTGGAGCAGCCACGGGTTTATCTGACGTTTCCCGGCGTGCGCTGCTGGGCTGGCCGTCGCTTGTGGACGCCGAAGGACCCGGATCGTCGATGGAGTTGTCCATTTGGGTTGTTTCGTTCTCTGACATTGCTGCAATTTTGGATATACCAATGCTAGAGACTGAAGAGAGAGTGAAGGTAAGACGTCTTGACTATTTATAGAGACACTCTCTCTCTCTCTTTGAAGTGATAGGTTGATTGTTGTGATTGCTGACAGCCGACCAGCCGAGTTAATTATCTGCTCATGCTCCTCCCGAACTTAGTTTAGTAAAACACCATGTGTTGAGGACTAGTGCTGCTTTGAGCCTATACATTCAGAATGAGTCAAATACTCAAGTGCTGTTACAATCAGATGCTCGAAGACTTTTACTGAAGTCGTTTTGGAATTCGTAACTTTTCACTTTTCACTGCAAGGTATATACTCAAGTATGGTTTTCAGGTACTCTATACACCTCTGTTCATTTCATACAGTTTGGTAAGAACACCCTGAACACATATTTGGAGAAGAAGCTTTGACCCAGCAAACACAGAACGTTCTCCGAACATTAGTTTTTGGTTTCCTTTTGGTTATTCTTTGGGAGCCAGAAAATAACATTCTAAGAACCTTCTTTTCAGGTTTTATTTTTGCAACAAGAAACTAACGTTCCCAGATGGTCATTTTGGGGTTATTTTTGCAACCAGAAAATAACCAAAAAGTAACGTCCCCGATGGTTATTTATTTAGATATTTTTAGGTTATTTTTTGACAATCAAAAGCCCTGAGTTTCAGTCCTTACATCATGGTCTGTGGATGTAGATGTGTCAGATCAATCGAAAATCATGAAAATATAGATTTACTCTCAAATTTGTACCTTTTTAAATAAAACAAATGAATAAGTAAACCGCTAAACTAATGTGTTAGTGAGTGAGGTTAAAACGAAATGAGCGTTCATTTTTAAATGACGGGAGTGCGCGGCAGAGCGGAGAATGCACGTGCTCGAGCACACACACATGCAGTAACAGACAAACACACTAAAGATATTCACATGGATTTATGATTTTTTTATTTAGCTTAATTTCTTATTTTCAGCCATTATAGGGCACATTTATTCATTTCATTTGGTCAGTATAACATGTGTTAATGGGATCTTAATTTCTTGCACATGTCACTGATGTTTACCATTTAACATTTGCCTAAAAATAACCACCAGGGAACATTATTTTCTGGTTATTTTCTGGTTGCAAAGAAAATCACCGATAAATAACCCTCAGGGATTGTTATTTTCTGGTTAAAAAATGACATAAGGGTGACTAACCGCTAATGCTCACACTTGAACTTTTACATGATTTTGTTTGATGTTTGATGTTTAAGTGTTTTGAATGTGTTTAGCATTGGTCTTATCTAAGCTGTGACTGTCTATCCAAGGGTCATTCTAAAGAAATCTTTACCCTTACATACATCTCATAATATGACTTAATAGAAAGTTCAGTGACCATTCAAATACATATATTTTTTTCTGAAATAACAAAAAGACAAACATTATATTTTAGTAAAAACACAAAAGTAAAAATGTGGATGGGCTTTTCATTCTTTTTAATCATAATCCACAAAACAAAATCCAATGTCTTGTGAAACAGAAAATGCCAATTGTATCTTAAAAAAGCAGTGTAGAAGAGAATCTGATAATATTGTTATCCAGTATGGTGTGTGTGTTTGAAAAGCATCTATCATCCGTTCATCTCTGCGCTAGAGTTTCTGACCAATACAATCACAAACAAGCCAAATGACAGGGATGATTTTGTTGTGGAGGTGAGTGACATGGCTGTAATATGTGAGGTTATAAAGAGCAGGGAGGAGAGAGAGCGCTGATGGATATCCAGCGATAAGAAAAGCAGATGGCATCATGTCACTTTGAGAGGTGATATCTCAGGTCTTATTGACACACGAGCAGGTGGTCTGACCCCAGTAACGTTTGTAACAGACTTGAAATATACAGTATGTCTCAGAATGATGTCGATACGTGTGCCAGGCCCGTTCAGTTGTTGTCAGCTCAGTCAATTATGTTGTGAGTGCGGCCCGACACCTTTATATCCCCGAGCGCTCACATATGAACAGAGATCTGGCGAGGTGAACATGCTGCTCAGGAAAGACGCCACACATGAAAACAGCTGAGGGCTGAAGCACTAAAAACACTCCACAAAAGTGAACCTCATTTCTACATTCAGACAACAGTGCAAGACTGTAAGTTTGTTTGTTAACAGGGCCGCATAATTATTTGAGCTTGATGACTGTTACTATAAAGAGTGTACGCTCTTCCTTACCACAGCTGCAGTATGAGTGCGGTTATCTTGTCTACTATACAAGCAAGTGTACACGTGTTTACACGTAAGGTGTAGAAAGCTGTACATGTACAAGAAAAGTCTTTGACACTATACTGGCACTGAACGAAAGTTCTGTCAGGATAGTATTTAAGGATGGCAGAATGAAGCTGTTATACAAAATACATTAATAAATATCCCCCACCTGGAGATCCAGAACAGATTTGAGCAGAATAATCCTTTTCATATAACAGGGCTATTATTTATACATTTACACTGATTTGTGGTATACAAAATGTATATTTATACTTAAGTGCACCACCTTAAAGAGAATCAATATCTGTCAAGAAAGAAACAAATAAATACAGTTTAGTATGCACAGCAGGGTGAAATAAAAGATGACCTGACAGATGCAGTCAGACGGGCGGACTCGGACTAAAAGTGGCCCTGGACTTCTTCACCAGGAGAGCAGCCCACAACACCAGACTGTCAACATAACACACCAGCTTATTGATGCACAGATCATTCTATAACACCACAAATACATTGCAAAGCCAATAAAACGACAAACATTAAACAGTAAAGGTCATCAAAGCCTGACTAAATGTATTGTCTAAACTGTTTGTAAATGACACTTTACTGACTGTAAGAGCCATTCAGCCATTTTGTGGTTTATGGTGTGTCCAGTAGGGGTCATCATTGTTAATTGAGCACCATATAGGTGGGAACCTTCCCTCAGGTGATAGGTGTTGCTGGGGGGAAGGTGAACGCAGTTTTTTGACCGCTACGCTAGGATTTGTACCACTTAAAGTAAGTCTTTGGAAAGGTGAAAGACTGGTGGATTTATTGACTGTTGTATGGATCTCGCTTGCACCAAAATGAAGATTAGAAACAGTAAAATAAAGCTAAAACCATGAGCATTCTACCAACTTGAGTGGACATTCTATTTAAGCAAGTCAAGCGTGCGCGTACTGAAACAAAGCACCGTCCGGCATCCCTCAGCTGCCTCAAGCAAGGCTTGGCGGCTTTACACTGACCATGTCATGAGTGATTTTAGTTTGACCCTGTTTGAAGTCTAAGGGTGATGACTTCCTACTTATGAATCATTTCCTAGACAAGAGAATTTACTTAAATGCTGCCAAAAAGGTGTGACTAGACTTTGCTAAAAACTCTTGTTTTTATTACATCAAATAAAAGTCCAAAATCAACATTCAAGTGTAAACAAAAGTGAGCATTTAGAATTATGAACCGAGAAGAGAGGAGAGAAACAAAAAATAGTCATTTCGTACCTTTGACAATAGTTCTGCAATCTATTGAATTCTTCAATGTTAATTAAGTCCACCATATAACTTACACAGTCTTATCTTATGGCCTGAATGGTAAAGCAGCGATTCCTCCTCCTGGTCCTCGTAACCCCCGGCTCTGCATATTTTGCTTCCCTCTCTGTTCAACAAGCCTGATTTAAAGCACCAGCTCATTAGACGAGCGCTTCGTGGAGGAACTGTGTAACGGTTGACACGGTCCCTAGACAGCGTTCACTTCATACTCCGTGCACACAGGAGATACGCTGAAGTTTGAGAACATGGATTTGCTCTACAGGACTGCCTGCAGCACCTTCACACGCAGACAAAACTTACTCTAGAAAATCAAGTGTTATTTAGCCGTCATCATGAGATGTACATACTTCTTGTGCACTTGAATCGTACACTCACTCATCTGATTATCAAGTGATTTTCGTATATGGTCGCATTGAACAAACCTCTGAGGGGATAAGAGAAACATACACAATATGCAGAGAGGGGGTCCCGAGGAGCAGGATTAAGAACCGCTGCTATAAACTGTATGCCGTGGGTTAAGTTTTTAGGCATGTTAAGTTGAGAAGACGTTACATTAGATTTCTTTCCTGTGTCTCAGTGGTTAGAGCATGACACTAGCACACCAAGTTCATGGGTTCCATCCCAGAGATTGCACATAGTCAGACACAAATGTATAGTATCATACCATGTAAGTCGCTATGGGTAAAAGCGTCTGCCAAATGCATAAATGTTATGTAACAAACCACCTCATTTTTTATTTAAACCAGCAGAATTCTCTAAAGTCAAGTAGTTTGCATCTCTAAAATCTCACTGTTTATTGTTAAAGAGTTGGCTTTGTTATGTTTGACTTTCCATATCTCACTACTTCACAGTCATTAAACTGAATTTGCACTTGGGCTCGACCGTAATGGCACACTGTGACAGTATGTACTGAATGTGAATGAGTATCTACCTATCTGCCGTTAAAACACTACGTTCTTTATAGTTTGAGCGGGAGTAGTATGAATATATTTAAGACAAACTGCGTCCACCATGTTTTATGGTCATGTGACCCGTATGCTCTTTGACCTATGACGTATTAACAACAACCTACACATGAGCGTTGATAAAAACATAATATAGTCACGAGATAATCTTTTCTTGACACTTACATTATATCGGACGTCCGCCTTAAAGTTTTCTGCTATATTTATTTGATTTACGTTTGAGATGTGACCGTTGCTCAGCTCCTGTGGCATCATGGGATAGATTAGTGTCCATCCGATCCACACTCACCAATCTCTGAGAAGTAGTAGACCATCCGGGTATTTCTCGCCTACTGTTGTTTGCTACTGAGGTTTTGGACTATATAGTACGGAAGTAGGCGATTTATTAGCTAGAGTTCTCTAAACCCTGTTTGATTGGCCAACCATTTAACACTGAAGAGCGCTGTTACCGCTGTGGCACAGACATCACAACTATAACAAGTGAGCAGAAGAAAATATGATTATTATTTCTTTATATCCTTACAATGGGCCGGCCCACATCGAGCAGCGGCTCACTGGGAAAACCCGACAGCCAGTCCGCCACTGCAGTCAGATGAGGAGGAGTTGGGGATGGAGGTGGGCTTTCGAGCGTGGCACGGCTGATCAGCTGTAGAGAAGAAGTAAGAAGGCAGCTTAAATAAGACAGTCTAGTGTGTGTTGACATTTGTGAGCTGCACCTGATTTTCTGAACATGAAAAGCTAAAACTAACGTGACACCCTTGGTATATGTAAAGTTACCAAAAAAGTGAGTGATTATAGCTCAGGGAAATCATCACCACCATCATACGGGGGTGTCGGGCACTGCTGCAGGGTGTTGAAATATAATATTGATGTTTATCTTCTTTAAAAGAGGCATTCATTTCAATGGCAAATCAGTTTTTCCTCTTCTTCCCTTTAGCTGCTCTTCTCTCGTATTTATATGGTCACCTCAGGATAACGCCACTGCCCATTCTCCAAAGCGCACACACATTATTACACTCTTATTTGTAGTATTTTCACACGGAGAAGTTTCATGTTGAAATATAACATTTTTGTCTATAATCTGCGGCTACTGGAGAATTGAAGGAGGAGCTTTCAGTGAAATCACACAATTATCTTTCTGTGACATTCATCGCCAACAGCAACCCTGTTCTCCACTGCCACAGCTCCCAATTAAAGGCAACACAGCATTAATAATGAGCTTTTAATCAATTCCTCACCCTTCATGCTGTGAATGCCCTGACTGCCGCTATCGAGACGGAGAGATAAGAAAATCCTCTCTTTCAGAGGCGCTGCGTCTCTGTTACGGCGAGCGGGGATCTGCATCTCGCAGATGAGTTAAAAGCACCTCGGGATGTCGGGCGGAGGTTGGCGCCGATGTTCTCGCCGAGATGTGTGGGTGGAGGTGGCACATTTATTCGTGTTTGCCGAGGCTGGGATGGACCGGCCGGGAGATTCAGTGTGAGCACTGGCCTTGAGGTGCAGGAGCCTATTGTAAATAAAGGGAGCTCTTGTGTAGCTCGCAGACACTCGCAGCACAAGAGTTGTTCTGAATAACCTTTTGATGCTGTCAGAGGAGAGAGCTGTGCGCTCCCAGGCATGAGTGGGTGTTTCCATCAGCCAGTCGGAATACATTTCTCTCCTTTAGCTCTCGTTTTAAGCCGTTTGCAGATTTATTCCTGTTTACTTATGCAGAGACTAATAGTTGAATGCTAATGAGACTTTCACAGAAGGGACATGGCTTGCTTTGAAGGAGCAACAACAAAAACGAATAAACATTTAATTTCCAACAAAATAAAGACACGACAATATTTGCCTCGTGGACGTCACGTCAAGAAAAACCGTGCTCCGGATGGCGATATGGTGGAAATGAGGTTTTTGCTATATCTAGCATTGTATGTCAACACAAACACAATCAAAATATCCTTTTTTTTGCAATGTTGTGCTGTTGTATCTGAATTCGGCTCCTCATAACTGTCCATTCAATATCACATCTCTTCTGATTGGTTACAATTTATCGCATCATGCAGCAGTTTCTCGTTTTTTTCTCAGGACACACGTAGGACACGATGTGAACAACAACCTGTACTTAAATCCACTCCTAATATTATCAGCGCTTCAGCAGACCGTCGGCCCAAACATGAACAGTTCTGCCTGTTTCTTTCTTTTTTAGCCTCAGACAAAGCTTACCCGAACCACAGAAGGTCTATTGTTTAGTGTGCTGTGATGAGCTCTTTTTGCTCAGCGGACTGTGTGAATATGCAGTTTTATATTTAGCAGAACACCCCCACCACAGCACTTTTCAAAGATGCTTGTGGCTAACCCTGAATCCTCCGTCCAAGCCGAAAGAAACGCATGCAGAGAGGATGAAATTTCAGGCGTGCGGCTCGACTTCTTGCAGAAGGAGGAGGAATCGTTGGATCTGATGAAGAGAGGAGTTCTCGCTCCATTACCCAGCACAGCACAGCACAGCACAGCACACTGCACGCACACACACACACAGAAACATATTTGTTTAGTCTTGGCCTACGTTTGCTGGAAAGTGCATGTGGGAGTTTTCATCTTGCATACTAAATTTAAGAAAACAGGCTTTCTTTTGTTGTTTGGGCTGTTATAATGTTCGCCCGCAGACATGTTACGGTCTCTCAAAGATCATAATCAATAACAGGCTTCATATGATACTTCAGCAGTTACATAACAGCACACATACTGTACTGTACGTCTGAGCATTCAGTCCAAAGACGTCCAGAATGTTGTGAGGGTGTTTGTAGCTTTTTAAGGTATTCTGATTCAAGGAAAACATACATTTGGTCATTTAAAATAAACTTACCATCACAGTTTCATAGCACAAACAGTCTGGAAGCATCGAGTTGGAGATGCAGAATAAAAACGGTTTTGTTGACATACAGGTGTTTTCACCCTGTGTCCTCAGTGGAGCTTGCTAACATTGTTGCTAAGGCTAAGTCTTCGAGCTGCGAGTTTGAAGTTATCCCGGCTCGCTTTTTTAAGGAAGTGTTTGCAACCTTAAGTCCGGCTGTATTCGCTATCATTAATAGTTCTTTAGCAAATGGAGTGCTTCCATCAAGTTTTAAACATGCAGTGGTCCAACCTCTGCTGAAGAAACCTAATCTTTACCCCTCTATTCTCAGTCATTTTAGACCCATTTCGACGCTGCCTTTTATCTCTATTTCCAGTTAAATTCCTTAGTCAACTTGTCTAATACATTAATACTTGTCTAATACATCACAGTTGATGCACAGTACGGAAACCGCATTGTTGAGAGTCACTAATGATCTGTTGCAACTTCTCGATACTGGCTCACATGTGGTGCTAGTCCTTTTGGACTTAAGCGCTGCCTTCGATACCATCAACCATAGCATTTTGTAACATAGGCTGGAAAAGGTAGTGGGTATACAGGGGGTTGCGTTGCAGTGTTTGGCCTCCTATCTGAAGGATAGTACCTTCTCAGTGAGGGTGGGGAAGTTCTCTTCTCGGCCAGTTCCCTTGTCATGCGATGTTCCCCAAGGGTCCATTTTAGGCCCTTTGCTCTTCTCACTGTATATGTTGCCCCTCGGGGCCATTTTTAAGAAATTAAAGATCTCGAACTACTGCTATGCCGTCGATATGCAGTTTTATCTTCCAGCAAAGATCAATAATAGCGATTCCTGGGACACGCTCTCTGGCTGTTTTGAAGAGAAAAATGCTGGATGGCTAATCATTTCTTGCAATTAAATGAAGGCAAAATTGAAATTCTGATTTAAGGCCAACCTAGGCCTATAACCGTTTCTGGTTTGTGTTCTCTCTCTGCTTGTGTTCAAACCCATGTAAGAAATCTCTGGGTTGTATTTGTCTCATTGTTGAATTTTGAGAAACAGATTAGCACCGTAGTGAAGGGAAGTTTCTTCCATTTGAGATTAACTGTGAAATTAAAACAGCGCCTGTCCCATAAAGATTTGGAGACTGTAATCCACGCCTTCATAACATAGCGCTTGGACTACTGCAACTCCCTTTATAGCAGCTTGCCTAAAACATCGATCTCCCATCTGAAAATTGTTCAAAATACTGCAGCAAGGCTTCTCACTGGTACAAAAAAGAAGTATCATATCACTCCACATTTAGCATCCTTACATTGGCTCCCAGTACAGTTCAGGATCGATTTAAAAATTGCTGTTCTTGTATACAAGGCTTTGTCGGGCAAGGCACCAAAATACAGTATATCTGTGATCTTCTGATTCCCTACTCTCCTCAAAGGGCTCTCAGATCTGGTAATCCGTCTCTTTTAACCGTCCCTCGTTGTCGCTGTAAACAGAAGGTGGTGGTGCCTTCTCTGCTACAGCTCCCAGGATCTGGAATAGCTTGCCTATTAATGTGCGGCTAGCCTCTTCACTAGCACGTTTTAAATCTGCTCTTATTTTTTCATTATATTCCTTTTCTTTAGCGTTTGATTAAGATCTGTTGTTTTGATGTAAGATTTGCTGTATGCTCTGTTTTAAATGTACAACACTCTGTTGCTTTTAAATGTGCTATAGAAATAAAAGTGACTTGACTTGACTTGACTACAGAGCAAAAACAGTCTCGTCCTCCACTAGTGTAAATAGAATAAATGATGCATTACACAAGGAATAGAGTTCACTTTCAGATGTGGCACACGAGAAATAAATATTCAGGAATGCATTTGGTAAATGAGAATGTGCACACATGTAACTGGATGAAGTGTTCTTCAGGCAGAATGTTCATTCAGACAGTCAGTGTTGTTTTAGACTTTCTCTCATAAAATAGAAAGGTTTGTTGGTGTTTTCCATGCCAGCGAGAAATATTGTTTCATTCTTCAGCATGTGTTAAAGGTATACTTTACTAGCAAATCAGAATTTCCCCATGTATTACTCGCCCTCAAGGCAACCTAACTGAATATGGTTTTCTTCTTGAAGAATAATGCAGTCAGAGTTTTCCGGCAAATGACGGTGACGAAAGCTTCCTCCAGAGAAGATCCTATCCTATTGGAACGAAACGAAAAATGCAGCGTTCGTCACCAGATGTTACGACACCCCTGCGTCATCTGCCGGAAAACCAAGCCTCTGGTTCACGTGTATTCAAGAGATGACAGAAGCTAGACATCAACGTAAATAGCACTGTCAATGTGGATATTTCTCTTAAACAAACGCATGGATTGGCTTCAGAAGACCTTTGTTAAGATCACTGAGCCGTGTCGAGCAGTTCTTTGATGAATGGGTGCACTTTTTGGAGCTTCAAAAAGTCAACACGCATTCACTCCCATTCTACCGCTTAGAAGTAAAATGATATGCGGTATTACAACTCCGTATTCAGTTAGGATCCCTTGAGGATGGGGAAATTCTGATTCGCTAGTGAAGTGTACCTTAAAGCAAAGAGCATTGAATATTCTGCTCATTGACGTGCACATTGTGTGTGTCTCATTGCTGGTTTCAAAACAAAAGCAAAACATCGTTTCTACAGTCCTAATGGAATGAATGTTCCTCTCTGTTGAAGTCTGTGGAGAATAATGAGCGTCTCTGCACCCAAAGCTCAGTGGTACTGCGGCTCAACCTGCTGCTGTGTTTTCTGGAGAACGTTGTGAAGTGTAATAAACGCACAACACCTGCACTACTCTGCAAAGAAAAGAAAAGAAAAGAAAAGCAAAGCTGTGCTGCTACCGTTGAGGCAGGGTCAGAGATTTCAACAAACTGTCATCACGGTGACCGGGCAGCACACTCCTCTGTCATGACATACTCTGACCGGTCTGCGTGTAGTCAAACACACCGGTCCATGTGCCGATCAGAGCGCTCAGACAGAAGGAATGCAATTTAAATCTGATTTTAAATCCCAAATGAATGTTGCTGGAAGCCAGAAGAACACCCAAGTAAACACCGAGCAACCAGCACTACTAAAGAGTGAGATCCATTACGTGTGCTTCATAATGAACTCTTGTTTGACACGATGATAAATGTGAGCACCAGAGCCCGTTTAGTCCTGCACATTACCGGCAGAGGCAAGAATGAAAGGATTGCAGTTCTCAGTAAAGGCTAATGACTGGATTGGACGGCTATAAATATTATATGAGTGATTATTTGGGAAGAAGAACGCTGACAGTTATTGTGACAAAGCTTTACTGTAAATTCATATTTACATGACGAGCAGCGGAGGATTTGAATATTTAGGCTGGAAATCCCTCAATTTGCAGGCAGTCATTTTGTTATCCTGTCCCACAGCTTTCACATCATTTACAGGGACTTTGAGCGGCTACACAAAGACATCTTGCTGCTTTTAACCTCCAACGCAGCATTTGAAATTCAAAAGAGAGAGAATGAATTAGACACTTTGTGTGTAGGACAACAGCCGCTGAAGTCTGAAGAGCGACGGGAGCGATTCACACACGAGAGAACAGCATCCAAGATCCTGCAGGACGCTCGGGAGACCGTGTCTGTTGTTTGTTTGATACACCTCTCGTCACCAACCGTCCTGTCTTCATAAATGAGATTTGAATTGGTTTTGTGTTGGAGGATATTCCTCTCGTGCTGTGAAAGACATCTGCACCTCACAAACACACCTCCTGAACTCCTGCTCAAATCAAGCAGTGCCACACAGAATAATTCATCATTCAATAGTGCTGTCATTCCATTCCTCACGATGAATCGCAGCTAACATTAACATCTTCACAAGCATCTCCAAATGGATGTTAAACAACATTTGATTTGATTTGAAATGCATCTTTATGTCCTTTAAACGAAGGCCGGTATCTTTTTTTATTTCTGAGGATAGGAATCATTACATTACACTAAGCGCCTGCTAAATGACTAACTGTTAATGTAAGTTATGTTCTGACTCAGATACCTAAGCTTTCCTCATATGTTTGGAGTCAATTTGAGAAAGCTGTCTTCATTTGAGACAATGTGAGACTCATGAAACTCTGAACCTCATGTCCTGAGATGTGTGATGTTGAGCAGAACATCTTCTTGGACGTGTAGTCTCCCCAGCGCTCTCTTCTCTCTCCTCCCGCTGTCAGGATGAGAAGTTACACTGTGGCAGAAGCAACAGAAGAGGCAGGAGACCTTTACCTTGACATTAACTGATCACCGCTCCTCTATTCCATAAGCCACAGGACCATTGAACGTTTCTTTCAACTTATCTTCAGTGACGTGAAAGTGCCTGTTCCTTTGCACTGCAAGAGAGAACTGTCCGATGCCCCGGGATGGCTCGTTTTTTTATGAGTAAGACGAAACGATTCTCCACGCAGAATTCACCAATGGAGATGAACACAACCAACAGTCCTGGAAATGTAGAGAGAACAAGTGAAGTGATGTGTTGTATCAGCATAAAGCCAAGCTAACCATGTATGAAAAAAACATGAATCTTAAGATTTCAATGAGCAGAAACTCAATGAGAAACAAACATAGTGAGATTACAACAGAACAAGTGTATTAATAAAGAAGAGCCCAGCTCTTTCTACATCCTCGACATACAGGAGTGTCTTCTGTTGAAGAGAGGGTTTTATTTTCATCTTTACACATGTTGAGGGTGTACAGTATGAAAACTGTACAGCGGAGCATCATCTTTCCTCCTGATCCTCTGACAGAAACTGGCCTAATAAGCAAGTCTTGTCAAAAGTGTTTACTATGCTAAAGTATTTGTGCTTCCGTCCTGCAGGATGAGTTTGCATTGAATAATCTGCACCTTGCAGAAATCCTCCAGACAAACAAGCGCTGTGGGCCAGTGCCGTTACAGATCAGACGATGGGTTATTAGAGAATCTTCTTAATGGCCGTCAACATAAAATGACTGGTTGGATTCTTTCAATTCTGCACAAGCTTTGATTTTCTATCCATTATAATCGCTGGAGATGTTAGAGAATTGATATGTTTGATCACCTCTGACTGCTCTTCTCACAGTGAAAGTTCTTTTGATGTCTATTCAAACTCATGTTCCTGCTGGCTACAGATCTTTTGGTAACTGTAACACAGTTAAAAGTAGGGAAGGAAGGAGGCGGGAAACGGCGAACATTTCAACAAACTTTTATCAGAAATAAACAAACAAAACACGGAAGTAAAAGGGCCGGCAGCCACCTCACGGTCGACTGCCGGCCACGAGAACGTAAACACAAACTTAAAACACATGTCCGGGCCCGGTCCTCTCTCGTCAGCAATCCTGTCGCTCGTCCTCTTATGTTCCCGATCTCCTCCGTGAGAGATGCGGGACCGGTGCGCACACAGCCGATACACATTATCACCCACGCCACCGGCCCCGCCTCCCTGTCTCACGGCTCTCGTCCCACTTCCCTTGTTACAGTAACATACAGTGATCGTCTGTGTTTCATCTCCCGGGTCTGACTTCCTCAGCAGACGTGCCTGAGCGGTGTCTATCCTTGAATCCCATCCTGAGGAGATATCAGAATAATGCTTGCTTTGATCATTAAGATTGAATAAAATCCATAAAATCCTCAGTAATGTTTCTTACAGCACCTGAATCAAATTAGAACTTTAAAAGGCAATTTATGATAGTGTGCACAGCAGTGACAGATTGGAAATAATATTGCTGTGAATCATATGCTCAGTAGTCTTGTCATGTAGGTTAAAGTGAAGGTTCACCCAAAAACCATTTACTCACCCTGCTGTCCTTTCAAATCTGTATGAGTTTCTTTCTCCAGCAGAACACAAGAAAAGATATTTCGAAGAATGTTGATAACTGGCACCCATTGACTTGCATTGGCTTTGTGTCCATACAATAGATGTGAATAGGCATTGCTGTTGTTCAGTTTCGTGTTTTACCAAATAACGTTACTTGGGTATAAAATGACAAAGAGTGATTAAATGATGACAGAATTGTCATTTGTAGGTGAACTGTCCCTTTAAGATGTATTTTCCATTTCAGTCACTTTGTAACGAAGATCAAAGAATTGAAATGAGATCAACTCAAAGATCATTCTCACAAACACTGACCCAACACTTCTCCTTAAAGATCAATGAAAGCCTCTTTATAATCAATACATCTGCCTTGCCTTTTAATGCTAGCAATACAACAAACACTGTCCCTGTGAAACTGTGTTCTGAGAGGCATTTGGATCTATTTAAGCAGACGCTGTTGGCCATCAGATGAACTTTAGGGTATAACATGTAAGGGGACACAAAATGTCCACAGATACATTCACGTCTAGCTGCTGTTCTCTTCACATGGATACAACGTTGATGTTGCGTTTTTTGGACGGAAAAGTTGAATTCCAGTTTACTGCTGTACTTTACTTCACTTCATTCAGATTGATTTGTTCACACAACTATTTTGAAGCAGCTATTGATTCAGATCATTTGTATTCAGTCCCAATGTGTACTGAGTCTCTACTGAAGACCTCCATCAGCAGCTGTTTCATAGACGCACACTCAATCCTCTTTAGTCTCTGGACAAAGTTAAATTCAAGTTTATTTATTAGCGCTTTTCACAATGTGCATTGTTCCAAAGCAGCTGTACAGGAGCAAATAAGAAAAACACAGAAAGTTCAAACACAGCACAGTGCATAGTGTTTATAGAACAAGCAAGATCATTCTAATAAATAATATCTGATAAATAAAAAAATAGCTGCAGTCTCCCGGTGAGCAAGCCAACACTGCCCTGCTGTGTTCACACTCCTATTCTCTCCTGAATGTTTACACTAGCCTCTACTTTATAAAGTCACAGGAACATATCACTGCTTCGTGTAGCCATGGATAGATTTTCCCAGATGAGTACGTTGTTAGTGTCTAAGAATCTGTTCCTGCAGCTCATCTTCTTTCATTCTGTTCTCTGATGTTCTGTGAGCAGGTTCAGAAGATGAACATTCTGATGTTCCAGCTGTTGATGATGTGTCACAGCAAAGCGGTCTGGCATTCTGCCTGTATCAGACATGCCATCTGTCTCCCACCCACACAGTGTCATCCTGTGACCAGGTATCCACCGGAACAAGCTGCGTGTCAGTATGAGAACATCAGATATGTATCATATCTACATCATGTCTTTGCTTGACAATGGTGAAGATCATACGGGTCTGATCCCATGTGTACCGCATTCATCATATGCAGACAGATTCTGTGTGGAGTTCATGTGAACACGCTTCAGTCACTTTCAGCAACTACAGACCCATTATGACACCTTGCTTCATCCTCTGCTCTTCAGTGCATGCGTCCATCTTCTTCTTATGCTGTCGACACTTTACATTATTAATAATAATTCATGACGTTTATCGATCGCTTCCCATCAGTCGCGATTTCTTTAAGACTGCAAGGGAAGCTCTTCTTCCCTATAATTCAAAAATGAATGGTCAAATATGTACTATTATGTTAACATTTATTGACTAAAAATGCGTTAAACACGTTCATCTCGAACGAAAACAATTTCGTTCAGAATCAGCTACTTAGGTCGGCTGCCTCGATTTCCTTCTCATTCATTCCCGTAGCGTACAGTGCATTACTCTGTTGAAGCCCAGCGTCCATTGACTTCAATGGGGCTGCTTTAAACAGTTTTTTTCAGTGCTTAGAAACAAGACGGTCATTGGATAATGCTGCGATTATGTCCCGCCCACGGACGCTCAGCGTCTCTGGGATGAATGGAGGAGTGGGCTGGCCCGGACTCCGAGCGTCTGCGTAATGATTGGAGGGTCTGTCATCTCTTTTTAATCCACTTTTATGTCCTAAAACGCTCGTTTTTTGGGGTCGACAGCTTATAAAAACGTATTTCTTGTTTTTTTTTTTAGCTTGTTTGCTATACACATTGTCACATATCAGCTTTTAGACATTGTTTTTTTTTTTTTTTTTTATAAATCATAAATGACAAGGAGGCGGCAGCTTCTCGCAATGCAAAGAGACGGTTGGTGTGGGCGTGGTCTTCAGATTATGACGCGTATCACTCTGTGTCTCCATTTCCAACTCAGTCCCATCGCGGATTTTGCATGTGTAGTCGAAAGACAAACTGCTGCAACCTTCATCGTATATTTCACACAATTTCACACCACATTCATTGTTTCAGTTTAACATAATTCCCATTTTAGAGTTAAATATATATATATATATTAGATATATTAGAGCATTTTCTTGAAAAGGAACGTAGGGCAGAATTTACATATAAATAAATGGACAATTTTTATGATTTAGGCCGAAAATGAGCTTCCCCTCTTTAAAAGATCAGCAGCCGCCACTGCTTCCCATCGAAGGGGGGAATCTCCTCAACCCCCACCAATGTGGAGCTATGCGATGGCCGCCATCATTAGAAGCTATGTTGTCTCTGTAAGATATCCCCTAGAACAGGGGTTCATAACCTTTCAGAATACAAGACCCCCACTATACTCAATGATATTCAAAGGCCCGCCTCCCACTCACAAAAAACTTTACAAATATCTACCAAATAAAATATTTCAGAGTTAGACATTAACTGGAAAAACATTTAATCACAGTTAAAATGGCCAGATAATAATACAGAGGCCTATCGTGATTTTTTTGGGGGGGGATTTCAGCACTCATTTTGTCTTTATATTAAAAGATTAGTCATCTTGAGTCCCCTTGGGAAGACAGCTGGAGCCTCCCGGTTGAGAACCACTGCCCGAGAACAAACTATTTCCAATGTGAAATATACAGCGTGACGTGTCAGCCCAGACTGCATGTTCAAACAGGATTCACATATTCCAGAAGACCCGAGCACTTCTTGAGTGTTGGCTTGTGACATGAAGAACAGATGACCGTCCTCAAGGATACAAAATTACACTGTCCCTTGTGCAAAGTGTTTTTCTCTGGGTTGATTTTTAGAGATTTTTAGGGAACTTTTCAAATTGACTTGGCATTCTGTATGTTTGAAGAAACACAATGAACTCACACTTCATGATAACCATCATTTGCACCGGAACATACAGAAAAAGAACTGTAAAACATGACGGTCCCTCTTCATTCTCCTTCTACCAGGAACTTCAGAAGAGACTACATTTGTGTTTTAAACATTTCAACCCGGTATTAGACATGTATCACATATAATAAACACTCCAAGAGTGAACATCGCCACAAACCTTATCCAATGAAATGTATTTCTGCCGATGAACAGCCAGTGCCATTTGGACAGATGGGTTTCATTTCACGGTTCACACTCTCAATGTGATTAAAACGTTAAATGCTGTTGAGAAAAGAGAAAAGGCATCAAGCGAAGGCTCTGTCAGGAAAGTATGTAAGAAAATGAGTTCCGTGAGCATCTGTGTCATCTGTCAGTCTGAGCGACACCCGCAGCGACTGATCCACTGGACTGACTTGAGTTTTTAAAGAAGAGCACTCGCCTCATTTCATTTGTGTTGACAGTCAAGTCAAAGTGGTTTATCAAAAGTATTAAAATCATAGACTTTTGCCAACCTTATTCTGTCAGAATGATGGTGCGTGGCGTAAAGGCAAAAAAAGGACAGACAGTCACTGATTCTGATGACTTTTTTGATCCTTTTTGATTCCTTCAGTGTACAACATTCTGCTCCACAAAACCATGGTAATACCTGGAGTGATCAGACGACTGACAGTTTATTTTCATCTAATGTTTTAAAAAGATTTAATTACAATATTAGTAAGAGTGAGAGAGTTTTCATCAATACTGAAAGTCGTTTTAACTTTCGTTTCATCTTTTTTGGTTCTTTTGCTATAGCAGGCTATGTAGTTATTTGAATAGAAATAATTTGGTGATATGGAGCTGTAATGTGACCTGTAGACCTGGAACAACATACTGTATATACAGGAGAGCATTGAAGGAAAAGATACACAACTGGTAGAATTCTTAGAATTGATATAATATATACAAACCTGGAAAAATACTTTTTTTGATATTCAGTACAGCACACAGACCTGCCCTACTGCTTCTCCTTTGGTATGAAAACATCATCTCTGAAGGAAAGTTTCAAGGACCAACAGAATGTTTTAGTTTTTAAGGAAAAGCATGTGGAAAATGACAATACAAGTTTGCTTTAATGTCTTTTACCTCCTCTGTAATTGGAAGGCATTTGTTTGTCACTCTGAGTGCCGAACCCTGTATTTCAAAATGACATGCCGGCTTTATTTTCCAGCTCTCATCACTGTTTAATATGTGAAGTGATACCTTGAGGATTGTGTGCTGGGGTACACACACCATTACTCACTCCTGCATGTAGCCGCACACATGCTCGCGCACGCGTGTGTGTGTGTATGGTAGAGTTTGCCCCGGGCAGCCCACAGTGTTTGTCAGTGAAAAATTGATTCAGTGCATTGAACAAGGCCACTTTCTAGGGAAAAATAAATGCTTAGCATATGTAACATAGGGCCAATGGTGCTGATCAACTGTAATGTCTGGCTGAGAGAATGCTATCAATCTCACCTCACAGGGACTGTCAAGGGTCTCCACCGCATCATATTGTTGTTGCTGCTTGAGGAGGATGTCCTGTCAGTTTCCTGTCACCTTTAGAGTCAGGAACAGAGCCACACTGGATTTATGAAATTACATTTCCATTTTTACACAGAGTTTTCCATCAGGTACAGTTGAGGGTAGACGGAGTCCTTGGCCCTGTCAATAGCACGTCCTATAAGTATCAATCATTGGGAACCACCCAAACTCTTGTGTAAGTGCTCGCACAAATGAATATTAAACAGAATACTAAACATGGTTTTATGAGATGAGAGATTGGCATGTTTTTGTGGTACCTTCTGAGCTTCTGTCTGAGACAGTCTTAGAAAGCCGTCTTCGACTCACCCCCCAGCAGAAACACCAACGTCAAGCCCAGGGCCTCTGCCTCTACTGTGGCAAGCCCAGTCATTTTGCCATCACATGTCCTTCAAAAGCCGATGGACACTAGTAGAGCGGAGGATCCCTTGTTCCTTCTCCCACACCTTCCGCATCCAGCTACCTAGCCGGGTCGTCTTCCAAGGGGTCTCCCACACCGGCCGTGCCCTGCTAGATTCGGGGGCCGAGGGGAACTTCATCGACTCTGCCACTGCTCAACGCTGAAAAATTCCCTTGAGAATCAACTTTTGATCAAAGTGGAGAAGTGCGAATTCCACGCAGAGTCAGTCACGTTCCTTGGTCACATTATATCCACCAAAGGTATCCAAGCTGACCTCGCTAAGATATAGGATGTTTACCGAATGGCCCATCCCCGACACCAGTAAGGCATTGCAGCAATTCCTGGTCAGGTCGCTGCACCTCTCACAGCATTAACCTCCACAAAGGTCTCCTTCAGGTGGAACCAGAATGCGCAGGATGCCTTTGATAAATTAAAGTACAGTTTTATCTCTGCTCCTGTCTTGTGTGTTCCAGATCCTGATCTCCGGTTCATTGTTGAGGTTGATGCATCTAATGTCGGAGTTGGCGCGGTCTTATCTCAGTGATCTGCTCTTGATGGGAAAGTGCATCCCTGCGCTTTCTTCTCCCATCGGCTCAGCCTGGCGGAGCGTAACTACGACATCAGCAACAGGGAGTTGATGGCGGTGAAGTTGGCCTTGGGTAAGTGGCGACACTGGTTGGAGAAATCAGCGCAGCACTTCTACGTCCCAAGAGGCTGATCTCATGTCAGGCCCACTGGGCACTCTTTTTCGGCCGGTTTAACTGCACCCTCTCGTTCAGGCACCAGAGGGGGAGCTTTGGCCGATGCCATCCTCCCCAAGAAGATGGTGGTCGGGGCGATCTCCTGGGGCATTGAACGGCGGGTAGAGGAGGCCGGCCGAGGGGTGCGAGTGCCGACTGAGTGTCTGGCGGGCAGATTGCTGGTGCGTTCTGAGGTCCTCCGGTGGGGACACTTGTCCAGGCTGTCATGCCATCCAGGGCAATGTGAGCGGGCCAACCAGGAGCTTGGTAGAATGCTCCACTGTCTGACATTAGCTAACCCAAGTTCTTGGTGCCAACAGCTTTCGTGGGTAGAATATGCCCACAGTTCCCAACATTTGAATGCTCTATTGGTTATAACCCTCCTCTGTTTCCCTCACAGGAACCCGATGCTGAATTTCTGTCTGCTCTGGCTTTCCTTTCAAGAAGGCTGGAGGGTTCTGGCCCAAGCCTCCAGACGCACCAAGGCAGCGGCCGATCGCCACCGGTCTTCTCCTCCTACCTATGTATGTGGTCAGCGTGTATCGCTGTCCACTAAGGATCTTCCTCTCCGGGCTGTGAACATGTTCATGGTTTTTATTGTGTCCCGGTTCAAACTTGTGTTTTCCTCCCCCTTAACCCAGCCAGCAGTCACAACATCCCCCCACAGCTCTCCATCCTACTTTGTCAGCAGACTACTACTACGTGTGTCGCCACTTATCTAGTTATCCAATATCTAGTGGACTGGGACAGCTATGGCGCAGATGAGAGGAGTTGGGTGCCGTCTCTGGACATTCTAGACCACTCATTGATCAAGGACCTCCATCGGAGACGAGGTGAGCCCCCTCCTAGGACGCCGAGTTGTGCCCCTGGGGGGTACTGTCAGGTCCCACGAACTGCCCATTGCACTCCCTTTCTTGACTTTGCCAACTGAATCCGTGTGCTCTACCCCTGACACCTGTCTATGTTGATATGTAGTTTTTTTATCTTAGTCTCAGATGATTCTCATAATGGAAGTAAGGTTTAGGGTAAGGGTTTTGATTAGGGTTAACAAATATTTAACTGTGATTATTACTTACATGTGTAAACTAAATGAAAATTGATAAGAGCAAACGTTGGCGACCAAAGTTTCAATTCTCAAAGTTCACTACAAATGGAGATATTCTCTTTTAAAGTGAGTGCTTAGCATCTTAGATGTGGTAGCATCTTTTCAGACCCTCTGCCTACCAGACCTGTGTAAAAGTTGAACCGATATGAATTCCAGTTTTTGCCCATTCACGATCCAGACGTTTTTTCCTCACTGCTTTTAAAAAAAAACAGACTTTCCTTTTGTAGATTTAATTGTTGTCGGTTCCGCAGGAAAGTTTGATTGTTGCTAATTGTCCGCTATTCTCCCTACATTGACACAGCGGATGTGAGCGCGCTGATGACGTATGATGTCTGCGTGAAAAGGGTGTGCAGTGGTATGCAAAATACGTCGGCTGAAAATGTACAAATGACCAGTCACAGTGTTCGGCCAGATATACAATATTAAATATATGATATAATATATATATAATTATTAAAATATTATTTGACCACTATACTTCCTGATTGCTATCAGGATGTAAAGAGATTTCCAACCAACAAAAATGACCAAAAAAAAATTCTGGACAGGATCACCCACCCTGCCTTTAACATTGAAATATTCAGGAACAACATGGATAACGAAGTATTGAGTAAACATGAGCATTCTGTGCATTTATCAAATTCATACTTTTATCACACGGCGTCAATAAGAAAGGACACCAATCCTACACTAGTACACATGAGGTCAGTGCACAAATTATTGAAGCAAAGGATTTCGTTCATTGCAAGTTCAAATATCGCCTGTTCACTCTCTCTACAACTACACAGAACGTATTTAGAAGAGAAGAATATAGCTACATTTAAGTAGTGTGCTTTCAATAGATTTTAAAGCGTGATGTAGTAAAGCGTGTGATGTTTCCCAGCATGACAGACAGTGAGTGTTTAGTGAAACAGTGATGGCGGTGTAAATGTCAGCATGTCCTCCAGCTCCTCTTGAGGAGATGAGCCGAAGATGCCGCTCACCACCGCTCTCCACCATATGGCTACTGTAATTAATGGCACAGATTAGAGTTTGGCTTGCAACCAAAGTTGTTCCAGTCACTTATGTAATGACCCAATCCACAGCAAACATGAACCGCCTCCAGCGCCTCCAGTAGTTGATATTTCTCTCTTAACTCAATTACACTCGAAATGTTCAGACTTTTCCCTCTGGAACTACATCCAAAAACAGTTTTTTAAATGATGCTATGCATCTTGTGAATAAAAAAGGACGGTACAATACAGTACAGTTTTTTCTCTTTCATTTCAGAGCAACACAATGATGCAGTTAACATGATTCTAGACCTGAACTAAACACATCAGTATTACAGAGCTCATTTGTCTGTGTTGATGCTGTAGTGTTTTTTTAATAACACATGTAGTTCCTCTAAGGAGAGAAGGTTTTCTAGGATTCTCATGAGGTGATATTACAGTATTAGTGGTGCTGTATCGCTTCTGACGACTCATTGCTCTTATTTCCAGGGAATGAGAGTAACATGTAGTTGTCAGGCACTCAGGGGACTTCTCATGTGTCAGATGGCCGGACAGATTGATATCAGATGGCAGCCTAGAGAGAAAACAAGATTGGCCTTTAAAAGCCCTCCTGTTCTCTCCGGTCAATGACAGACATCCTTAAACATCAAAGGTAAAAACATGCGTGTGCTTGGAAAACAATGTGACACATCTACCCAAATATAACCTCTCATACTGTAAAACATGCTATTTATTATTTATTTTAGAATTTTGGAGACTTAAAGCGTAAATAAAGGGGTGAAATGACACGGCTAAAGGAATATTCTGGTTTGTTTTAGATGTAATGTAATGTGTAAACACGATTAAAGGTTCACAAACGCTGTATTCTCCACACACTGTGCATGTTTGTATCTCCTCTTTGCTCCGCCTCTCTGAAAAGAGCGTTGGCCAGTTCACCGGTGCGTAGTGATTGGTGGAATACTGCAAGCGTGTGAGGGAAATGTAACGCCTCTGACCATATTTGGAACATCAGGTTCCTCTTCAATTGTACTGACAGGTGCACCACCTTACTTGCGTCTACATTTGGGCGGTCTTAGTCAAATCGGACCACCGACTGACGTAGATTTGTGAGGGTGTGGCTACACGAGGCGTTTCAGGCAGGTCTGGCTGAGCATTCGCTTTTAGATAGAACGCATCTTTTGTTCCCACACTTTCATTTCTGCAATTTAACTTGTCAAATACATGCATGAACAACTTACAACACACCAAAGACACAGAAAAACACGTTGACCCCTTTAAAACGTAATTCAAATAATAATTGAGTTGTTGGTGTATTGTTGTGGTATAATGTATCATTTTAGATTAAGCCTGAACACTTAAATGACATGTGAAAAAAAACATGAGTTGATTTACATGTATTTCCCTCTCAAGACAATGTGTCTGTGGAGAACTTTTATTAATCCCTGAAAGGAATTAGGGTGTTACCAGCAGCAAGATACAAATAATACATACAAAGAGAATTTAAAGAACAATACATCCGATACTCAAAATGACATCATATCAACACTCTCGATAACAACCCCAAAACACAACACCACGGGTCGGTTGCATAAACTCTTTAGACTAGTTTTACAAGTTAGTCATGTCATTTTCTTTCATAAAGACTCTTTATAACTTTTAGATAAAAAGGTAAATTGTTAGTTAGTGGTTATGTTCATGCAATTGGCTCCATATCTATCCACATACAACATCTATCCATGCATTCATAAACACATATCATACATGCCCATATACTCACACATACTCACCATCCCAGTGCTGTTCAACATCAGCCAAACTTTACAGTTTAGTCAATTGTTTAGACTAAGCACTTTTACACTATATTTGGATGTTGGGAGATATTAGACATCTGATTGGTTGATTTAAATTTTGTCCCAGGGTCAACATGATGTTGCCCTGAGGACATCAACCGCTTGGCAAAATCAGGAGAGCCACAGAAAGACACAGATGTGGCAGGCAGTTGTTCTAGAGAAATTTGTTAAATTATACCATTTGTTTGGCAAAACCACAGTAAGCCACAGTAAGCCCTAAGCTGTCTCAAGAGATAAATGCTCTTCTGTGGATTCGTCAGCTGAGAGGGGAACATTTACACCCGCTTTAGCGGAACCGACAAGATGAAATATATTTCTTTGCACCCGATTTAAGCTGAAGAAGACAATGTGTGATTTCCTGTGATTTGAGAATGTGTTTGACAAACGTGAGCTTGGCAGTGGATCTGGAGATGTTGGTATGTCCCCATTCAAGTAGATCAGATCTGCACCGGTGTGACTAGAAAAGAGCCTTCAGGTGTCAAGATGTCCACAAAGTCAACTGACTAGTCTTTGTCCTTCTGCTAAGAGTTTTGTTTCTAAGAGTATAAGAGTGTTTTTCTACACCACTGTGGCATGATGGCTCTCGAAACGCAGCACACAATACTGATCTGTGGACACTTTCTGACAATCAGAGCCTAACAAAACTGCAATGCAAATGCCATAAGGTGTACTTGACTTTGGAGTGGCGTATGTGAAACTGCTCCGTATACTCCATCTGAATGGCTTCTTAAGATCAGAGTGAGATTTCCAGATTTTGAATGTCATTGTAAAACTGCGCTCTTCACTGAACGGTTGTAATAACTGGCGGAGAGGATTCCTTAGTCATTTTTCATCCCTGGGATTGATGGAGCTGTTGGGTCATCTTCTTCCACATGGGCCACACCCACACCACTGCCCTGAGAGCATTTGAGAAGATCTTTCATATTTAAGTCTAAAGAGCTCTTCGTGAATTTTGTCCACTGTCCTGTTTACCTCAGCAGGAGCCAGAGTTCACGCAACACATGCCTTTATTCCCCAGCATATGATGTCAGGTGAATTGAT
This sequence comes from Triplophysa siluroides, assembly GCA_006030095.1. Taxonomy (NCBI): domain Eukaryota; kingdom Metazoa; phylum Chordata; class Actinopteri; order Cypriniformes; family Nemacheilidae; genus Triplophysa; species Triplophysa siluroides. The sequence continues at coordinate 433,851 of VCII01000308.1, forward strand.
CTGCAGTGAGTCTCTCGGATGATCCTGGGGGAGCAAAAGCAGAGAAGTTGTGTGTCCAGCCATATGCTTTCTTCCTCTCCATTCATCTGTAGATCAATGTAAAAGCCATCGGCCCTATCTGGCACTGAATACAAAGTACATAACTCAAACAGATTTTCTTCCCCTGTGCATTTTCTCTCTTCTTCACAATCTGTCACACACCGAGTCTTGTTTGGGTTCTCTGCCGTTAAACTCTGATACACTTCTACACACAAATCTGCCGTTTCATCGCAATTACAGCATTTCTCACATATCTGTGAAGACGTTCATTTGAATGTTTTATTTTGGGCCTGTATAAGCGTTGGTACCCTCGACTGAACTCCAGCGCATTGTCTTATAACATCAACCATTATAATGTAGAGATCTATAGTGTAATACTGTAATGTGACAGATAATAAACAATACTGTAATAATGTTGCCAGAGTGTTTCTAGGTGGTTGTGGTTTGGTTATTCACCGGCCCAAGTCTGCTTTATGATATTCTGGTCTTTAGATATGGATCAGTTCCCTCATTCAATCGAATCCTGTGGGATTTTCACCTGTTTTATTGTCCACCACATGAAATCTGAAGGCTCAAGGTAATAGCACATTTCAGCCCAATAAAGCCGCCTGAATCGAGGGATTATTCATGTCCAAAGCACAATTGTTTAATACTCAGGATTATGGGCTGGTTCAAAATATGAGCGATGGTATCGTAGACCACTACATATGGTGATATGAAAATAAAAATGTTTTGCTAGAGCTCGCAGTCTCAGGTAAATGCATGTGTTCCCGCTGTGCCTTGGTACTGTTATCGGTATTATTAGATTAGATGATTAGATTCAACTATTATGTATTAAATACATAATAGTCAACATTTCCTATGTAGCTTATGCAGATGCCATCAGAGAACATGTAAGTCATACACAGCGGACTCCCTCAAACAGTTTCACTGCATTTCTTGCTAAAAAGGGCTTATGGAGAGGCTTGGCCTTCTAGAATGCCAAGTCTGCCTTTGTTTGATTTATCGTGGACTCTGCACATACTACACATTAGTGCACATGAGTCTTAAGAGGCAAAAACAGATGGGAACAGCAGCCTTAGGGCCTGAACTGACCTACATTCACACATGTGCTCCGTCATTCTGCTCTCGTTGCCATTAAACGGCCACTATCACCACTTATGTCCCATGGTGCATTGCTAATCATCCTTGGGAGGACGAGGAGCTGGGAGATTATGCCGTCTCTCTCTTTCTTGATAGGAGCCAAAGGTCAGAGCTTCAGAAATGGTAATGGAGCTTTCAGAATGAGGCGAGTCAAAGGAGAAGTCGGGGCGAGTGCATCTGTGGAAGCATTTATCTCTAGTTTCCTACGGCATGTGTGCTCCTCAAAACACATTATTGTGCTTACACGTGAAACCCGCTATCATCACACTGTTATCGGGCGTAGCTGGAGAACACGTGTGCTGTAATGCCGAGCAGCCGGAGAGAAACCACGCCGGGGAGAATATTCCAGAGAGAACCGCCTCGCTTCGCCTCCTCAAGATGAGATGAGCGTTATTTTTGTACTTCTCGTGTTGAAATGAAATGAAAGCAGCTCGTCTTGAGCAGTTTCTGTGCTTTTGGAATTGTAATAACTCAATATATGAGGAGGTTGGGAACATCCTTACGTTTAAGAGAAATGAAGATGGGTTCATATGATGAGTGAAATCTATGGTAATGTCTACACCTCATAATACTGCAGTTCTTCACGCAATAGACTCACAGCACGTCTTAAAATAAGACAAGGAAAAAACAGCCAGACCCTGATACTATTCTGGTTTCAAATGCTATTACTTTGATATAATAGCATGATATTGATGGTTAAGAAGGCTGTAGTCTCTTTTCTTGTCATTATGTCTATTCTTAATGCCACTTTTACATATTTATATCATTGAATAAAATTGAACGTTGAGCATAACTCAGTTCATTTAAATGGAGAGTTTGGTTCCTGGAGCGGTAGGTCTTGTTCCACCCTGTTGACGGTGGCTGTGTCTCAATCACCGTCCTTGTTCAGTAGTCAGGGCACTGATTAGGGAGTCGGCGATTTAAAATTTTAAGCACACATTTTTAATCAATTAATAAATTGAACTGTTATGCAACAGAATAATGAAAGTGTTTCTCATGTGTACTTCAAGTAGTATTTTAAAAATAAAGTCAGAGAGATGTGGTTGTTGACCCCCAGCTGTGAAGTATAACGATGCGCTGAAGCAGTCACGTCACAGGACAATAAATGAACAGTGTCCCAATGTGAAGTGAGCCAGTGCCCTTACCAGTGCCCGGACCCGTGTACACAATATAGTGTTTCACGATCTCAGGAACACTGGAGCTGATCGAGGCACGGGGGTGATTCCATAGGTGGGCCAGTGCGAGTCAGGGCCGGGCCGAGCCGAGCAAACAGCCTCTGACCAATCAGGCCCATCGGTAGGCCAGGAGCACTGGCTGTAAAACACGCCTCTCTGGGAGAAATGTCACACTACTTCAGCAGGAGGTAGAGAGATGAGTGATGACTGCATCATCACCAAACAAACATGACGAGACACCGGGGCGCTTCTTTTAGCGTACATTTGGTGGAAGACAAAACCGATGAGAAGACCGAGAAGTGCTCTTCAACAGTTCATACAGCAGTAATCGATATAATAATGCACTTACAATCCAGTTGGTCTTACATTAGACAATATCAGATCTATATGCACCTGTTAGCAATAAGAGTGATTACCTGATAAAAGTGTTCACATACATAGTACATGTCATCAAACCATCTACACAATATGTGTAAAGAAAATCGAATAAACTAAAACTCTCCATTTAAATAAACTGAGAAAAATGCTCGACATTCAATTCTATTCAATGATACAAAATATGTCATTTAACCCACAAAGTCTTTCAGTTTGTATTATGGTTATACTGTATTTATCACCGCCCAGTAGACTCAAAGATAATAGTGTTTACATCAAGAGTGCATCAGTGCTAGGAATATTTCATTTTGAGTTTGATCTGCAGGTATTTGTGTGTTTTTAAAAAGCAAAACATGCACCTCAGATCATCTCCGCCCTTGATTTGAACCATTCCTCACACCTGACACACTTTGTCCATTATTCAGTGGGCCTAAACCCCTGAGCGAGCCCGAGCGAGCCCCAGCGAGGCACGATTAAGCCTCGGATCACACTATAGCAAACTCACGGCGGGTCTGGTAGAGGCTAATATATATCACGATTGTGTTGTATTATATTTCCTCAGGTTAAATCATGTAGTCAAATATTTCTCACTCGTACCTCTTCTAGCAGTCAGCATTAAAGTGAAGAAGCGGTGGTCTTTATTTCACAGACAGTTAAGTATAAGTATAATAACACATCACACAGTCTCATCATGTGTACATGACAACAACATTGTGTTGAGTCTCTCCCCTCTGCTTTAGCTCTCAAATCTACACAAACACAAACGCTACACCTGAAGGATTTACAGCAAAACATCATAAAGGTTTTCATCACATAAGGATTAAAATATCCAATGATGACCTTTGGTCTGTTCAACATAATATCTGCTGAGTGACACATGGACACAGTTCCCTTTCTGTCGGTCTCTCGACGTTGTGTCGAGAACGACAGATGGGGTTCGCCCTTGAGAACCAATCAACTCTGACTACTATAGAAAAGGCCAATGAAATTTGGCGAATGAAATTTGCAGCATTCATTTACCTTTTGTTCTTCAGAGCCTTCGCTCATGACTACGAACAGAACGAATTCAATGAATTCTTCTTCTTCTACATTATCGGATCTACGTAGAGCAGCGGATCGTCCCTACCTGCAGCGACCTTCCCCTGGGCGTCTCGGCGGTTCCGTAGGTGTTAGAGATTTTTTCTAAAATGTCCTTTTCAGGACTGAGCAATTTCCAGCGCGGCATGTCCCGCTGTTCTCTTGGGTGCGGCACCCTCATCGAGGAGGGGGATGGACACGATCGCTGCATTAGGTGTCTGGGCATCCAGCACACTGAAGCAGCGTTCGTTGACACATCTGCTCGCACTGCCTTACTTCCCTCGATGGTGGGGCAGCCAAGGCTACGTCGAGATCCCCCGCCTACCGTCCAAAGCGCGTAAGACTTCGGCATCACTGGTGTCGAAAGCTTGCGATGCCGCGGGCCAGGCTGCCTCCTCTCTCTATGCCATGGCCATCCTGCAGGTCCACCAGGCCAAGGCGTTGAGGGAGCTCCACGAGGGTAAGGCCGACCCGGGTATAATGCAGGATCTCCGTGCCGCCGCTGACAGCGCTCTATGGGCGACCAAGGCGGCGACACGGACCCTGGGTCGGACGATGTCCACGGTAGTGGTCCAGGACAGTGGCAATCAGCCACATTTTTTCACGCCGCGACTCGGCCGCCTAGGCCTCCGAGATCCCGCGTGACGTCTGCTTCCCGACAACCCAGGACCCCTTCGACATCGGCTCCGGTTTCTGTGCCCCCACAGGCGGCACCCCGGAAGCGGAGGTCGAGGGGGAAACCTCCACCCCGTCAGCAACCTTCTCGCGAGAAGGGACACTGACGGGAAGACCCCAAGGAGAACAACATCGGGCCCGACCTTCACAGCCATGGCTCTGATCGGTCGGTACCTTTCAGGGCCTGGCGCCCACTTACTCGCAGAGTTTTTCCGTTCTCCCCGGGTGTACTTGCAGCCGATCGCACACTCCACTGGACTGTGCCCGGCGACCCGACCTCACGCCCTGGCGAGGCGTTGGGTCGTACACACACGACAGCTGCCACCTCTCTCAAACCGACAGTGCGTGCAGCGGTCCCGCCAGGCAGGTAAAAAGGCGGAGCCAACCTTCCCTCCGGGGACCCCCCGCGACAGAAGGGTAGCTCCGCCAGCCGACGAACTCTCCCCAGTGCAGAGCATCCTCTTTCTCGGTATGGAACTAAACTCTGTCACCATGACGGCGCAGCTGTCCGCAGCACGCGCCCAGTCAGTGTTGAACTGACTGGAACACTTCACGCAGTCGGCGGTCCCCCTGAAACTCGGCAGGCACAGATAGACCTCTTTGCCTCCCGCGACACCACCCATTGTCCGCTTTGGTACTCCCTGACCGAGGCCCCCCTCGGCATGGATGCCCTGGTGCACAGCTGACCGCGGGACAGGCGGAAGCATTTACATTTACATTTATGCATTTGGCAGACGCTTTTATCCAAAGCGACTTACAATGCTTTATCCTATACATTTTACATAGGTATTTGCAATCCCCTGGGATCGAACCCACAACCTTGCGTTGTTAGCGCAATGCTCTTACCACTGAGCCACAGGAAAGCTCTTACCACTGAGCCACAGGAAAGCACAGGAAGCACACCTTCCCCCCCAGGAGCCTCCTTGCACAGACCTCCTTGCACAGACACAGACACTGTGCAAGGTCAGGGAAGAGGAGCACCAAGTGTTATTGGTTACACCGCACTGGTCTAACCACACTTGGATTCAGAGTTGATGCTCTGGACAGCGACTCCCCCCTGAACCATTCCCCTGACAGAGGAACACCCATGTCTGGTCTCTAGACGGGACGAGAAGATCCTGAGATGGCTACTCCCCCTCTACGGCAGAGACCATCACCCAGGCTAGGGCCCCATCTACTAGGTGGTTACACGCCTCTAGACGGCGCCTCTTCTCGTCCTGGTGTCTCTCTCAACGAGAAAGACCCACTGAGGTGCTCGATCAGGATTGTGTTGTCCTTCTTACGAGACTGGAGACTAACAATCTCCCCTCCACACTGAAAGTGTATGTAGTCGCTATCGCCACTCATCACGACTCAGTTGATGGAAAGTTTCTAGGGCAACATGACCTGGTCACCAGGTTCCTAAGGGGCGCGAGAGGGCGGAATCCGCCTCATCTCCGCTCCATACCCTCTTGGGACCCTAACGTGGGTCCAAGAGCCCTCAGAGGCTCCGATCTTCCTCACCTGAGTAAGACGGCCCCCCTGTTGGCGCTCGCTTCCTTCAAGAGGGTAGGGGACCTCCAAGCATTCTCTGTGTCCCCGGATTGCCTTGAATTCGGCCCTGGTAACTCTCACGTTATCCTGAGACCCAGGCCCGGATACGTGCCCAAAGTTCCCACTACTCCCTTTCGGGACCAAGTGGTGAACTTGCAGGCGCTCCCCATCGGGGAGGAAGACCCAACCCCATCCGTGTTGTGTCCTGGACCGCACGCAGGGCTTCAGTAGCTCTGACCAGCTCCTTGTCTGTATTGGAGGACAGCAGAAGGGGAAGGCTGTCTCCAAGCAGAGGCTGGCGCACTGGGTCGTGGATGCCGTTACGACGGCATTCCGATCTCAGAATCTCCCATGCCCACTGAGGGCTTACTCCACACGGGGTATAGCCACCTCCTGGGCACTGGCCAGAAGCGCCTCTCTAGCAGACATCTGTAGAGCTGCGGGTTGGGCTACGCCCAAACACCTTCGCAAGGGTTAACAACCTCCGCGTAAACCCGGTGTCAGCCCACGTCCTGCGTGGCGACATGTAGGACTGGCATCCGGGGGGGGCGTATGCCTGCGAAAGCATCTTCCCACCGTCCAAGAGGTTGGGTCAGTGTGCTATCTACCTTTCTTCTTACCCAAACACATGGCTAAGAAACTGGTACCTCACCAACCTTCCTTCTTACCCAGACACTGGTTAAGAACAGGCATTCCATCCATCACTAAGCAAGCACCCCCTGGGGGTTGGCTGGGCAGAGCAGCCTTCCCCCTTAGGCCATATGACCTATCACAGATAGCTCTAACCGGACCTAGTGCTATCGGACGCAGTAACACCCCCCCCGTGGGCTGTTCTGTCTGATATACCCTCATGGCAACGGTTCCCACACATGGTAACCCAGGAGCTTCCCCAGGTGGGCCTCCACCTCACGGTTAACTACCCAGTCCGCACGTTCCATGCGTTCTCCTCCAAGGACGAGACCATACCTATATCCACCATATTCCTCCCCACGAGTAGGAGGTGGCCTCTGCAGCGCATCCCTAATTAAGGAAGTTGCGCTTACCCGGTGTAAACCCGAGCCGGACGGCCTCTCGCCAGTAGAGAGCTAAGGCCTCCATCCGTGAAAGGTTACCGGTCAGGGCTGTACCCATCTTTCTCCAAGAAAGCTCTGAAACCCCCCGACCACCACACTAGAAGGTTACAGTTTCGCGAAGCTCAAGCTGACACGCCCAGGCTTGTTACCGTCGCTTCGCTGATGTTGTGACGCGATACAGCGTTGTGGCGTTTTCCATAGGCAACCCCATCTGTCGTTCTCGACACAACGTCGAGAGACCGACAGAAAGGGAACGTCTCGGTTACGTATGTAACCTCAGTTCCCTGATGGAGGGAACGAGACGTTGTGTCCCTTATGCCACTAACAGGTATCGTATTCTGCTGCAGTCGTGAGAGGCTCTCAGGCTCTTCAGAACAAGAGGTAAATGAATGCTGCGGAGCCCGGCATGCAAATTTCATTCGCCAAATTTCATTGGCCTTTTCTATAGTAGTCAGAGTTGATTGGTTCTCAAGGGCGAACCCCATCTGTCGTTCTCGACACAACGTCTCGTTCCCTCCATCAGGGAACTGAGGTTACATACGTAACCAAGACGTTTTCACTCTTGAATAAATTATATAAGACATGATTTAAAGCCATCTGCCAAGTTTTCAGTCAAATATGGACAGTTTCTAGGTTGATTTAAATCAAGTGTTGACTGGGATCATATTTAACACAACCATTGGTTGAAACAACTCAACCTTATTTAGAGTGATACAGTTTTGGAAGACAGAAAGAACGTGCCTCCTGTGGATCATCTCTGTCAACAACCAAGAGCAAAGATGGACCGCTTGTTATTTTAATACTAATATTTACTTTCTGTCTTCCTCCCCGTAAAGCTGCTTTAAAACAATGAAGCATTTTGAAAAACACTATAAACATAAAACTGAATTGAGAGAACGATGAACAAAACAGTTGGGAATGCAATAAAGAACAATGACATGAGCTGCTTTGTTGTTTTATATTTGATCCAATGAAGGAGTCGTTCTTTATCATTCTGTGAACCGGGTCTTATCTGCAAACTTAGGCCTTCAGTTTAAAGGCTATTTGCATTCTAATTTGAGACTGAACCTGCACCTAATAGAAATTCATTTGAAGACGCTTCAAAGATCCTTCGGCCTCTTGTTGGAGGAATAAGCAGAGCTGACAGAATTCTTTGCTGTCAAATAAAATGATAAATCATATAATAATCTTGATGCTTGAAACAAGAACATAATAAAGAACTCTTTTCTCCTTATAATGCTTTATTATGCTATCATATTTGTTTTGAGGGGATGAGAGAATACATTAACCTTAGAAATGCTTAAGAGCGGCTCTAAAATGTCATTTGAAAATACAAAGATTAGAAGAAATCGTTGCTTTTTGTCCGTCACGAATTTCAAGTGCACAGCTGGGCGGAAAGACCGTTTTTTACATGGTAGATTGTTTTGCCGTGCTTTCCGCAGGGTCATATCTGTGAAATTGGAAGTGGTCTTGTCAAGCGTTTCACTGTTTACAGCGGCTCTGAAATTCACATTTGAGTCAATATTGGGTCAGGCTGAGAGAAGGACGGAGCTGTGATGCGTGAAGAGGCTGCTGTCCTCCCACAGATCCACCAGATGAAGTTTCTTCTTTGATAATTAGAGACCAGAGACTCGCCGCGTAAAACAACATGTAGGCCAGCGCTGAGCGTTCCTCTCGACGTGTGAGCGTGCTGCCGTAAAATGCATTCTTTGCTATTGTTTTTACAGCACGGATGCCCTTGTGTGCTTGTTTTGGAGTCTGTGTTTGCCTTCGCATCTACTGCGCCCTTGTTTTGTACCTTTAGATTTCTCCATTATTTATCACTTGCTAGTGCTCAACACAAGTGCAGCCACGGGTCACTTGACAATCCGATTTTACTAAACACTGGTGGAAAATTGTTTTCTCTGAAAGGTCTTTGTGTTTCATATCAAAGTATTGCACTTTCCACATAACCTGGCAAAGACGGCACCGACAGAAAATTTCTTACCTCTGTGACATCACAAAAAAATGTAAACCATCAAAAATGAAATTCATCATTATCAAGTGACAAGGAGAGGGTTTGGTTTACACACAAAAAATAGCAGCATTTACAAAACAATCTGAAACGAGTGATAGCACAACCGATGTCTGTCGTGACCTCAAGCAGCGTTTATGTGTTCATTTGATCAAAACAAGTAAGTGCCTGTGTAGTCTCAGCCTCAGACGTCACGCACACAATCCGTTGGCTGAACGTCTGATGCATACGGCACACTTTTGTGGAAACATTTCAGCACGTTCAAAGTCGTCATCTGATTGGTTAAATGTCACAGGATTTCCGGGAGACGTGCGGGTCGCGTTCTTTAACGGACCGCCTGAAAACAACACACGTCTGATCTAAGAAGTAAGCTGTCGTGTTTACAGCGGTTGCTATAAGAATTCTAAACGCTTCGTTCCTAAAAGAATGTGAGGTTCATGGCATAAACGTATTATCATTTTGTTGCTGTTAACGTTTGACACGTACGTGAATTTACACCGGTCTGTTACTGTCGGGGACACTTCCACGCCTCTAAACATTAACGCGGCTCAAGACGAAACGTGATTGGTTGCTTTACCTGTCAGTCATATGGCCTATTGGGTGGGCCTTGGCCAATGAAAGTGGCGGTAAGTTCCAGAGGCTACACGAGACTAGCGCCTGTGAGGACTCGACGTGGATCCAAATGCAGACAGCAACAGTCCAACACAAGGCACAGCTGTAGTCTAGATGCAGTAATAACAGATCAGCCCGAGCAGCCTGTTTCTTGTGTTTGTTTTGTGCTCTCCCGTCCTGCATCTAAGCCCCGCCCCCTTGTTTCCTTATTCATGATCAGTTCACGCCCTTCACCTGTTGCCCTCGTTATGCCTCTTTTGTTCCGCTCCTATGTTACGCCCTTGTGTTTGCTGTCCTGTGCTGGATCGTTTGTCCCCGTCTTGTCCTGTTGCCCCTGGTCTGTCTTTAAGTTAAGTTTTAGTCAAGTTTTATTTTTTTAGTCCCATGTTAAATAAAATGTTTTTTTGTTGAGACTTAGAGCTGTTTGCACTTGGGTTCTGTTACATGTCAGTCTCATGACACAGGCAAACGAGACAAGAACAGTCCTCCAAATAAACTTAAATCCAACAAGACAAGCACAATAATCATAACAGACAGACAATAATAATTCATTACATTGATATAGCGCTTTTCTGGATACTCGAAGCACTCTACATGGAAGGGGGGACCTCCTCAACCACCACTGTCCAGCATCCACCTGGATGATGCGACGGCAGCCGTACTGCACCAGGACGCACACCACATGCCAGCTTATTGCTGGAGAGGAGACAATTAGTACATATGGGGATGAATAGGAGGTCATGATGTATAGAGCCGATTGGCCAAATCCCCACCCCTAGTCTTATTCGAAGGACCACAGAGAGTCAAGACCTCAGTTTAACGTCCCATCTGAAGGACGCTGCGTTTTATACTGTACCGGGGCATTAGGACCCACACAGACCACAGGATGAGCGCCCCCTGCTGGTCTCTCTAACACCTCTTCCAGCAGCAACCTAGCTTTCCCAGCAGCTCTCCCATCCAGGTACTGACCAGACTCAACCCTGCTGAGCTCCAGCTTAGCAACCAGTCTTGGCCTACAGGGTGATATGGCTGCCGTATGTCGCAAGGCGTGTTTTTCATGGGATGGTTAAACATATGGGATATACAGGAAGTGTGGGTGTGGCATGTGAGTATTTGGGAGACGACTTCCTCCGGTGGGAGGATGAGTAGCTAGCAGCCTTATTTCTTACAGTGCTCACCACTATCTACACTTTCAACATCTTGAATATTCTATCATAATCAGGCTTTTTAAATGGGTGCTAAGAACAATCAACTTTTTAACTACAGTATTGTTGAGCAAAATAAAAAATATACAGTACTCAGAATATTGTCAACATCTGGTAGGTACATATCACCCAGCACTAATATACAGCACATGTCAGATAATCTGTGCAGTGTTTGAGCAGAGTAACAGACGTGGAGCTCGGGATGACATACGTGTGAGATCTCAACGGTTCATTCACTTATGAAACACTGAGTGAGAAAGTCATTGGAGAGATTTTCAGGGAACAAAAAGCTGTCTATACATTGGCTCTAAACTGCTAAACTTTTATTTTTCTGCTCCAGCAAGAGCAAAGGGAATGAAATAAGATGACCGGTTTTTTTAAAATAATTTAATGAACAAAGGAGAGCACGCGGCCGCATTCACTGTTGAGGATAAACAACGGAGAAATGAAGGAGGTCTTTTTTTAGCCATTTTTTTCCTAAAGATGTTCTTCTTCTCTAGCAGCTGCTGTGATAATATCTGTGTGAGTTTATGATGGTGACTCATCCGTACAGCACAGAAGGGAAAAGAGAAGAGTCTGCACAACATTGAGCCAATTACCTCCTCACTGACCGCTAACACCGCTGACCTTTGGAGGCGTTTCACACGGATGGAATTAACACCGGAAACGCTGTTGTGTTTCCACATGATAAAATACTGCTGCATTATCATACAGCAAAATACAGTTTGTGCCGTTATGTCAATGAGAGCTTACAACATAATTCAGCCCTTTAGTTTCTAGTTTTTAACAATCATGACCTTGTCAAATGCTGCTGTGACCAGTGCAGTGCAGAACCGGTCAAGACTCTAAAACTGATCCAGAGGAATTCACAACCTATTGTGAAACATGATAGAGGTCCAGCTCATGTGTGCTAACTCTTTTACAGACTGATGATCATTCATCCATCTGCGAAGGGTTTTCTTGTGGCTCAGTGGTTAGAGCATGGCATTAGAAACCTCAAGGTCACAGGTTGGATCCCAGGGATTGCACAAACTCAGAAACAAATGAATAGAATGATGCAATGATAATCGCTTTGGATAAAAGTGTTGCTAAATGCATAAATGTATGTTTGTATAAATAGAGGAACCAATAAATGTTCAAAGGACTTTTGGTGCAAATAAACCTTGATGTTTTCATTAGCAAGAAATGATATGTGTCTATTTGTGGGGTGCAAGACATAAGACAACCACGGAAGTGTGTAAACAAAAGCCCCGGAGGGTGATTTATTTGTTATAAATGAAAAATACGGTGCTTTAACCAAACACAGCTCCGGGCTGTATCCTCCCTTCGTGGCACCTGACGTGGTTGACTTTGCGTGAGTTCGTGGGCGTCAGGTGAGGACGGTATTATCCTTCTGGAAACCCTCCTAGTCGAGGCGTCCTGCCGGTCGTCAGATGTCCGAATCTTTAAAGAGGATAGAAAGATATGAAACATCAGCGGGGTTAGAGGCTTGGAGATATGACTCACTGTGTCTCCTGGCTGTAAGGCTTTTATCCCTGCTGATGATTGGTCTCAGGTGCTGACGATCGGCTAATCTCCTGAGTAACCATGGCGACGCTGATTGGGTGCGGACCAACTCGATACACTCCCCCCCCCTAAGCGTCGACCTGGTGGGGAGAAACTTTTTCTTTGTTATGTGGGGTGTCCGTGTTGGAACAGGGGGAGGTCGTGACCTTGACCGAGCTGTCCAACCTGACCATATCCTCGACAAACCATCCGCGTTACCGTGGGAGGCCCCGGCCCGATGTTCCACTTTAAAATGGAAGTCCTGGAGTGCCAGGAACCATCTAGTCACCCGGGCGTTAGTTTCCTTGGCCTTAGACATCCACTGCAGTGGAGCATGATCGGTGACCAGAGTAAAACTACGCCCAAGAAGATAGTACCTGAGCTCCAGGACCGCCCATTTAATGGCCAGGGCCTCTTTTTCCACGGCGGCATAGCGAGTCTCTGCCGGGGAGAGTTTTCGGCTGATGAAAACCACCGGATGTTCTCCACCGGATGTTCTCCATCTTTGACCTGGGAGAGGACCGCCCCCAGGCCGGTGTCCGACGCGTCAGTCTGGAGGATGAAGGGGCAACCGAAGTCTGGGGCGTGTAGCACCGGGGCAGACGTTAGGTGCTCCTTCAATAATTTTTTCAAAGGCCTTTTCCGTCTCTGGGCTCCACTTTATCTTCTCCGGTTGCCCCTTCTTGGTCAGGTCGGTCAAGGGGCTGGCTACGGAGGAAAAATTTGGGATGAAACATCTATAGTATCCCGCTAGTCCCAAGAAGGCACGTACCTGGGTTTTGTTGGTGGGCCTCGGGGCCTTCCGGACGGCCTCGACCTTCTTTGCCTGGGGCTGGATTAGCCCCCGTCCCACCCGGAATCCCAGGTATTGTGCCTCCGCGAGTCCCAGGTGACATTTCTTGGGATTCGCAGTCAGCCCCACACGTCTCAACTCGAGCAGCACTCTCCGTAACCTGTCAAGATGGTCCTCCCAACTTCCGGAATGAATCACCACGTCATCGATGTATGCTGCGGCATACTCCTGATGGGGTCGGAGGACGAGGTCCATCATCCTCTGGAACGTTGCCGGCGCTCCATGTAGCCCAAACGGAAGGACCCGGTACTGCCAATGCCCCGACGGTGTACTAAAGGCCGTTTTTTCTCTGTCCTTCCGGGACAGCGGCACTTGCCAGTATCCCTTCGTAAGGTCGAGGGTAGAGATGAAGCGGGCCTTTCCCAGACGGTCCAGAAGCTCATCTATCCTAGGCATAGGGTACCCGTCGAACGTCGACACCTCATTCAGCTTCCGGAAGTCGTTACAGAAACGGAGAGTGCCGTCGGGTTTTGGAACCATGACGATGGGGCTAGACCATGGGCTGCGGGATGGCTCGATGACTTGGAGCTCCTTCATCCTATTAATCTCCTCCTCTATTGCCAGCCGGCGAGCCTCCGGGACCCGGTAGGGGCACTGCCTAACCACAACTCCGGGGGGGGATCGGATCTCATGTTGGGCCACCTTGGTACGTCCTGGTCTTTCGCAGAACACATCCTCGAACTGACGGACCAGGGCTGTGAGATCCGACTTCTGTATGGGGGATAGCTGCTCCCCCATCTGTACTCTACTTTTCTGCAAAGGCGGCCATCTGCATTGGGGTTGCCACCCACTTCTTTAACAGGTTGACGTGGTAGATTTGATTTTCCTTCCGCCGTCCTGGTTGCCGTATGCGATAATTGACCGGTCCCGTTCTTTCCAACACTGTATATGGCCCTTTCCACACGGCTAGAAACTTGGATGTTGTAGATGGCATGAGCACCAGTACTTTTTCCCCTGGTGTGAATACTCTGGGTTGTGCGGAGCGGTCATATAGGCGGCTTTGGGCGCGTTGGGCTTCGGCCAGATGCTCCCTTACTAGGGGCATTACTCGGTCGATACGACTCCTCATCTGCTGTACATGCTCTATGACATTGCGATAGGGCGCTGGTTGTTGTTCCCAGGCCTCCCGGGCAACATCCAGCAGGCCTCGGGGTTGCCTTCCAAACAGCAACTCAAACGGGGTGAACCCCGTGGAGGCCTGAGGCACCTCGCGAATGCCAAAGAGCACATAAGGTAGCATCAGATCCCAATCGCGCCCATCCTCTGCCACCACCGTCGGAGCATCCTCTTCAACGTCTGGTTGAAACGTTCTACTAGCCCATCTGTTTGGGGATGATATATGGATGTCCGAAGTTGTTTTACCTTCAGGAGGCGGCAGAGGTCCGCCATTACCCGTGACATGAATGGGGTTCCCTGGTCCGTCAGGATCTCTCGTGGAATCCCCACCCGGCTGAAGAACAAGACAAGTTCCTTGGAAATGGCTTTCGCAGTTGCTTTCCGCAAGGGCACCGCCTCTGGATACCGGGTGGTGTAGTCCACGATCACGAGGATGTGTTCATGCCCCCGGGCTGACTTCGGCAACGGGCCTACCAGATCCATCCCAATCCTGTTGAAGGGTACCTCAATTATGGGCAAAGGAATAAGCGGACTGGGGGGAGGTTTATTTGGCGCAGTTACCTGACAAGTGGGGCAGCTTTGGCAAAACCACTTCACGTCGCCATCTAAACCTGGCCAATGAAATCGGTCCCTGATGCGCTGAGCGGTGTTGACAGGTCCTAAATGTCCCGCTAAAGGGTGGGTATGGGCCAATTCCAATATGGGGTTCACCTTGGATTTCAGGACTACTAGGAGCTGTTTTTCCTCCCCCCTCCTTTGTGCGACACAGTAGAGCAAACCATTTTGCACCGTGAAGTATGGAAGTGGGTGAGGTGGGTTCTGGCGGGTTTCTCCGTCGACCATCCGGACTTGGGACCAGCAATGTCTTAATCGGTCGTCTTCCCTTTGTTCTCGTCCAAAGGATCCTCCTCTGTTCACCTGATGGTATAAATCGGAGAACAAGTTATTGACCTGGTTTTCTGACTCACCCTCTCGCTCGCTTTCTGTGGCTAACATCACGGTCCGTCTTGGTGGCCCCTTCTTTGACACCGGCCGGCGTTGGCTCCGTCTCTGCGCGTTCACGGGTTGCACTGCTTGGGTCAGCAGCCTTTCGAAGCCTGGCCAGTCTCTCCCAAGTAGCACTGGAACGGGTAAGTCTTGAATTATCCCGACCTCCAAGGGCCAGGATCCGGGTCCGGCTGTTATAGTTACCCGTCGAGCTGGAACGCTGCGAGTATCCCCGTGGACACAAGTAATGGGGATAATCATCTTCCCCTTCGGCTGGACCAAAGAGCTCTGAACTAGGGTCACAGAACTTCCAGAATCCAGTACTGCGGTGACCCTTCTCCCATCCAGACGGACCGTCCTCTTTGGTGCATCCCGGGGCGGTTCCATATGCCCCACACATTCGGCTAGCCATGCCTGAGGGCCCGGGGTTGCCGGTTCTGTCAGCATGGGTTCATCGCGAGGAGAGGGTGTTGTTGGTCGCTCTACCGGTCGTGAGGTACCCTCCACGCGCCGCCATGGTGGTGTCACCCTCCAGGCTGGGTCCGTTGCTCTCTCTCCCGCGTCCCGGGCGTTCGCCGCTTCAGCCAGCTCCACCGCTTCTACCGCTTCCCGGTATGTTCCGGGGTTCCTATGCAAACTGGGCCTCTCAGCCATCTAGGCAGCGCACGCCACAGCCTGTCGATCACCACTCTTTCCGCAACCTGCGAGGCCGACGGGTTCCCCTGGAGGAGCCAGATTTGGGCCAACCGTGTAAGCTGTGCTGTCTGTGAGCGGACGGGTACCGATTTCTGGAACGTCCAGTCCCAGAACTGCTGTGCTGCCGTGGTTGGAGAGATGCCGACACGGGCGAGGATCTCTTCTTTCAGGGTGTCATAATTTTCATTCAATGGAGAGGGTAAAGAAAAATACGCCCGCTGAGCTTCCCCGGTCAGGAACGGCGTCAAGATTTTCACCCACTCGGCCCTATCCCAGGCCTCCCGATTCGCGGTCACCTCAAACGTGTGGAGGAAAGCTTCAACATCATCGGCTTCCCCAAGTTTGGTTTAGTAACGATGGGCGGAAGCCCGTTGGTCTGTAGACGTCGTTCCCCCGACGGTGGTTTCAGCGATATGTGTGAGCGCTCGTTCTAGCCTCTCCTGTCGCACTGCCATCTGCTCAATAAACGTTTGCTGGCGCATGTTCAGGTCTGTCAGACGACGGATGATCTCCTCCATCTTCTCGTTACCCGGAAGTGGGCCGGAATTGGTGGGGAGAGAGAGCGAATGTACCCCTGGATAAACAAACACACAAAAAAAATATTATTATTACTTCCTAGGTGTCTGTCTTGCGAAAATATGCCCGCATTCTCCACCAGTTTGTGGGGTGCAAGACATAAGACAACCACGGAAGTGTGTAAACAAAAGCCCCGGAGGGTGATTTATTTGTTATAAATGAAAAATACGGTGCTTTAACTAAACACAGCTCCGGGCTGTATCCTCCCTTCGTGGCACCTGACGTGGTTGACTTTGCGTGAGTTTGTGGGCGTCAGGTGAGGACGGTATTATCCTTCTGGAAACCCTCCTAGTCGAGGCGTCCTGCCGGTCGTCAGATGTCCGAATCTTTAAAGAAGATAGAAAGATATGAAACATCAGCGGGGTTAGAGGCTTGGAGATATGACTCACTGTGTCTCCTGGCTGTAAGGCTTTTATCCCTGCTGATGATTGGTCTCAGGTGCTGACGATCGGCTAATCTCCTGAGTAACCATGGCGACGCTGATTGGGTGCGGACCAACTCGACACACTATTGAACAGTTTTTCAATGTGGGGACTGTTGGTTTTCATCAGTATGTGTGGATGCGGTTCACCCAATGCTCTACTGACTGTGCTACTGGAACTACCAATTAACACACAGATTATTGTGCAGATTTATTATAAACAATCTTTCAGTGGGTCTTGAGTCTTATGGACTGGAGGATGTATTCATATACCTAACCCACCTCACACACGAGTGATGCTGAGACACATGATGATATTAACACAGTTCTCTTGAATTACACGTAGACCTCCCCACACTTGGACCACTGAGCAACCAACAAGACCCCCCGGCTGTATAACACCAGCATGTCCAGCACAACAGGATCTACACTGAACTGAGATCTCTCACACTTCTGGTTTGGGTTAGTTGTATTCATCTTTTAGTTTGAGTCGTGATTGTTCATGTTTTCCTAGTAAATGTTCATTTACACTTAACAGAAGCACTACATCAAACCTTTCCTCCGGTTTCTTTTATAGTCTTGCAAACACATCCATTTCTATATCTAGTCACCATAGCTAGTTCATGATATGAAGCTGATGATAAAAGAAGAAGAGGAGACACCTTTGGGCTTTGAGTTAAATGCTTCATAGATATCAGATCAGTTGTGTTACAATGACAGAAGAAAACAACGAATCATAAAAAATGAAAACGTACGGGTGATATCTGACTCTCTAGTACATTCGCTTTCTATGTTCCGGCTAATATGTTAAACCTCTTTAAACTGTTTGTGTTAGACTGTTAGTATTTATACTTTGATGGTATTACAGGTTGTACAGTCATGGTCAGAAGGAACTAAGCATTCATCAGTTTATTCATTTTGTTTATCCAAAGTGACCTTTAAGCATTACATTTCATCAGAGAGTGCGTGTGATGACTCTTTCACAGCTTATGTACTACAGACCTCTACAGAACAGTGTTAGTAAAGCATATATATCCAAAAAGCCCTTCAAGACGTGTGTACACCTGACGCGACCTGCACAACGCGACGCGACGCGACACACAGTTTGTTCTAATGGGTTTGTCGCGCTGCATCCAGTGTGGACTAAATTTTAAATGATAATGGGTTCTAATGCGTTTCTAATGTCTCTTGTCGTGTTGCATCGTGCCGGTTGTGTCCGGTGTAGAGCGGTGTAATAGTGTGTGTTTGTGGGGGGTGACACTCATGTTAAATGACCGAGATCTGTGGTCTAGGAAGACTAACATTAGACATAATAAAAAGTCCCTCAGTTACTGAATGCTGAAGGTCTGGAGTCAGATTGAAAGAGCCATTGAAGAATCTTTATTTCTCGTGTATGTTCACTGCATTGCTTCACTTCTATTCCACTGTACCAGTGACAGATGTTTCACAACCGTTCCCCACAATGACCGAAATCTGAAAAAAAAAGAATGGAATTCAAATGCAAAAATAAGGATTATAAAACAGATTTATGAAACTTCAATGATGCCTTAAAAAAACAAGTTAAAGAAGAAATCAATCGAAAAGACATTACCATACCACGGGACCTGAGACATGTGCAGACATCAGAATATGATGGAGATTGAACTCTTAGCATGGGTCAATGAGAAAACACCTTGACAACTGCATAGCAACCGCATGACAACAACACTGAAGAGCCGGCAATGTGGCGGTGAGCACTCTTTAATGACACCGTTCAAACGCAGTTCAATCTGAATCTTTATCCTTATGATTATTTATGATCAGACGGACCGTTAAAACTATAGACTTAAAATCGAAGCAAAGCTCTTGAGTGAAACAGAATGGCCTTACACGTTTCGTGCCGGCTGTAAGTGATTGGTCATCGTGTCTCTGTTTTTAATGTAAGGTTGAGGTTTTCTGATGAATATTCAGCTGGTGAATCTGTAGTATAGCTGACATCTCTGCTTCACTATGGAGTATTTTATTCACTGACAGTACACATTCCACTTTACATTTAAACATTGAAACTTGTTATGAAACTCCCATGTTAAGGAATGTTCTTTTGCTGATGCTGTGAAAACTTGGTGTAATCTGAAGAATAGAAAATCTCTCTCTTAAGTATTTGTTTTCTCTGTAACGCAGTTCTAAAAGAGGCCGTGTGCACTTTAAAGATGGAACCGCAGGAAAAACCGATAGAAACAGTGGGCAGAAATCATCTATAATTGGAATCTGTGGACTTCAGAGGCAAATCTTTGCTGACGCTCGCAGCTCATCTTGCCTTAGTTCGTGGAAACATCTCATAGGCTCCGCTTCTCTCCTTATCCTCTGAAACACATATTATTTTCATCACACTTGGTTAATGTGCTGTAAAAGTAAGCTTAGATTGTGTTTGGAGTATAATGTGCAGTCATCTACTCACTGTAGAAACACTGTTGACGTCACAGAACACACCTGAGAGAAGGGCTTGGGTCCGGTCGGCCACTCATCATTAGTCACATGACATGAACGGATCTGCCGACTGGCTCATGAAACCTGAACTTGAAACTATGAATGTGTGCCAGCCAAACACTTGATGTTGAGAGGAGTAACTGCAGAGAGGTCTTTTCATCCTTCATGTTACACACAACACCTTCAAACTATGTTCCAGAGCTCACATCAGCAAATAAACCAACATCTCAACAC
The DNA here is from genome assembly GCA_006030095.1 of Triplophysa siluroides. Taxonomy (NCBI): domain Eukaryota; kingdom Metazoa; phylum Chordata; class Actinopteri; order Cypriniformes; family Nemacheilidae; genus Triplophysa; species Triplophysa siluroides. The sequence continues at coordinate 453,666 of VCII01000308.1, forward strand.
TCTCTTTGCTGAATTGCAGTTATCTTTCATTATCTGATCACACAAATGATAAATCCTTATTGAAATGATTACTAGAACATCACATTACTGGACTGGTGTAAGCAGACAGTTTGATCACTGCATGGTTGTTTATGTATATAAACTGATTTCTGTTTTATTTTCAACCAGAAAAAAAAAAAACATTTGTGTTGTAGCTTTAATGAATTCTGCAGCATCTTACAACAGTTCAGCTCTCAGACAGCGTGAAACCTGAACCGGCCTGCTCGGGGAAATTACAAGCGCGACCCGGAGACGCCGAGCGAATGCAAATATCACCGTGAGGTTTGAGGAAATGAACAGGCGGTTTATCATCGGCCACTATCAGCCATAGGGAAAAAAGAGCAGGCTGAGCTGAGTTCGAGGAGCCGGAGAAATGTGAGTGGCCATCTGCAATCTGTCTGGATCACAGAGATTCATCTGTTTAATGCACAGAGGCAGTATGGAGGAGAGGAGAGAGGGAGGTAAAGGACGAGCCGCAGGGGTCAGACAGGCCTCTTGATAGGAGTAATGAGGTGCATCTCCCTGTTGACACGCTCCTCACTACGAGAGGTTTCTCCCTGTCTCCTGTGTCAGTTATTAAACCCCCAGCACAAAGTCACGCCGCCGGCCGGCCGGGACATCAGCCCACCTGACACAAAACACACCAACCAACAAAACATGAACCACCGTCACCATCACTGCTGCTGCGGCTATAGACACCAGCTTCACACTCCATCACTTAACTGGGATTTGCACAAGGACCTCAGATTGTGTAGTATGATGCACATCTGAGGATTGACATTTTTACACAATTGTTTGTCCTTCTTAACTGCCTGCCTGCAACGGTTATAAGGGTTCTTTTATCCCTTTCGGATAAGGAGGAGATTGCATTTCGAGGCTTTTCTGATGATATCCACATTTATTTTACCACTGCCTCTGAAAAATCAACTTGGCCTGCTACAGTTACGGATCACATCGCTGAAACCAAACCCTGGATGTCGCTAAATGTTCTTCGTTGAAATGTTAGTAAAACTGAAATAATGCTTATTGGATCCGCTGCATCACATAAGAGGATTGATCCTTTGTGACGTTGATGGGGCTCTTCTTCAATTCAGTTGTCCTGATTGACACGTCAGCTCTCATATTGCGGCAGTGCTTAAAAGTTCTGTTTATCATCTGTGCAATATTTTCCTTTCTTGATCCGGCTGACACAAGCGCATGCTCGGATCACATCACGGCTAGATTATTGCAATGCTCTGTTCATCAGTGAGACAAGGTTGCAGTATGTCCAGACTGCTGCTGCGAGGGGACTTCCCTCGACCAGGCGCAGTGCTCACGTCACGTCACGTCACTACACTACACAGTCTTCACTGGCTACCTGTGTCCTCACGCATTCAGTTTGACATTCTCCTGCTGACATTGAAAGCATATCAAAGACCGAACTCGCCCATCTTACATCATCTGATTTGAGGCTTCTTATCGTCCCCACGTTTAGACTGTCCAGTGCAGGTTATGGAATCTTTACCCAGATCGCTCAGTCACTCTTCTTCTCTATCCATCTTCAAAACACAATGACAAAACATCGTTTGAAATGTATCTTCAATAATCTTGTCTGTTCCTGTACATGTGTATGTTTGTTTGAAAATGTATTTAGCCTGAAGGTGCTCATTGTAAAGCGACCTTGAGCTTGTGGAAAGGCGTTATATAAATCAACTTCTTCTGTGATTGGGGCTCATTTGTGTGGGACTGATTTGTGTAGGATAAATCACAGCATTTTATCTTTTGGGATGTGATGAATTTAGTTAATCAGGACATTCAGTGACTTCTATACATACATCATTTTTTGCTGAACAATGTTTTCCTCTAAAGTGGTCAAGATACATATGAACGATTTTAAGACTTTTCAAGTTAAATGATGATATGTGAATCTGTTTGTTAATGTTTACACAGGTCAGAAATGAGTTGGACAATTCAGTGAAAATGTCAACCTTCAAGGTTTTTACTGATCTGACAGCACAGATATGGACATTTGGTGGTTCAGATACCCATGTGAGGTCTCTCTTCAAGTTCCTAAAGCATTTGTTTTATTTTCAGTGCATGATATTTCATAGTCAGGTTAAATGTCATTTTCAGGATCGTCACATCAATAACGCTTCATATTCCTCATGAATGGACACATGGAAATGAAAATAAAGTCACTATTTTATGTTCCTTCTCTGTTTATTATTGCTTCAGGATTGTGCATTTTAATTCACAGAAATCCTCCAAAGTTTGTCGTCTCCCAAAAACTGTGTCCTTAACACATCCATAACGCATGTTTATTTCCCTTTTTTAAAATAGAAAACTTATTCAAAGACTGACATTTTCTGATGTATAGAGTTTAGACTCTATCAACAGAATGTTCAGTATGTTGGTAAAAAGACATTCTCTGACAGTTGTATGTCACTTCCAAAATGCTTGAATTGCCCATTTCTGTTATGCTTTGAAATCTGCATATTTTCTGATTTGTTACAGTAAACATGCTTTAAAACACTCGGTGTTGTATTAAGCACTACATAAGTTAAGGTGACATGGTAAAAGTTGTCTTCATTGGAAGTGGCTGAATGGGAGGCGGTAAAAAAAAGCTGAAAACAGAAACATGTTTTTTATAAGTGGAGCAGGCTGATATGTAAGGGATAATGTACAGTACAGGCAGCCGGTTGTTATGGCAGTAATAATCCCTGACAGTGTGATCAGGACGTGAAGCGGGGGGTCTTGTATCACACTGAAGGGGATTATTACACCATAACAGCCGGCTGCTTGTATATTATCTCGCTTATTACACGGCTACTTGCCACATGAGAAAAAATCTGGACATGAAATGTGAATTTGAAATATTTTATTAGCTCATTTTTAGTGAATGCAGACCTTCCGCGAGGAAAAGCCATTTAGTTTTAGTTTTATAGTAAGATACGACGTTCAAACGTCACGAACAGGCAAATTGGTTTATTTGTTTGTAAATATAATGTCATATATGTTATTAAAAGACATATTTATATTTCATTTGTTGAAAAAACCTGTCGAAATGATTTGCTGCATCCAGGTTACCGTGTGTTATTAGTTTTGAGCGGTTGTTATCTGGAAAAACGAACCTGCAAAAGTTGCGACTGGCCAATCAGAATCAAGCATTCCAACGAGCCGTGTAATAAAAGTGTGTAAGTGTTAATAAAAGATCAGAATCTAGAAATAACGTGCAGTGACAAATCAGGAACAAGAAGAGAAATCATGTTTGTGATTTTCAATAATAAACTGCAATGCTTATTGAACGTGCCTTTTATCATATTTATTTGATTTCTGTTTCATAATAAAGCAACAGGATGCATTCATTAGAGTCATTTTACCACAGTTCAGATGAATGTCTATAAACAACTACTGGGCAATTCCATGAAAATGTCAACTTGCCGTGAAAAAATTAAGTTTTTACCAACGGTTTTTACTATGGTAACAGCACAGATATGAACATTTGGTGGTTCAAATACCAATGTGAGGTCTCTCTTCAAATTTGTAAAGCATTTGTTTTATTTTCAGTGCATGATATTTCATAGTCAGGTTAAATGTCATTTTCAGGATTGTCACATCCATAACGCTACATATTCCTCATGAATGGACACATGGAAATGAAAATAAAGTCACTATGTGTTCTATAAAGAGGCATCCCCTCTCCATTCATTGGGTATTATTGCTTCAGGATTGTGCATTTTAATTCACAGAAATCCTACAAATTTTGTCGTCTCCCAAAAACGCGTCCTTTTTTTGTCACATCCATAACGCATGTTTATTTCCCTTTTTTAAAATAGTAAATTAGTTCATAGACTTTTTTGATGTATAGACTCTATCAACAAGGGTTTAGCAAAATACAAACAGATGGTTCAATTTATTCGTAACAAATTCATTCTCTGAGCGTTTATATGTCACGTCCATAACCCTGAATGGCCCTACTGTATACTTCAATATAAAACACAAATGAAGGAAGGAGGAACGGTCTTTGCGTAATAGAGCTCAGCTTTATTCATGAAAGAGAAAAGGCTAACCGGCGTGATGGCACAATCTGCCATGACAGCTGCTTATCAATTACTTACTTCTTATGAGAAGATTGTGATGCTGAGGCTGATCTTCACAAATGCATCATGGCTGTGTCTGCTCGGGCCAGAGAAACGTGTCTGGCTTAACAACAGCCACATGAAAAGCACCACAATCAATATTTCTCCCGCTAATTGAAGGGCTTTTTATCTGAAGCGCTCTCAGCGGGCCTGCGGTGCTGCAGAAGGTGTGAGAAGGAGCTGTTCCGCATTCACTCCACATGGCTACATACTGTCTTCTTAAAGACGTCTGTCAAATGCTCTTCTCATCATATATACGGCCAAGGAAAGAAGTTGAGAGAGCATTTTGAATTTTTATTTTAAATCATCATTTCAGTATGTATTGTGGTCATTCCAGCCCAGTGCCTGTCGAATTTCAACAAAATCAATCCTCAGGTGACACGTTAAATCATCCAACAGCAATGTGAAAGACTGACAGCATGACAAGACAAAGGAAACTGTGAGAAACATTCCCAGCTTATCACATGAAAAAATACTTTTGAACTTTTCCTAAATACATGTAGAAATATTGGTGTTGTGTCGCTTGAAAGTCAATCTAAAACTGTTTTGCAAGCAGTAATTGAGGTCTGAAAAAATACACAGCAGCCTTTCTGTTGTTTCACCTGTTTCTCCAGTTTTAGTTTCCTGCAAATAAATGCAAATAGAAACATGATTTTTATTTGAAATTTAGGAGAAATGCTGTTTACCGAATAAAACAAAAATGATCCTTTTACCTAAACACATACCTAGAGATAGTCAATTCAGAAAAACTGAAAATTATTTGGAAATGATCTCTTCTATATACTGCTGCTGTATATGGGCCAATCAGAATTGGAGCAGGATCAGAGTTGGAATATCTTGAAAAATAATAATGTATGCAAGTTGTATAATATCAAAGTGACACATTTCTATAGTGCATCTGTCACAAGTTTTGGAAAATTCTTCCTCTCCACAAGTTTTGTGACTACAGAAACACAATAATATATGATTTTATAAGAGGGATTACTGTATATTTACATATTGAGATTTTGTTTAAATCTACTTTTTAAATATATTTTTTGCTATTCAAAAAAAATTGTTCCACATGTAAATCAATATTTTTTACAATTTTAACAATGTATTAAGTGTAATTTATGACATTTGTTGTATTTTGAATCCAATCTTTCTTTGTAATAGGCATAATATTGATCATACCAATTTCAAAGTTAAGGATTCATTAGTTGATATATACATTGAACCATACACTATCATAACATCTTAGTTGATCATTTAATACACTTATGTTTGACAAAACATCACGTTTCGGTCTTGACACAAACATTTTCAGTAGTGATGGTAATGTTTTGGCAGTGATCACTATATTTAATTTGCACAGCAGAATCCGACTTTCAACATGTTAATAAAAATAAATAACTATGTTGCAGCACATATAGCAAACACACATCTGACTGTAAATATCTAATAGAAAACCTACCGCGCACACACTATATCACTGCTAAACATACTTAAAGACTAATGGTTTGGATACATGTTATTTCTTCAAATAAAGGATCACTACCTCACTAAATCAAAAAAGGATCACTAAATTTTCCTTTTTCTCACTACCAAAACTATTTTTGTCACTACCGAAACAATGATACCCAGTGATACGTTTCGGTCGTGACTGTTTTTTGGTAGTGAAACGTTTTGAAGACTTTTGAGCCTAGCTCAAAGATGCTAATCAGCACATGGTTTGCACAGATGTACACACATAAAAACTACATTTTATGGAGTAACATCCAAAGCGTTTGCTTAATTGCAGAAGAAATGTTTGGTAGTGATGTTTCTTAAAGATACACACAGATTTTCAGACTTTTGAACACAGTAATGATTCTTGATAAAAACATGTAGCGGTGTGGCTAAAATCAGTCTCAGCCAGTTTCGGTAGTGACTTGAAAATCTGGGACACATTTTTTACATAAAGTTGAATCATTAAAAAATAAAATAAATATATAAAAAATATATTTTTAAAAACAACTATGGAAAAAGATGCTAAAACAAATGAAATATAATTTGTATAAGTTGAAATTTACAGGTTTGGCTTCCCACCTCAACAAAGGTGCCCAATAAAGTATGATTTTATATATATTAAGCTTACTGATATTATAAATATTATTGTGGGTTTTGAAAGATGACAGACTTAACTTAGTAAACATCTAAGATTTGAATACTTGAATGCTTTTTGAAAGTGTTTTTTGATCTGGGACAGCAGTTGGCATGAATTCTGTAGAATGGCCCATATGTGTGTGTGCGAGTGTGGCCTTGTTTATATATCCCGGTGGGGACCATAACCTGAATGCACACCAACACATGTGGACTCGTGCCACCGTGGGGAACAACATTGAGGTCCCCATGGGCAAAAAAAGCTTATACATCGTACAGAACAATATTTTCAGACAGCATCATTTAATCTCAATTAATGTGTGTGATGTCAGACACACATAAAGAAACACATGAAAACGAAGAATACGTTTGGGTGACCAAAGCTAAAGCTCTGACCATCTGGCTTTCCTCTTTCTGTCATACCACACACTCACTCTACCCGTGTAAGATCTTCTTGAAACTATTCTTACAAGGAATTCATTGCAGCTATTGAGTTTTGCATGTGTAAACAAGTCCCACTGCACACAGTGTATGTTCTGTAAGCATGTTGTAAAGTACACGTGCACAAAACATGCAAACTAACCGTATTTATTTCTGAGATGATGACTGGCCGAAGTGCCACAACACAGTTTGAAAGATTATTTACTGCATACTGTATACTCCAGAATAATGCTGTCAGAACGAGCGTGATGTACACAGTAAAGAAAGCAGGTGATGTTTATTACACACATGTTTACATTTACCACCAAGGGTTTAACTTTGGTTTGAGAAGCGGGGGACACAAAATTTGATCCTATCACAAATTCAAAATACCTTGTTTCTGATTGTTTAAATTGATTGAAGCATGAAACCAAAAGGTGTTTTTATTGTGTAGCAATAGTTGATGTTCATGAAGGGGGAAAACGGAGGAAAACGGCTTGTAAACCTGAATGTGCGGTCGGAAGGAGACGAGCCGGATGACTTTCTAAAATGCTTAACAAGGTTTAAAGTACCTAAACAACGACCAGGGAAGCCCACGTTTCTGTCAAGCCTTGTCATAAACACTTACTGCTGTTAAAAGAACGAGTATTTATTAAACGAAAAAAGTAATAAATCACGCATACGCCTTTCTTCCCCATAGATGTCCATTACAAGGCAACAGCTTAACATAGCCTACCGAAACAACGACCACGTAGAAACTAATTTCTATTCAATTCAAATCAAAACCAAGTGATTGAAAACTATTTTTCAGTGATATATTTTTAGAGTTTGCATGCGACACGCACATCGACTCAGGAATACTCTCTGTGCCCTGCTCGGTCCTAGAACTTCTCCGTGGCGATGATGGTGTGTGGTTTAAAAAATCCTAGCAAACATATTTGAAAGTGAGGGGGACACGAGCGGGATTTTGAAAAGTGAGGGGGGCATGATCCTGTTTACCACTACAGACAAGATGAGACATCAATTTTTCATTTGTTTTATTTTTAACTTTTTATCCCATTTTCTCTACATCGAGGAAAGCATTTGACAAACGCTTTTATCCAAAGCAATTGTGAAAAACAGTGATGGAATCAAGCGAATCATCTCAAGGTTTTAAATGTGCCTTCTAAAAGTTCTTTTGTCTTTTAATTTGTGTTCAGGTTGAAGTTTTAGTAGTACACCAGCACAGAAATGACATCATGGCATTGATGGGATCTTGAGCGTGTAACAACATATAGCCCACACGTATGTTTCCTGTCACACAGCTCATTCTGATGGCACGAGTGATGTCCGTCAGGTGCTTTCACGAGGAGAAGATCTGACTGCCGTTCTAACACAAAACAGCACTTACACAGTATGCCACCAGGTGAGGTTTTAAAAAATCCTCTTTATTTATCATCTAAAGCAAATAAATGTTGGCTTCTGTGTGTACGCTGAAGGCATTTCTGCATCTCAGCAAAAAATAGCCAAGTGAAATCAACACTGCGGCATGAACCCTGTCTGATGTGCTTATACCTCCAGGCTCTTACACATATTTGACACTCTGTGGGTGTTTACATCTCAGCGCTGCCAGAATCCAGTGTGATGTCCACACGAGTGCAGTATTTTGGATGTAAACATGGCGGACTGGACATTATTTCTGTTGTTATCTCTCTGTTTGTCGACCAATTCTTTTAATTGTGGCGAGAAGAGAACTGGTTGACATGAGTGACACGCTCGTGGCCTCAGAGGACTTTTAACTGCATGAATCATTCTTTATTCTTCAGAGTCACTTCATTGCTATGCTGACACGCTGCCTTCATATATGTCTTCTTGGTATGGCTCAGCAGTAGAGCGGTACCTAATGTACGGGCTGGAGGAGGTTAGCTTAAATAATTAGCATCATTTAAAAAAGGTCATTCATATGCATAAGGGCACGGCGTTCTGGACTGATGCACGTGAGGTGTTTGTAACAAATAACTGAGACTTTTTACAATTAGCATCAACAGAACAGGCAACAAACTAGAATCTTTCTATGGAAGGACCTGGGTAAGTACCATTCAACCTCGTGAATTAAATATATATGATTTTTGAAAAAAAGATTCTCATTTTGGAACCAAACTCTTCATATGTATATATATATATAATCTGTGTATGTTGGTGGAAAGCTCCAGAGGTTAATACCGTCAGAGACACTAAGAACTGTTGTGCTGCAGTGGCGGAGCTAGACGTTTATATGTGGGGTGGCCAAGGCTACTTAAGGGGGTCAACAGACCATGACAGAAAATGAGTGTGTAACCCTGACCTGACATTGAACTATCATAAATAAATCCTAGGATTACTGATGAGAGGAACAAGTGATAATTTACTTCTCAGAGTTCCTCAATCTGTGTCCCAACTGTAGCCTATACAAAACAATGGCACAATGTAATGAGATTAAAGTCATTCTAAATGTGTGTAGATGGAATAGATCAGTGGTTCTGTGAGAGAAACTGACATTTAGGATTAAATAATGAACATCAATAAATTATGATAATAGTATTTTTATATGAAATTAGGACTACACAAAGATGCATAAAAAATGAATTAATACATTTAGATATCATAACTGTTTGACTCTCATTTCACTGAATTTTAAGGTAAAATGTTGACCTTGTCTGGTCAAGGGGTACTTGGCTTGAAAATATTTTTAAATGGGGTACTTAAGCCAAACAAGTTTGAGAACCACTGCAATAGATCATAAAATATAACTGATGAAAATATTGAAAACATAATTTAACTGTGATAACTGGTTTAATTTCAACAGAAGCAAAGCAGCACCAGAAGTGTCTTTAAACTGAGGCGGATCAGAGCCGCATGTCAGATGTTATAAATATTAAACATATACTCATTCCATAGGACTGCAAGATGAAAACAAAATCATTGATGCTGATTATTGCCCTTGATGTTGTCATCTTGTTTGGATTATTACTGTCAGATATAAGAATACATGAAAACGTTTAACACGCTACAAAAAAGCCGAGAAGCGTTTACGGATGATTTTATTGCTGTTATCAACGTGCACACGGATTCTCTAAGGGACGTGAAAGTCAAAAGGGTTAATTATTCAAACAGGAGACAGTCAAAGAACATTCAACATCTCTAAAACACTCAACGGCTTCAGGTTATACATGAAAGAGTCTGAATACTCTACATGATGAATCTCTTTTTTACGTCGTATCTGTACGTGTTATGTTGGGAACCGATCTCTCTTCTCTAAATAAGAATCTGTTAATGGAGCCTAACGTTAACTTACACGGGTTAGAAGACGCTGGGAAAACTTAACGTTTATGGAACATGTAACGTTGGAAAGTAGGCAGATAACACTATTATGGTATGGTTCAACAAAAAAACGTACCTGGATGAGTCTTACATGATAAGGCCGCCCTTATCAAAAATAAGTTTATTCAAGTGCGCCATAAGTATACTCCTTTAAAACTTAAAATAGGAAAGTATACTTTCAGTCTACTTCTTTTGTATTTCTCAGAAATATACTTACATTTACTCTTAAACATACTGGATTTTACTGAGTGAAAACGTCTCGGTTACGTATGTAACCTCGGTTCCCTGATGGAGGGAACGAGACGTTGTGTCGAGAACGACAGATGGGGTTCGCCCTTGAGAACCAATCACCTCTGACTACTATAGAAAAGGCCAATGAAATTTGGCGAATGAAATTTGCATGCCGGGCTCCGCCCCCGGATGTCCGGTATAAAAGGAAGCCGGCGTGCAGCATTCACTCACCTTTTGTTCTGAAGAGCCTGAGAGCCTCTCACGACTGCAGCAGAATACGATACGTGTTAGTGGCATAAGGGACACAACGTCTCGTTCCCTCCATCAGGGAACCGAGGTTACATACGTAACCGAGACGTTCCCTTTCTGTCGGTCTCGACGTTGTGTCGAAGACGACAGATGGGGTTCCCTATGGAAAACGCCACAACGCTGTATCGCGTCACAATCTCTAGCGAAGCGACGGTAACAGGCCTGGGCGTGTCAGCTCGATGCTTTCGCGAAACTGTAACCTTCCCGTGTGGTGGTCGGGGGGTTCCAGAGCTTTCTTGGAGAAAGATGGGAACAGCCCTGACCGGTAACCTTTCACGGACGGAGGCCTTAGCTCTCTACTGGCGAGAGGCCGTCCGGCTCGGGTTTACACCGGGTAAGCGCAACTTCCTTAATTAGGGATGCGCTGCAGAGGCCACCTCCTACCCGTGGGGAGGAATACGGTGGATAAGGTATGGTCTCGTCCTTGGAGGAGAACGCATGGAACGTGCGGGCTGAGTAGTTAACCGCGAGGTGGAGGTCCACCTGGGGAAGCTCATGGGTTACCAGGAGTGGGAACCATATCATGAGGATACATCAGACGGAACAGCCCACGGGGGGGGTGTTACAGGCGTCCGGTAGCACTAGGTCCGGTTAGAGCCAGGGGATGGCTCACATGATATCCCGGCCTAAGGGGGAAGGCTGCTCTGCCCAGCCAACCCCCAGGTGGTGCTTGCTTAGTGATGGATAGAATGCCTATTCTTAACCAAGTGGTTGGGTAAGAAGGGAAGCGGATAGGGTACCTGTCCTTAGCCAGAGTAGGGTAAGGAGAGAGGTAGATAGCACACTGACCCAGCCTCCTAGAGGGTGGGGTGATGCTTTCGCAGGCATACGCCCCGCCGGATGCCAGTCCTACATGTTGCCACGCAGGACGTGGGCTGACACCGGGTTTACGCTAGGGTTGTTTAACCCCTGCGAAGGTGTATGGGTAGCCCAACCCGCAGCTCTACAGATGTCTGCTAGAGAGGCGCTTCTGCCAGTGCCCAGGAGGGGCTATACCCCCCTCAGTGGGCATGGGAGATACTGAGATTGGAATGTCGTTCGTAACGGCATCCACGACTCAGTGCGCCAACCTCTGCTTGGAGACAGCCTTCCCCTCTGCTGTCCTCCAATACAGACAAGGAGCTGGACAGAGCTACTGAGGCCCTGCATGCGGTCCAGGACACAACACGGAAGGGGTTGGGTCTTCCTCCCCAATGGGGAGCGCCTGCAAGTTCACCACTTCGCCCCGTAAGGGAGTAGTGGGAACTTTTTGGGCACGCATCCGGGCCTGGGTCTCAAGATAACGTGAGAGCTACCAGGGCCGAATTCAAGGCAATCCGGGGACACGGAGGATGCTCGGAGGTGCCCTACCCTCTTGAAGAAAGCGAGCGCCATCAGGAGGGCCGTCTTACTCGGGTGAGGAAGATCGGAACCTCCGAGGGGCTCTTGGGGGGCCCAGAGGCCCCCCCGAGGACCCCTTAGGGTCCCAAGGGGGTATGGAGCGGAGATGAGGCGGGAGCCGCCCTCTCGCGCCCCTTAGCAACCTGGTGACCAGGTCGTGTCATCCTAGAAACTTTCCATCAACTGAGTTATGAGTGGCGACATACATACACACTCAGTGTGGAGGGGAGATGTTAGTCCAGTCTCGTAAGAAGGACAACACAATCCTGATCGAGCACCTCAGTGGGTCTTTCTCGTTGAGAGAGACACCAGGACAAGAAGCGGCGCCGTCTAGAGGCGTGTAACCGCCCAGTAGATGGGGCCCTAGCCTGGGGTGATGGTCTCCGCCATAGAGGGGAGTAGCCAACTCAGGAACTTCTCGTCCCGTCTAGAGACCAGACATGGTGTTCCAGAGGTCTGATCTGGGATGCCGGAAACGTGTCCTTCCCCTGAGAGAGCAGGTCCTCTGTCAGGGGAATGGGTCAGGGGGAGTCGCTGTCCAGAGCATCAGCTCTGACGCCAAGTGCGGTTAGACCAGTGCGGTGTAACCAATAACACTTGGTGCTCCTCTTCCCTGGCCTTGCACAGTGTCTGTGCAAGGAGGGAAGGTGTGCTTCCGCCCGTCCCGCGGTCAGCTGTGCGCAAGGATATCCGTGTCGAGAGCCTCGGACAGGGAGTACCAAGCGGCCTACGCGGGGGGTGGAGTCGCCACTCTCTACGAGGCATAAACTGACAAGAGAGCGCGTCGGCTGTCTAGTTCAGTTTGCCCGAGGTGAGTGTGGCCCACAGGGAACAGATCACCTGTTGACTCCACCGGAGGAGGCGTCGAGCAAGTTGTGTTAGCTGCTGTGAGCGAACGCCACCCTAAGATCTGATGTACGCTACAGCTGTAGTGCCGTCCTCGGACCAGCACGTGCTTGTCCCGCACGAGAGGCCGCAGCCTGCTCAGTGCAAGTAGCACTGCCCACAACCTGGCAATTGATATGCCAGCGCAGGTGGGGGTTCGCCCAATGCCCCGCCTACGTGCCCGTTACACACTGCACCGCACCCCTGCAGGGAGGCGTCCGTCGTCACCACGACTGCCTCATAACCTGCCCTGAGGGACCTTAGTCCGCCGAAAAAGTCATGGAAGACCAGGGGTTTTGGTGCGTCGGCCGCAGGGCGTCATCACCATGCGCCTGCTGCCGGTGTGCCACGCTCTCCTCGGAACTCGACTCTGAAGCCAGTGTTGGAGCGGTCTCATGTGCATCAACCCGAGGGGTCTCACCCGACGAGGACGCCATGCCCAGGAGCCTCTGAATCGTTTCAGGGGGACCGCTGTCTGCCTGAAATGTTCCAGGCAGTTCAACACCGGCTGGGCGCGTACTGCGGACAGTAGCGCCGACATGGTGACAGAGTTGAGTTCCCTACCGAGAAAGAGGATGCTCTGCCCTGGGGAGAGCTTGTCCTTTCCTCGGTTGACCTGGATTCCCAATCGATCTGGGTGCCGGAGCACCAGGCCCCTTTATACATAACAGATCTCACGAGTGTGTCTGGCCAGTCGTTGAGATAGTTAAGTACCCGCACACCTTCCTCCCCTCAGGGAGAAAGGGCGGCTTCCACGATCTTCATGAAGACCGTGGAGACAGGGACAGATCGAAAGGAATTTCAGGTCGATTGCCACGAACCAATCCTGACACCTGATGGGTGTCAGGACGCGCCTCTGCGTGAGCATCCTGAGCAGCAGCTTGTGAAGGTGCTTAGTTCAGGGTACGCAGACCTCCGGGGCGCAACCCGCCGTCTTTCTTGGGAACGATGAAGTGCGGGTTGTAACCCACCGAACATCTTGGTTTGAGGGACGAACTCGATGCCTGTTTGCCAGAAGGGTGGTGACCTCTACCCGAAGTATGTAGGCGTCCCTAGCCTCAGACAGGGGAGAGATGCTGCCCCAAAACTTGGGAGAGTCTCTGGCGAACTGGATCGAGTAACCAAGACGGACCGTCTGCCTAGCCCCGAGACAGTGTGGGCAGCTCTCGAGCTCCCAGGGACTGTGACAGGGGGACCAAGGGGACGGTCTGCTTCACCATTCCCACGGAGGGTGGTTCGATGGCTGGCGGAGCTAACCCTGTCGCGGGGAGGGGGCCCCGGAGGGAAGGTTGGCTCTGCCTACTTACCTGCCTGGCGGGACAGCTGCACGCACTGTCCTTGAGAGTGGTAGCAGCTGTCGCGTGTGTACGACCCTACGCCTCGCCAGGGCGTGGGGTCGGGTTTGCCGGGCACAGTCCAGTGGAGTGTGCGATCGGCAGGAATGAACTCCCAGGGGAAACAGAAAACTCACTGTGAGTAAGTGGGCGCCAGGCCCTGAGAAGGGCCCGGCTTGGTGACGAGGCAGGAGCCGTCCCGTACCGACTGATCAGAGCCGTAGCTGTGAAGGTCGGGCCCGATGTTGCTCCCCCTGGGGTCTTCCCATCAGTGTCACTTCTCGTGAGAAGTTAGCTGACGGGGTAGGTTTCCCCCTCGACTTCGACTTCCGGGGTGCCACCTGCGGGGGCACAGTAACCGGAGCCGATGTGGAAGGGGTCCTGGGCTGTCGGGAAACAGACATGACGTGAGATCTCGGAGGCTTGAGGGCGGCCGAGTCGCAGCGTGGTAAAAATGTGGCTAATCGCCACTGTCTGCTTCTTCACCGTCAAAAACTGCTGAGCGCAGTCCTCGACGGTGTACCAACAGCCCACCCTGCGAGACGGGTGTAACAAGAAAGCGGACTTTCTCGGTGTCACTCATCTGCGCAAGGTTCAGCCGGGGGGGGCTCTCCTGGACCTTCCGTGGACATCGTCCGACCCAGGTCCCGTGCCGCCACCTTGGTCGCTCCGTAGAGCGCTGTCAGTGGCGGCACAGAAAACCTGCATTATACCTGGGTCGGCCTTACCCTCGTGGAGCTCTCTCAACGCCCTGGCCTGGCGGACCTGCAGGATGGCCATGGCGTAGAGAGAGGAGGCAGCCCGGTCCGCGGCAGCGCAAGGCTTCGGCACCATAGATGTCGAAGTCCTACACGCGTTGGACGGTAGGCGTGGCCGATTCTCCCCAGGCGGCAGCCCCTGCGGCACAGATGCACCGCAGCCGCACGTTCCACCTGGGGGATCTCGACGGCCTTTGGCTGCCCCACCCTCGAGGAAAGTGAGGGAGCCGGAGCTGTTTCGACCGGAGCGATCCGTGGAGCGCTCCTAGTTTTACACAGCTCCTCATGCACCTCCGGGAAACAAATGGCACCCGGGTGGGCGCGGTTTGCACCGCGCTCCGCCCCCAGGAACCACATATCCCCGGATTAGCATGGCTGACATCACTTCTGCTTCCTCCTGAGCTCGACCCCCCTGGGGGGGGAGCTCGGATTCGTCAGAGTCGGATGCCAGTCTCCCTCCGATGCTGCGAACGACATCTCATCTACGTCACACCTCGTTTCCGAGTGCGTGCCTGAGGATCCGAACGGTATGCCACCGCCGGTTGGGGAACGTTCAGAAGAGCGAATCGGGGTGCGATCGGCCCGTGAGCACTTGGCTGGCGGGTTTACGTTCGCAGAGTTCCCCATATCACTAACGCTGCTACGTGGGTGGTCATCGGGGCCGTAGCCACAGATGTCACAGCCCGGGTAGCAGACGAAATGGTGGCTGGTTCCCGTAGGAAGACAGCCCCCCGTGACCGCAACTTCTGAGTGACAATCCGCCCGCAGTGCGGGCAGATGTGTCAACGAACGCTGCTTCAGTGTGCTGGACGCCCAGACACCTAATGCAGCGATCGTGTCCATCCCCCTCCTCGATGAGGGTGCCGCACCCAAGAGAACAGCGGGACATGCCGCGCTGGAAATTGCTCAGTCCTGAAAAGGACCTTTTAGAAATAATCTCTATCACCTCCGGAACCGCCGAGACGCCCAGGAGAAGGTCGCTGCAGGAAGGGACGATCCGCTGCTCTGCGTCGTAGAACCGGCGAAGTAGAAGAAGAATTCGTTGAATTCTTTTTGTTCGTAGTCATGAGCGAGGGCTCTGAAGAACAAAAGGTGAGTGAATGCTGCACGCCGGCTTCCTTTTATACCGGACATCCGGGGGCGGAGCCCGGCATGCAAATTTAATTCGCCAAATTTCATTGGCCTTTTCTATAGTAGTCAGAGGTGATTGGTTCTCAAGGGCGAACCCCATCTGTCGTCTTCGACACAACGTCGAGAGACCGACAGAAAGGGAAGTTGAAGTATATTTGACCTTATATTTTTGATCATGTTAATGATAATATCATGTTAAGTGAGTTCCACGTTAACATTACGTGATAGGACTGTAATAACATTTCTTCACTGTGTTGAACTGAGATTAGCAAACGAGCAACTGATAATTGTTTTGATTATCTGTAGATGAGTTAATGTTGTTATGGGTATAATATAGACTAGTATGGAGATTAAAACATGAATTCCACTACTAGTGCTTTGTGTTGGTAAGGACAGGTACATTTGGTTTGTTTGATTAATAATTAGCTTTTAGTGAAACTCCATAATCTGGATTATTCACTTTCATTTGCAGAAATTGGGTTCTGAACAAGTGGAGTACACATAGTAAGTATCGTGTTGCATACTGACATAAAACATCAAATCTACCAGAACCACTCAAATCTGTGTCAATTTGTTTCATTCAAGTCATACAATGGATTAAAGGTGTAAAAACATCACTCCTAGTCTGTATATCAGCTCTATAGAACTGCAGCTCGGCCAATCAGATTCTAAGATCAGAACAAACTTTTATTTATCCAGAAATGTGGGAAAAGCTGACAAACACTGCTTTGTGAATTCTTCTTCATATGAAAGAACTCTATATTTTGTTGTATGGTTTATCATACTATTTATTGTTGTCTCTTAGAACTTTATACTCAATATTTTTTTTCTCTGTTACTTGTACAAAAAAAGAAGATGCTTCTGATTCTTTCAATGGCATGTACACTTGTTTATATTTGTAATGCAAGTATGATTGTAATTTTGTTTTTCTTTCTTACAGAACTGTGATTGTGTCAAACCCAGTCACCTGTCGGAGAGAGACTGTCAAGTTTCTCAACACGTACTGCATTTGGAGGCTTCTGAAAGAGATTGTTTCAAAAGACATTAATAGATGACCTTGAAAACCTTTCACATATATGATATATGCTCTCAAAAATATATATGCTTGTAGCACATTTTTTGTACAATTATTACTTGTGACCACAAATTAATGTTTTGACTCTCTTTGGTTATTATTTTTTGTATTTGCCATATCGAAAAGTTTTCTATTTATTATGTCTATTGCATAGTTTTCCGTTTTATACTTCTGTCACTTCATATTATATTAATATACTTATGATAACAAAATGTATTTGTAAAGCTGTGAAAGATTTAAATCATGCTAAAGAAATACATTTGAATTGAAGAAAATTTTATTTACTTATTTTGTTGGTTTAGTTTCTTTAAAATCTGAAACGTTTGTGTTTCCTAAAATTTTCCTAGTAAGGTGAACACTAATATGTTAATGTAATTAATGATTTTGAGTCACATGTACATGTACAGTTAGAGGTATATTACAAGTATTTCAAGTGTAAAAATAATAAATAAAAAAATAATATCTAAATTGTATGTTCATATACATACAAGCAACAAGTAGTTTACTAAGAATACACTTTGAAGTGTACTTACAAATGTACTACAAGTATTGATCTAGTTAACTATCAGTATATCTGCAAGTTCACCTGAAGAAAAGTTACAAACATACTTTAAATAATTTAGTAGTTTACTGAGAGTAAACTTTAAAGTGTACTTTTATGAATGACAACTGTGCTACAAGTAACGAAGTAGTAAACTACCAGTACACCTGAAGATAACCTACAAGTACACTTGAGGTATAAAAACTACTTAACTAATAGTTTACTGGGAGTAAACTTCAAAGTGTACGTTCATAGACTAAACATGTGCTAAAAGAATTGAACTAGTAAACTATCAGTATAGTATGGAGTATAGTTGTAGTACAAATGAAAACTTAATTGTAAACGTGTTGTGTAGTCTAAAGTTTACTACTGTTACACTTAAAGTACACTTAAAAGTTTACTTTTATAAACTAAAAAGTGGGCCAATGTAGTCCCAAGCGGTATTCAAATAGTACCCTTTCAAGCATACTACTAGTCCATTGATATTAGTATACTTAATACGTAAAGTATACTTAAAAATATACTTGAAATAAAATAAACTTAAAGTATACTTCTTTTTGATAAAGGTAGCAAGCATCCACATTTCAACTTTACATTTTGCAAATTGCAGCATCCATTTGCTTCTTTTCTATCTTTCGTGCTCTACAATTATTCGCACAACAACTTTTCCCCGTTCTAAACAGAGTGAAGACAGCGGTGAAAGCTGCTGCATTCAGTCTTTCCACCAAGTGACTCGCTTGACTTATGTGCACGGTGATGTCATGTGTAAGCGATGCCGGTGAACGTCAAAATAAAAGCTTCGTTCAGTGAAAGGTGAAATCCGATGTGAATCAAATTTTGGAGTGGCACCCAGGGTGGCCAGTTGAATGTCAGGGGTGTTCAGTGCCACCCTGGACCCCCCTCTGGCTCCAACACTGTTGTGCTGGAAATGCCTGTATGTCTCAAGTCGATGACACCATCCATATGGACACGCCCCCACCTCTGTCTCCGCCCCACATCAAAATCATGCAACATAATAAAGTGCAAAGATACGTAAAGGAAAAATGGAAAGATGTGTAATAAATACTGTATTCATCAATATTCATCAAATATCATCAACATCATATTGACCCAAAATAGTTTAGTTACATTAGTGAAAAGGAGAAAAAGGAGTAATACATCAGTATTCAAATACAGTATACTGCACCCTGAAGCACAATCACACAGTCATTCACAGATGAAACGATACACTGAAATGATTGCTCATGGGTTTGCTGAGTCATATTGAGTTTAACTGCTGTAACAGTGTTTCAGTAACAGTGTAGCTGAACAGCCAGTGTCATATTGTGACCGATTGACTGACAATCTGTGCTGAAACAAGCACACAATCCCATAAAATCAGGCACAAAATTAACTTCAGCCTTCTGATTAGGACCCTTTAACAGTACAAGGTTTGGTGTACATCTCTCACGTGTTTCTGAAGGCTTCTTCATATGCGTTATACCTACAACAGTACACATGGGTAGTCATCAGATGCAAGCAACCAAAACAAAGCTTCCACACTGGTGTGCTGGAGAATCAAACTTTTGTCCAATCAGTGTCGGGATGGAAAAAGCGTCATCACAGGGCACATAAGTGGAATGTCGACTTGAAGTGTAACTCTGGAAAAAGTGAGTGAAATACAGAGAGAGAGTAAAATCTTTTGATGTAAGCAACAGAATTATGGCTCTAAATTGGTTTCAAGGGACTGCAGCGATGCATGAAATAATGTCCTGTGGCATGTTGCTAAAACTCACTCCCAGTGGTATAGCACACACTGAAATAAGCACACGGGCAAGACTTTCCCACTCATCATCCTGCTGGAAAAGAAATATGATGTATATTTACCCATCTGATCAACTATAATAACAATAACAATCAAAACCTGCAGCATGTAGAATGCCTTTGGTGTCACTCGCAGAGAGCTCTCATATGCCACACAGATTGTGTGCTATAATAAGAACGGCTATACGTGAGTTTACCCATAATGCCTCTCTCTCAGGCAGGTTTGTCATTAAAGACACCCACTTAGAATAGAAGACCAGAGCAGCCCTAGAAATAATGAAATAACCACAGCGCTCGCTAGACTTAACTGCCATTTTACAACCCATGCTCTGAGCTTTTCATGGGAAATAAAAATCTGATGTGATTCAATGTGATTCATGGAAGTCACCAAAAGATCTGTATCCTTGAGCATTACTCCAAGGGGGATCCCTCGTAAGATAAGAAATGCCTACCACGACTATGGCCAAAGTCCATCGTGAAAGACGGATTAAACCTATTTATCAGACTTATTCTGCTTTTGGCACACACACACGAAGCAGTGCAGAGCATACGCTCACAGATGTCTATACAGTCTTCATGATAATCTGAAAGCCTGTTGATTTCTACCAGCATTTAAAATGAACAGGAAACAAAGTGTTTAAACACAGACAGCCCGCACACGCACACGCACACGCACACGCATGCATCAACACATACAGTACACATTCACGTAAACACAGATGACTCGCACTTCATTGGTGTTCTCACACGCAGTGCTTTATCATATCAAACTCATTGGGAAGTGCTTGGAATGGTTTTTACTTTTTCATCTGCGAGAAAGGGAGCAACAGTGCCTGACCTTTCCTATGGTTTCTATGGCAACTGAAAATGGGCTAGGAATCTCAGGCACATTCAATAAATCCCTCTTTGGTATCTCAACGCAAAAGTAAAGCAATTAATCAGAGACATTTTAGAAGAAAAAACTGAATGTTATCTGGACAGAAAGACTGAAATGCTTTTTATTTTCTGTTTGATGTATTCAAGCGATCGACGCAATAGCCAGTAAATATAATGCACTTATAAGTGTGTGTGTGGGGGGGTAATTCAGTTTATACCACCTCATATTAACATGAAAATAAACCTTTATTTAAGTGAAAGGGCTTCTCTCACATATTAAACGTGAATCTGAGAAAAAGTGAAGGATTGTAATGTCAGGTATTCCCTCAGGCACATCAGAAGAACTCACACCAACTGAGATGTAGAAACATAGAGATTGAGTGAAAACTTTCTCATTTCACAGCGGACGGCACTACATTTCACACAGAATTGAAGTGCAGCGCTGAATGTTTCCGGGACGGACCTTCTCAAAGGTCTCTGAGATTAAGAATGTTATTGATGAGAGAAAAAAGTCAAGGGAGCTCAGTGACTCAATGTATTCAAGTCCTTTCGGTTCCCTCTACAGTCCGTATACATGACCCGTAGTACATGTCTTCTCTTTTCAAATGACATTCCTGGTCTTCCTCGAGCACGATTCATTCCAACATGATATTACAAATGTTCAACATGATTGTTTTCTGAGAGCTACGAAAGAGCATCAACAATACAATTCCTCTGGGTGTTCTCCACAGGCATTCAAAACCTTCTTCACCAGATAAACTTAACAACATTTGATTTAAGCAAAAGAGTATATGAAAGAAACAGGATCGGAAAACACCGTTTCTAGAAAATGAACTATTCATAAAGAACTGATAAACTTATGACATCAAGCTCCTCCAGAAATATAAGCGCTGACCTTTCTCTGAGCTCGGACTTAAGGTTATTTGTTCAAATTAAAATGATCTAAGAAAGGTGAATAGGATTTTAATTTCAGAATCCAGTTTGCTATCTGGGTTGCTATCCGGATGGTGATCTTCATGTTCCTCTGGTGGAATGAATAGTCACAGAATCTGTACCAGCAAACACAAATGCTTCCTTCACACATGAAACAGAGCTCCTGAGCTTCTGAAACAGCTGTGGGTGTGTGTGATGTCTCTCTGTGTTCATGCTACAGGCAGATTTCCAAAGGGCACATCATGAAGATGACTGTGATGAGCGCATACCGAGGGAAACACAAATAATTAGGATGTTTTTTGTGAGCCGTCACTGTCGTCTCTGATGTGTCTGCACCAGTAATTCTCAAACTTTTCAGATCAAGGACCAACTTTAATAAAACGAGTTGTTCCAAGTACCACCTAATGACCGCCATAGAAAACACATGAATAAACACCTACATTGTATCTGAGTATGTGCAATCCCCGGGATCCAACCCATGACCTTGGCGCTCTAACCGCTGAGCTACAGGAAATCTTTACACCTCGTCCTCCAATTCTAATGAGATTTTTTTTATATTCATAATACAAACACTTTTATTTACTGGCTGTTTTTAAAGTAAAGAACATGTTTTTGTCCATGTTTTTCAAGTCAGACAGCAGTAATAGTAAACACAAAACACTTGTCTGTAGTGTGCTGTAAACAGGGCTCTCTAAATAACTATTATTGGGGATTTATTAGCTTTGTGGGGACTTGCAGAAAGACTACACACTTATATTAAAGACGAACAATGTGTAAAGAATATTTAACACAGAAGATACATAAATAAATATACATATACTAAACATCAAGAGAACAGCTGTATATAACAAACAGAGACTGCAGCGGCTCTTGTCAAAGTATTATGAGCTGCCGGTCACACGCATGAGTTTCATCCACCAATGATAAACAAACAATCATTCACACAACTGTTGTAAAACTGCACACAGGCTGAGATGGATTCTGTTTTATCAATCATGTAAACCTTCGTGATTGATTTGAACACAGTGTAAAAACTGAAATGTAAATGAATCTATAGAGTTTAATGTCGTGTCCTGTACCACCGGGGCCTCAAGTAGCACTAGTGTTACGTGCACCACAGATGTACAAGAGCAGTCTGTATATGAGATGCAGGGCGGAGCAGCATTTCATTTATTGAGAATTCTTATTTCTATATTTTATATCGCTTATGAGACTCATAAATACTGTAGATCATGTTATTTATCTGGATCAAAGATACAACAACAAACAAGTGTGCATTAGTGAAGTGACGTCATCATTAGAGCGAGAGATGTGTTGGCGCTCCATTAATGGACCCGAGCTTCTCTCTTCTCCTTACAGATACAGAGCTTCATTAAGGCTTGTAAAACTGCTCGACCATTAACTGAATAAATAAATGCAAACCGCTGCGGCGCAGGCAGATTCTGCCTTCAACTGAAGGCTCTGAGGAAAATGAAAGCCTTACAGGTAACACTTCTCTAAAAGCCATGAAAGACGCGTTCCTCTGAGACCAATAGACTCATTAGAGCTAATGGGATGAAAGGAAGGCAACAAAAGATATAAAGTGACGTTTCAGCTGGCTTAGTGTGCCCTTAAAAACAATCTGTGTCTCATTCAGTCCCATCCTCTCTGAACCTTGATCAAGGTGAGTCGCTGAACGGGAAAATGAGGAGGGCAAGTCACCGACACCAATGTTAGCTCAACTAGACAAATAATAGTGACGTATTCAAAGTGAGTTCCACTGTCAAAATTGATTCTACATTCAACGTGCGTTTCTTTCACAGCTGCTTAACACATCTCAAGGTGAAACTACTTTCTCTGGACAAGATATATTTGAAACACAATATACTGTATGTGGTAGAAGAGGCTGTGCTGGATGGTGAAAGCGCCACAGCTGAAGGTCATCGTCAGACACGACGTGAAGCCGATACAGCACTAACCTCCAGTACCTTATCGCTCGCACCATACAAATATTAAAGCCAGAACGTCCGTGAAGTGAACTCACTAAAACCCTTCCTTACGCTTCATAACACCGGCTGGGTCCGAAAGCTCCAAGACCGGAATGCATCATGGCACGGCCAATATCTGCTTGACTTCCTGAGAGACCTTCATCGAGGATTTTTAAAGGATGTGTCCCACGATCCTGTGCGTGTGTCTGTGGAGAAACTGATTGGTCGAGCATGCTTTCAGACGCAGCCGGTGACCCGCAGAGCATCCGGCAACAGCAACAGAATGTCCGCTCACGTTGAGAACGGTAATATAATACATACATATACGTGTGATTGTAATAAAGTCTGTCTAAAAAGCATACTGGACACACTGTTGCCTTGTCTCAGGACATGACTTGAGGAATATATAAATATAAGAAGACCCATGAGATGTTTAACCATAGTCTTCATGAAGTCCCAGAGACAACTGATGAAACGGAACAGAAACTTCCTGAGCTCATTTGTGCTCAAGTGAATAAATAAAACCGAACAAGCGTGGCTTTTCTGCAGTCACAGTGGTCTGCATTCACAAATATCTATCTGCTGGAAACAAACAGATGCTGCACAAAAGGCGACCTTCTTATTTTCTAATATTTGCAGCGAGTGAAGTGCCAGCACCCAGGGCACATGCACAAGACTGATAAAGTTGTTATTGGCAAATGTCCTTGGTGCTGGCGGAGCAGTCGTCAGTAATCCTTCTGTTGTCTCAGCACTCCTCTATTAGTCTCCCTCAACTCCTCAAGCAGAGGCTGCTGCTCGCCTGATAACAACGTCCATTCACCCTCACATCTGTTTACTGGCAAATTGACTGCAATTATCGTGGCTGCGGACAGTTATGGCTGCCTTTTATTCACATGCGAGGTCTGGGATGAGAGGGACGTCGTGTTTCTGAAGGCCGAGCAGTCGGTCTGTGCATCATCTCATTAATTATGAACGCATCTACTGTGTGTTAAACATATGTGACAACACATACCCCAAAAACATCCACTAGCAACAAGCATATACAGTACGTATACTGTCCATGTGGAAGGATCTCAAATTTATAGAGCGCTTTTTACAATTTTCATTGTTACAAAGCAGATGTACATGAGACATATTGACTACAAGCAAAACAAGTAAAGTTATACATTTAAAGCCCTCGTGACCTTCAGTTACAATCTGAAAATGCACTTCCGCCCTGTAGTGACCATCCATCTTAAATGACGTATGTTAGACGGCTTGGGCGGAGCATCTGTTAACTCCTCCCCTTCAACTGTCAGTCTGCTGCCAGTTTCATTTCAAAACGCAACGGCTGTTTTTACACATCCAATCAAATCGCAGAGAAAGACACAGGCCACGCCCACGTTTCCCCATTCAAAATTCCATTTCACTCGGAATTTGTGTAAAAAAACGTTTTATGTAAAAATGATCGCACAACAACTCATATTTTTTTATATCTGATACAGTAGTCTTGGAGTTTTTATTTGTGTAGTAAAATCTGTATTGAGAGGAAAATGACTATGACAGCTACAATTCACTTTCTGTTTCTTGACTGAATCCACTTGATCAAAGATCCAGTTAAAGAAGAATCATTTAGTCTGGCAATTCTTCTGATTCTGTTTGACGCAGTGCCACCCTGCTGTCCTACTGAATGAAAACATATTCATCTTTGTGTGGTGGCCATGATGTGCCAGCATCTGTTGGCATACCAAACTCTGGAGTCGCAATACAGTTTATTAACTCAAATCTGCTGCTTCCCAAATCCTGAAATCCAAGCTGCACTTTCCTCTATGTAACACTTGATTTCCCTCACCTCATAATACTACAATATCTGCACATGGGTGCCGGGTTAGCCTGGTCCAGTTAAGGTTCTGCAGTCAAAAAGTGCTACATTGACAGAATAGGGTTGTATGGTCACGGGGGTTTTACAATGCCACATACACGTAACACGCTGGGTTGTTTTCCATTAAACAATTTAACCCAACAGTTGGGTTCATCCTTTTTGACACAATCACGGCTTACAAAATAACCCAGCGTTTTTAGAGAAAGCCAACAAATCAGTATGAGTTTTGGCTTCAATATTCCTACCTCGCCGGTAAAAGGAATTTGAATACAAATGACATCTCCATGTACTTTGGAATTGTCCCATAGATGATTGAGTGTGACTTGAGTGAGGCACATCCTTCATGAGATCTCCGATGGAATACATTATTACCATGCAGGGTCCTTGCTTTAGGTTGGTGTACATCCCTCCATCTGCCCAGCGACAGCAAGCTCTCTATTTCAAGGTTGAAATGCAATAACTGTAATGGATGTTTGTCTACTAACTGTTGTCCAGGCCACCCTATAGGTCAGAGGTGCCAAGATGTTTGAAAAATTACATTTCAGGAGAGGAAACAATCAGAATCACAATTGAGAGGGTAACCAGAGGAAAACTGCCACATGACCTAATGTACGGACGCCCACGATATAACCTCACATCTCATATTGGTTCCCGTTTAATGGCCTGCCTGCATCAATAGTCACAATAAAGCCAGTTTCCACCATACCACAAGCCTTTTTTATATTCGTGTTGTCAGTATTTTTTTATTCTTGCCATTGCTCTGACACTTGAGATATGGGCAAAGTAGTTTCATCATAGATTTGACAGTAACATCCTTGAGTAAAGTTCAAAACTGAAGAGGACCGACAGCTATCCCATCTAGATGATAGGCTTGAATGGGAGAGAGGGCTCTGGCACAGCAGCCACCCGCCAGAATAAACCACTGAGAGGGATTTATTCTCCCTACACTACTTCATTACTTTATATTTTGTAATAAACTTTAACAATATTTGTATTATTGCATTACTTTTGTACACATTTAAATGCAAAACAATGAACATTCTATTGTTTTCTGCTTTAAAAGGTATACTATTACAAACTCCTAACCATTCAAACTCATTTTTTATCCTTCATCGACTGTGCCTTTTGGAAATTGTTTGTGTTCTGTTTTTTTATGGCTTTTATTTTGAATTTTCTATTATGTCATTTTGTCACTTCCTGTTGTGATCTTGTCCATATAGGCTGCATATCTCGACTCCTGTCAAGCATCATCCTCAGACACTTGTGATGTACCTTAGAAGGCACCGAGAAACAAGTGAGCACTCAGCTCGCACAATTTGATGAAATATACAACAAAAACAGATGAAGTTGTTAATGTTTTCTTGACAAAATGCCTAACGTTATAAAACAGTGTGAGAACAGAAGCACTTGATAAAAGATTCTCATTTACTGTGTTGCATTAATAGATGTATAATATAATACACTTATAGAGTTGTGTAATACTATAACTTTGTGTGGTGGTACATTACATTATCAACTTCTGTCTGGACGCATACATAGGCCTACACATACTGTACTGTAAGAATCTACATCAACACAGTATATACAATCACAGCAGTCAAAAAACCACAAAAGATGAGATTTATTTGGGATTTATTAAATGCTGGATATCTGACATCTATTTTTGCCTACAAGTTTCCATTAGGATATAAAAGCATGACTTAAGTTGTTTGAAGTCGTTCTGTTGGTGTCTATTTACCAGATAACTGCTGGCACTTAAAGTCCCCGTGAAGACTTCCATAGAGATGGTCTTAACTGAAGTATTCTGATGTATTTATAAGTGAAATGGATTATTGAATGTGAGAGGTAGTTGCTGTGGCTTGTGTTTTCTGCTGTGAATTGATTGGGTGTATTAAACCAGCCGTTTTATATTGAAATGGAACTGATATTAGGATAAAAAAATAGATTTATGGTGATTTCAAAATTCTTTACTGAAGTAGTGTGTGTGTGTTTGTGGACTTGGTTTTTATATGTTAGTGGGGACCTAAACCTGAAAGCACACCAACTCATGGGGACCCGTGTTACTGTGGGGACCAAAATGGGGCACAAAAGCTTATAAATTGTACAGAACGATAATTTTTGAAAATCTAAAGATGCAAAACGTTTTCTACGATCTTTAGGTTTAGGGGTTGGGTCAACTGATAAATAAACAGACTGTACAGTATATAACTCATTACACCCGTACACTGGAGATAATAAACCATGCGTGTGTGTGTGTTGAGAAATGTGTTATGGGTGGGTTGGTTTCGGGGAATGCGTCAGCAGTTGAGGAAGTGTAATGTAATGCAGTCTGCCTGGCATCCCACAGGACTGAAGCTGATGTATCTCAATAGATTCATGTAGTCTGAAATCAATCTGGCACACTGAGGTCTCATTGATTTGCTTGTATTCATTTTCATGTCTGTAGGTAGGTGGTGTTCTTGTTATTGCAGCAAAAAACAATTAGCATCTGCACTAGCTGTGGTGTAAAGTGTCAACTGGCAGCTAAAACCATTACATTAGATGTGTAATAGC
The DNA here is from genome assembly GCA_006030095.1 of Triplophysa siluroides. Taxonomy (NCBI): domain Eukaryota; kingdom Metazoa; phylum Chordata; class Actinopteri; order Cypriniformes; family Nemacheilidae; genus Triplophysa; species Triplophysa siluroides. The sequence continues at coordinate 481,340 of VCII01000308.1, forward strand.
TGCATTAAGATGGTATTGTGTTTGCATCTGTTGCCCTTAATGGTGCCGAGGCGGAGAGAGGGGAGGTTACATACCTTTCTAAAGCCACGGGTACAAATGTGTTCATGTTGACCATTCAATGCAAAGAAACTGTGAACACATTTCTGTTGTTTTCAAAGACATAATCACTGTACAGAATTGTGGTTAACTATTGCACTGTAGTTCGTCTGGACATGTTAAAGCTCCCAGATTAAAGCTCATGTGCTGTTGAGAGGTTTTCCACACCGCCGAATGACCCCACAGAACCTCATTGAGCACATCTGAGTCTCTCTGTGGGACGGGCAGAATCCTTTAATGAAGAATGGGTTTTTTATTACTTTTTTATGATGCTCTTTTGTTTGTTTTGTAATAAAGAGTGCCCCATTGATTCCCCGACGTTCTGATTCTGTTGGTTCAAACAAAAATAACCCCGGGTGAAGAGAAATGAGGATTATTGGACAAAACATAAGCTTCGGAGAGGCTGTCAGCAGATTTCCTCTCATTGATTCACTGCAGTGTTAATGATATCTGCAACAGCCGTTAACACTCACACTGTGACAAACATTACAACTTTAAAGTCAATATCACTGAGAATGAACTTCTGTCTGCAGTAACTCGACTGTCCTTTACTGTTCAGGGGTGATGTGTGCACAACAACTGATGCTGAGATGTTTTGGAAATGTTCTCAGATACAAACATACAGTGCTGAGTATTGACCAGTCTAATGAATGACTGAGTGAACACTGGGATACACTAAGAGCCAAGTACTATCATTACTTTGTTCCTATGACAACATGATGTCAAAGTCAGCATGAACTTCAACATGAAAGCCGTGATGCTCTTTACTTCTCTATTGTGACACATCCAAGTGAAACATCTTCTGGAATGAGAACATATTTTGGGGTGACACTGATTTAATATTTCTGGAATCAATTAGATTGTTAGAAGCTGATAGAGCCAGAGAAGAGGGTAGAGGATCAAGAAAAACGGTTTTATATCTTAGATCTGGATGAGCCTTTACATAAAACACAGTTTGACTGACATGTTTCAAACATATCTGGACAAGAGTAAGAAAAAGAGAATGATACGAAGTGCTTTTAGTCATTTTACTCTTACAACATGTATCATAGTTGCAAATGAATGGAACTACTCTCAAACAATGGGCTTCAAATGGTTCTGTGATGCCATACAAGAACCTTTAACATCCGAAGAACCGTTTTGTTTCACAAAAGATGATGAAAAAGTAAGAAAGAGATGGTTCTTTGACTTAATGGTGCTCCTATGGCATCGAGGTGCACAAGGACCATTTCTTATTGTGAAGAACTTATTACTGTTCAGTTCTTCACAAAACAAATCTCTGCAACATCAATCCATTCGGTCTGAATGAATGGAAAGACTTTCCTTCAGCAGCATTCAACACTCTGAGAGTCATGTTTAAGAAAGTCCGTAAGGAAAAGTGTAAGGCTGAAAACAGTGACATAGATTTGAGTTTAATAGGAAAGTAATGCAGTCTGCCTGGAATCTCACAGGACTGAAGCTGATGGATCTCCATACATTAATGTAGTTTGGGATGACAGCACTTTAGCACACGAGGCTTCATTGATTTGGTTATCTGCTCCTGCAGACGCTATTAACATCTGTGTGGGTTTTGCTATAAAGTGGCAAGTGCTACAGGAACAAAGTTCAAAGTCTTACATTAGAGATATAACGGCTGATATCGAAGCATGCGGAGTGCAAAGAAAGCACACACACGAGTTACTTCTATAAATGTTTCAACTGGAGGATTGACTTCAGGGGTTATTGAGGGGCTGTTGAAAGATGAATTAGCTGAAGAAACTGGATCATAAGTCAAACCCTACAGGCCAGTTTGAGCCACTGCGGGACAGACGATTCATTTCACAGACGTAATTGTTTTCATCCTTTGAAGGAAACCTTTATTTTATTACTACTTTATAATGAGCCACATATTGGTTTTGCAATTAAACTTCTCTTAGTTTAGCTTCTGTTTGGTTTCATAGCAAAATAGCCGCCGGTCAGGAACAAAGTGTTACTTTCTGAGGTGTTACGGAGGACTTTCGGTACATTCTGCTCTTTCACAAAAAACAAGGATCCGCCGCACGGGCTCTGATGATAATTGCAGTAGCCGTAAGGAATTTCTTCACTCATGGGGACGGTCATTATAACATGAAAGTGTGTATTTAGGGGTGCATTCACAGGAGAGGAAACACCATCAGCCTTTAATTGTACGGCGGTAATTACACCTCTTACATCTGGAGAAGAGAGAGAGAGATGAACAAGGTCTTTATAAAATCAACTCTGCTCTTGTCAGTAATGCGCAGACGTTTGCATACACGTCAAAGACTTTCATTACGCTGATTTACACACGCTTCATGATGCCTGATTGTTCTGTATAAGCATCATAACACAGATAAACACCATTACATTGACAAAGATCACTCTCAGCAATATGCCACATTTGCCTGTTTGCCAGGAAAGATGTCGAAACATCTTTCAGACGAGAAGCAGAATGACATGAGCTATAAAAACTAGATTCTAGCTAAATGTAGCCATTTTGAAAGATGAAAAAACTATTTACCAACTGGTAACAGAAATAAATAATAAAAAAATGTTCTCTTACTGCATTGGAGCAATTCCGTGAAAATGTCAACCTTACCATGAAAAAGTACGTTTTTACCAACGGCTTTTACTTTGGTAACAGCACAGATATGGTTCAGATACCCATGTGAGATCTCTCTTCAAGTTCCTAAAGCATTTGTTTTATTTTCAGTGCATGATATTTCATAGTCAGGTTAAATGTCATTTTCAGGATCGTCACATCAATAACGCTTCATATTCCTCATGAATGGACACATGGAAATGAAAATAAAGTCACTATTTTATGTTCCTTCTCTATTTATTATTGCTTCAGGATTGTGCATTTTAATTCACAGAAATCCTCCAAAGTTTGTCGTCTCCCAAAAACCGCGTCCTTCTTTGTCACATCCATAACGCATGTTTATTTCCCTTTTTTAAAATAGAAAACGTATTCATAGACTGACATTTTCTGATGTATAGACTCTACCTACAAGGGTTTAGTAAAATATAAACAGATGGTTCAATATATTCGTAACAAATGCATTCTCTGAGCATTTTTATGTCACGTCCATTACGTTGGAATTACCCATTGGCAAAACCCCCTCCACACACACACACATCACTTCATAGAGGTGGACAGATATGGTCACTGTTTTTTGTTGTCTAGAAGAATTGGAAAGAGTTCTCAAGTGTTCCACATAAAATCAACGGCGTACAGGTTTAGAATGACAAGATGGTGAGGAAACCTTCATTCTTGGGTGAAGTGTTCTCTTAATACACAGGATTCAGTGAAAGGACTGATGATCAAACGACAAGACTTTTAATAAAAATCCATTCTTTATCAAAAAAAACAAGTTGGCAAAGGAAAATGGGAAAACGGCTTGAGGGGAAAATCAATCATTGTGTCTTATAAACACAGGCCTATCAGGTAAAAGGTGTATACGTGGAGAGGAGATGGAGGTTATCAGGAGTGATGGATCTGCCATCTGAGCACAGCTGCAAAACACAAGACATCTCTATTACTTTGTTAAATTGTGTCTGACTCTCACGGTCAACATCCAGATTCATATACATCCCATATTAACTCCAGATGGCAGGGAAACTGAACTGACTTAATGATTTCAGACAAACTCATTTTTACAATGTTATTCATTTGACTTTTTCACAGTTTGGATTGGGCAACACTTTATTTTACAGGTCCTTGATACACATGTGACATGTATTTACTATAGATTGTGCATCATTACATGTGACTAAACGGCACTTTGACACTTAAGGAAGTACTGTACATGGAGTTCATTATTATAAAATATATACTTGCACTGTAACACAACACACTTAACCTTTGAACCGAAGACTATCATCTTTCACTGTCAAGGATTCACAGCGTTTTGTTTTGTAGCGATATAGTTTTAAAGGGGTTTTATTTCGTAAGAGGATTTATTTATCTATTGCTGTTGCTGTTGCACAAATATGGTTTTTACTTGCACTCCTCCGTCTGTTCTTCAACGCTGACCTCCCCAGGTAACTGAAATCCGTTGTGTTTCCAGAGAAACCTTAGAGAGCTTTCTACAAAAATAATGATCAAAGCCTGAACCCGCTGCACACCGGCTCCATAATGGATTCTACAGTTCTATCAATCTGAATTGACACGGTACTCTTCATAAATCACCAACACAGCATTTCTTATTCTCACAAGTGCAGAATCTCAAACTAAAATTAAGACTTAAACATCCAACGGTTTCCAAAGAAAAAAAGAGCTCAGTAGCACTTAAAAGACGCTCATTTTCAAATGAACACTGAGTGATTTGGGAAAGAAAAGGGTGAGCGTAAGAAGAAGTGAATACTGTGAGAGGATCAGCTGATTTCCATATTAATTGAAGGAGGTGTGTGTGTGCTGGAGATGAGGTGAGCCGCTCTTGGCTGTGCTGTTATATTATCCTCCGCTCTGCTCATCTCTAATGGCTGCAGTAACTAAACTCACCATGACTAATAAGACACTGGGGGATGTAGAGAGAGACCGCCGCATCAATCACACTGAAACAAAACAAGGCAATTAGAGACCACAAAAGACAAAAAAACATTCATTACTTTACAAAATAACCTTAGATATTGGTTGTGCTCCAAAGTTGCCCACATTAAACATGATTATCTTCTGACATCCGTATGGATGAGTTTTGGATTACTTTGTAATATCATAATAACTGGTAAAGACATACAGGGCTTTGAGTATTTACTTTACTTTTTACAATTCAGTTGATTTCTATAGCTCTTACGCTTGTTTCACACATACTATACTGTGTTTGCAGGTTGATTCCGATCCATGGTTTCTCCATCCATCCATCCATCTTCTTCCGCTTATCCGGGGCCGGGTCGCGGGGGCAGCAGTCTAAGCAGGGACGCCCAGACTTCCCTCTCCCTAGACACTTCCTCCAGCTCTTCCGGGGGGACACCGAGGCGTTCCCAGGCCAGCCGGGAGGCATAGTCCCTCCAGCGTGTCCTAGGTCTTCCCCGGGGTCTCCTCCCGGTGGGACATGCCAGGAACACCTTCCCAGGAAGGCGTCCAGGGGGCATCCGGAAAAGATGCCCGAGCCACCTCAGTTGGCCCCTCTCGATGTGGAGGAGCAGCGGATCTACTCTGAGCTCCTCCCGAGTGACCGAGCTTCTCACCCTATCTCTAAGGGATCGCCCAGCCACCCTGCGGAGAAAGCTCATTTCGGCCGCCTGTATCCGGGATCTTGTCCTTTCGGTCATGACCCACAGCTCATGACCATAGGTGAGAGTAGGAACGTAGATTGACCGGTAAATCGAGAGCTTCGCCTTGCGGCTCAGCTCCTTCTTCACCACGACAGACCGGTACAGCGACCGCATTACTGCAGAAGCTGCACCGATCCGTCTGTCAATCTCCCGTTCCATCCTTCCCTCACTCGTGAACAAGACCCCCAGATACTTGAACTCCTCCACTTGAGGAAGGAACTCTCCACCTACCTGAAGTGAAACCACCCTTTTCCGACTGAGAACCATGGCCTCAGACTTGGAGGTGCTGATTCTCATCCCAGCCGCTTCACACTCGGCTGCAAACCGTCCCAGTGCATGCTGAAGGTCCTGGTCTGATGGGGCCAGCACGACGACATCATCCGCAAAGAGCAGAGATGATATCGTGTGGTCCCCAAACCCGACGCCCTCCGGCCCCTGGCTGCGTCTAGAAATTCTGTCCATAAAAATTATGAACAGAACCGGCGACAAGGGCAGCCCTGCCGGAGTCCAACATGCACCGGAAACAAGTCTGACTTACTGCCGGCAATGCGAACCAAGCTCCTGCTCCGGTCGTACAGGGACCGGATAGCCCTTAGCAAAGGGTCCCGAATCCTATACTCCCGGAGCACCCTCCACAAGATGCCGCGAGGGACACAGTCGAATGCCTTCTCAAAATCCACAAAACACATGTGGATTGGTTGGGCAAACTCCCATGAACCCTCCAGCACCCTGGAGAGGGTATAGAGCTGGTCCAGTGTTCCACGACCGGGACGGAAACCACACTGTTCCTCCTGAATCCGAGGTTCTACCATCGGCCGGATTCTCCTCTCCAGTACCCTGGCATAGACTTTCCCGGGGAGGCTGAGAAGTGTGATCCCCCGATAGTTGGAGCACACCCTCCGGTCCCCCTTCTTAAAAAGAGGGACCACCACCCCGGTCTGCCAGTCCAAGGGCACTGTCCCCGACCGCCACGCGATGCTGCAGAGGCGTGTCAGCCAAGACAGCCCCACAACATCCAGAGACTTGAGGTACTCAGGGCGGATCTCGTCCACCCCCGGTGCCCTGCCACCGAGGAGTTTCTCGACTACCTCGGTGACTTCAGCCCGGGTGATGGGCGAGTCCGCCTCCGAGCCCTCGGCCTCTGCTTCCTCAATGGAAGACGTGACGGCGGGATTGAGGAGATCCTCGAAGTATTCCTTCCACCGCCCGATGATATCCCCGGTCGAGGTCAACAGCCGCCCCCCTCCACTGTAAACAGCATTGGTAGGGCACTGCTTACCCCTCCTGAGGCGCCGGACGGTTTGCCAGAATCTCTTCGAGGCCGACCGATAGTCCTTCTCCATGGCCTCCCCGAACTCCTCCCAGGCCCGAGTTTTTGCCTCCCCAACCACCCGGGCTGCAGTCCGCTTGGCCTGTCGGTACCTGTCAGCTGCCTCGGGAGTCCCACAAGCCAGCCAGGCCCGATAGGACTCCTTCTTCAGCTTGACGGCATCCCTTACTTCCGGTGTCCACCACCGGGTTCGAGGATTGCCGCCTCGACAGGCACCGGAGACCTTACGGCCACAGCTCCGAGTGGCCGCGTTGACAATGGAGGTGGAGAACATGGTCCACTCGGACTCAATATCTCCAGACTGCCTCGGGATCTGGTCGAAGCTCTGCCGGAGGTGGAAGTTGAAGATCTCTCTGACAGGTGATTTGGCCAAACGTTCCCAACAGACCCTCACAGTACGTTTGGGTCTGCCGAGTCTGTCCAGCTTCCTCCCCCGCCATCGGATCCAACTCACCACCAGGTGGTGATCAGTTGACAGCTCCGCCCCTCTCTTCACCCGAGCGTCCATGGTTTCTGTCTCTCACAAATTCAACACTTATCACTTTCTGTGAAGAAGCCTTGCTCCCACATACAATATATATCATGTGTTGGATACTTTAAATGAAAAGAAATATTTGAGAAATAATAACATCTGTGTAAATAAATGTCTGTAGGATTCTAATCAGACTTATTTTCATAGCTCTAATAAATATATGGCACATTATAAGTAATACGTTTAAAAATGTAATCCTAGCACGAGTAAGCACTGAACAGTGTTTTTGAATGAGATAAGTATGAGGAGATGGATATGAGCAGGATATTACTACAAATCATTTAAAATCCCAGTTCATTTGATAATTGTATTACTTAAAACTCATCTTGAAGCATTACAATAACCTTTGTAAAAGTTTATTCCTGTAATGATAATTTCTTCATGCCTTAAAATGACTTGAATGAAACTCTACCCCATTGCTTCATTTTGTATATGCAGAATCATGAATATGCAAATGAGTCCTCCCCCCATTACATTGCATAAGATCATACTGTTGCATTGACGTCACATTCCCATGTGAACAAGCCGGGACACGCCCCTCGAGTGGTGGGACAAGCCCCATTGAGTGGCAAAGCACTCAGCAAAATGGCTGCTTTATATAGGAGAAACACGCAATTATTAGCTGAATTTTAAAGCAGTGAAACAATTTCTATAAATGTGTAGAAAGTAGTTTTCTTCTATCCTTCGGCTGTCTTTTAAAAGAAATCTCAGATTTACAATCAATCGCACAAACACTTTATACCGTTCTAAATAGAGTACAGATAGTGGTAAACACTGCTGAATTTAGTCTTTCTGCCACTGGGAACGACTCGCTTGACTTCACTTGATGTGACGTACATAGATGCTTCATTCACTAGCGCATGCTTGAGATTGGTTACAGGTTTATGATGTCATTAAGCGTAGCAGTTTTTAAAACGCATTTTTAAACTGTCTTTGGCAGGGACGTGCACAAACATTTTAAGCTGCAGGGGCCCAAGTGGAAAAAAGGGCACTTCTCATATTTATTTATTTTTCTAAACAAAATGTTATATACAGTATATTAACACAACTCTTACTTACCAATTTATTTTAATTCCCTCACACTCACCCAATTGTTTCATGTTGTTTCATTTTTCAACAGATGTCTATAAAACAAATATAGGATAGGATAATGCAATGTATGTCGCTTTGGATAAAAGCGTCTGCCAAATGCATAAATGTAAATGTCTACAAAATAATCAGTTCAAATAGAGACCATGGTCTTCTTTAGCATTCACCAATTATCACAAGAATAACAACAAAGGAAACCAAGCCAAAGTGCGCATGTTTTCTATCCTACTTGTTTCAATATTTTTAGAATAAATGACTGCACAGAGGAGAGGTACATACATAGGGATGCATTCATCCGCTCGTGTCATTATTTCATCTGTCACTGTTATTAGTGTGCTGCTTTTGCAACTGTTATAACGCAAAACGTCTCCATGTGAGAGATGCACTGACAATCGGTCTCGTCCGGGGGCGTAACATTTCCACCACACGCTTTAGATATTCAGCCAATCACAACGCACTGGGCAACTGGCTAATCAGAGCACACCGCGCTTTTCAACTCAAGCGATGAGTTTTGTCAAAATCCAAGCGTTTTAGAAAGACGGAGCATAGAGGAGTGTTATAATGTACAGTATGTAAGAGATAATGAGTTTGTTCAACCGTAAACACATTTGATTACACCATAAACACAAGTTCATCATGTTCTTAATTATGTCATTGGACCCCTTTAAGGCAGGACACTTCATGTAGTGATCAGTTTTGAGATTTATGTATACATTGATTTACGTTCCATTTCTTCTTTTGAAAAATTATATATTTAGCTTTGACTTTTTGAAAATACTCCACAATGGTTTAAAATGATGAAACATGGGTTGTTGAGAAGCTTATTAAAAAAACTACATTGACACATATACAGTACAACACAAAAAAACGTAATTTCAGGGAACTTCAGTATAAGGGCTTGTGCTCGTGTGCTACAAAAGTACTTTCCTTGTAACAAATATTTCGTTGAGAAAGTACTTATGATGAATAATTCAAAGCAATGGTATGCGATCATACTATATGACACGATATACGATGCCGGTTCATCACAGCTTTAAAAACAAAGTTTGATATGCGAGGCGGGTTGTGTTCTTCTTTTGGTATGCCCATGAATCTTTAGATTTTCTATGACACGTGGAGATAAGGGAGAGAGTTTTTTTTAGCCTGACACATACTCTGATAACAGATCAAAAGCACACTGAACCTCCATATCTATCTGAAAACCTTGAATGGATGTTGAAAGTGTTGATGTGTTAAATTGATACTTAGCAAAATCACAATACTAACATAGACTCTCTGATCAGTTCAAAGTCACAATGGGTTATGGCTTCATTTTGCATAGAATCCAATTCAAGATCGCATTGTGGACACCAACATGCTTAAGATTTGATTATGTGACATGGCGAGGGACCCTTAAACTTCACAACTTTGATATGAAATAATCAGAATTCACTCGGCATCAAAGGTCATCTTGGGTCTCGGAAGCCTCAGACTACATGGCCCGAGGCCGCCGAGTGCAGCTGAACGCCGGGGCCTTCTGCCCATACACTTATCAATAAAGTGCAATCTGAATTTATAAAGTCTCCTCACGACGGCCCCCCAGGGTTTCACATTAGCCCTATCAAAATAACTACGGAAAAAGAAACACATCATAATAGATCTTTTGACCCCACATGACAGCCCATTCTCAAACATCAAAAGATTAATTCCAGTTGACGGATTTTCTCTCCTTTATCACAATGTCATTCAAGCTATTCAAATAAGTGAAGCGGCTGATCGAGGAGCCTGGCTAGCAGATATCCCATCAGCCTTCAAAGTCACACCAATGTCATCGCCTCCACACAACCCCCCCGCACCGCAGCACCCCTCCCCCCGGGCTGACCGATCTGTCAAAAACATTAGCTTCCAGCCCTCCTGTTGAGCTCCCTGTTGTGTTAGCGCTCACCTGTAGAGGAAAATGACTGGAATTCAAAATGCATTCCGGTCGCAGCTTTGACCTAGTGGTTAGCATGCATACAGTGCACTATCTGGGGCACTCTGAGCTGTCACTCTCATGTGGTGGATCTGGGTTCTATTCCAATCTGTGTTCTGATGCGATAGTCTGCGTTGAACACATTAATAAAAGTTAAGTCTTACCTAGATGTAGACATGTGCGCGATTAATCGCGGTTACACTAAATCCTACTGAAACCGAGCTGGCTGCGATGATGCAAGGTTTTGGTTATTTTATTGATGCGTAGCTTGTCCGTGAAGCACGGCTCTGGGATCAGCAGGAAATGCTGCTTGATGTAAAAGCAGTGATAGTCGCTTATAACGTCAAACGTTTAAAACCCGTCAAACATGATCATTATAAATATACTTTATTATCATAAAAATACCTGCGGAGGTTTGAGGATCAGTGATAAAAACTTGTCCTTAGGCATTTCCTAGAACTACGTGTGTTATGGTCCTCCTTCTGCAGTGCGTGTTTGGAGTTTTTGGACGAGAGCGCCCTCTGGCTTTCGGGTGCCGCAGCATTTTACCGTACTTCACTCACAAGTTGTGCATAAGTCACGTGATATATATTTTCGGTTACTCGGGCAGATGTCTACTTGGATGTAGCAGATAACTCAATCATTGTCAAATCTGATCGTATTTACAAAAGCTAAACTCAAATGAGTGACTTCAGTCATTCTCCTTCTAGAAACTCACACTTCATGAGATGACATTAAAATAATAGTTCTGCACTCACTTTTAATATTGTTTTGCATGAACTATACTTCTAGGCCAATGGGCAATGGAGATGCAGATCAATCTTTCTGCATCTATGAATGTTATTGTGTGACCATAGATGCTTTAAAGATGACATAAATGAACTATTTTAAAAATGATGCTGTTGAGACAGAACCACTTTGGAGACGGCAGGTAAGATCTTCAACAATGTTTTATTCACAGACACAGGTAAGTAAAGTAATGGCAGGTATTGAACTGAGAGAACTGATAATAATACTGTCCTGTGGGTTGCATGAGATCGTGCACGGCAGGCTGCTGATTCAGGGAGTGCAGGGTGACGGAATGGTGGACTTGGAAGACTTGGATAACTCGGAAACCTCAGATGACTTTGAAGCTAACAGACAATAACTCAGATAATGCTTTGAACTTTCAAAATGACGAACAGGTAAGTAACTCTTTGTGTGAAATGGTATTTTTTCAAATGAACTCACAATGCATGAAAAATAAATCCATGAAATCAAAAATCACCATTCATGTTTGGATTGGGAAAACACAAGCTGCAGTAGCATTGCAACAGTGAACTCTTCCATTCTTTGGCTGTAATGTTAGTCCTCGCCTTAGAGGGCAGCTAAGGAGGTTTCATAAGGAATGATGATCCTTCATAACAAGACAAGACCGTTTCGACTGGCAATGCATCGAGTGTGTTCAACATAGATTGTTAGGGTTAGGGTTAGGTTAGGGTTAGGGTTAGGGTTACTAGACAACTTTGGTTCAATGTGAATTACACATTTTATCTGTTGAGAAGAATTCTAAGAAGAATTTTGTCCGTTAAGGAGAGCCTGGATTTAAATATTTTATGGTCTGGCTAAAATGCTATAAAACAACTTTTCACTTGTCTAATTTTGCCCTTGTGGAAATGATCCACAGATTAAAACAAAACATGGTTTGACTACAGTTGAGACCAAAAACTTGATTATTGTAGTAAAACTGTGGTTACCACAAAATAACATAGTTAAAACATGGTTACTATAGAATATCCATGGTTTTGCCAATAGTAATAAATGCACAAAAACCCGATTGGAGGCCCATTTTTATTCTTGTCTTATCCTTTCATTTTCAGTCTAACCGATGGTGTGGATTAAAATTTAAGAAATGTCTTCAGGTCAGAACTGGATGATTTTTAGGCAGGACTGAAATCAAAACTGCATTTTGTTCACATCAAATTTCTGACATATTATACTGTTTCTCTCTGAATCACATGAGCACACAAAAACATGGCTGTTGTTTTGTATACATGTGATCTCTCATTATTCCATTCAGTACCTAACTGAGCTCTTGAATGAAGTGATCCCTTCATGTTTTGTACATATGCGATTAAACTGAGCATGATACAGCCTATATCAAATCCAACTGCTAAAAGAATCACAGGCCATATGTTCTAAATACACCGATGAGATACTAACACATAAAAAATCATTCTCGATGTAAGGGACGGTCTTGTTGGTTGAGTTACACAAGATATAATCTGTGTCAGACTTCACTATGAGAGACTAAAAAGAGTTCAAATGATGAGTGAAAATAAACAGTGAAACAAATGAAATAAGAGTGTGCATTTACAATATTCACATTCGACTCAAAACAACTCCATCTCAGTCCTAGCGTGTTAAAAAGGCAAATGTGAAAGTATTCCCAGCATATGCAATAGGGCAAATCTAAGTTCTTGGCATGTGGTTGGAAAGGTGGCAACTCTTCCATCCAGTTTACTGTGTTTTTAGTTCCATATTCATTTTTCTAAAGAGCGTTTCGACACGAGCGACAAGAAGAGGGCGACCCCTGGCTGTGAGGAGGAGGAGTTTGGATGGTCAGCACGATTCATTGAGCTTCTGCTGGCAGATGTCATAAGAGACTCTCAAGAGAGACACTGGACGTGATGCCATCGGCCACTCAGCGCATCATTCCCTACAGCATGTGGCATTTACGGCTCATGTGATTGGCTAAAAAAACACTGTCTCTTCTCAGAGTCCATGAGCAAGCGTGGCAGCATGCAGGTCATGTATTTTCACTGCTGCACGTGCCAGCAAATGCCATTGAGATGAATGAGAATGCAAACGGACCAATCTCTGCAGGTTTCTCACACCTCCCCGATTTTCACTGACTGGAGGCCCATTTTTATTCTTCTGTCTGAACGCGCTTTTCATTTGGAGTCTGACAGATGGTGTGGATGAAAATGTATGAAATGTCTTCAGGTCAGAACCTGAGGATTTTTGGGCAGAACTTAAATCTTATCTACAGTAACATGCATGCGTTTTCTTCACGTTGACATATTATGGTGTGTCTCTCAGAATCACATGAGAAGCTTATGAATGATTTTGAACAATAATTGTTACTTGCGTATCATTTATATTTCCATTTTTCTAAAAGTAAATTTATTCTGACAAATCAGTCAACAAAAGTAGTCTACACTGTGCTGTTCAGGCACCTGCACTTTTGATTTCATCACGTCAAAGAAATACAGCTGCTGCTGCCAGAGTCGGCGCCAGACCACAACTAACAGGGCAAGTGGAGGGCAATCAGCATCATTAATACAAAAACAGTCAAAACTACCACATCTGTGCAAAGGCAAACTGACAACTCGTGCAGGGTGCTATTTTCCGTAAAGTGAACAAGAATAACACAAATTAAACAACATTACCACACACAGTCACATCCAAAACAACAGGTTGACAATTCTAACCTATGCTGTGATGCCCCTTCGGACCAAGGCTTGCTAAAAGTTAATGAAACACACGTACCTTTTAAAAAAGCTAAAGGCGGCGCGTTGTAAATTTCCAAACTTTTCCAAAGCTGAACTAACTGAGCCTTCCGTTGGTGAAGCATCGAGCGTCTGTAACTTGACTAATTGCTTGCGGCTTACCTCCACACTTACACATACATTCATTCACTGCGTCATGACGCATCATCACAACAACCACACTAGATTCATCTTTTTTTAAGTAAACACATTTCATTTCCACTTTGTTTAAAATTATTTAAACGTTAAAACTTTTAAATTCATTATTTTTAGTATGTATTACATGATTTTAAAACTGTGTCATGTGGGGGGCACATCATCCCTGTGGGGGGCACGGCCCGCGAGTGCCCCCCCTTAACGCCGGCCCTGGCTGCTGCTGCTCTCTCTTTACAAACGATTCTTTTCACTCACTTGCTTCATCAGCTTCAGCGTGCTCTTTCATGTTAGAGCTTTTCAATGTTTGGTAAAAACTCATTTAACAAGAACAATCATTTCAAAGAAATGCTTTCAACTCTCTAGTATTCTGACAGCCTCTCAAAAGTGAAAGATTTAGTTTGGCAGGAACACGAAACACATTAAGTTGGCTGAGCTTTCTATATGTGCTCAGTCTAGATGTGTGGGACAGATGCAGATATACTCCTCCATTTACAGCATATAAATAACAAAGCTCTTAAAACAAACTCAAACATGTTTAGTTTTGTAAGAGACGTAATAATGTGAGAATTATAGAGGAGTGTTGCTTGTTACTGGCTACTTTTTTAATAAGAATGTTGAAATCATATTGACAGACTCTCTGCATGTGAAGGAATTGGATTTGTGTGTGGAATAAAACTGGTAATGATCTCCTCCGGCACATGAGCTCAGTTTCTCACCTGAAGGAATGAAATGATTAAACGTTTGGAGCAATAGCAGGTGAATGAAGCGTGTTCAAAAGAAAACCTCGTGTTTTTGGCAACTCTGTAAAGTTGGATGATTATCAGAGACTAATCCAATCTGCTGAACTCCCCCTATAACCTCATTCTCCATGCGAAGACACCATAATCCATTCAGATGTCATGTGTCCGCCTTTCTTTTGTCTGAACACCACATGCCACAATCGAAATGGTGAAGATAATGGTGTAATGAATCTTGAGGTACTCTGCCAAGCGTTAACTAGCCCTTAGTATGAAAAACCTACGACATCATTACAGCGCATTTCATTCCAGCCATGATCGCATTTCATTACCACGCAGTCCCAAATCAAGACCTCAGTTTACATGAGAGATGAGTCTGTTGTACAGGAGAACGAACTGTCCTCGCTTTCTAGATAGCGTTTGAGAGTTAGCTCCTCTGATGGGAGGACACCAAATGCCTTTTGACAGCTATGAAATAAAGTAAACCGCCAGCAAGTATTTATCTATAAAAGCTCCCGTTCTGATGCCACCAAGTTTAAGAAATAATGACAAGCTTTCTCTTATTCTATACCTCCAACAAAACACCATTTCATGCTGGATTATGTGTATTGACCTGCTGAGGGCAGAATAATGTATGTGTGCATACTCCTGTGGGCTGCCAGATCTTCATTCACTCATCCCTTCATCTGCCTTTGGTGTGAATGTGTATTTGAGTAATTCTCACATATTTCACCACAAGAGGAAAAAAAAGAAAACTAGGCCTTTTTAAAGCTGATATTGTTTTTATGACAGTTCTAATGTGTCTGTGATATATTCAAATACTTCTCTTTGCATTTCTTTTATTCCTGTTGATATGATCTTATAATCTTACGATATATATTCTCAGTGATAGAGTTTGTCATGTATTACCATACAACAATGATTGGATCTTAGTACACATTTATGAGCATGCATTCAGTGTAGTCCAGCAAATGATGTTTTAAGAACAAATTTCAGGAGCACCATGTTAACAGGATGACCCGAGCAATGGCTTAGTAAGTGACACATAAGAGATTGTAGATATGATGAAGAGAGTTGTAATGGTTCCTCCTCTTCCAAATATGAAAAAGCCAGCCAAGAATGGATCAACAGCAAAGTAAAAGTATCAAAATAACAAAGTTAATAAAATATACAATATAGAGGCTCATTCAGGTAAACCACAAAGGTCTGAATAGCATCTGTTTGCACATATCCAGTCTTACTCCAACACTCTAAACCAACCGACCTTACTCTTTGTTCTGAGCAGGTTCCAACCTAACATCATGGTGATTTGGGAGCCATTTTATATCCTAGGCTCCGCCTCCGGATCATACCATGTTGGAGGTAAAACCCATAAGTAATAATACACATAGATGTTAAACATAAATGAAATAAACATGCATATTACTAAAATAAATAACATACATACCTCAACAACATCTCACCATCTTACCAACATATAAACTTGAAAACAAACAATTAATATTGGCAGGTATAATGGTTGTGACCCTGATGTCGACACCTAAGATGGCTGCCAGTGTTTGTATAAAAGTCCAGGTTGAACATTAAACTGGTTTGGCTCTGCCTAACAAAACTGTGTACAAAAGTGTATAAAATCTATGTTATTGTATTTCCAATAAATGATGCTTGATGAAAAGAACATGTGTCTGGTTATTTCCATGTAGCAAACAATATTAACACAATACTTATTCACAATAACACTATGTATGTGTATGTCTCAGTGCTGCACTGTGACATTTCCTCCCCCTTCTCGAGACACCCTATGTGGTGTTCTAGAGAGAAAATCTGCCCCACAGTTCTCAATGCCAGGCCTATATGACACCTGAAAAGGCTGCATGGCTAAAAACCAACGTGTAATTCGGGTATAAGAGTCCTTCATTTGGTTTAGCCAGCTCTGTGATCAGTCTCTATGTTGAATTGTCTACCAATGATAAAATAATCCATTGCCTATTTGAGTCCCAGTACCGTGAAAACGATTATGTCATCCAGGTGTGCTGCAGCAAAGGCTTCTGTACCACGGAGAATCTGGTCAATCATCCTCTGAAAGGTGGCGGCTGCTCCATGGAGTCCAAAAGAAAGGACCCGGAAATGGAAGTGACCAAACTGAGATTTGAAAGCTGTGAACTCCTTGCTGTCTGTACTTAACGACACTTTGCCAGTAACCCTTGCATAGGTCGAGTGTTGTGAGGAACTTTGCTTTACTAAGTTTCTCAACCAGTTCGTCGACTATGGGCATTGGATAGGGGTCAAATTTACTCACAGAATTGAGCTTCCTGAAGTCGAGACAAAATCTGAGGGACCCATCTTTCTTTGGAACGAGCACAATGGGGTTGTTCCACTCACTGAATGAAGGCTCTATGACTTACAATTCCTGCATTAACCCCAGCTCTTGCTTCATGACTTGTAAAAGTCTTTCTGGCACTCTGTAAATCGGTTGCCGAATAGGTTTTGAGTCTTTTAAATGAATGTGATGTTGGACAAGGTTTGTTCTTCCAGGTCTTTCTAGGAACAACTGGTCAGGCATACATTGCAGTATTTGACGACGCTTCTCTGCTGTCAGATGTTGAAGGTCCACGTGGCACCCACTTTGATGCACAGGTAAGTATTGCTCCTCTGTTTCAACCTCTTCCTCCACAACTCTCACCAAGAAGTCTTTCACAGCTTGCTGTTGTGGATTTGGCTGAGAGGCGTTCATGCCACTGCTTCAACATATTGATATGGAAGGTTCGAAATGGATGTTGTCTGGAAGGCATTTCGATCTCGTAGGACCAAGTTTCCTCTTCCCCTAATAAGGACCTTGCCATTTTGCCAACAGCTTGTTCTCTGTTGTAGGTAATAGTAAAATAACTTGATCCCCTGGTTGAAAGGATCTTGATCTTGCCTACTGGTCGTACCAAACCTTTTGCTTGACTTGGGACTCTTTCAAGTTCTGATGAGTCAGATCAGATGATCGTTGAAGCTGTTCACTCATTTTAAGGACATAGGAAAGGATGTTTTGCTTTCGTGGCTTGTCCTTGTCTTCCCAGCTGTTTCTCAAGACATCCAGAGGACCTAACTTGATGTGCGAAGAGCAGTTCAAAAGGCGAGAAACCAGTGGACGCCTGGGGAACCTTACGGTAAGCGAATAAAAGGTAAGGCAACCATTTATCCCAATCTTTTCCAGATTCAGACACAAACTTCTTCAACATGGTTTTCAGTGTTTGATTAAATCGCTCCACCAGTCCATCAGTCTGGGGTGGTAGGCAGATGTTCGTACTCTCTTAATTCCTAACAGTTGATAGACTTGTTGCAGTATTTGGCTCATAAAATTAGAACCTTGATCTGTTAGCACCTCTCTAGGGATGCCTACGTTTGAGAAAAAGTGTAACATTGCTGTTGCAATCTGTTTGGCAGTTACTTCCCTAAGGGGGTAGGCTTCTGGGTACCTAGTGGCGTAATCACAGATCACCAGTTACCCTTCTGGCTTCTGTCAAAGGGTCCAACAATATCAACTCCTATTCTTTCAAAGGGAGTCTCTACTGCAGCAACAGGCACTAGTGTTGCAATAGCGGGAGCTCTGCCTTTTGCCAATTGACATTCTGGACAGGACTTGCAATAATCTTTCACCTCGCTATACATGCCAGGCCAATAGAATCTCTTGGAAATTCTCTTCAACGTTTTCATGAATCCCAAGTCTCCTGCCCAAGGAATAGAGTGACCTTCTAAATAGAGCGAGACCTCTAAAACTCGCTTGCGATACTCTCTGGGTACCAACAGCTGTTTTCCCTCCTCTTTAGTCTGTCTGTAAAGAAGGCCATTATCTACTGCAAACACCTCATTAAACAGTGAACTAAAGAACATGTGCAAATCTGTTTTATCAGCCCAATACATCATCAGCTATGACATCATCTATCCTATCAGCGCAAGAGGACTGTTTTCAGAAGCCCTCCACTACCCCGACTACCTCATACCGGAACACAGGGGCAGTATTCAGGGTTTGAGCCAAACCACTGATCTCAGAGCCCTCATATATTGACTATATTATACTGATTTGCAAGGGTGAACCCTTTTGCATTACATTTATAAGAACTGGAGAAAGTAATCTAAAATGCTAAATTCTAGGAGGTCGCTGTTGAGTGTTTTGTTAATGTATTTTCTGCTCTACTGGATGTGGTTGCTTATTGCATTTACATTAAGTTATTTAGCAGACGCTTTCATCCTAATCATGACAGTAAAAGAACAAAAAGTACACGTGCATCACAATTTGCTAAACACAGTATACTAAGCTAGTGGGGTTTAATTATTATTCTTTTTGGTGGAATGGACAGGATAGAATAAAAGTAAGTGCTATTGCTATTGTGTCAGATGTTGACGAAAGAGGTGAGTCTTAAGATGTTTCTTCAAAATGGCTAAGGATTCGCTCTGGTGTGGATGGGCAGGTCATTCCACCAACAAGGAGAGTTCAATGAAGAGGAGCGTGATGGAGATTTAATGCCTTTGAGTGAAGGCACCACTAGCCGGCGTTCATTAGCAGAACGCAAGCATCTGGATGGCACATACGACTGGATAAGTGAGTTGAGGTAAGCCTGGGCAGAGCCGGTGGTTATCCTGTAAGCTAAAGAAGAGAGAGCCAGTTGCAGACTGATGAGGAGGGGTATGACATGGGCTCTCTTTGGTTCATTATACAACACTTCTTTCTGGTTCTTGAATCTGATTGGCTCAGAGCCAGGCGCTATTCCACCAGTATCACTAAGAAACTGCATTACCACATGTATCACTCCGGTACTAAGCAGGGTCGGTCTTATGTAACTAAGTAAACACGCACATTTGTCGTTGTCTCTTAGAGCAATTCACAGCTGTTACAGTAGGTGGCAGTGTGCTCCTGAACAAGTTGGTTGCGACCCGCCATATACACAGAGAGAGGGAGAGAGAATAAACAGGCGGATGTTTACGTATAAAAACAATGGAAAGTGCCTCGGTGAAATGGACAAAGATTAGATGTAAAAGACCTGACGGTTTGGAATTAGTAACAGAGGTTTGTTTGACTCAAATTCATGACAGAAGGAAGTAGTTCCCCAGTTTCTTTACAACCGGAGGGTTATAAAGACACTCCGATGTTGTTTCTAATCTATCTACACACATGTGCCGTCGAACTGTTGTATAAATGCAATATCGCTCTTGTAGTCGTGTATGTAGTGCTCTTATATCAGCGGCTGTGATTGCCTCCTACGGCCTCGTGCCTCTGGCCTAATCACAGCCATGCTGATATAAGAGCACTAACACACTCCTACTTCAGCCATATTGCATTATTATAGACCAGTCTTGATGCCACATGTTAAACCATCTGCAGAGGTTCCACAAAAAGTTCAGAAGAGAGCAATACATTACTGCTGGTTAACCTTTGCATGACATCGTAGGTCTGGCTGAGATGTAAGCGTATGGGATTTTTCTGGATGTATTATCATGTATCAGATCACAAAGCTGCAGAGTATAACAAGAGTTCTAAAAGGCAGAACACAGTAAAACAGTTTACATTTAAAGACACACTGTAAGATTACAATTTCATTGTAATGCACTGTTAGGTGATCTGAATAAAAGCATCATGGCAAATGTAAATGTTTTCAACAATGTATGCTATGCCTCATGCAGTCCAACACACCCCATGAGATCTCTTTAGCAGCGTAAATGACATGTTGTGCCTTTCAATGCACCTGCTGCTTTAAATAACATGCTCCAGACATGTGAATGTTTCCTTTAGAAAGATTGGTGTGGGATTTCGGGGTGCTGCGGAACTTGTATTTTCATGTATTTGAATTGTTTGTATCTTGATCTGAGTATGTGTGGCTGCTACCTTGGCCAGGTCTTTCTTGTAAAAGAGATCATTGATCTCTCAATGGGACTTCATGGAAAAAATCAAATAAAGGCAAAGCACAACTAAATCACAAAAAGATTGTTTAGTAAGAGGGTCTGGCCTATATTTCACAGAATGACTACACAGACGTGAAACAAGATGAATAAATGATTAATAATAGCAATACCAAAGAGAAGTAAACGGACAGTCACCCTTTTTATATTCACCTCAGTAGAGCTGATGGGTTTTATGGTTTTCAATTAGCGCTGAGGTGCGATGCCGGCGCGGAGGGTGGTGATGTTCGGATGAAGTTACTGTCAGATACGAGCGACACTCTTTTGGTCTTTTGCCTGGATGAACTGTAGTCCTCGGTGCTGTGGACGTGGGCAGTGAGAGATGATTTATCCACACTGTCCTCTTGTATGCGGACACACACCGAGCAGAAACAGAAGCTCAAGCAGCAGGACTGAAACCCGCTGTGAAGACATTTTCCAGCAATTAAACTGTACAGGTACATCATGACCCTGCACCACTGAAAGAGACAGAACACGTTCTACCGCTTCACACAAATCAATCAAAAACAGCGTTGATGATCTACAGGTTCATTTTTCTGTGTAATTCCACTCGGACCAATACAAATGATCACAGCTCTCGAATAGAAATTGACCTGACTGTTTGGTTGGTGCAAGGTTCTGATTGGTTGTCGTAAGATGGTCAGATCTGGTCCTTGATTCTGATTGGCTGAGCCGAGTTTTAAGCCATTATAAAATACACTGATGTATAACTGCATTACATTAGCATTACATCCTAAATATCCCTTTTTTCCTTGCTATTTTGGCAGAGCGAAATAAAAAGTGAAAGTGAGTGGGGTGGGATGTGGCACGAAGTGGAGTCGTTGAAACGCCCTCAGCTGTAACCCACTGCTTCACACGGCTTATTGGTGTACCAGTGATGTTCCTACAGTATTCTGGATTGTTGCCATGCGGTTGCTAAGGGGTCTGATTGGTTGTTGGTGCATTCTCGATTGGTTTCAATGCAAGCCAATGGGAAGCTTTAGACTTTGTCTTATCTTTTAGAAAAGTAATAACAGACTCATAATCTGTGGTATGGCCAGTGAATAAACAGCACTGGCTGAGGTATAACTTGAATCATGTTTGTTTAGACGTTTGTTCAAATCCCTTATAGTCGAATTATGAGCAACAGTCAGAAATGAGCTTCATTGCCAAGTGTGCATGCACTAAGAATTTACATCCACATACACAAATACATACAAAGAGAAGAGAAGAGACCAAAATGTTCATTTAATCAGCATTTCTAGATGTATTGTGGTCATTCCAGTCCAGTATTTGTTGAATTTTAACAAAATCAAACGTCAGGAGTAACATAAAGTCATCCAACAGCAATGTGAAAGACGGACAGCAGGACAAGACACGTTAAAAAACACCCAGGAAAAATCCTGATTTTCACATGAAAATTATTTTTTGACCTATTCCCAAATCCATGTCTAAATATGACTGTTGTATTGCTTAAAAGTGAATATGAACTTGTTTTCTTTGAGGTATCTGAGGTCGGAAAAAATACAGAACATATTTTCTGTTATTTCACATGTTCTCCAGTTTTCATTTTCTGCAAATAAATGCAAATAGAAACTATTGTTAGTAGTTCACAGAATTAAAAAAATATGATCATTTTTACACATACTGTACCTATGTAAATTCAGAAAAACTAATACAAAAATTAAATGGTCTCTTATTTTTTCGTGTGGCTGTATTTATATATGAAGAGTTTTGTTCCAAAATGAGATAACTCTGTTTTTATTGTGCATTCAAATTAATATCATTTACATTTACGCATTTGGCAGCTGCTTTGTTTTATCCAAAGCGACTTACATTGCATTATCCTATACATTTATACATGGGTACGTGCAATCCCTGCGATCCAACCCACAACCCTGTGTTGTCATGCAATGCTCTTACCACTGAGATACAGGAAAGCTGCATATCAATCAAACTGCAGTTGGTTTGTTTTGATTTAAGCCATAATAACTACAAAAAATAACATGATAAAAAACATTGTTTTTGAAAAATGTTTAAAACCGAGTTATCTCATTTTGCACCAAACTCTTCATATATATGTACATTTGTGTCATTTGTAACACTATAGATTGAACAGTGCTTGATATATATTTATTGATATCAAGCACTGTTCAATCTATTTGGACTATTTCATATTTTTAACTCATGTTTAGACTTAAATGCATTGAAGAGCAGCACTCGATCAACTTTACATTAGCAAAGTCCTGCTTTACGAATCAAACATTTCTATACTTCAAACCCTAACGAAACAGATCGTCGATCCCCTGCACATGGTTTTGTTGATGGTCTGTATTTTGCAGAGGAAAAATGCTTTGCTTCAGTTTATACATTTACAATGTTTGATTGGTGGAAAACATTGTTCATGAAATGTTTTATAACGTACACAAAACACATGTGAAGGACAGCACAAATCTTTGTTTGCGTTTAATGCTTTTCAGGCAATCCAGTTATTCATAAATCAAACACATTTTCATGAGCTGTTCAGAGTGAGCGACGTTGAAACAACAAGCAAAGCTTTGACATTCAATTGCAATGACAATTATTTTATTGAAAAAAATGCTTTGCAGAAGCGGTTTAGTTGTTCTGCATTACAGGCTTTTGGCTCAGATTGTTGTTCAGCATTACAAATGTTTGATTGTTTGTTTAAAGCAGAGTGTTAAACGTATGGTTTCATATAATAACAAGCGTTCAGAGGTGTGGAAAGTGAGCATGAGCTAATAATATACTCCACATGTCTTTATAATGGACAGTTTTCTTCAGGACCATCTGTTGGCTGAAAGTCATTTGCACCTGCTCTGGTGAAAGTCAGAATCTAACAAGAGCTGGAGCGCTCGGGTCTCGTTATTCTCAAAGACTGTCAGAGCCTCGGCAGATGGAGGTCTACGACTAAGCTTGACTTACTCTGATGAAGACCCCTTTTATGGGATGACATTAGAGATGGACTGGGCTGCTTGTCCTGCTTGTAGAGTCAGTTTGCTCCTGTTGTTTTCAGATGCACACTTTTCTGTGTTACTGCCATCTGAAGCTTGAAAAAAATACATCTCAAGGCTTTCTGTAAATTCTTCATGTGTGTGTGTGTGTGTGTTTGTGTAGATTGGGAGGGGGGGTTGTTTTGTTAAACACAACATTGGTTCAGCTGCGACAATAAAACCCAATATTTTGTCATCAAATGTAAAGAGTGTGGTCTGTTATTTGTCTCTCTCGTTCTTTTTTATCACAGCTGGGATAATACAACTGTTTGGCCCAAAGCCTGTCTCAGTCCAATCCCAGTGCAATTCTAAGATAAAGCAGACCGTGGTTCCCATATCAACACAAATCCTTGCACTTTGACATCTTCAAATTAACTAACATTCAAGAAACTGTAAATACATCTAATGCATTAAATAACCGTAAATAAAATTACAGTGATAAAAAAAATGGGTGAATAATAAAGTCAAAGTCATCTTTGTCATCGTTGTTTAACTCAATTGTAAGGCGCTTTTTGGATAAAAGCATCTGCTAAATGACTAAATGTAAATCTTGAAAGAGTGATGCATGAAACAGTTCAACAATGAACGTTTAGGGACGGAAACCTTAATTGAAAACAAATCACCTACTGTAATAACCGTCTTGAGGAGCGTCAGAGGAATGAAGTGACTGGATAGAACTGCTGTGCATTATGTCTAACAATGACCCTATACATTCACAACATAACACAGCTCATCTCAATACTTCACTGCTCCCGGCAGGTCTTGTAAAAATGTTAATAGACGGACCAGTAAAGTCACTCTGACTGTCTTCCATTAAGAAAAGGTCTGTTCTTATCTTTTATCAATCCAAACATATCTGTTTGATGGACTCCTCTTCAAACACCTGACACATACATGGTTTTCCTTTTATCTGTTAATAACAGCGAGCAACAGAATGCCACTCAGAAAACGTTTCTTCATTAAACTGTTCCATGTTCTTGTTTGAAACAATCCCACCGCACATGTACCGCTGTGACTGAAAACCGTCCTGTGGAGAGTTTTTTTACAGGAACGTTGTTAAATGTGTGGCTGTAATGAATTTATCAGAAATAAAGAAATATGAAGTTTTCACAGCCATTGGACATTCAGGATGGTTCACACATTGGATGCCTCGTTTTCCACTTGGTTGACTTTAAAGATGATGTGTTAATGTCTGTGATTGTTGTGTCAGTGTGAGGTGGTGGTGATCTGCACAATGAGGATTTACACGTCATGTCATGTCCTGGTTGTGTGGTGGTGCCTGTCTGATAAAGCGGAAAAAAGGTACAATTCTGGTGGATAGAACTGCATGAAGAAAATGTTTAGTAGGCCTATTGTCTTACAATATTCTATATTAAAAACTCATTATATATATATATTTTAGTAATCTTGGTTCCCCCCATAAAAACATCTCTTGGTGGGGACATTAATTCGGCTCTCCTGTTTTTGCCAAGTGGTTGATGTCCTTAGGAGAACATCATGTTGATTCTGGGACAACGTTTAAATCAACCAATCAAATTTCTGAAATAAGTTTACAGTTTATTTTAAGTCTAACCTTCCAACCAGGATTAGGTGCTTCTAGACCATTGTTTTCACTTTGATTTTAGGGGTAAGTTATGGTAAGGGTTGGGGTTTGGTGTGGGTTTATTCATAAAAATGTTGTCCTTAGGTCAACAAAATATGTTGCCCTGAGGACATCAACCACTTGGCAAAATAAGATTGAGCCGTTAATTCGAGCACTATGCACAGCTATTACATGAGAAAGTGTGATGCAGAAGCGTAGTGTTGTCAGAACAGCATCAGTGCTTCTTGACATTGGTCCTGCATGTCTTCTGAAAATGATCCCTCAGACGGTGTTTAGCAGCTTTGGTGATTTTTTTTTGGTGAGGTCATGACAGCACCATGAAATCAACTATTTTTATTTTTAAATTGGAATCTTGCCGCGTGAATCCAGTGTGATACGTTTTTAATTCATGTGCCCTCATAATCCTTCATCAAAAACACCAATCTCACCTGCAAATGACATCTCTTGTCTGTATGTCCTGAGGGCGGGACTACTGTATACTGACTGTCCAATGACTTTGAAGCCCAAGCTTTAAACAGTCCAATGAATTACTGAAGGACAAAACCAAGTCACCATCTCTAGGTAAACAACACATCTGTAATAAACGTGCATGTTTTCTACATTATGATTCAAAAAAAGTTTGCTTGAGCCAACTCAGTAGTGTTTACAAACATTTTAATATATTTAATGTCATGTGGTACATGTCCAAATGTTAATGTACAAATGTGGATGTTGACATTTACAATAATAAAACAGTTGCAGAACTCAGAATACCATGAATAAAGTAAAAAGATTACAAAAAAATACAACGCGACCGGACAAAAGTTTTTGAAAACTTGAATCAAGTGTTTCTTGTTGTCTAAAAAAGGTTTTCATCAGAAGGTGGATGCTTAAATGTCTGAAATTAGCTGAAAATAAGCAGAAAGCGTAAAGGGTTCAAATTAAGTACATTTGGCGCTAAAGATATTAGAGGATATAGCGGCAAAAGCCCAGTTACATAAATGTTCCTGAGGGCGGGTGCGATTCTCCATTGTGTAGACGTGCAGCTCAATTTAAACAACCAAAATAGACCAGATGGAACGAAGCAAAGGTCCAGATCCGGACCGCGGTCCGCCAATGGAGGACGACTGATAATAATCGTGGAGGAAGGTACAGGATCACAGGTAACTAATCCAACATGAAAGAATCGATTTCCATTTGAGAGACCAGGGACGTCCTTAAATGAGTTACATAAAAAGATGGATTGGGCAAGTTGAAATATGAAAAGAAAGACTGATTAGTCCTAACTAAACTTCAAATCAGTGAGATGAGTTGTTGACGCAGTCTTAACTTAACAGCTACACAGGGCCCAGATCATGTGTCCGTGTGAACTGTCCGTGCTCTGAAAGTGAATGGCATTCAGGTCATTCTGGGGAGTGAGATGGGGATTGGTGGAAGAGACTGGTGTTTCTGTGACAAATGGATGACTCTGATTAAATAATAAAACAGAGCAGCCAGTAAGAGCACAGAATAGATGGAAACTCCTTAATATTATTAAACCCCAAGAAGCTGCTTGAGAAAATACCAATAGATCATTTCTGCAAATTTTAGGCAAAATGTGACTATATTAAAGATGCTAAATTATAACAAGTACAATTTTTAGGAGTTGGTGTACTCGTTGTACTTTCTTGTTGGATGGCTAAATATGCTGTGTTTTTCCTACAATATCCAAACCAACGAGGACACTAAAGATTCAATTGTCCAGGAATTTTACATTGAAGCATCTGGCGGACGTTGAGTTGCAGTGCATTCAATATATACATTTTATCAGTATGTATTTTTCATGGGAATCAAACCCATGATTTTGGCTAACACAATGCTTTACCAGATATCATTCAAGTGTTTAACACAAGTGTTTTAAGCAGTTATTCAGGAACAAAAAACTGAAATGACAACGAACACAGTGATGTTAAAGCTTCTAACTTTGTTTCAATATCTTCAGAACAGCAGTGCACATGGAGATGTCTATAAAATCAAATGTTCAACAATAAGATGCTGATTGTAACCTGGATGAAGGAGTGATGTACACTCTTAAACAAGATGCCTCAAAAAGGTTCTTTGATGCCATAGAAATATAAAGAACCTCTAACATCTGAAATAGAACCTTTCTATTTCTATATATTCATTTCATGTTTTAAATACAATTTCAAATGTTATATATGATAGATAAATATGGAATACATCTCCTATAGCCTATGTGCAATTTTAATATAGCTACTCCAGGTTAAATCAATGAAGCGTGCGTTGCGATTTAGTTTTGACGCGCCACTTTGACAAGTTTGAGTCTAATAGAAAGTAAAACGAGTTTTTATTCATGTCATTTTTTTTAGCGGTCTTTAGGTGGTACTTGGAACAACTCATTTCATTAAAGGTAACATAAATATAAACTTAACATGTGTCCGGGCCCGGTCCTCTCTCGTCGTAAATTCTCCCAGCTCGTCCTTTTATGCTTCCGATCTCCTCCGTCAGAAATGCGGAGCTGGTGCGCGCACAGCTGATAGCCATTATCACTCACTCCACCGGCCCCGCCTCCTTGTCTGACGGCTCTCGTCCCGCCTTACTCGCTACACTTATATTCCGTTCTCCACGTGCATCCGGTTGTTCTTGAGGCCTTCTGCCCTCGGCCATTCACGGCGTCGGAGCAGGAACGATTACACCTACTCTGTCCAGTACGTGCTCTTCAGAATTACGTCCACCGCACTAGCCAGTCAGAGCTCATTCAACAAGGGGGTTTTATCTTCTTATGGCCTTAGCAAGACTGTCCCCTTGCAGAGAGTGTGTGATGCGGCGGGCTGGTCCTCTCTGCACACATTTGTCAGATTTTGTAGTCTGGATGTCCATGGTACTCCAGGTGCACGCGTCCTGGAGACTACATCACAGAGTCATAAGGGGGTTCAGACACTTCCAGTGCGGCGGCATTGGTATTCTTGTTTCGTAGCGTTTGAAACGCAGCATCGAGTGTAGCTTTTGATAGGGACTCACTGATCACTGTAGGCGTCCCCGGACGTCCTTTCAGACAAGGTTTGGAACCTGAAGACGGGTCCGAATAACCTGCAGGTGCGAGGGTAAATAGCCACGTCACCTGCCAAGATGATTTAAAGCCACATTTTTTGGGGTGTTTGACACACGAGCTTCACAACCGGTCGAACAAAGAATGTTCTCCCATAGCCTTTTCCAGGGAACACGGTTACAGCCAAGTAACCCGAGACGTTCCTGGTGGGATATCGCATGGCTCTCAGCCAATCAGATTCAAAAACCAGAATAATTAAGAAATAACTAAGGAATACTAAAGAAAGAGTGTGATTTGTTTGTAAGCATGCAGGTTATGTAAGAATGGAGACAGTTAGGTCATCAGTGGATTCTTCTGATTGTGATGGACTCTGAACAGCTCAAGGTGTCTATCACAGGTCTGAGGTCAGCAGTCATCATTTTTTCTCCTGAACGTTACCCTACAGCCCGCACACTGTTGGATGTTAGCCAGACTCTTACATTTGCATTCGTGCCCACAGGAGCTCACGGCACAATCAAGGTCACAATATGCAAACCACTCTTACTGCGTCTTCACTTTCATTTACATAATACAAAAAAAAGAAGCCAAATCCTCTGTCTTTGCAGTGATGGAATACTTTTGTTCTCTGTCGTGGCTTGAGGCTTGTGGGTTTTCGAGGGTTATGAGGAGACAAACAAACATTCTGTTTTGTCATTCCACAATGGAGAAATACATTGATCAAGCCATCTGCTCACGGGATTCCTGTTGTGTTTTGTAGTTGAATGCTTTCATTAGAAGAATTGTTCCTAGCCCTCCGTTCCTTCCCCAGGACGCGCTGTGTTTGTGCTGGATGGAGAGCCACAGCAATTCATTTCTCTTTTATCTGTGACCGATGACTGATCTCATGAAGCTACTGTACACACTCCAGAAATGATTTTACAAACCTTCAGCACTTCTTCTACAAACTCATTTGTGTCATTTATGTTGTGCTAATGATCTTTGATCTAATCCTCTGATATTTGCTAGTTAAGGTACTTTTTTAAGAAAAGCATATTATTACAATACAGCGTCTTCACTCTAAATCCATATAAAACCTCTTTAAAGAGTCATGTGTCTGTGTTTATTCTGCAGTGGCTCTATTCTCTTTCAGAAGATGATGTAAGTAACGCAGACGTGATGCTGTGTTGTCACGTGTAGCTGGCAGACTCCTTATGTGGTTGCTAATGAGGGGTTCTGGGCTGTTGCTATGGCGTTGCTAAGGTGTTCTGTGATGCACTGGCCCCAGTCCCAGCTACTGGTGTCTTAAATTCTGTCCCATACAGCTATTCTATCTTAACACATTGCTAAACTTCTGACGTATGAAACAGACCACCCCAATTTACTCAGCTTCTTCTTGTAACACCAGAATTCATGTTGCAAAGAGCTATGCAGACAAGCAAAAACATCGACATACAAACCCTGACAATTATAATAAAAAATAAATAAACACTTGACTTTTGACAATTAACAGTGCCTTCCAGCTATAATTCTGTCATCAGTACAGTATGTGTGTTCTCTGGGGATGAAACCATGAGCTGCAGAGACACAGAGATCTTTGCCAGAGAGATTGATGAGGTGATTGTGTTATGTACTGTGTGGGATAAAGAGCTGCGGCTTCATTAGATTGTGTTCGTGTAGTTCAGCTGGTAAAGCATTGAAGGTTGTGGGGTCAATTCCTAAGGACACAAATAAAAAAAGGCTACATGGAATTGGACATGAAAGTTAAACTCAAGATTCTCCACACATTACCTTTGGTCCAACTGCACGATTCAAAAGAACACAAGTGTAGTGGAGTAGGCGGGGCGAGACCGTGAGTCGAGGCCGGTGAGTGAGTGTTAATGAGCGTCAGCTGTACGCGCACCGGTCTCGTATCACGGAGGAGATCAGGAGCATAAGAGGACGAGCGACCGGACCGTCACTGAGAGAGGACCGGGCCCGGACACATGTTAAGTTGATTTATGGTCATGTTTGTGTTGCCGGCAGTCGTCCGTGAGGGGCTGCCGGCTGTTTATTTACTTTGTTATTATTTAATTAAATGTTTAAATGTTTGCCGGTTCCCGCCTCCTTCCTTCCTTTTATTGAACCTTATTACAAAAGGTTTATAACATTTTCATTCTAGCAGGAGTAGTGTGTTGTTGAGTTGTGAAAATGTGTTTTTATATATTTATAAATGTATTATATTTATTTATATATACACATGTGACACAAAACCAGTCTAAAGGGTCAAATTTTCAAAATTGGGATTTTTACATCATCTGAAAACTGATGCTTTCTATTGATATATGCTTTGTTAGGACAGGACAGTCTTGGCGTTCAAAACTCTGGAATCTGAGGGTGCAAAAGAATCCAAATATTGAGAAAATTGCCTTTGAAGTTGTCAATCAGGAGCACTGTAGCAGGCCGTCCACTCACAAAAATACAGTTTTTATATATTTAGGGTATGAACTTGACAAAATATCTTCATGGAACATGATCTTTACTTAATACACTAATGATTTTTGCCATTAAATCATTTTTACCCGTACAATTTCTTTTTGGTTTTCACTAAGAATGTTCCCGAGCTACTTAAGACTGGTTTTGTGATCCAGGGTCACATGTGTTTTTCAGATGTTGTTTGGGTACCTCCATCAGTATAACATGTTTGGATGAACAGACAGTCTCACCTCCAAGTCACTCATTGGTTAAGCAAAAATATGGACCGCTCAAACAAACAGCAGAGTGCCAATACTTCCAGCCCACAATAATCGGACGTTTACATATGTCTTACTGAGCTTGTAGTTGTATCTGCACATTTAACTGGATGACAAGTAAACATGAAACACACACAATTTACACACAATTTAGTAAAACTGTTAATTTTATGAGACAACATGTCCATTGGTCAATGTGATATAACAAACATCATCTCAGTTTGTAAACCTCTGCTTGATCTATGGCTCCAGAATAATTGCTATTCATGTTATTGCACTTTAACATGAAGAGCATTAAAGTTCTCAATTACATGTATTAGTATCATTGACTGAGGTTAACAAGATTCATTGAAAGTCATAACTCATTTGATTACAGCTGTAATAACAATCACACGCAGATAGATCTGATTTAAACATCTCCTCGACTGATAAACTACAGATCCATACAGTGTATAAACTACAGATCCACAGCTCATTATATATGAGAACCTGTAACCAAGCAATTCGACAGGTTGAGTCACGTTTGAATGATTACAGACTGACCCCAGTTCAGAGCCACAACCCCCCACTAAAACACCGCCTATCAGACAGCTTCATCACTGATATCAGTCACCTCTAAACCCTTCCCAGCATTCTCTGTGGGCCACAACAGAGAAGATGTGACTTTACTCTGCAGATTCACTCAAACTGAGTCAATAGAATCCACCAAGACACAACTAATATTAAAACCCATCAGTTACACTATAGAATACCAATGGTGTGGTGAAAACAACGTGGGCTGGCATCAACATTATTTCTTTGTGCACTTAATAGGGCAGGAGAATGTCGTGTAAGATGTGGTTGCAAACTAAGCATCACTATTTCTATTGCTCATACATACTGTAGAGTAAGGGACTTGAACAAATGATTCACTGTTTTAAATATTACATTTGTGATATGAAAATTAATAATGTCTCAAACCTTTGCGAAGAACGTTCTAAAACATAAAGAAAACACTGGGGCACCCTAACAACTGCCTACTGGAGAACCCCAGCTACCACCTTCTGCAGTACCCTTAAATCCTTTACTGCAGCACCCTAACAACCACTTACTGCAGCACCTGAGGAACCACTTACAACAGCACCTTAGCAACCACCTACTGCAGTACAATAAAAACCACTTACTGCAGCATCCTAACAACCACTTACTGGAGAAACCCTAGCAAATACTTCTGCAGCACCCTTAAACACTTACTGCAACACCCTAAGAACCAATTACTGGTGAAGCCTAGCAACCACCTACTACAGCTATATAAAAACCACTTACTGCAGCACCCTAACAACCACTTACTGCAACACCCTAACAAACACTTACTGCAACACCCTAACAACCACTTACTGGTGAACCCTAGCAACCACCTTCTGCAGCACCCTTAAACCCTTTACTGCAGCACCCTAAAAACCACTTACTGGTGAACCCTAGCAACCACCTACTACAGCTATATAAAAACCACTTACTGCAGCACCCTAACAACCACTTAATGGAGCACCCTCGCAACCACTTACTGCAGCACCTAAAACACTAAATGCAGCACCCTAAAAACCACTTACTGCAGCTCCCTAACAACCACTTACTGCAGCACCTTAGCAACCACTTACAACAGCACCTTAACAACCACCTACTGCAGCACTATAAAAACCACCTACTGCAGCACCCTAACAACCATTTCCTTGAGCACCCTAGCAACCACCTACTGCAGCACCTAAACCACTTAGTGCAGTAGCTGTGTGTTACTTGCTCTTATTCATGGCAGGAAGTTAGACATTGAAAAGTGAAGTCATCAGTGTTATGTAGATATGCAGTAATGTCTGATGAAAACATTCTTAGGGTCATGACACTGTCCTGCCAGGCTGTTTTTTAGAACTGGGGCCTGAAATGGAGATTAGAAAGCTTCTCTCTTTGTCCTTACAAGCACATCATGTAAAGGTCATCTCCTCAAGGTTTGATCAGACTGTCAGTATTGTGCATTTAAAAGGGCATGCCATCTCAGCTGAGAGTCAGAAGCGACTATCTCATTCCATATCTGTGCACTCCATTTTGAATCATAGTGGGCTCATGTGTTCTCGTGTAATCTCGTCTGTACTGATAGCCCACCCCGTGACATCCGGGCCTCCTCTAAAACGCTGAACCGTGACCACAGTGAATGTAATCTGACCTTTGAATTGGATCTTTCACCCTACCTGCCGTTCAGGGTTTGTCAATGTGAATGCATCTTTTTCTCCGTGCCTTTTATGAATGCATTCATTGTGCATCTGAAAGAATATATGTGTATCTTTTTATTTGGTACTTGTAAAGCATTCAGTAAAGCTCAATGCTGACAAACCTCAATATAGAAACCGTTCCAGCACAGATTTGGTCGCTAGTCCCAGCGGACACCATGAAATGTGGTCTTATTTAGAGAGCGTTCCTGAGCCACACTGAGAACAGCCGTGAGATTGTACACACTGTGAAGAATGGTCCTTGCTAGAAATACACCAGTGTCTTCAAACATTTCAGTGAAACACCACTTTTATCTGTCCAGTGTTTTCATTCCAAATGATGAATTGACATGTTGTTGTGTTTGTTTCCCAGTGAATTGTTATTTAGGGGATGAAAACCCAAAGTGTGTTATGTAACGGAAGCCCTGCTGGAACAGAAAAGAGAAAGCAGCCGTGTGATCTTCTAATCATCATTTCATTCATTTAAAACATTTAATGAAGTATACGTTCAATGCTGAAAGTCAATGTGTAAATGATTCTGAATATTTGAGCATATCCTGTGGTGAATAGATACATTTTAATTGAATGTGGTGTTCTTTCATTTGGGCCGATACCCTACTTTGCTTATTAAATGATTTGCTCATCAATGTAAAGTGGGACACAGATGTGACCTTGAAAAGCAAGACTGAATATTTATTTTTCTTTTCAAAATCAGCTCTTCTTTAATTATGTATGTTATAACATGAATGTCTGTTTAAAATCCAGATATCAGATTTCAGAAAAACAGTGCCATCCAGTGGCATCAGTTGAACAGTGAATAGAAAAAAACACCATAACATTACACAGCAGTGTTTATTCATGCTACATTATATGAAGACAGCACTTATTTCAGGTGTAATAAAAAAAAATCTTTAATCATTAAAAGAAAGCATCTACACATGTATTTCAACCCCTTTCAACATGTAAATGTTTTCAATTGAACCACACTGCTACTCATATCTGCATTAATAACCATATTACACATCAGCCGTTCATGAGGCCTGTCACAGTTGTACATTTACTGAAGGCTCACAATATTAACATTTAGAGTAATGCAGCGTCACAGTGATTGTCATGATGGTAAAGCTGTAGCGTGTGAGAAAAGCAAACTTTGATTCAGTCAGTCACGGCTCTTTGCTCAGCTTTAATGAGTTATGATAATGAGTTTACAGCCTAATGGGTCACTACGATGTATCAGCTGTAATAACTCTTACCTGTTGTTCTGTATCTCAGTCAGGATTAAAGGCTGCCTGTGAATTACACAGGACAGATCACTTCTTATTCAATTCAATTTCATTTTATTTATACTGTATAGCACTTTTCACAACTTCCATTGTTGCAAGGCAACATTACGTACATTCCAATAAAAAAGTAATACTTGACTAAAGTTAAATAAAAATAGTATTGAAAAACATTGTCACGGATACGCCAGGCTCTCTCATCACACAACCAGAGATACTCTTATGGCTCGTTTCAGCTGAGCAGTAATGTTCAGTTCAGTACAGTACACTATGGTAAACCCTGATCCGGCTTGTGTTTCCACCACCTGTTTACCCTTACTTGATAGTCAAGTCAACTTTTATTTATATAGCGCTTTTTACAATTTTCATTGTTAAACGACCGATAGGTAGTTAATTATTTAAAATCAGTACATACTGCCACAATATGTGATTATGTGTATTTTCACAGTTTTGCAATGTTCCGCATAGACCTCATTATGTAATGATGTCACAATGTAATTTAGCAACTTTTAGCAACAAATCGACCTGCCTTTAGCAATTTTTCCTGAAAATGAGTTGGCAACAGTTTTTGCAGATGTTGGCAACATGGTTTTCAAATGAAATATAAATATAATCGAATAAAATGCCCAGATTCCTAGCTGACGATGAGAGTTTTCTTGAGCATCCGTCAATAGTTAAGCAGTATTCTTGGTGGTTACATGGCGGATTTCAGTCCAGTATGTAACACTTCCGTTTTGTCTGAGTTCAACTTCGACAAAGCCGAAGGCACACAGACAATTCAGTCATTTTAAACTCTTGCTCTGGTGTCCATAACCCTGGATACTTCATACATGCACATGTAGCACCTCTAACCTGAATTAGAATTGGTAGCTATATATCTAGTACCTAGGCTCTGAGCAGTAATTGACAAGACTCACAAGAAGACTTAATTTTTAAACAGAACAGCTGGCAGGTTTATTACACAATCACTGTGCAACACACTATTCACAGAATGATTTTGTCTCACATTAGAAAATACCCCAAAATAAAATAGAGCTCTTTCTTTTAGTAAAACAATAGGAAAACAAAATAAATTGTCCTCTGAAAAATAGAAAGTCAATCTACCCCGGGTAGTAAACCAAAACACATTCAAGTTTCCTTATCTGGAATCCATGGAATCCAAAGTCTGGATACAAATCAGTTCAGTCACTCCGCAGAAGAGAATCCGACACAGCTGGCCACACTGCGTCCAAACGTTCCTTCTGTAGAATATCACTCACTGGGACAGGCTCGCCATCGAAGTCGGTATGATTTGGAACCAAACTAAATCCAGGATAAAAACCAATCTGTACATAGCAGTACAGAATAGGAAAAAACAATTATAATTATTTCTATCTCCTTTTTCATATATGGTACCTCATATACTTTTCTTTTCTCAATAAACCAGTTACACATTTAGAACCATTAGCTATGATTATAAGAGAACTGTTCAAATCATCCAACGACCATGCTCCATACAAATCTGTCTGACTAGAGACTATAGTTCACATTGCAAACCTAAGACATGGTACAAAATTTAAACAATATCATTTATTTTCCTAAATGAATGTTCCTTAAAGGATTAATGCATTCTTCAATCATAACATATAATGAACTGTATGCTATTAAACTAGTAAACAACATGAAATGAATGCATTATTTCCCAATTAGTCATTTTACATCAGTGAAACACAAAATTCACACACTATGAGCTAAGTGCAATTAAACATATTACAATACTCTCATGTCACTCCGATTGGTTTTATTATAATAGCATGAAACCTAATACTGTTTACTGATAGCATCACCTCGTGTTAGCTAGCAATATGGTAAGCTAATGAGCACATTGAGACAACAGAAACTCACCGGAGGTTTCAGCAGAAATCACGGTGGAAAACAACATAAAACATCTCTCACAAGGCAGTCCTCGGGTTACTAGTAAAATATTATTTTATCAACACTTGATTAGCAAGTTTAACAACTCCTGATTAGAATTGTCTCGATATCGTACTGTTTTCAATCTATTTTCGCCAGGTGAACTAGAGCTTTTTCTGATGTAACTTGATACAGCGGAAAATTCCCAATGACGGACATAAAAAAAACAGTGTTAGCGCGCCCTCTAATGGCACCATGTAATTCAACACCCAACTAATTAACCCTTTAGTGACAGCATATACTATATGGGTTACACACTCCCCTCCTAAATCAGCATGAGTCCCTTCATGTGCTACAATATTCTGGCTCAAACTGTTATAAGTTCTTTACTTTCATATTCACTAAATATACTGAGTGCATTGTTGAAACTTTCTAAAAGGTTTTGAGCAAATGATATGAGGGGTTTTCCCAACTGTGGGTAGTGAAATCGGCCAGGTGCTCGCCTTGACCTTTCAGATCGACGTACTGATGCATCTTCCCTAACTTCTCCAAGTACTTCCTCATCTTGTTGATCACACAGTCAGGGATTTCAATGTCAGTTTTCTGTACTCCTATTTTATTATTTCCATCTTCTGGGTCACCAAGATCCAACAAGGGAACATCATCATCTTCTAGAACGATAGCGGTCATCACATTCTCCACATCCTCAGTAGGAGGTTGTTCAACAGTAGTCTCTGGCTGTAATTCTTCAGCCTCTTCAAGACACACCTCTGCTCCTTGTGCCGACAATGCTAACTCAATACCTGCTGCAAGCTCCCCTGGAGACTGGGGTGGTAATGTCTTGCACAAATCACTCTTTCCGGGGAGATGGGCAGATGTATCCAGCTTCTTTTGGATGTCGTATACATTTGTGAACATTTCCTCAGTAAAGGCTGAGGGTATCACAGAAAAGACGGTGTAGTCGTCTTCAGACTCACAATCTTCCTCTTCTTGCTGCTGAGGAGAATTTTGTCGTGTCCTGGGACGATGTGTGGCCTGGGCTGATCTGATTCATCTTCTTCAGCTTCATACAACTGCCCACATGGTAACAGAAGATCCCTGTGCAGAGTGCGGATTGGACCATCTTGATTCACTGGCTGTACCATGTAAACCGGTATGTCTCCCATCTGTTTTAGGACACAGTACACAGCAGACTCCCACTTGTCTGCAAGTTTGTGCTTGTTCCGCAAACGGACGTTCCTCACCAGGACTCTATCCCCCACTTCAAGGGTAGATTCTCGGACCCTCTTATCAAAACGCCGTTTGTTTCTGTCAGCAACTTTCTGAGAGTTTTCAATGGCTGTCTGATAACTCTCCTCTAGCCTAGACTTGAGATTCCGCACATATTGTGAGTGAGATGCTGGTTTCCCCTCCCTGACAGGTAAACTGAATGCAATGTCTACAGGCAACCTGGGTTGTCTCCCAAACATCAGCTCGTAGGGACTATACCCTGTAACCTCATTTCTGGTACAGTTGTAGGCATGTGTGAGTGGTTTTACAAAGTCCCGCCAGTGACTCTTCTGCTTATCCTTTAGAGTACCCAACATGCCAAGAAGGGTGCGATTGAACCGTTCAACCGGATTTCCTCGTGGGTGATAGGGACTTGTCCGCACTTTCTTGATACCAGCTATGGCACAGAGCTCTTTAATAGTTCGAGACTCAAAGTCCCTGCCCTGATCACTATGCAGGCGCTCAGGAAACCCATAATGCACCAGGAATTGCTCCCCACAGGCACTTTGCAACCGTAGCAGCCTTTTGGTCTTTAGTGGGTATGGCTACTGCATACTTTGTAAAGTGGTCTGTGATGACCAGGATGTCTTTAGTGTTGTGGGTGTCAGGCTCAAGCGATAAGAAGTCCATGCAAACCAGCTGCATTGGCCTAGATGTCTGGATACTGACCAGAAGTGCTGCTTTTTCAGGCGGAGTCTTTCTTCTGACACATCGTCCACATGTTTTGACCTTGTGCTCGACGTCAGCAGCCATTCGTGGCCAATAGAATCTTGATCTTACTAAGTCAGTTGTACGCTCTATCCCCATATGCCCCATGTCGTCATGAAGACAAGTGAGTACAGTTGCCCTGAGTGACTCTGGAAGTACAAACTGATAGGATGTTTGCTCTTCACACTGACGTTTCCTGTACAGAAGACCATCTCGCATTTCAAGACGCTTCCACTCTTTAAGTACCAGCTTGAGTTCAGGGGAGTCAGGACTGATGTCATTGGGTACTTTGTCTCCAGCTTTTAACCAGCTAATGACATGCTTGATGATGGGGTCAGCTTCCTGTCGTTCTCTGAGTTCCACTTCACTAAAGGCGGGTACAGTTTCATGTCCTATTAAGTTTTCTTCACCATAGATGTCTGGTACAGCCTCAGCTTGGAGAGCCAGGGATTCAACCATCGTAAGGGAAGGTAAGTAGTTGTCTGGCTCTCTTAGAAGGTGTCTGTGACAAACAGCTGTAACCACATCTGCAGGTAAGTTTAAATGGTCGGCTGATGATGCTAGATGATGTGACGTGAACTGTTTTATCCTTTCTTTCTCTTCCAGTTCAGCATCATCATCAACCAACATACCATGGGGTCGCCTAGAGAGGCCATCGGCATCCTGATTGCTCTTTCCAGGCCTATACTTGATGTTGAAATTGAATGTGGAAAGGGCTGCAAGCCAACGATGACTGGCGGCATCTAGTTTAGCTGAGGTAAGTATGTAGGTTAATGGATTGTTATCCGTTATGACAGTGAAGGTATTACCATAGAGGTAATCTTGGAACTTCTCTAGAATTGACCATTTTAAAGCTAGGAACTCCAGCTTGTGTGCTGGATACCTCGCCTCGCTACTTGAAAGGCCCCTACTGGCATAGGCAATGACCCGTGTTTGTCCGTCCTGCTCCTGATATAAAGCAGCCCCTAAACCAGTAGTGCTAGCATCTGTGTGCAAAGTATATGGTAGCTTTGGATTTGCAAACCCCAGGATTGGAGAGGAGGTTAGCTTTTCTATTATGCACTCAAAAGCTTCCTGACAAGCAGGTGTCCATCTTTCTGCAAACGGCTCTTTTGGGTTGAAATATTTGCCTTTACATGTCATCTTCTGACCCTTTTTTAGAGGTGGGTATCCGGACGTGAGATTGTTTAGTGGCTTAACTATTTTGGAATAGTCCTTCACAAAACGACGATAATAGCCGGAAAAGCCCAAAAATGACTTCAGTTCTTTAAGAGTCTGGGGCTTTGGCCAAGTTTTCAGAGCACTGACTTTCCCAGGGTCAGTCTCCACACCATCTCTTGAGACGACATGTCCAAGGTAATGCACAGAGGTTTGAAAGAATTTGCATTTCTCGGGAGAGAGTTTGAGACCATTTTCTTAGCCGTTGCAGTACATGCAGAAGTCTGGCTTCATGTCCCTCCAGGGAGTCTGAGAACACAATTAGATCATCAAGGAACACCAGCACCTCCTTCAAGTTAATGTCACCCATACATTTCTCCATTAACCGTTGGAAGGTGCTAGGCGCATTGGTTATTCCCTGTGGCATCCGATTGAACTCCCAAAAACCCAGGGGGCACACAAAAGCAGTCTTGGCTTTGTCACACTCCTCCATGTCGATTTGGTAGTAGCCTGACTTGAGGTCCATCACTGAAACCATTTTGACCCGGTAAGGGCCGAGAATGCTTCTTCTAGGTTTGGTAATGCATAAGCGTCCTTTATGGTCAGCAGGTTAAGCTTTCGTAATCGACACAAAGGCGGATATCACCATTCTTTTTCCTTACAACAACGATGGGTGAAGAGTAAGGGGACTCCGACTCCCGTATCACACCAGCTTCCAGCAGTGATTGCAAGTGTTTCCTCACAGCTTCATAATCATTTGGATGGATGGGCCGTGCTCGTTGCTTGAAAGGAGTCTCATCTTTTAGTTTGATATGGTGTTTGACTTTGGTGGCATGGCCAAAATCAAGTTCATGGTGTGCGAAGACATCAGCATAACCGTTGAGCTTCTCAGTGATTCTGCTTTTCCACTCCTCTGGCAGAGGGGACTGACCAAAGTCAAACGTCAGGCTGCTTTTGGTGGTTTGACACGATGGAGAAACAGTGGCACTACAACAGTCTACAGTAGCAGAGTTTTTGTCAGGTAGGCAACCGTTTTCAAAGATCTGTTCGGGAGCATGTAGTTCTGCAATAACACAGTTTGCGGTGATTGTTATATCATGGTCGGTTTCATTTCTGATCCAGACAGGCAACTTCTGTTGGTGCTGCTGTGGCAGAGTGATGAGACAACAATCAACGAAAATCCCACCAGGTAAAGCAGAGGTTGTTGGTTGCTCCAGAACGGCCCATTTCTCAGTATTGGCAGAACTGACGTTGGCATGCCCTTCCACAGCAACTTTCTCATGTGCAGGAATGACTTGCTGTGTTTTTCCTTTTAGTGTCATAAGACCAATTTCTCCACTGGTGTTCAGCCTTTTTCGAAGCTCAAGTGCTCTGAGAATTTGTCTATAACCATAGACAGTTGAAGTGTTTTTCCAAGTGTTGTTCTGGCAGTGTTCATCATATAGCACATCAAGTAAGTTAGTCCCTATCAGAACAGGTAAGTCACTGTTGGAGCGTAAATCAGGCACAACTAATGCTAATGTGGATACTTCAGGTGCAGTGTCAATGAAATCTTTTGGGAAACCAATGTTGACTTCTACGTACCCTAAGTATGGAACAAACTGCCCATTAGCACCCTCTACATCAAGTAGATTGAAAGGCTGGATAGGCTGCTCTGATAAGTGTTTTTTGTAGAATGCGGTTGATACTGTAGTCACCTGAGATCCGGTGTCAAGGAGACAGTTACAGTTTACTCCTGACACAGTAACATTGCTGGTGCATTTCTCCCCTATTAATCCTTTTGGTATTTTAGACTG
The DNA here is from genome assembly GCA_006030095.1 of Triplophysa siluroides. Taxonomy (NCBI): domain Eukaryota; kingdom Metazoa; phylum Chordata; class Actinopteri; order Cypriniformes; family Nemacheilidae; genus Triplophysa; species Triplophysa siluroides. The sequence goes on from VCII01000308.1 coordinate 522,648, forward strand.
GTGCTTTGTGCTGTGCAAGTAACTTGAAGTATTCTGTTTAGCTTTTGGTTTGGGACATGTATGATTAGTCATTGTTCCTGTTTGCCCCTCAACAGGAACAGAACCTAGTTTAACTTTGGCTGATTTTGAGCTTCCCACAACCGCTGCTTCTCTCTGAGTTCTTTTCGTTTAGCCTCAACAACGACTGGATTGGGCTCATTGCTACAGGCTGGGGCTATATGTCCATCTTCACCACAGTTAAAGCAGTACCATGGGCGAGGTTTCTTGCTGGATTTTCCCACATTCTGCTGTGGTGATTTCTCTGCAGGCTCTTTCAGCTTAAATTTCTTTGACTTGAATGTCTGGTGGTAGCTTTTGCTGAGGACTCATCCATTGATGCTTTCAAGGTTGCCAGCTGGGCTTGAAGTTGTGCTATTTGTTTTTTCATTTTCTTTGTACCTGCATCAGGGATGTCTTCTGCAGCAGCAGCTTCTATGTCTTTCTCATTAGTGTCAAAGTCATACACATTCAGAGAGTTAGACTGTACTCTAGTTTTGGTACATCCAAAATGCTGCTTCATGCGGCAGGACTTGGCAGTTTGCTTGTCCTCTTCAGTTCGCAGTAAGAGCAACAACTCAGGAAATGAGGGTGGGCTATACTTTTTTTGTTCCAGCTGGAGATTTGTGATAAAGCTGTTGTCCCAGCATCCCCTGCAGAACTGTTTCAGCAGTTGGCGGTCTGAGTCTCCAGCAGCAATACCATTTCTTTTCACTACATTGCTCAATGTAGCCTGTAGTCGATGTAAGTAAGCAGAAGGTTTTTCACCTGCGTTTTGGTTGGTGTTTAGGAATGCCGCAAAGAGTTCATCACCATCATCCACAGTCCCATAAGCGGAGTCAAGAACACTGAGATATTCACTGGAACTGGACTGAGGCCCTAGATGTCTCACAACATTTGCAGCAGGAGGAAGCAGGCTTTCTGAAATCTTTCTGACCACTTGTTTGTCAGAGACTGTGATATCTGTGAGGTAAAACTCTGCATTGCTTCGCCAAGTGTCATAATCAACTTCTAGGCTTGGACATGGAGTTTTTCCAGAGAAAGGCCTCCACTTGGAAAAGCTGTAAGGTGTTGGCGACATATCATTGCTCTTTACGATGTGTTCTACCACCACTCTTTGGACTTCAGGTGTAGTAAGTTGTTCAGGTGTTAACTGGTAGGTTGCTCTATTACCACTACGTGGAACCTCATAAGCCTGTTTGAGTGGAAACGGAATGCTATCCATATTCATTGTCACTTTGGGCTGAGTAGTTGACTCAGTTGGGGTTTGGTCAGTTACCAGGTCTGCCACTGTATTTGTGTCAGGGGTATACATTGGGGATATGTTGACCAAGGGGTCTTCATGCTCAACTGGGCGGTCCCGCTTTGCAGAGTGTTGAATTCTAGCTAACTCCTCTAGCAGTACTTTCTCATAATCTGTACCACTCATTTTAGCTACATCTTTTAACTCAGAAAGGTAGGACTGGGTTAAGCTTGATCCTACACTAGCAGTATAAATGCTAGACAAAAGCTGGATGTGATGAGTAATGTTAGGATCAGAAGAGGGTCTATGACATGGTAAGTCACTCTGGAGTGTTTGAATAGTTGTGCCAGATTGAAACTCAACAACAGCTGTGTTCTTGAAATCAGCATCAGAACTTTCGATCTTAACTACTCTTTCAATGGACCCATATTTCTCCAAAAATTCAACCACCTCATCATCTACATCAGTATCAGAAAGGCCACTGATTAGGACTGAATTGGGCACCTTAATGTTCTTAGACTGAATAACATCCATGTTATAGTAAGTGAAATTGCAAAACAACCCAAAAAATAAAACACGTCAATTTACAGTCTGATGAATTGTGAACAAATGTGCCAAAGCTGTTCTGTATACGTATAGATATATATAGATATAACCACAAACTGCTCCTGGCTGGCTCGCCAAGATTTATGCAGCACCTCTAACCTGAATTAGAATTGGTAGCTATATATCTAGTACCTAGGCTCTGAGCAGTAATTGACAAGACTCACAAGAAGACTTAATTTTTAAACAGAACAGCTGGCAGGTTTATTACACAATCACTGTGCAACACACTATTCACAGAATTTTTGTCTCACATTAGAAAATACCCCAAAATAAAATAGAGCTCTTTTTTAGTAAAACAAAGGAAAACAAAATAAATTGTCCTCTGAAAAATAGAAAGTCAATCTACCCGGGTAGTAAAAACATTCAAGTTTCCTTATCTGGAATCCATGGAATCCAAGTCTGGATACAAATCAGTTCAGTCACTCCGCAGAAGAGAATCCGACACAGCTGGCCACACTGCGTCCAAACGTTCCTCTGTAGAATATCACTCACTGGGACAGGCTCGCCATCGAAGTCGGTATGATTTGGAACCAAACTAAATCCAGGATAAAAACCAATCTGTACATAGCAGTACAGAATAGGAAAAAAACAATTATAATTATTTCTATCTCCTTTTTCATATATGGTACCTCATATACTTTCTTTTCTCAATAAACCAGTTACACATTTAGAACCATTAGCTATGATTATAAGAGAACTGTTCAAATCATCCAACGACCATGCTCCATACAAATCTGTCTGACTAGAGACTATAGTTCACATTGCAAACCTAAGACATGGTACAAAATTTAAACAATATCATTTATTTTCCTAAATGAATGTTCCTTAAAGGATTAATGCATTCTTCAATCATAACATATAATGAACTGTATGCTATTAAACTAGTAAACAACATGAAATGAATGCATTATTTCCCAATTAGTCATTTTACATCAGTGAAACACAAAATTCACACACTATGAGCTAAGTGCAATTAAACATATTACAATACTCTCATGTCACTCCGATTGGTTTTATTATAATAGCATGAAACCTAATACTGTTTACTGATAGCATCACCTCGTGTTAGCTAGCAATATGGTAAGCTAATGAGCACATTGAGACAACAGAAACTCACCGGAGGTTTCAGCAGAAATCACGGTGGAAAACAACATAAAACATCTCTCACAAGGCAGTCCTCGGGTTACTAGTAAAATATTATTTTATCAACACTTGATTAGCAAGTTTAACAACTCCTGATTAGAATTGTCTCGATATCGTACTGTTTTCAATCTATTTTCGCCAGGTGAACTAGAGCTTTTTTCTGATGTAACTTGATACAGCGGAAAATTCCCAATGACGGACATAAAAAAAACAGTGTTAGCGCGCCCTCTAATGGCACCATGTAATTCAACACCCAACTAATTAACCCTTTAGTGACAGCATATACTATATGGGTTACACACACTTTTTACTTTGTTTGTTTGGGTTGTTAGTCGGGATCCGGGATCAGGAACTGTGGCGTCTTTCCAAAACATTTAAGGAAAAGGAAAATGCCAATAAAGATGAACAACAGTTTCATCAGTGTCATCACAGAATGAGCAGCTGGAAGGAAATATCCTTTTTTATTAAAAAGTAATTTGGAGGGTAGCACTTATGAATTATTTTAAAAGAGATTTCGGTAAAACTTTACATTAAGGTACCCTTTATAAAGCATTTGTAAATGCGTTCATTAATAACTTGTTTACAAATGCATTATAAGGCAGTTATAAGTGCATGAATAAAAATATACCTGCCAAATAGTGAGCCATTTTAACTTGCATGTTATAAGTGCTTGATAAATGTCTTTATTCATTATTTATTTGACTCGAAAGCAGATTCATTATTATCTTGATGTTGTTTGCAAAATAGGCTGTCAGACTGGAGAACTTTCTTATTATTGTATATTTCATATCTTCTGTCACTTTTCAAACCATGTTGCCTACCTGATCCGATTCAGAATGTCTAACGGTGTCCTCCAGAATGCTTTCAGATCATGATGCTTATCCAAAGCAGTTTTTCTTGCTTACCAAGATAAATTCATCAAAAGTTTAATCACTTTTTAACTCTAAATGCACAAAGGGTGACTAAATTGTTTGTGTACGATGTTTCATTAATGATTCAATTACTTCTAATGGTTAATCAAAACCAGAAACATGTTTTTATTATTAATGTAGAAACAGAATGCTGGCTCACAAGGCTACATCTCTGACGTGAATCATATATTAAGAAGTATTGACAGCCCATGAAAGTGAACTTTAAAGAAAATTGGATGCCTGTGAAGTATTAATTCACAACATCAAAACACCTAACTTATAAATGTTAAGAATTATAACTGTTAGCAAACCATGAAAGTGTGCCCTAATATAGTGGATTCATGTGAACCATTTCTTAATAAGTTATGAACGTTAGTAACCAGTGAAAATGAAATATACAATAATAGAAAGACCAACATGACACCCTACATTCTCCAGTCTGACAGCCTATTTTGCAAACGACATCAAGATAATAATGAATCTGCTTTCAAGTTAAATGAATACATTTATTAAGCATTTATTAAACAAAGTCAGTCCTTGAGGAAGAGTTTAGCTCCGACTTGGCTCAACAAACCTGTCTGGGAGTTTCTAGTCTGCTTTGTGAGACCTTGATTAGCTGTCCAGATGTGTTTGATTAAGGTTGGAAACTCTGCTGGGACACCGGCCCTCCAGGACTGACTTTGGACACCCCTGGCATAGCGTTATCAACTGAGGCGTATTGCAGAGAAAAGTGTTACAAGGGAGTACATTTACATTTATACATTTGGCAGACGCTTTTATCCAAAGCAACTCACATTGAATGTATTATACATTTGTGTCTTACTATGTGCAATCCCCTGGGATCCAACCCATGACATTGGCATTGTTAGCCCCATGTTCTAAACACTGAGCCACAGGAAAGTATACAGCGAATACATTCGTTAACACTTGCTGCAGTGTTATCGAGTGTTCCCACCAAACGCAACTTCTGCGAATAAATCACACTATTCGCTTCGGGGTTAACAAGACATTTCAAAATAAATACAAAACAGGAAACAAAAACCCACGAGGGGGTAAAACAACATAACATAAAGGGTGCTACAGGAACAAAAAGACTCACTTCACTAAACTAGACTAGATATAACATTTACATAAACATTGACTTTTACAACTTACCAGATTGTCCGACCTCCTCACTCACTTTCTTCTAAGCAAGATCCTTTTTATTCCTGTTTCGATAAAAGTACGATGTATCGTACAGCTCCAGGTATCCACATACAGCAACGATTATTTTAAAATTTAAAATCATTTAAAAATCATATCTCAAATGTCACAAAAACAGCCTTCTTCCACCTTCGAAATGTTGCCAAATTACGAAATGTTTTATGTGTTGCTGACGCAGAAACTCTTATTCATGCATTTGTGACCTCAAGACTTGACTACTGTAATGCTTTCTTAGTGGTTGTCATGCATCTTCATAAACAAACTACAGTTAGTCCAAAATGCAGCCGCCAGAGTCCTAACCAGGTCAAGAAAATACGATCATATTACCCCAATTTTATCATCTATTCACTGGTTACCCATTAGGTATCGTATTGATTTTAAAATTCTTTTAATTACTTATAAAGCCTTAAAGGGTTTAGCCCCTACCTACTTAACAGAGCTTCTATCACATTACAGCCCATCACGCTCTCTAAGATCGCAAAACTCAGGACTTTTGATAACACCTAGAATAACTAAATCTACCAAAGGGGGTCGAGCTTTCTCATACGTAGCACCTAAACTCTGGAATAGCCTTCCCGATACTATTCGAGGATCAGACACACTCTCCCAATTTAAATCTAGATTAAAGACACATCTTTTCACCCAAGCTTTCACTAATGCATAGTAAATGAACAGCAGCTACGCTAATTATTCTCTTTCTGCCTCCGCCTCGGGATGCCCATCTCGAGGTTTCTGCCAGGCCCAGATGGACATCATATGCCCATCCCGACTCAGAGACTACGCCAGCTGCGGACTGACTGACCATCCCAGCTCCATCTAAGGCAACTCCATTTCCACCCAAGAGAAAGGCGACCATCCCAGCTCAGGCAGTGTTGGCCTGCTCACCGGGAGACTGCATCTATTTATTTATTTATTAATTTATTAGATATTATCTATTAGAATGATCTCGCTTGTTCTGTGGACACTATGCACTGTGCTGTGTTTTACCTCTGTGTTTTCTTATTTTGCTTCTGTAAAGCTGCTTTGGAACAATGCACATTGTGAAAAGCGCTATATAAATAAACTTGAATTGAATTGAACGATTATTTTGTCCTCCATTGTTGTTTCAGATTTCTGCCTTCACTTGCTACGTCATAATCACGTCACTACTAGAGCAAGCTCCAAGTTCAGATTTTTCAACTCGCGCGAATCATGTGTTACGCGCGTCAAATGCTCAATTTGCACCGTGTCATTTGCACAAATCGCGTCTTTCGCGCCGCCTCATTCGTGCGAATCGCGTCGCAAGTCCATGCATTGACGCGTTTGGTGGGAACACAACATGAGAGTGAGGAGAACACATGTGAAAAACAAGACATGTTTTTAAGCCACTAGGGGGACTCATGTAGCCGACCCTGGACAAAGCAGGAAGTAGTAGAGGAAATGCTAGGTTATGTTTGAAGCTGCAATTTGTATCTCAATCCTGTTTTTAGAAACTTTTATGTTTTCTGCTCAAACCTTTAATTCATTGTTGTTGATTGTGTGCATTGTTTGTGTGAAATTAAGTGGAACTTACTAAGTACAATTTACTTGCTGTTTTCTATTGGTAGAGGATTGTTTTATGGTGTAGATCCTGCTCATCAGCTGTGGCTGCCTGTGTATTTATGCACATTGCTTATACTGCTGAAGGGTTTCCTTTAGGATATTTGGTGCAACTTTGCAACTGGCCTAGTAACCAAGAAAAATGTAACAGTGTGCAGCACCTATCTCATCGCCAATGTATGACATCAAGTATGAAATGTTTTTGTATATAAGTTGAAGCAAGCATCACTTCAGTAAGTTTAATAAATGTATTCATAGACCTGCCTTATATTAGATCCATCTTGGTATGTGCAAATTTATACTAAAAATCACAAAATGTCACTGTAAATACTATAAGCAATTTGTCACGGGGTGACAACAGGAGAACGTGCAAGCGGAACTACTTTTGTGGGGGCGGTTTCCCGCCGGACCGATTTAAAGGAAACACCCAGCCAGTTCGGATCGCTCGGCCGGGGATTCAACGAGCAAACAAGCATCAGGTGTGCCGTTTAAACGTGGCGATGGCTGATTGGGACTAAACAGAGAAGGATGGGCTATAAAAGGGATGTTGGAGGAAGGAAGAGGAGGTTGGTGGTTGTTATTGTTGTTGCTATTGTGGAGCTCTCATTCCCGTTCCGGTTGGAGGAAGAGGCAGCAGTGTAGCGAGTGGACACAAGAAGAGTGAGATCAAGAAGGGTAAAAGGACCGGACCATTCAATTTGGTTAAAGAGGAATAAATGCTGTGAATAAGGGTCTAGGAGTAAACGAAAACGGATGTGAACGGATGCCCCCACGAATGAGAATACTACTATCAGACACTTCGACTCAAGGAGACGGGTCTCGGTCAAGGCGGCGGAGTATAAGCCCTACGTTGCTGTGAGTACTTGGATTTCAGTTTGTGATGTGGATAATTGCACGTGTGTATTGCTGTGGATTGGTTGACTATTATTGGAGTGTGTGGAGCACCTGTCTTGCCGATATCGTGCCTGTGACCGTGAGTACCGTCTACTTGCATAGGAACGTCCCTTCTGCTTCTATTACTGTGTGCTTATGAAGAAAGCCCTGTCTGGATGTGTTGCTTATATTAAGGAAGCCCTTTGTGTCTACTGCTGTTTGCCATGTTGGAAACCTGTCTGCATGTACTTGCATAGGGACGTCAATTACTGTGTGCTTATGAAGAAAGCCCTGTCTGGATGTTCATTGTTGCTTATATAAGGAAGCCCTTTGTGTCTACTGCTGTTTGCCCATGTTGGAAAACCTGTCTGCATAATTACCATTGACGACCTGTAAGAGGAAGTTCCCCCCCTGTATACTTACCGTTGTGTGGGGTCGGCCTCAGGAGAAGTACGGGTAAGGGCCCGTCGTCCACCTGCCCTGGCTGGGCTGGAAGAGAGAAGCTGGCAAGAAGATTAGTTTTTAGACTGCCCAAGTTTTAACTAAATTAATAAAATCCAATTTACTCATTTTTAACTGGTTGTCTGTCTGCTTTTTGGGAACTCCGAGATCTCCTCGAGGTGGTACTGGTGTTCGGGGCTAGAGTATTGGGGGTCTGCTCCGACCTGTGACAGATTTGGCGTAGTCGGCAGGGTCTACCACCTCGAGTGGAGCGAACGGAGATTTCCAATGGCAGACGAAGCCTTGCCAGCTGCCCCACCTCGAGTCATGCCAGTCTTCATGGGATCCCCTTGGGCCCAGAAATATGGAGGGCCGGGATCTGAATTGAGTTTGTCTGATTGGAAGGCCCAGGTCGAATACCTGGCGGGGGTCCAGGGCTGAGCGCCCCACAGTTGTTGCAGTTCATATTGAATTCCCTAGAGGGGAGGCCGGAGAGAGGTACAAGCCGCCCCTGAAGCTGTTCGAGCTACGACACAGGCCGTGTTCGATTTTCTACATGGACGATATGGCGATGCGACACCAGTGGCCACGCTGCGAACGCAGTTCTTTAACTGTAAACAAGGACCCCGACAAACGGTACGAGCCTACACGTTACGACTACGAGAACAATTCACTAGGCTGAAGGGAAGACGTGATCATGGTCTAGGAGGAGGAGAGACCTTGCTGCGAGACCAATTTCTGCTGGGGCTCCGGGAGGGCCCGGTCCGTCAGAACTTGCGTACACAGCTCCGCCGGGACCCCGAGCTGGCCTTTGAGGACCTACGGACGGAGACCTTGGCCCTGGAGTCGGATTATGTTGAGACAGCTGACTCTCCCATTTGTATGGCTGCTGGTGGGTCGACAGTTCCAACCGCCTCCGAATTAGCCGAGTGGAAACAGACCCTACGGGCTGAATTCATGAAGGATGTCCGTGAACAGATGACTGAGTTGTCCAAAACCCTGTTAGATGAGCTCCGTCGAGGGCAGTTAAATCCACCACCTCCATGTCGAGAACGCTCCTACTCTGACGGAGGTCGAGGTGGAGGAAGGCGCCCGCCTCGATCTGCCGGGCCCAGATTCCAGTGGGACGAACAAGGACGCCCCATTTGTAATAACTGCGGGGAGCCGGGGCATTACAGTCGTCAGTGTGGCTCTCGCCGTGGCTCGCAAGGGGGTTTTGGGAGTTGCCGGCCACTGTGGGTCAAGTGGTCGGGACCCCCTTAATTGATCTTTCTTCGTCCGCCGCCCCTGGGAATCGACTGATCAGGCATTGTCCACTGGTGGAGGTCCAGGTGAACGGCGTGAAAGTCCGGTGCCTAGTGGACACAGGATCGCAGGTCACCTTGTTCTCGGAAAGTTTGTCCAAGGAGTTGTTTAGGGATTCATGTGTACAGGATGCCGAGGCCCCCTGGTTGACTCTGAGGGGGGCGAATGGATTGGACATCCCTTATATTGGGTATTTGGTCAAGGACCTAGAGATCCATGGAATCACTGTACCACAGAAGGGGGTGGTGATAGTCCGGGACCATTGCTTGGGGTCCCATCGAGCCCTATTAGGAATGAATGTCATCGCGGATTGTTGGGAAGAGTTGTTCCAGGCTAGGCCTGCTCGGACCATCCCTCCAACGGAGAGGAGCGAATGGGAGCGGATTGTGGCAGACTGTCGTTGGGTCCATACAGCCAGCTCCAAGAGGAACCACGAGGAGACTGGCCGAGTGTCATGTCGATACGCTGTGTCCGTTCCGGCCCGGAGTGAGGCTGTTCTCTGGGCTCGGGTGCCCATTCGGGACTATGGACCAGGAGATTGGGTCTTGGTCGAACCACATCTGGATAGTCAGAACGTAGAGGTGGCCCGAGGATTGGCTGTTGTTCGGCGTGGCCGAGTTCCTGTGAAGGTACGAAATGTAAATCCTTACCTGTACACCTACATCGCCACCAACGACTGGCTCGAGTGACTCCAGTAGACCCACAACAAGTAAGAGAAGGACGGGACATTAGTTTTCGCCAAGTTTGCCCTACGGTGGTGGAGGTAGCGTTGACCCAAGCGTCCCAGCCCCTGGAGGTGGATAGGGGGACGATGCCGGCGCACCTTTCTGGGGAGTCCCTGCGGGGCGAAGATCTGGAGGAGAGTCAGACGCAACGGCTCCAGGCCTTCCTGTCCAGGTGGCAACATATATTTGCAACTCACGATGAGGATTATGGCTGTACGGATGCAGTGAAGCACCAGATCCCCACGGGCGATGCGGCACCAAGCAGAGAGAGATACTGCCCAGTGCCGCCCACCTTGTACTCCGACGTGCGTACCTTGCTGCAGGGGATGCTGGAGAAGGGGATCATCCGGGAGAGTAGTAGCCCTTGGGGCGCTCCAATCTTTTTGGTGCGAAAGAAGACCGGAGCGTGGCGGTTCTGTGTGGACTACCGCAAGTTAAACCAGGTAACCAAGAAGGACGCCTTCCCGCTGCCGCGGATTGAAGATTCTCTCGCCAGTTTGACCAAGGCGGCCTGGTATTCCACCTTGGACTTGGCCTGCGGATACTGGCAGGTGCAGGTGGAGGAGAAGGACCGGGAGAAGACGGCGTTCACTACCCCGTTTGGACTATTTGAGTGGCCACCTTCCAGCGGCTGATGCAGCGGTGTTTGGGCGGGCAACTGGTAGATACCACATTGGTATATCTGGACGACGTGATCGTCTATTCCCCCGACTTTGAGTCCCACCTTCAGCATCTGGACGAAGTGTTCAGGGCAGTGGAGAAGTACGGGCTGAAGCTGCAGCCCGTGAAGTGTCACTTGTTGCGGAAAGAGGTGAAGTTTCTGGGCCACCGTATAAGTTCTGCTGGAGTCTCGGTGGACTCTGAAAAAGTGTCGGCCGTTCAGGAATGGAGTGTGCCCAGGACGGTGCGACAGGTGAGATCCTTCTTGGGCTTTTTGGGATACTATCGGCGCTTCATCAAAGACTTCTCCAAAATCGCTAAACCGCTCAATCAGCTCCTGGCAGGCTCGGGTCACCCCCAGGTCGTGGGTCACCTCCAGTTGCTTGGGATGCTGCATGCGATACGACCTTCAAGACATCAGGGGCAAGAAAAGACCGTGTCACTGGTGCGGAGGTATTTCTACTGGCCAGGGAAGGAGGCGACCGTAAGCACGTTCATTCAGAGCTGTATCCTTTTTAAAACCAGAAAGGAGCCCCATTGGTCCCCATCCAAGCCAGGCCCCACTACATATCGTGGCCATGGATTATTTGACCTTGGGTCGGCCGTTGGACAGTTATCAGAACATCTTAGTAATAACAGACCTGTTTACCAAATATGCCTGGGCCGTTCCGACCCTAGATCAGACGGCGGTTACCACCGCTGCCGCCCTGTGGAAGACAGTGTTTCAAACCTTCGGATGTTCAGAAGTCCTCCATACAGATCAGGGGCCCAACTTCGAATCTCTCGTGTGATCAAGGAGCTGTGTCAGCTGTATGGGTGTAAAAAGACCCATACCACCCCGTAACACCCTCAGGGGAACGGAGGATGTGAGCGATTCAACCAGACCCTGTTGGGCCTATTGGGACCTTGGATAGAGACCGCCAGGACAATTGGGTGGACAACATTCCCGCTTTAGTGCAGGCATATAACAACAGCGTACATAGCATCACAGGGTACGCCGCTACTTACCTTATGTTCGGGAGATACGTGCGGCTGCCTACCGATTTGATACTGGGTGCGGCAGGGACTGAAGAGGCGTCCAGCCTTACAGAGTGGGTAAGCCGCCACCATCAACGTCTCTTTTCGGCCTACGAACAGGTTGCCGACCAGATCGGCGCGGCCGGGGCCAAGAACAAGAGGTTATACGATCGGACAGCACGGGAGGCTCCATTGTTGCCGGGAGAGAGGGTATTGGTACGCGATAATCGGCGCCAAGGAAAAGGGAAGTTGAGCGACCGCTGGGAGGCCCAGCCATATGTGGTACAGGGGCAGCAGCGCCCCGACCAGCCAGTTTACACAGTCCGGCCGGAAGGAAGGGCCGGCCCCGAATGGGTGTTGCACCGGAACTTGCTCCGCCCTTGCCCGAACTATCCAAGACAGACGGTGGAAGTTCCTGTGGCCCCGGCAGCCTCTGGACCACCTGTGGTGGGATGGGCAGTGGTCCCAAGGGGCCCAGACCACGAGCCTGGAAGAGTAGATCCAGTGTCACCACCAAGACGGTCCCAACGGGACAACCGAGGACGCCCCCCAGAGAGGTATGGGAGTTGGGTCCTGGAACCGCGTTCTAGGGACTAGAACAGATTGGTGGGGGAGGATGTCACGGGGTGACAACAGGAGAACGTGCAAGCGGAACTACTTTTGTGGGGGCGGTTTCCCGCCGCCGAAGCGAAGAGGAATAAATGCTGTGAATAAGGGTCTAGGAGTAAACGAAAACGGATGTGAACGGATGCCCCCACGAATGAGAATACTACTATCAGACACTTCGACTCAAGGAGACGGGTCTCGGTCAAGGCGGCGGAGTATAAGCCCTACGTTGCTGTGAGTACTTGGATTTCAGTTTGTGTGGTGTGGATAATTGCACGTGTGTATTGCTGTGGATTGGTCTGACTATTATTGGAGTGTGTGGAGCACCTGTCTTGCCGATATCCGTGCCTGTGACCGTGAGTACCGTCTACTTGCATAGGAACGTCCCTTCTGCTTCTATTACTGTGTGCTTATGAAGAAAGCCCTGTCTGGATGTTCATCGTTGCTTATATTAAGGAAGCCCTTTGTGTCTACTGCTGTTTGCCCATGTCTGCATAGAATAGTGGCTTATGAATGTTGGATGGTTATATAAGAAGCCCTTTGTGTCTACTGCTGTTTGCCCATGTTGGAAAACCTGTCTGCATAATTACCATTGACGACCTGTAAGAGGAAGTCCCCCCCCTGTATACTTACCGTTTGTGGGTCGGCCTCAGGAGAAGTACGGGTAAGAGGCCCGTCGTCTACCTGCCCTGGCTGGGCTGGAAGAGAGAAGCTGGCAAGAAGATTAGTTTTTAGAGAGCCCAAGTTTTAACTAAATTAATAAAATCCAATTTGCTCATTTTTAACTGGTTGTCTGTCTGCTTTTTGGGAACTCCGGGGTCTCCTCGAGGTGGTACTGGTGTTCGGGGCTAGAGTATTGGGGGTCTGCCCCGACCTGTGACAATTATGTATAAACTAAAGATATATGTGCTTAACATATAAAGCTCTTAAAGGAGTTCCTCACTGCAAAATTTGCCCCCATTGACTTTCATAGTAGGAATAAAAATGACTAAGGAAAGTCAATGGGGCAAATTTTGGAGTGAACTACTCATTTAATACAACTGATACTGTGAGCTACTCAGTGTATTCAGTAGGTTGCTTCAGAGGCATAAGATATGGGACAATAAAACAATGCACGACTGACATAAAGGAAATTTACTTTTAATACTTGAGTACTTTTAAAAGCACGTACTTCTGTACTTTTACTTAAGAATCTGACTTTACAACTTTTACTTGTAGTGGAGTAATATTTGACCAGTAGTATGTGTACTTTCACTTAAGTAGGGAAGTTGTGTACTTCGTCCACCACTGCTATTTACACAGAGTAACGTTACAAATAGCCCACTCAAGGCAGCAATGCTTTTTACTCAATCCAAAGAAAATACAGCTATTTTGGTCAAAGTAGATAGATGCTATTGATACGTATTGTTGTGCATTAAACATTATACAATAATAACAGTGTGTAAATCATTACATTTATACAAATTATTAAAGATATTAGAGATAAAGCCCTACACCCCTAACCTTACCCTAAAATGTAAGCTTCAGCGCAAGTTCTGCCGGGAAGACTCAATCTTGCGTCACTTACTACGTATAGACCTAACCCATCATCACCTTACCACTCATCATCTAACACTTGGAGTGTATAAGATCGTCACTTACCCTTTGGTTGCGTTCGCAGTTGAAGCAGCTGATATACAGTCGTGGCCAAAAGTTGAGAATTACATAAATATTCGTTTTCAAAAGGTTTGCTGCTAAACTGCTTTTAGATCTTTGTTTCAGTTGTTTCTGTGATGTACTGAAATATAATTACAAGCACTTCATACGTTTCAAAGGCTTTTATCGACAATTACATGACATTTATGCAAAGAGTCAGTATTTGCAGTGTTGGCCCTTCTTTTTCAGGACCTCTGCAATTTGACTGGGCATGCTCTCAATCAACTTCTGGGCCAAATCCTGACTGATAGCAACCCATTCTTTCATAATAACTTGGAGTTTGTCAGAATTAGTGGGTTTTTGTTTGTCCACCCGCCTCTTGAGGATTGACCACAAGTTCTCAATGGGATTAAGATCTGGGGAGTTTCCAGGCCATGGACCCAAAATTTCAACATTCTGGTCCCCGAGCCACTTAGTTATCACTTTTGCCTTATGGCACGGTGCTCCATCGTGCTGGAAAAATTGTTCTTCACCAAATGTTGGAAGAAGTTGCTGTTGGAGGTGTTTTTGGGGTTTTCATGGCTGTGTTTGGGCAGAATTGTGAGTGAGCCCCACTCCCTTGGATGAGAAGCAACCCCACACATGAATGGTGTTAGGATGCTTTACTGTTGGCATGACACAGGAATGAGCGCTCACTTTTCTTCTCCGGACAAGCCTTTTTCCAGATGCCCCAAACAATCGGAAAGGGGCTTCATCGGAGAATATGACTTTGCCCCAGTCCTCAGCAGTCCATTCACTATACTTTCTGCAGAAGATCAATCTGTCCCTGATGTTTTTTTTGGAGAGAAGTGGCTTCTTTGCTGCCCTTCTTGACACCAGGCCATCTTCCAAAAGTCTTCGCCTCACTGTGCGTGCAGATGCGCTCACACCTGCCTGCTGCCATTCCTGAGCAAGCTCTGCACTGGTGGCACTCCGATCCCGCAACTGAATCCTCTTTAGGAGACGATCCTGGTGCTTGCTGGACTTTCTTGGACGCCCTGAAGCCTTCTTTACAAGAATTGAACCTCTTCCTTGAAGTTCTTGATGAACCTATAAATTGTTGATTTAGGTGCAATCTTAGTAGCCACAATATCCTTGCCTGTGAAGCCATTTTTATGCAACGCAATGATGGCTGCACGCGTTTCTTTGCAGGTCACCATGGTTAACAATGGAAGAACAATGATTTCAAGCATCACCCTCCTTTTAACATGTCAAGTCTGCCATTCTAACCCAATCAGCCTGACATAATGATCTCCAGCCTTGTGCTTGTCAACATTCTCACCTGAGTTAACAAGATGATAACTGAAATGATCTCAGCAGGTCCTTTAATGACAGCAATGAAATTGTCACAGTTGTTGTATGTTTTGTTAGGTTTTTTCCTCCCCTGGTTTGTTTCATTATTAGTTAATTAGTTTTTACTTGTGTTACATCATTGTTAATTAGTCCCACACCTGATTCTGTTTTCTCTGAGTGTCTTCCTTTTGTATTTAAGCCCTGTGTGTTCCTTAGTTCTTTGTCTAGTATTGTTAATGTCAGTGTGTCAAATCCTCTGTATAGTTCCCTGTTTATTATTAAAGTTATGTTTTTGAGTTATACTTCGAGTTTTGCTTTAGTTTAAAGTCAACCCGTGACAGAATACTAGACCAAACAAAAGGTATGGATTACTTGCGGCTCAACATCTCTCCAGAGGACAATTTGAGATACCATCTCAGTCAGGATGGCCGTCCTCTGGAGAGATACGTGGAGGACTTCCTGGAGCTCAGCCAGCAGGTGAGTTGGGACGATTGCTCCCTGAACGCGTGCTTTGTGATGGGGTTGGATGATGGCAATGGCAATGGCAATGGCAATTTTATTTATATAGCACTATTTACTACAACCAGAGTTGACCAATGTGCTTTACAATAAAATAACTAAAAACAACAGTAACACACAAGAGTAAAACAGAAATACATTTTGACATACACCAAAATCATCATAAACACGCTACAAAAAAGAACATAAAAACATAGTGCTTCAACCAGGATAAAACGCCTTATCGAACAGATAGGTTTTTAGTTTAGACTTAAAAATAGCCACAGATGATGCCATTCTAATAGGCAAGGGCAAATCATTCCAGAGTCTTGGCGCAGCTGTAGCAAAAGCGCGATCACCCCTGCACTTCCGCCTCGTCTTGGGAATAAACAAAAGTCTCTGGTTAGAGGACCGAAGAGATCTGTTTACATTATGCTCAATCAATAAGTCAGAGATATATGAAGGAGCCATACCATTTAGTGACTTGTAGACAATAAGTAAAATTTTAAAATCTACTCTGAACCGCACAGGCAGCCAATGTAAAGACTGTAGAACCGGAGTAATATGATCCCGTTTATGACTCCTGGTCAAAAGTCTAGCTGCCGCATTTTGAACCAGTTGTAATCGGGATAAAGCTGTTTGACTAATCCCAGTATAGAGTGAGTTACAGTAATCTAGTTTAGAAGTAATAAAAGCATGAATCACTTTCTCAAGATTTTTAAAAGAAAGAAAAGACTTAGCTTTAGACAGGAGCCGCAACTGGAAAAAAGAAGATTTGACCACAGAATTGATCTGCCTATCAAACTTCAGATGTTCATCAAATACCACACCCAAGTTTTTCACATAATGCTTAACACATGAGGATAACCCACCAAGATTTGGTTCGGCAGCAGTCATGGAATCTGAGGGTTTAAAAACAATAATTTCCGTTTTTTCCTCGTTAAAATTCAGAAAGTTTAGCGACAGCCATGCCTTTACATCTGCCAAACATGCCCAGAGAGCATCTAATCCATCCAAGTTTTGCTTAATAGGCAGATAAACTTGAGTATCGTCGGCATAACAATGGAACGACAGCCCATATTTTCTAAAAATGGAACCAAGTGGAAGCATATATAGAGAAAAAAGGATGGGAGCCAAAATGGATCCCTGGGGAACCCCACAGGTTAATACAGAATTTCCAGAAGTACGATCTCCCATCTTAACCGAAAAAGTCCTATTGGTAAGATAAGATTTAAACCACTCCAAAGCACTACCTACAATACCAGCGCAACCTTCAAGACGATTAATAAGGACAGCATGATCAACAGTGTCAAATGCGGCAGTAAGATCTAAAAGCACAAGAACCGCATAATTCCCCGAGTCACACGTTAGTAGTATATCATTAAAAACCTTCAACAACGCAGTCTCAGTGGAGTGATATTTTCTAAAACCAGACTGAAAAACCTCAAAGATCAAATTGTCAGCTAGAAAAGTCTGTAATTGGTCAAGAACAGTTTTCTCTAGAATTTTTTAATGAACGACAGGTTAGAAATGGGCCTAAATTAGCTAGAATGGTGGGATCCATGCCCTGTTTTTTAAGCAGAGGACGAACAATTGCATGTTTTAGCAGATCTGGAATAGTACCAGTTTCTAAACAGCGATTTATTAGACTCAAAAGACCTGGACCCACCACATCCAGAATTTGTTTAAGGAAAAAAGGAGGAATTACATCAGTTGAAGAGCCAGATGGTTTAAGATGATCCACTAAATCTATAAAATAGTTTTCAGTAATTGGAGTAAAATGACTCAGCACAGCAGTGCAACTAAGAGTCGTCGAAGGGTCTGACAGAACAGGAATTATCCCCATTCGTAACTCATTTATCCTATTTACAAAAAACTTGAGAAAATCATCATGATCGTGAAGACACTTCTGTAAAAGAGCAAATGGAAGGATTGATAGTGGCATTAATAATGTTAAAAATAATTTTTGGCTTATGGCAGTTCTTATTTATAATTTCAGTAAAATACCTTGATTTCGCTGTTTTTACAGCTTTCTGATATTGAGATAAGGAGTCTCTTAACATTTGCATTGAGACCTGGAGTCTATCCTTTTTCCATTTTCGCTCAAATCTTCTACAGACTTGCCTAAGAGAGCGAATAGTGTCATCTAACCATGGCTCAGAGCTTAGTTTATGTTTAAGTGTTTTTAAAGGTGCCACTAAGTCCAAGACGTGTGCACAGATGGAATTAAAACTGAAAAGAAGCTCTTCAGCACTCAGATCACAGTTAAAATCATCCATATGTAGAGACACTTCACCAAAAGCCAAGGAAAAGGCTTCTTTGGTAGTTGGGGTAATAAGCCGAGACCGACGAGTAGAAGAAGATGGCTTAGATACATTAAACAATGATGGAAACGTAAACAAAACAGTCTTATGATCAGAGAAACCATTTTCACAGACCTCTAAGTCACACAGAGAGAAACCATATGTTAACACTAAGTCAAGAGTATGCCCCTGCTGATGGGTGGGTACAATGACCTGAAGAGTTAAGTCAAAAGCATTAAGAGGTTAATAAATTCCTTCGCTAAACAATCAGCAGAACAGCAAACATGCACATTAAAATCTCCTAAAATTAGGAGTTGTTCATATTTCGGTATGACATCCCCCAGAAGGTCTGCAAACTCCATTAAAAAGTCCTTATTGTGTTTTGGGGGTCGATATATCAGTGCAACCAAAAGAGGCTCATATAGTTTCAGTGCAAACAGCTGCAATTCAAAACTATTATATTTCTTTGAAGCAACGGGACGGCAGGAGAACATGTCTTTATATATGGAGGCCAAACCTCCACCTCGCCCTGTTGTACGTGGAGAATTAAAAAACAAGCAGTTTGATGGAAGCAGTTCAGAAAAGGAGCTTAGATCCCCAGCAGTGAGCCAAGTTTCAGTCAAAAAGAGAAAATCCAAGTGATGAGCGGAGAAGAAATCATTGATGATAAAAGTCTTATTTACCACCGATCTGGCGTTGATCAAAGCCATCCTAAGCCGAGGCGTGTGTTCCAAACAATCCATAGACAAATTTGCTCGAGGTAGAGAGCGAAGATGGACCGTGCACACTCCAGCACGCCAAAACCGAGGAGAGCGGATTACAGGGAGCGCCGCCGCCGAGGTGGGAAACACAGAAATAAACCATCCGTGCACTGGTTCCAGCGAGCGCCAACGGATAAAGCGTTTCCCGACCAAGCCTTCCGCATGAAATCCCAGTTGAAGCTGGGGCTCCCGATGAAGTCGCAGGAAGCGCTTTAGCTTAATAGCTAGGCCGCCCCGTCTTCCACGCCGTCTCCTGCGCCTTCTTGCCGGTAGGGAACACGGCCAACGGCGTAGGCAATCAGGTATCGACAACAAAATGGGAGGTGGTGCATAGTGAGGACTGCTCATCGCTTGAAAAAATAGCTTATTTGAGATTTCTTTCAAGTTTAAAAGAGAGAGTCGATCATAAGTTATGACTGATAAAGCACACTGCATAAAACATAACATAAAACAAGTTAACACAGATAAACTAAGCACTGCACTGATTGACAGACGGCAAGCCACCCACAACGGCGCCATCTTTATGATGACTCCCATCGGTGTCTGGCTCCCGAGTTTAGGGACAGACCCGTTTGGGAGTTTATCAACCTCATCCAGTGGATAAGGGAAACTCGCCCCAGTGTGGGCGAGACCATCCTGGATGAGGTTGATCATCCAAGACCATCCAAACACGCGTTGAGCAGCCCAACTCACCTCACTCCGGAGTCCTCCACCCGAGATAGAGCCTCAGGTAATCCTACCCCCCTCCAGCCGGTCCCGTCCGGCCTTCCCGTGCCTCTCCAGCCGTTCCCGTACGGCCTTCCCGAGCCTCTCCAGCCGTTTCCGTACGGCCTTCCCAAGCCCCTCTCAGAGCCAGTCCCGTTCGGCCTTCCCGAGCCTCTCCAGCCGTTCCCGTACGGCCTTCCCGAGCCTCTCCAGCCGTTCCCGTACGGAGCAGCCGCCGGAGCCCGCCCGCCGGAGCCGCTGCCCAGCCGCCGGAGCCCGCTGCCCAGCCCGAGCCGCTGCCCAGCCGGTCCAGGCCAACCCCCATATGAGCTCCCGGACTAAGCCCAAATATTTTTTTTGGGGGGAGCCATATGGGAGTTATAGCCTCCCAGGCTAGACCGGTCGTCGGCCTCCCAGAACGGCCGGCGCCCTCCAGAGTCCCAGAGCTGGACGATCCTGGAGGTCTCCCATCCCACCTTGTTTTGTCTTCCCAACACCGGCCTCCAGGACGCCCACCCCCCCTTCCCCCTTTGGTACTGCTTTGGCGCGAGGACGCGCCTTGTGGAGGGGGGGGGTAATGTCACAGTTGTTGTATGTTTTGTTAGGTTTTTTCCTCCCCTGGTTTGTTTCATTATTAGTTAATTAGTTTTCACTTGTGTTACATCATTGTTAATTAGTCCCACACCTGATTCTGTTTTCCCTGAGTGTCTTCCTTTTGTATTTAAGCCCTGTGTGTTCCTTAGTTCTTTGTCTAGTATTGTTAATGTCAGTGTGTCAAATCCTCTGTATAGTTCCCTGTTTATTATTAAAGTTATGTTTTTGAGTTATACTTCGAGTTTTGCTTTAGTTTAAAGTCAACCTGTGACAGAAATGCAGTGGAAAGGTTTTTTTGGGATTAAGTTAATTTTCATGGCAAAGAAGGACTATGCAATTCATCTGATCACTCTTCATAACATTCTGGAGTATATGCAAATTGCTATTATAAAAACTTAAGCAGCAACTTTTCCAATTTCCAATATTTATGTAATTCTCAAAATTTTTGGCCACGACTGTACAATCGGCGGCCTGCAGGCAGAACCCGGCCCTCGATGTAATTTGGTCCGGCCCTTCAAGCAGCATAGTGTGAAAAAGAATCTCTCTTGAATTAGTTTTGTTTCTGACAGTTTGCTAGCACGAATAGGACCACCATTTCAAATGTACAGAGGCAAGGGCGGAGAATAGCGTGTTGGAGAACACCGCCTGTGTAGATTAATGTTGTCTCACTGAATTGCCCTTTTTTGTTATGCAGTTTCAAAAAACAACACATGAACATGTTTGAATGTAGAAAAGCCTGCCCGGGCGTCTTACAATGCAATGATGTTGTTGGTGTGCATACATTCCCTGTATGTTTTATGGGGCAAACATAAAAAAATGATTGAATCGCGGAAACCAGGCATAAAACAGATTTTGTTATATAACACGGAATGGCACAGAACTGGGCAAATCTATTATTTCTTAACCAGAAAGTAGCACCGAACTGCTAACAAAACTCAAATACTGCATGAATAACTTTAGAAATATTCAGATGGTGTTTAAATATTGTAGTGGGGTTCGTTGTAGCGGAAGGAAGGAGACCGGGTCGGCGTGGCAGGCAAGATTCTTTAAATGTTGAAAGTATAGAACATAAAGTAAAAATAAATCATATTTAATTATGGCCTCCTGGCACATACGTTTCTCTTTCCGTGGTTTCGGGTAAGCGTCCTTTCGACAGCGTCTCGTCCTCAGCCAAACTCTCTCTCTGGACTGCTTATTTTGACACTATTTAAGTTTCATCTTTGTTTCATTTCATGGTCGGTTATTAATTGTCAATAAATGTTGTTACGTTGCGCTAGTCTCTGGGCTTGGATTAACTTTGATTCCTGTTTCTGTTTTTATCAATTTATTTGGACTTATTAAACCTGAAAACCTTACCTGTGGTGGTGACATCCTTCTGTTCCTGTCCATCTTGTGACAGTGGATTTAAGTTTTTATATTTCTATTTTTCCTTTATGTTTCAACGTATCTACTACAGGTTTTTGTATATAAGAATGTCATAAATGCAGTCTTTTTTCATGTGGGCAAATATATAACTATTGTATAATAAAGGACGGAAAACACAGAATCCAGAAAAATTAAAACAGTAAAAACAGAATTTGGGAAAAAATGTAAGAGATTTCTTATTGTTGTTGTGTCATCCTTCATATTGCAAGCCCCATCTCCCCGGCCCCTCATTTGGGATGCTTTTCATGAACTGGCCCCCATGACAAACTAATTGAATAACCATGTTGATTGACAACCACTTTTCGCAGAGCCTTGGAAGCTTGGACATAGGCATGTAATTTTGAGGCAGAGGTGGGTCAGGATTTGTTTTCTTGAGAGCTGGTTGGACAACAGCTTGTTTTAAATAAATTGGAACATGAAAAGAGGAAGAGGAGAGAAAATAAGATTTTTAAACAAAGCAGTGGGTACCACGTCCAGAGATCTAGAGGAGATATTCTTGTGTTATGTGTGAAAATATCTTGAGGATGTTTGAAGAAAATGATATTTTATCTTACCCACAAACACATGAGATTAAACTATTGCACTCATCAACGGAAGATAGAACTGAAAAGCTACTGAAGGAGAGACCGTAGTCTGAAGCACATGGTGCAGGTGCAGTTTGGATGTGTCTGAAGCAACTTTTAGAATTTGAAGCTCAAGAGCCGTAGGTGTTTCCTTCTGGAGCATCAGTCAGTGTCTGAACCTTATTAATACTTGTGTTTTAGTCCCTCTGTTGTCCTCTGTATGATTTGAGATCCATCTTTTCACACGGTCACTGCTGGAAAGGGTTCAAATGTGCAAAAGATGCTGGAAAGCGGAAGAATCTGCAGGACCAGGAGGATTTTCTGAAGAACAGTGCTCATTTTACCTCTTCAGAACAAACCGGGGACTCGTGAATAACCATCACAGCACAAGAAAACAGTACTTCAGTGTCGTACCCGTATATCATCCAGATAACCACACAGGATAATTGTGTTTCTGACCCCTTTATTACAAAACCCTCAACATGCAAGAAAAAAACATATCTGACTGTTTTGTGTTTTTGAACGCTCTGTCGGCCGTCACTTCAGAAGTCAGAAGGAAAATGACCCGATTCCCGAGGACGAGACGGGTGTGTGGATCCTATAACTGTAGCCGGTGGTTTTGCAGTTGTTATACATGTTCCTGCTGTCAGTGCTACTTGTGTACTTGCTCTTGATTTGTTTTATTCATTGAAAGCTACACTTGGACCCTTGTGTCCTCCAGAATCCCGTGGCCTACACATGATAAATATTCTAATATGGTAAATGAATCTCTTATGCTTTTTAAATAGCTTTTATTGATTGTTTTAATAAAAGGTTTCATGGATACTAGTCAAACCTGGAGCTTTGTTATTTGTTGTCTGAAAATCCCCACAGAGGTTAAGATGAGGATGGCCTCCGGCTGACTGTTAAATATTTGATTTCATGTCAGTTGGGCGTCCGGGCTCATTGATATTACACACAGATCCACGAGAAGAAAATCAGCTTGAGTGAGCAACAGCAGGAATACTGAGTAACTAATGAAAACCGGTGTGTGCTTTGTATTAATGATGCAGTAAAGTTGCATTTAAAGACACACAAGAGCTTCACCATTCAGCCATTAAAGCAAATCATGTTGTTTGGAAAGATAGTGTTGCTAAGCTTGTGAGACGGACTGCATTAATAAAGTCGTAATATTATTACATCAATCATATCTTCACAACCAAACGAGTTAAATGCAAAAGTAGGCAGGTTATTTCACTTGAATTCTATTCCCCTCTATTGACATTAACGTCAGGCTTGACATCATATCTGCGGTATATGATCCTCCTATAGTCGGCAGACTGTGGGGTACGTTGTGTGTATGTATACTGTATGGAAATAGCAATAGCAAGCTATTGATCTGTTGACTTGAATTAAATGAAGGCTTCACATTGAACCCGGGCCGTGCTGATGGTTTTCCGATCATGACCTCTGTAGCCCTATTAACCGCCGGGTATTCTGCTCACACACTGAAGTAACCGTAACAATTTGTGTCATCCATTTCAAATTACAGATGATGGTTTAATCGGAGGCGAAATTGAGCCCGGCGCTAATGCTCCGTTTCTTTACTGTGATCTTCACGGCACGATAATTTCCCATTTTTACTCAATACGCCTGACAGAGGCACAATCAAACATTAAGGTCTGTCCTTGCTGCTCCAGAGTTGAATCACCGTAAGTGAGGGCCAGAGAGAGAGAATGATATTGCTTGGGTGTGTGTAAACAGGACAACACGTCTTCAGTTAAAGAAATCTGTATTTACCTGCTATACTAGAGAGGTGGTCAAGGTCAAACTGAGGAACACACTTTAAAATGAAAATTGACACCGTAATATCACAAGTCATGTCCACAGAGACAAGCGATAACAAGAGAACAGACCTATAATAAGTAAGGGATAATGTACAGGTCTTGTATCACACTGAAGGGGCTTATTTCATGATAACAGCCGCTCGACCTGGTTTTTCCAAGTGGTTGATGTCCTCAGGGCAACATATTTGGTTGACCTAAGGACAATATGTTTATAAATAAAACCTAAAGCCACACCAAACCCTGACCATAACTTACCCCCATGATCAGAGGGAAACGATAAGTGAAAAACAATGGTCTAGAAGCACCTAATCCTGGTTGGTAATCTTATTTCTGAAATCTGATTGGTTGATTGAAGTGTTGCCCTAAGGACATCAACCACTTGGCAAAAACAGGAGAGCCATAACAGCCGGCTGCTTGTACATTATCCCGCTTATTACACGGCTACTTGCCACATGAGAAAAAAAAACTGGACATGAAATTTGAATTTGAAATATTTTATAGCTAATTTTTGCCGAATGCAGACCTTCCGCATGGAAAAGTCCATTTTAATTCATCCATCCATCCATCCATCCATCTTCTTCCGCTTATCCGGGGCCGGGTCGCGGGGGCAGCAGTCTAAGCAGGGACGCCCAGACTTCCCTCTCCCTAGACACTTCCTCCAGCTCTTCCGGGGGGACACCGAGGCGTTCCCAGGCCAGCCGGGAGACATAGTCCCTCCAGCGTGTCCTAGGTCTTCCCCGGGGTCTCCTCCCGGTTCAATTCAATTCAATTGTATTTATATAGCCCTTTTCACAATGTGCATTGTTCCAAAGCAGCTTTACAGAAGAAAATAAGAAAAACAGAAAAACAGAAAAGGTAAAACAGAGCATGGTGTTTATAGAACAAACAAGATCATTCTAGTGAATAATATCTAATACCAGAGCAAGCCAACACGGCCCTGTGGGGAGGAACACAAACTCCAATGATGAATAAATGGTGGAGCTGGGATGGTCAGTCAGTCCGCAGGCTCTCGCAGGAGGATGGCACGGGATGTTCAGCTGGAGATGGTGTCATCTCAAGTAAGGGATGGCCATATGACGTTCATGTGAACCTGGCGTAATCTCTCCATACCTTAGGATGGGCCTAGTCTAGAGCTCACAAATGTAGAATAAGCTTCTCTGCACAAATCATTTGAGAGGAAAGATACGACGTTCAAATTCCAAGGCAATATAGTTTGGTACTTTGTAAATATAATGTCATATATGTTATTAAAAGACATTTCAACAAAAACACTTTCATTTTCTAGTAACAGGCAGTCATTGTTACCTCACTCTGACTCATTTACATTTACATTTATGCATTTGGCAGACGCTTTTATCCAAAGCGACTTACATTGCTTTATCCTATACATTTATACATAGGTATTTGCAATCCCCTGGGATCGAACCCACAAGCTTGCGTTGTTAACGCAATGCTCTTACCACTGATCTGATTGGTCAGATGGTCTAGTCTGCTGTGATTGGTCTATCACGTTCAGTGTCGCAAATGGAACATAGACGGACATTACACAGAGTGATGCAAATCTGATCCGGAACAGAAATTAGAACGATAGAAGACTCGTTTAACTCGTCAGACTGCTTACATTCACACACGGCAACATTACACACGGCATGAAATGTCATTTTAAGGACATTGTCATAGTTCCTCTTTAAATGACAATTGATAATTTTAATGATAATTAAAATGAATATAAAAATACAATCCAATTTTAAAACTAAACCTTGTAGTTATATAGGATGGAATTACAGTACACACATGTTTTCAAGTAGCTGTCATAAAGGTCCAGTGAGATGCCGCCTTTAATAATCTCTATAGAAATCCTTTCAATTAGCTGAGTTCACTTATATTTCTGCTAACAAGAATTAAGCCATTTGAAAAGTTGACAGATGGAAAATGACTACACATTGAGTCAAGATTATTGGAATCTGGTACACCAGCACCATGTTGAGGACTTCTGAGGTCAAACCTGCGAGACACAGTTATGTGTTTTATTGAAATGAAATGCAAAAATAGTTTTGAGAGTTGCAGAGGAGGGAAGATTTTCAGCGGATCAGAATGACGTGGCCAGTACTTTTATCATACGATCAGTGCTGTTTAGATCGTGGTTTTTGAATCTCGATGACCCCATGGACGTTATGATCATGCGCACCTTCTCCAAACTTCAGAAGAAAGTGAAATGAGATAAAAGTGAGCGAATGTGTTTTTTAATCCTCTCTGGATGCAGACTCATTGTAGATCATACACAGAGAGTCCTACACAATCAAGCTGATGTTGCTACAGTGACAGATGTTTGATGAAGCTCACGTCCCTGAAGACTCGCGGCTCACTGCATTCAACACTAATGGTGAGCTTGGCAAAGACATCAAATGAGAAGCTGTAAAGAGTAGAGAGTGACGCTCTGGAGATTTCCTCAGAAGGTAATTCTGTTGCCATCAAAGTGCTGGCTTCACTTAAATGTCATTCCAGCGTTTGGATCGACTCTCTTGATCTTTGCGTGGGCTGCTGATCATCTTCACATCTAAATGGCTCCATAGCACAGGCCGTCAGACCGCAGCATATTTCTCCTTTTGTGTTTGGGGAATGTTGATCTGCACTTTAAATGACAACTGATTCACGTGACAAATCTCCAAGCCTTTCCTTTCCTAACAGAGCAGCCCCTCTTCCCTGGAAACGTTTCAATGTTTATGACATTATGATAATATATGTGGTGAAATGGGATTGCTGCATTGATGCCACGCCCATTATTAGTATGTTTCTTAACGGGCTCTATATAAAGGGGTTGCTCAGGTCGGGGGATGTGGCGTCACTGTTTCAGCTAACTTCCTGTGTGGACTGGTGTTCCGCTGCCTGGTGTTAAGGGTAGGTCGTTCACCATAGCTTGTTCACCCTTGTTGAGGTTTGGGCCATCTCATTTGATTTGTTTTACCTTTCTTTGGAAAGCCTGGTGTCTGTTTGGTGGGTGCCTATTATATTGGCCGCGTTGAAAACCACCGTTTCGTTGCGGTAAAGCTCCTTACCTCTACCTCTTGTCGCATTACCGCATGTGTGGCTGCTGTTTTCCTGGCTGGTAAGCAGACGTTTATATTTGTCGTTTAACTAGTGTACGTCAAAAGTGATACGAGTCGTTGTGTTTGTGGTGTAGCGTTCGGGTGCTGTTCTGACGACTGGACGATGCGTCCTCCGCATATGGGTATGTAGAGCTCATTTTTTATGTGTTGATCGCCTAAGAAAGGTACGTGGTACCATTTTATTTTTGTTCTTGTAGCTATCAGACGCACAGCAAGGCTGTAGTGGAGTAGGCGGGGCGAGACCGTGGTTCGAGACCGGTGAGTAATTGTGAATAAGCGCCAGCTGTGCGCACACCGGGCTCGAATCACGTAGGAGATTGGGAGCATTCGATCCGGCCCGAACTCGCAGGGCCGCCGGCTGTTATTTACTTTATTAAATGTTTAAATGTCTTCCGGTTTCCGACTCCTTCCTTCCCTTTTATTGAGATTTGTTACCCGACACCCGGAGGAAGGAGAGACATGCTGTCGGAGAGTCCTCGCCGCCGAGTGGCCTTGCGGTGCCGGAGAGTTCGGGCAGCGCGGACGAAGGGCGTCCGCCAGTGGCTGCCCGAAGCGGTGGCTCTGGTGCTGGCCACCGCCAAAGCTTCGTGCGACGGCGACCTTAAGCGGGAGCGGGGGAGTTGCCGCCGTCCGCCATGCGTCCGTCCGCCCACAGGGGCGGAAGCGCCGAGGACGGCCACCGCCTGCCAGAGGCCGGAGCCTGCGTCCGTCCGTACGGGGATCTCGCCGCCGACTTCCCGCAAAAGTCGAGCCGTTTTAGGACCGAGCGGCAGCATGTCAGGTATAATTATACCCCCACCCCGTGCACAGTCGCGGGGTACCCCCCGGCCTGTGACACCGTGGTTCGAGACCGGTGAGTACGCCAGCTTGCGCACACCGGGCTCGAATCACGTAGGAGATTGGGAGCATATTTCGATGAGAGAGGACTTATGCTTCTTCCGGTTTCCGACTCCTTCCTTCCCTTTTATTGGCGTTAGCACATTTTGTGCTGCTGCATGTCGTGACGCTCCAACGCTGCTGTTTTGTCTTGCTCCTCTGTTTTTTTGATTTCTTGTTACATTTTGGTTACGTTGCCATACGTCCTATTATTATTATTTTGTCTTAATTGGTTTCCGTTCATGTCTAGACCGCTGTGTTGCTTACGTTGCAAGCTTGCTCTGCTTGGCTAGCTGCCTGCTCACTTCTAAGTGCATGTAAACCTGTGGGTGTCGGGTTTCCCATTCTTATTTCACGTTGTTTTGCTGGAAATATTCATTATATTTCCCTTGTGCATACCCTTTTTTTTGGACTTCTGTTATTTTCCTTTCTTTGTTTAGGTTTAGTATATTTGTTTATTTTGGATTACCTGTGTATATTTGTGTTGCCCATGCTTTGGGTAATCACAACTGGTTTCGTACTAGGAGTTTTATGATTTTGTTGCTTTGGAAATATTATTGTATTTTCATCCTGTCTATTTTATAAGTAATTGTTTTTTTTTGGTGTGTTTGCTTCTAGGAGTTGGGGAGGACCGGGGGGGGTTGCAGGCTGGTGCAGCCATATACTGGAGTTCCTTAATTGCATTGTGTGGTTTTCCTTTTTTTGTGCTTTAGGTTTTGTCCTTGCCGTGAATTTCACATTTGTATTTGATTTAGTTGTAGCACGTGTGGCTCAGTTGGAAGCCGGACACCTAGCCTGCCTCCCTGCTGGCGATCCCCAGACTCGGGTTGGCAGATCTATACTAAACTCTGCTATTTTACTGTTTTCTGACCCATGTTGCTATTTGCATTATTAAAATTATTCCAGTTTTAAATGAGCATTGGGTTTTCCCAAATTATTGATTTAAATAAATTACACTTTGATATTCACGTCTCATTGTCTTTACTCAACTCAACTCAACTCAACTTTATTTATATAGCGCTTTTTACAATTTTCATTGTTACAAAGCAGCTGTACATGAGACGCATTGAATACAAGAAAAACAACTAAAGTCATATACCTGTAAAAACAAGAAAAAGGTGAAAACAACAAAAGACAGACAAACAAATGCTCCACACACACAATATGCACACACACTACACACATTGACATAGACGCACACACGCAAACACACTCGCACACACGCACAGTGAAAGCACACATTTGAGATAAAGGAGAGAGAACCACAGGTCAAATATTAAACGGACTATAAATTCGTATATGCAATATTAATTATGTCTAACTTCTAAATTCTAAAAAAGCAGCCCCCCCTCTTTAAAGTTATTAGAAATCTGAACCTGTGTGTCTGAATCTATATTTCCCAGATAGGTATACTGGGTGGCGTATTTTTTTGTTTTCTTGTCCCTTCCTTCCCCTCCCCTGCGCTTCGGTCACATATAGCTATTCAATGTTATATAATACTGTGGCAAGGGGGGCGTGGTCCAGCACGGTCTGCGCGGAGAGGGAGTGTCGGGAGAAAGACGGTGAGTAAGCAGATCAACGGTTTAGTGAAAACACCTGCTTCTCGTTCTAGTAATTGGCGAGGAGACGCATTTAAAGCTCGTCGGAGGAAGCGGAAGGAGAGAGAGAGACCGGCTGGGAAAACGTGAAACGGGAACCAGAGAGACGGTGCGTCCAGTAATCCCCCATCAAGAAAGAATCTTCAACGAACGAGTTGTGTATGTTAAATCAGCGGGTACTTGCAACCCGGAAGTATTGCAAATAAAAAGAGAATCTACGTTTTTCCCAGCCACGCCGACCCCGCCTCCTTTCTTTCCTGTATTGAACTTTGTTACATTGGTGCCGAAACCTGGGAAGAAAGGAAGGAGCCGCCGACAACATGCAGTCCTCGCCAGGATCGCCGTTTGCGGAAGTCATCAGCTCACTCGCCGGTCTTCATCAAGAACACCATCAGGCAGACCGCGAGTCGTTCCGGAGCTGGGTGAGTCAGGAGAGAGGCACAAGCTCACCACCGGCCGCCTCCCCGTCGGTTCCTATGCACAAGATGGGAGCCCAGGACGAGCTGGAGGCCTTCCTCGATCTGTTTGAGAGGTCCGCGGAAATATCCGGGTGCAGCCGGATGCATGGGCAGCCCGCCTCATTCCCCTCCTGTCCGGGGAAGCCCAGATGGCCGCTCAGCAGCTACCGGTGGAAAAACCTGCTGAACTACGCGGACCTCAAAAAGGCTATCCTGGAACGGGTGGAGCAGCATCTGCAGCGGTTCCGGTCCCTGGAACTCGGGGAGCGCGGCCAGCCTTTCGCCTTTGCTCACCAGCTCCGGGATGCCTGCCACAGATGGCTGATGGCCGGCACCAGCACTGTCGATACCATCGTCGACCAGGTGACACTGGAGCAGTTTGTGGCGCGGTTACCCAGGAAAACCGCCCAATGGGTCCAGTGTCACCGCCCCACGTCGCTGGCCCAGGCCATCCAGCTGGCTGAGGACCAGTTGGTGGCATGCCCCGGGGTCGGCGTACCCCTACCATCTCTTTCTCTCTCTCTCCCTATTTCTCCCTCCCCTTCTCCCAAACCTGTGCCCTTTCCCAGGTCTCAGGGGAACTTTTTCCCACGTCCAGCCCTGCAAACTCGGATGTCAAGACAGGCCCACACGGAGCCGTAAGGACCCCGGAGGGAGCCGCCAACCGGCACGGCAACGGCTTCCATGTCTCTTCCCTTCCTTCAGCCTCTCCTCGCCAATTCGGGGGTCTGCTTCCTGCCGCTGGGGCGGCGGGAACTCCTGGGCCGGCCTGTTGGCGTTGTGGGGACCCCGGACATTTTATCGACCGATGTCCCATGATGGAGGTCGGTATGATGATCCGGGTTCCGGACAACCCACAGGCTGCCCTCGGTCAGGACGGGCTGTACCAAATACCTGTAAGTATAAGGGGGGGTACATATCAGGCTTTAGTGGATTCAGGATGTAACACAAACCTCAATTCACCAAAGCCTGATTCAATTTGTGGCATTGGATACGAGCTGCAGGGTTAAGGTAAGGTGCGTACACGGGGATGTGGTGAACTACCCTCTAGTGCCGCTGTTTCAACAATTTCAAACAATTCAAAAAAAACATACAATTTCGGGGGCAAAAACATAGTGTATAGGTGGCTGTTAACGAGCACCTCCGGCATCCGCTAATTTGGGGAACGAATTGGTCATTATTTTTGACTTTACTGGGACAATTACGTGCGGATGTTTCTGGGCGCAACCAAGAGCGACGGGGAGGGGCGGTCGCACAGGTGGGAGAGGTTGAGCCGGGACCTCTGGTGACGGCCTCAGAGGAACGGAGTGCTGTGGAGAAAAGAAATCTCTCCCAGGGCGATGATTTTCCTCTGGAGCAGTCTTAGGACGAATCGCTCAAACATGCATTTGATCAGGTCCGTACCATCGACGGCCAACTCCTCCACCCTGCGCAACCGCTATCCTACCCGTATTTCGCTATTTTGAAAGACCGGTTGTATCGAGTGACCCAGGACGCTCAGTCAAAAGAAGATACAACCCAGCTAGTCATACCAAAAAGCCGTCGGGAAATGCTTTTCCAGGCGGCTCATTACAATCCAATGGCGGGGCACCTAGGACAAACTGCAACTGTAAATCGACTAACGACCCCTTTTTTTTTGGCCGGGCACTCATGAGAACGTGCGCAGGTGGTGCGCGTCTTGTCATGAATGCCAGCTGGTAAACCCACCGGCCACCCCAAGGGCACCCTTATGCCCACTTCCCCTTATGCAGGTCCCCTTCGAACGAATTGGTATGGACCTGATCGGGCTGTTAGAGCGATCCGCACGAGGGCATCGATTTGCATTGGTCATAGTGGACTATGCAACCCGATATCCCGAGGCAGTGGCGTTACGCAATATCTCGGCAACCAGTGTTGTGGATGCCCTGTTTCGATTAATCTCCCATGTGGGAATCCCAAAAGAGATTCTCACAGATCAAGGCACGGCGTTCATGTCACGGACACTCCGCGAACTGTACGGGTTATTGGGGATTAAGACGGTTCGGACCAGCGTCTACCACCCACAAACACAGATGGGCTGGTTGAACGTTTTAATCGTACGTTAAAAACCATGATCCGGAAATTCGTTCATGAAGACGCCAAAAATTGGGATAAGGTGGCTGTTAACGAGCACCTCCGGCATCCGCTAATTTTGGGAACGAATTGGTCATTATTTTTACTTTACTGGGACAATTATGTGCGGATGTTTCTGGGCGCAACCATGAGAACGTGCGCAGGTGGTGCGCGTCTTGTCCTGAATGCCAGCTGGTAAACCCACCGGCCACCCCAAGGGCACCCTTATGCCCACTTCCCCTTATGCAGGTCCCCTTCGAACGAATTGGTATGGACCTGATTGGGCTGTTAGAGCGATCCGCACGAGGGCATCGATTTGCATTGGTCATAGTGGACTATGCAACCCGATATCCCGAGGCAGTGGCGTTACGCAATATCTCGGCAACCAGTGTTGTGGATGCCCTGTTTCGATTAATCTCCCATGTGGGAATCCCAAAAGAGATTCTCACAGATCAAGGCACGCTGTGAGGCGAACACCCTAATGCTGGCTACGACAGTGAGAAGAGTAGATGATCTCGGGCCGGAAGCGAACACCAAAGTACAGTCCCTCGCTCTGGCCCCAGGGGGAGATCATCTCTCGTCCTCCCAGGTCACGGATGTTGCGAAATTGCAGGCAGAGTTTGCGGATGTGTTTTCGCCCCTACTCGGCCAAACGAATCTCATAGAGCTCCAGGAGGGGGGGGAGGAGGCTGCAGGCCGGATGGAGCCCCGGCCTGAGTCGGGCGGTGGGGGGTATGTGGCAAGGGGGGCGTAGTTCAGCACGGTCTGCGCGGAGAGGGAGTGTCGGGAGAAAGACGGTGAGTAAGCAGATCAACGGTTTAGTGAAAACACCTGCTTCTCGTTCTAGTAATTGGCGAGGAGACGCATTTAAAGCTCGTCGGAGGAAGCGGAAGGAGAGAGAGAAACCGGCGGAGAAAACGTGAAACGGGAACCAGAGAGACGGTGCGTCCAGGAATCCCCCATCAAGAAAGAATCTTCAACGAACGAGTTGTGTATGTTAAATCAGCGGGTACTTGCAACCCGGAAGTATTGCACGCCGACCCCGCCTCCTTTCTTCCCTGTATTGAACTTTGTTACAAATACATCATGTTCTCATCAGTTCACATGAACGCGCACAGATGAGCATTTTAGTGTCGCTGAGTGATGACTGCGTACATCTGCACATTGCCCATGTCTTCCCCTGAATGATGTCAGTGAGCTGTTGTTTGGTGAAAGGTCACTTGTATGGCATGAAGCCGGGTTTGTTGTTGTTGTTGATGTTGTTATTTTACATTGCAGATGCAACTACTCCAGAAGAGGAATTTATTTTTCTTATCCTCAACAAATGATGAAACACTGCTTAGTGGTTTTCATTAATGCTCTCTGTATAAATGGAAACTTTCATCGGTTTTCTTGTGGCTTTAATGAAATTTGTGTCTGTTTGACTGTGAATGTTTTTTCAGTTTGCTTTGGGGAAAGGACGCAGTAAACCTGTCCATTTGTCTGCAGAAGAACACGTCCCTCTGGCCCTGGTGTGCATGAATATTTCAAAGCTTTGAATTAATAAAAGCAGAATTAATAAGGTATCTTTTTTAAAACAACCCATTGTTAATCCTTCTGCAGCTTTAATGCTCATCTGAGTTGAGTTTCAATTGAGCAGCAGAAAAACTGCAGAATGTGAATCAAGAAAATACTGCATTCAGATGCTTCATTTAAGACATGATTACATTGTATTACTCGTTCTGTGCAGAGTATAAGAATGAACAACACAAATAAAGAAATCAAATGTTTGTCAGCATCCTTTTGTCTCCATTCAATAAATGTTTACATGGTGGCGGTCTGGACGTGAGAGGTTTTGTGGTTGTTTCTGTTTTAACAGAGCTCAATGAATAATATTGTTATGACGTTATGATTGTTATGATATATTATGATTGTTATGAATATGCTGACGTATATGCTGCATGTGCTACGAAAAAACTGTCTGGTCAAGAAATAAATGTATAGCACACACGTGCAATATAGTGAGACAGAACTCTCTTATCCAAAGCAATTTGGTGAGTTTGCCAAGGCCACACAACTCAATATTACTGTATGTATAAATATGTCAAATGTATTTATTGTTTGGAGTAGGCTAGTTGTTTTCTTGTTTATGGTATTGAGGTTTATTTTTGTATCTGTATTTCCGTTTGTTAACCCAAAAAAATGTTTGGTTTATGTGAAGCATTATGCTTGCCTTTAATACAACTGGAAAGCGATGGTGTATTTGTCAATTTTATTGCTAGTGCACACGCAAATAAATAAATAAAGACACGACGAAAAGGAAAAACAACAAACTAAATATTTTGGGTTAAATCTTTATTTAAAGGTAATTCTTTGTTTTCCTTACCCTTGGTTCCACCACGATCTTGGACTGCAGCAGGAGTCGTGAGTTGGTAATCAAACGGCTGTACTACTTCCCGATTATCCTTATATTTTGTTAGGGAAGAATGGGGAAGTAGATGTGGAGTTAATTTGGTTTATAAATATATGATATGAGGTATTTGTTTGTATATCATAGTGTATTGTTGGAATTGTGGAAATGATTTATGTTTTTATTTATTTTTTGTGTAAATGGTGTTGATGTGATAATTCAACCCAGTCCCACGGGGATTGTCACCAATTGTAAATCTATTCATTTGTGTTCATCAACACGAATTTCCAATTATTTTCCTGTCACCGACACAACAATTTTTCCATCACACAGACAGCGTGTGTATGTACATTTATACATCTGACATCAAAATAAGTCGCAAATACTTTAGGAGTAGGCTAACCAACACCTTACCTCAACTCAAACACAGGGGAAAAGTCACATCATAACAAAACATATGAATAAGATCGTAGGAAATAGGAATTCACACGAATGAGCCACCTTGTAAAATAGGTATGAATTCCCATCAGATTGCGTTGATATATATCTATACATATGAAAGATATCGTGTATTAAAGTACTTTTGATGGGAAGTCGTGCTGGGTGACACGTACAAATTGCGTGCTGACTGACACGAAAAAAGGGGGAGATTTGTGTTGATGAACACGAATGAATAGATTACGGTTCGTGACAATTTCAGGAATTCCCATGAGACTGTGTTGGGTAATTATGTGTGGTATATTTCTCCCCCTCCATATGCACTGAATGGTTTGTCCCAATTGGTGGAAAGGGAGGTCGTTTGGGATTGGGTGAGTGATAATGTCGGGACCCAGTGCATAGTATGGTGAAGATTTTCCTGTCATTTTTAAAAAAGAATCCTGTCTATAATAACGAAATGGACATTTATACATTTATTTCAACTCCACCAGCAGTTGTTCCTGATTTTGACATGAATCCCCACAGACTTACAGAGAGTTCAGGAGCAAAAAGCGATAACACACAGGAGCAGTAAAACAATAGGTGCTAATACAAAGTTACTGGTTTACTAAAAGCCAGACCACTACCAGTTGAGAGAAAGAGAGGGTTAGTGTGTTTCTTCTCATTTGTCTGTCAAGTATTCACAGAAGAAATGGGTTTGAAGTGTTTTTTGCTGGTTTGTGTGTGAGGTTTTTCACACTGTTTTACTTGATGGTTGTATTCAGGGTGAGATTAGTGAAAAACAGTCGGTGAGGAGTTTCATGACAATAATCTTAAACCACATTAAGCTTTATGAAACAGATTAGGCTTTTCTTGTTCTTGTCATTAACATCACACAATAACATAGAATAACAACAGTGAAGTATATGTCAACCCATTTTTCATGCTGAACGTGCTGAACGCAGGTAATCTTTTAGTTTCCACATATATTCATTTATATGAAACTTATTCTGATCATTTGAGTGCAGGTGTGGTGCAAAATATCTTTATGGATTTGAAAATATGTGAACTTTAATAATCCTCTCTGTTTTTAACACATTGATGATATATACAGCACATGATCTATGTATTTGCTGTTTCATTCGAGTAAATCTTTGCTGTACAGTGTGCAGCTTTATGTCATAGTAGTCTATTACCTATTTTTCAGGATGATTGTCATCCAAACAAAGTGAAGCAAACACTAACAAATATGATTTTGTTTTCGTAGTCGTTTCTAAAATGAAACGTGAGCCTCACAGTACTTCTGCTCCTATGCAGTTGTGAGGGATGCTTACCTCGTCGTCATGGCAACAGCTTGTGACTAAGTCCAATAGTGTCCGAGTTTCTTGTATCAGTGGGAATTCCCTTTCATGCCTTGTCCTTTTCTGTTGTGGGGCAGTTGATGTCTTTGTTGGTTTGACTGATGTTTGCTGAAAATCTAATAATATATGGCATAGCCCCTATAATGTCTTTAAACAAGTGATACACGTTAGTCCATCTCTAGTCAGGTGCTGTTCATCAGTCGAAACCAGCGTCCTGAGAGGCTGATATATAAAAACAACTGAAGAATTATCTTTGTTCTGTTCCTGACGGATGGGGTTTGGGATGCCACCAGGGCCGGACAACATTAGATCTGTGCTCAGATTCGGAATAGGTGCACTTATCTACACAGCCCGCGACCCCCAAAATAAGAGTCCCAGTGACTGGAGACCCCCACTATCCTTGGAGGTGGTTCAAGTATACAAACGTTGTGCTCAAATGCACCTGTTCTACCCAAACGCTCATAATGACAACACAAAAGAGCACAGTCTAACATCTTATTATTGTATAGTTATTAACTTGTTGTTCTACATAAACTATGAACTACGACTACAGATGGAATTTCATCAAACTGATGGATGTGCTCTTGTGGTACCTGAGGACGATGACCCTCTGACTGCGGCGCTTCTCCGCCCTCCTCCGCCGGCCTCCCTGCGATGTCTTTGGTAGATATTAATCAACGTTTCATTTCAACATATAAAAATATCCTAAACTTAAAGCCTGAAAAATCATCTGTGTGCACATGGGTGTCACCTATCAGTCTCTTGTTTCCGTGGACTTTTAGTTTGTAGTCTTTAGTTCCTGTTTCCTGTGTTATGTTGTAGTTCTTTGTAGTTCTTTTTGTTCAATGGCTCCCAGTTGATTGTCTCCCATGTATGTCTTGTTAACCCTCATTAGTTTGTGTATTTATACCCCTGTGTTTCGCCTGTTAGTTGTCTGGTATTATTGCATTGTATGGATGTTCTTTCGGTGGCTCTTTGAGGTTTGAACATGTGTTCTTTGGTTTCATTAAATATATATTATTACTGCATTTGGATCCAGCTCTCTAGACTCATTGGTACAATGGGACTGTTTAACGTGGTGCTGTAAATGGACTTGCTGCACCTAACCTCATGTGGTTGTTAATGTGACGTAATCACATCAGGGGTCATGATCTTGGGGGAGGAAATTCCTAAGGCTGATGGCTTTTTATTTGCCTGGTTTTATTTTTAACATAACTGATATTTGTATATGTACGTAACACCTATTGATGACATACACTAATTCTAATAATAAGAAAACAAATCTGGAAATCATCTTGCGACCTCGCCCTCGCAGCCTTGTGACCTCTTCTTTGGGAACCCCTGATCTACATCACCCATCCATCTTAATTCATCCATGTATCCACATAGGCCTATACAATATATATAATCATCTTCTGTCCATAGTATCATGCACTGCAGTCCCTTTAGGGCAGTGGTCATCAGACCTTTTCGTTGTAAGCCCCCTTTGTGTAGAGTCCATTGCTTTACAGCCCCCCAAATAAAGACTTATAATCTTACATTTAGAATTTGAATTAAAACAAAACACATTCGGTTGAACAATGCTGAAACATCAATTATTTTGTCTGGTGGTCTTATTTTCAAACTGATGTCAAAAACCTGACGTCTACTTGACATCCACACACCGATGTCCTTACGACCAGCAAAATAATGACACAAAAGCAAGAAATATAAGAAAAGTTTTAGCAAGCTTAAAATATAAAATACAAATGTAAATTGGGTCCTCTAGAGCAGTGGTCCTGAGGGATGGATCCAGGGAGGCCACAGATTTCGTGGCATTTATGAAATATTGAAATTTATGTATGCAATCAAACATCAGAAAAACATCAGATTTGCATTTTTGAACCTTTTTTCGGGGGGGGGGGGTTTCATAGCTTGATGACCTCAAAATTCAGCAATAAATCCCGATCTTGGTGATATGAGGAAATAAATCCATGTAATCCAGAGAAGTCACATTAGGGGCTTTAACCTGAAGTCTCTGTTATTGACTCCATTGGGAAACAACAGAAGATAAGAGCTCAATAAAAGGCTGTTAAAGAGTAAAAGTACTCACAATGTGCAAGGAGCAATACGTGAAATAAGATACGTGAAGTTATGAGAACTGCTAAACAACAGCGGATGCAAAATGTTCCCCTGATAACTCATCTTATACATAGGCCAAGAACACAAGAATGAGAAAGACTCTCCAAGATTCTACGGCCTGTCTCATGTTTTCAGCTGCAAGCATCTTTCTCTGCAGTCTGGGCCATCTTTGTCCCTGCAAACACCATCTGCGATCTGCTTCATGTGATGTTGGGAGGCCTCATTGTTCTCAGGCAGAGATGAGCGTCTGACCGATGGCTTTGTGAGATTATGATGAGCTTCATGTTCTATATAGTCAACAGCAGCAGGTCTCTACAGCTGTTCTTCTCTGTTGTCTCAGAGCTGGCTCGCTTCTGTCTGGATCCCATTAAACAAACCAGTTCATGTGTGGATGAATCTTTCTCTAAAGCTTCAGTCCAATGCTCACTACACAACATCTTCACAAGAGCCAAACAGAAACATCACAACCAACCCCCAGAGCATGCACAGACCGACACTTTCTTTCTTATCTTTACCAATTTCAGCCTGGCACAGCAGTTCATTTCACATTCAAACTCCACTAAAACTAGTCCAACACGTCTTCCATGTCTCAGATCTGCTCACTGCTGATGACACTGCTGATGTGATGATGTGAGACACACCAGCAGTTCACTCAATGATGTTGAACTGAGCGTAGAGGTTTCACAAAGGAGATTCCTTTAAATCTCTTTCTTATCTGTGAGAGAGAACAAAAGGAAGCGTTGGCTTGAGTCTCATCCGTGTCTCCAATGTTCCTCCTGAGACTGAAATGAGAGTTCACTAGATATCTTAATATGAACTCAAACATTTCTTATTAATCTATCTTTAAATGATCTTTACTGTACAATCATCTCATTTTATGACTATTTCTAGTTCTCCTGGCGAATTTAAGAGAAACATGGATGAAGACACTTTAATGAAACACAAATGAGAAGGCAGTCATCTCAAGTAAATGTTGATCGCTCTTTGAAAGGTTAATGGTAAATCATAGAGAATTGTGTCATGTCTTGAAACAGGTGAACGATGTTTCAGTGCACATCTGAGAATTATGTGAAAATGACTGTAAGCGTGGTTGTTGTCTGACCTCTAGTGTTGACAGATGTCACCTACACATAAAAACATCAGAGCCAGTACAGTACAGGCAGCACGACTCCTACTCTTATGTCCTATACTTCTGCTGGTGACATGTTTATAGCTGGCTTTAAACAACAATACATGACAGAGGTGGTGGCCATATGAGCATCGTTTGTATGGTTTTCTGTGGATTACTAACAGTCTTTACATCATAAACTGACAAAACATGGACTCATTTAAAACACATTTGTAATTAAAAATGTTCTCCTGCTGTTTTAGTTAAAGTTTTGATGACTTGTCTTTTCTGCTTCAGAAGCAATAATAATGATTGTCATGGTTCCACTATCATGTCATGTTTTATTCTTGGTTTTCTGTGGAGCCATGGCATAGCCTTTAGTTATGTGGTGGGAGAGAGACTATTTTGGCACCTATTTGGCCATACTCTCTCTCTCTCCGGTCTGCGTCATTGTTCCTGCCATCTCGTTCCTCGTCAGCCTCTCCTTAGTGCTTAATCCCCAGCACCTGTTCCTCGTTATGATCCTGTGTTTGTTCCCTTTAAAACACCCTCGTGTTCCAGAACCTGTGCTGGTTCATTGTTGATGTACCTGTACGTGGACAGGCCTTGTATACTGCATTGCAGTAGAGCTTCCACATGTCAAGTAAGTGTAGTTTATTGTGAGTTTACTGTTGGTCTTGTCAAGTTTATATTTTGAGTCTGTTAGTTTAGTATAGTCTGTCTCCGTTCCCGTTTTTGCCTGTTTCCCCTGTTTTACCCCATCGTGGGTTTTGTTTGCCCGTTTGTCTTTGTTTTGTAAATGATAAAATACCCTTGTTTAC
The DNA here is from genome assembly GCA_006030095.1 of Triplophysa siluroides. Lineage (NCBI taxonomy): Eukaryota > Metazoa > Chordata > Actinopteri > Cypriniformes > Nemacheilidae > Triplophysa > Triplophysa siluroides. The sequence goes on from VCII01000308.1 coordinate 562,984, forward strand.
CCCCGCCGTCCGTCTCTGCCTGCAATTGGGTTCTTGCCATGTCAGTCCATGACAAATGATAGTGTGTGTTTTTTAATGTCTACAATGATATTTACATTCATTCATCGTACTTTAATGTATTGGGTGATGATATGGGTCAATGCTTGACGTGGGCTGGTATGCACATGCACTTCTATAGTTTAGCATTCACTTTTTCTTGCGTAAGTGCTTAATAATCTAGTAGGTTATTGTTGTGCTGTGTTTGTGTCATTGTAATATTTACATGTGTATTTAACACAATCTGGTCCAGTGCACATGTAATTGAAGTACTTTCACTGAGTTAGTTGTTTCTATTTGTACTGTGTTTAAGCAGAACTAATACATTAGGGGTTAATACAAAGTGCACTAATCTTTGATGAAACGCAGATGTCCATGACTGGCCAGACTGACTGATGATTATAATGATGATGACAACATATGTTTCATGTTTATTTAAATTCCTTCAAACTTCAAAAAAATCACTGAAATTCTTTGTTATTGCAAAGGAGTGTTTATAATATTGTAAAGTCCTCCCACCTGATTTATAACACATGGACTATTTTAATCTGCCTGTATCAGTTATTGTGTTGCATTCTATGGTATAAATGTCTTATTAGCTCATCATGCTTGTATGATATTTCATCACAACACACGGAAGATTCAACATTTATTATTTGAATTGTCTGGCTCTCATGGGTTTATTTTGGTTTGAATTTCTCTAAAGAACCTGAACATATAAATAAAGTTTTCTGGAACAAACGCATTGTTTGGCTTCAGAAGATCATTGATTAAACCAAAGTTTCGAGTGTTTGTGCTTTTTGAAACTTCATGTTGGGATCAATATGAAATGTCAGATGTTTTGTTTGTGTTCAGCTGAGAAAGGGAAGTCATACACATGTTGAGATGGAGTGACTGTTCATTATTGAGTGAACCACTGCGTGTCAAGGATGTTTCTCAGATAGATGTCACAGGTGTGAGTAGAGCTGGTTTAGAAATCTAATGACTTTCACTTCTATTTAGCACTAGATGGAGCCATTGACTTGTCTGTAATTCAGTGCCAAGCTCAAAACCCAAGAAGACATACAGTATTAAGGATAATAAAATACATATCAAGTAAAATAAAAATGTTGATATGATTCTCATTCTCATATGTTACTCGTGATTTGTTTATCTGCAGTATGAGTTCATGTCAAACGGTGTCGTGTCAGATGCTTCAGTGTCAACAGTTCTATTTCGCCCTGAAGCTAAAGACCTTGATATATCACCTGGCCACAGGCAATCTGACAAACTCAGAAAGGTCATCATTCATTAAACAAACTAAATAACCATGACAGGCTAAAGCATCACATTAACATGTGAGAGAGCACAGACTCATGGAAGCCAGCATCCCTGTGCCCTGCTCCCTTCAAATGTCTGAGCCCTTCAAGCGAGCTCTTTGAAGGGTGTAGGGCAGTGCTGTCTCGTGGACATATTTGAAATTCCCACAGCGACGGGAAGGACTGACCAGAGCCAATGAAAGAGAGAGCAGTGACACACTTTGATCTCGCCACAACGTGGTTGATGGAGTTCTCAGGAGCTCCTGGCGGTGGAAGCAGACGGTGGAAGCAGCTGTTTTTGCAGCAATTCTCACTAAATAACAACACATTATATGAGCAGATTATTATGTTGATTAGATTTATGGTAACATTTTGTCTGAAGAGACATTTTAATCTGTTTTTTGTGTTTACTTTGACTATGAAGAATGTATAATGTGCAGTATGTTAACCTGGGAGTGGTGATGGATGATCAGCTTCACTTCACAGATTAGGTTGCCAGCACCACCCGGTGCTGTAGATTCATCCTCTACAACATTAGGACAATTAGACCTTTCCTATCCGAGAATGCTACGCAGGTCCTAGTCCAGACTCTTGTTCTGTCCAGACTGGACTATTGCAATGCGCTACTGGCTGGACTTCCAGCTTGCACAACCAAACCTCTACAGATGATCAGAATGCAGCGGCAAGAGTGGTCTTCAATGAACCCAAGAGAGCACACGTCACTCCTCTCTTCATTAAGCTACATTGGCTCCCTATAGTTGCTCGCATCAAATTCAAGACTCTGCTCCAGGCCTACAAGACCACCACTGGTTCAGCACCCCCTTATCTTCACTGTCTAATGCAGACATATGTACCCGTCAGATCCCTGCGCTCTGTAAACGGACGACGTCTTGTGGTGCCATCCCAAAAAGGGAAAAAATCCCTCTCACAAACCTTCTCTGGATCGGTTCCACATTTGTGGAATGATCTGCCCGCTGCAACAAGATCAGCAGATTCTGTGTCCATCTTTAAGCATCGTCTGAAAACACATCTCTTCCATCAGCACCTGACCGATCAGTTCTGACTTCTATCTCTTTTCTACTCTTTCTATCTTTAAAAAAACTTAGCTTTGTAAACTGCGGTGGGCTGTATGAGACCAGTTTTACTGTGCTTATGCTTTTTGTTGTCCTTATGTTGTTTATTGCTTCCTTGATTCCTCATCTGTAAGTCCCTTTGGATAAAAGCGTCTGCTAAATGACTAAATGTAAAAAAATTAACAGTATGCATGCATTCTATACGTTTCTATGGATAGATTCTATAGGTATTCTAAATAGATGGGTTTTCATTGTCATGTGGTGAATGTTACTCATGTTAGCTACTGTAACTGCAATGAAGATATTAGAATTCAGCTAGCTATTAAAAACACGTTAACTTATAAACATATCAATAAATGCAGTCATTTAATCAACTTTGTGAAACAGTGAAATGAAAGTGTTTCAATGTCTGGAACTATAGAACCCTCCATGACTCAAGTTGCTTCCATATTTCATTCATCCAATGGAGGTTTATGGGAGTGTCGCAACTCTTTCTCAGGCTTTATCACTTATTAAATGTTACCTTGACAACAGCACACCTGCAAGCAGCATTCTGCACCATAAAAAATATTTTTCTATGAACACTACAGGTCAAAAGTTTGAGATCACTGACAAAATGTTTCTAATGCTTGTAAAAATCTTTCAGTCTGAAGGAGTATGATTCAATGTTCTAGTCAGATTGTGACTACTTTGAATGTAGAGTTCATATATTTGGAATGAATGAATGAGGCACTTACAGTATATAGCTTTATTGTGTATTTCTGTACAGCCAAAGCGCTTTAAAACTCAATGAGTGAGTGATCCCAAACTTTTGACCGGTAGTGTATTTGATCCACCAAGATCACATGATTACAAATCAAATCTTTAAAGTGATGGATTTAAAGGGACGCTCTTATTTGTGTATTCCCATTTCCTTTCCTCACGTCTTGCTCTACTCACGGATGTGAGGAAAAGATAGAGGACTGGAATCAAAGCAACTGAAATGGGATGTCCTCGTCTCTAATGGTCTTTGCACATACATTCCGAAATACTCGTGTGAGTTTTTTCGTATGTGGCTCTCGTTTGTACGGTGTCTCTGAATCTAAATTGAACCCAGTCCAAATTTTCTTTATGACAGACGAAAATATCGGAGGCAGTGTGTAAATGTGATTGACACAACGTCGGATTTGTTTTTATTTTTTAGCGTGCAGAAATTTTCGTCCGAAATTTTTGCACAAAAATAAATAAATATGACCTAACATTGTGTCAATCACATTTACACACTGCCTCTGACCGGGTCGATCCGTAACAAGCATTTTGAGAGGTGTTTTGACAATTCAGAGAGACCGTACAAGCGAGGATGCAGGTGTAAGTCCCCTTCGTCTCGCAGCACAAAGTACTGTATGAGAAACAGAGACAGATGATAAAGAGAGAGTGTGGCAGATGAGCAGGTGATTGCAGAACAGCTTGACAGCAGGATAGTATGGACGGATTTTCTTGCCAAACGCAAGAAGACCATACCTCAACATGTGGGTAACGTTACCAAAATCCGGGAGACCCGCAGAGTTTCAGGGTTCCCGGGGCTGTTGGCGGTCTCCCTCGGTTCATTTGCGAATGCGTTCACGGGGGAAACTCATGAATGAGTTTCATGAGAGAAATAACAAAAGGGATGGATGGCGGCAGACGGGTGAGAAACGGGAGTGTTGACAGGTATGCAAGAACATGCAGAGAGTGACGACAGTCTACCCAACGAGCCGGTGCTGTCAATGGAGAGAAGCAAGGGATGAAAGGAGAGAGAGAGGCCGAGCGAACGCAGCTGCAAAATAAACTTAAACTCATACTTGAGGTTCATAATCAAAAAAACAGATCTACAAAATGAAAAGTCAAAAACATTCACGCATCAATATGAAATATGAATCTAGTGTCCAAATCTGATGGACATTTCAGTGTTTGAGTGTGATTTAAACATGTGGTGATGTTATTATATGGTGCTTAAACGCTGTTTGGAATTCACCCTAAAGCATTCACGCCATCAAAGACTTTCATGACACGCTGCGTGATGTTATTTCCTACAGTATTGATCCAGAGGAAAACTGTAGTGTTCTTTCACCGCTCTGAAGACTAAATGGAGTCATGTCTCATTTAATGCTGCGTTCCAGACACCTCGGATCTCAAACCTGGAAATAACATTCGAAGTGTTTAGTAACATTAAAAGATGCAGTTCCAGAAATGACTTTCAGACGGAGGTGGGAAATATCCTAAATCCTAAGTGTCGGTACCACAGCATTAGTATCATTTACTCTGAGCAAGCTTTGAGACTGCTCTCCTGAAACCTTTTCATTAGATTCTGTGTGTTTAAATGAGCACAGTTGGAGACATTCATGAGCACGTCTTCTGAAACTCAGGTGGAGACGTGTACTGTACTGTGTGTGTGAGAGATATTAAAGAGATGTCATTTGTCTCAGCAGACGACCTCATTGATCAATGATTGCATCAGTGTGGAACACCTACTGTACCCGACACTCTTACGTCTCCATATTCAATCCACTGGAGCAGACCTTTTAAAAGCATACATGTTCTGTACCACATGGATCAAATGATTTGAAAGTTTACACGTTCACATTGCTTCTATAAGCCATTAAATAGTCTTCTCTGAATGGAAGCATCAGTTCAGATGGTCCACGGCGAGTATCTTCAGTTGCCTAGCAACAAGAGCTCCGGTAAGGAGCGACGGCGTGATGCTGTCTGGGTTGCTGAAGGTAATTCAAGGGGCAATCTGATTTTAAAATAGGTTCATTGTAGGCGGGACCTGAACTTTACATAATTATTGCTCTGGGCTACAACTTCTAATTTCCATCGGATGCATGTGAAAGCTAGTAGAAATATGCCAGCGATAACCCCAAAACAACGCTTTAACCAAACCACATGAACCACATGAACACACGCAGAGATGATCTAAATGGAAAGGTCAAAGTTCAGCAGTCTCACAGTCAGCCTGTCAAACATCTTTAATGTTCCTCATCTTTTTGTTTTTGGGTCTTTATATGACATAAATAGATCACATGGTTCAGCTTTTAACGATTCTCAGAAGCCAGTGGTTTGTTTGCTCTCTGTGATTGAGATCAAAGTGATGAAAGCAGCGCACGTCTTTTGCACGCAGGATGTTCTGCATTACAATACTCCAGCTCTATTAAAGCCAGCCCCGGATGTTTATTTATGTTTTTATTTTTAAGGCGATGCTTGATGCTCTTTTAAAACAATTCCACGCTGCCTTCAGCGAATCACCTTCTCTCTCAAGCCTCTCTCCTTCCCTCTGCTTATTAATCTTTCATGGCAGATTTTTTTTACTTTGATAGCATATGCATATTGTATGGGAGGTGGGTGGAAACAGGTTGCGGCTGCTGCTCTATTGCACACTGAAGTTTTGCATCCTGTCACAATGGCTTTATGTCACCGATCTAAAATGACGTTTACTGGTGTAATGATCTGTAATAATTCATGTGCTATTGTGAGGGTTTGAGTCAAGTAGTGTTGGATAAACATATCTTTAGATCACTGAGCGTTCTGTGTTTTGAGTCTTTGTGTAACATGAGTTATGAAGAGTTTGTGTGGATTTCTCTGCTATCCTAACCCAAACTCTATTTCATAATCAATTGTGTTCATATTTTGCGCGACAACCACCTAATTATACAGAAATATCTGTCTGAAATTTAATTGAATATTGTTCAGTTTAAAATCTGTTGATAAACAGGTGAATAGCACAGTTCCACACAGCACATCATCAGTGATGTTTCAGAACCTGAATGAGTTGTCCATATGAACGGGAACTCATCATCGAGTGAAGGATACAAATAGAGGGAGTGGCTCGTGCTTTCCTCTGTGAATTGATTGGATGTTCATTCAGATTGACAGTTGGAGGGGAGGAGTTAACAGATGTTCTGCCCAAAGCCATCCAACTGACGTCATCAGAGAAGAGTCAGCACTTCACAGCAGAAAAACAGTCTCAGATTTTCATGAAAGATAAAAGATATGTTGTGTGTGCGTGTGGATTGAGTCAAAGGGACTGTTTTGATTTTCTTTGCATTTGAAATGATACGTGTGGAGTTTTAGCGTTCCAACCAGCCCAACAAAGCACATTTAAGTTTAAACGTAAGATGTGACAGCAGTACCAGCAGATATGTGATGTCAGATCAGATCACTGGTGCAGTGAACAGCACTCTGTAATGCATCCCAGGGCCGCAGGTTTATGGCTGCGCCTCTCTCTACCTGCCATGAGGGAGAAAGGTTTGCTACATCTCTCCTCTCCTCTAGAGAGACGGAAACAGATCAGCAAAGCTCTAGGTCTCCAGCCCACACACCCTGAGTCTGCATCAGATCAACTGCGCCCCCAGTCTACCGTCCAGTGAGACAGCAACACACGTCTGCAACAAGGTTGAGCTCAGGAGGGCAAACATTTACTTCAAGGTTCCTTCGTCTGTGTGTTCCAGACCTTTCTGCATCAGCGTCCGGCCTCGTCTGAGCGTGCAAGGCTTAAACGGCATTCCACTCCTTCTCAAGCCTGACCAGTGGAAGATGCTGCCACCACAGGAATGAATCCAGTGATTTGAAGTCATTCAAATACAAAACATCATCAAGGCAACTTTTGTTTCCTAAAGCTTCGTTTAATCCATTTAACTACAGTACACACGGTTAGGGTTAAAACTAGATGTGGACCAGTGGATGCCGAATCCTGTTATTTACACATGCCATCTGACTGTTCTGCGTGTCTGAGTGAATGAACTGCACACTTTAACATGCTACACGCATGATGCTCATGAATGTGTCTGCGTCTGCGCTTTATGAACACATGAACTTCATCTCCAGAGTCCGGCTCTAAAAAATAAGCGTCTTCAGACAACCTGCCAAAGTAAAAGTCCGGTTAACTACAGTATTGTGGACAAATATATTACTATTTAATAGTAAGACATTTTTTATTTTAAAAATCAAGAGTTATACTCGAGCAGAGAGCGTACAGATTAGTTTGCTATTGACTGCAGTCTGTCCGGTGTGTTCAGGGGCAACTTCTTTTCACCCGACACAGGCCATGTGAGGTGACGAGAAGCAACGGCACAGACGGATATCTTCAGCGCTAGATCATTGGAGTCAGTTTGGTGTGTCTGCAGTGATTGAGATGAGATGTGAGGTCTCTCTCCACTGGCTACCGGTTGAAGCCCGTATCAGATTTAAGTCTGATGCTCTCCCGCTCATTCTCATTTACAACTCCTTCCTGGTGGAACATTCTTCTTCCATAACTCGGTCCGGTCAACCACATCTCTCACAACATTCAAAAAACTGCTTAAAACCTTCTGTGAATTACATTTATTCATTTAGCAGACGCTTTTATCCAAAGCGACTTACAGAGAGTTCAGGGAGCAATAAGCGATATGTCATACAGGAGCCATAATACATTAAGTGCCAATACAAGTTACTGGTTTCAACAAAAGCTAGACCACGACCTGTTGAAAGTTTTATTTTTATTTTTTTTATTTGTCTGTCAAGTATTCACAGAAGATGGTTTTAAGTAGTGTTTTAAATGTTGTGAGAGATGTGGTTGAACGGACAGAGTTATGGAAGAAGAATGTTCCACCAGGAAGGAGTTGTGAATGAGAATGAGCGGGAGAGCGATTTACTGCCCTTATGGGAAGGCAATATGGCTGAAGCATCTTGATGGGGTGTAGGAGTGCAGGAGAGTGTGGAAGTAAGCCGGTGCAGATCCAGTGACAGTCCTGCAAGCATTAGTGACTTGAATCTGATACGGGCTGCAACCGGTAGCCAGTGAAGAGAGATGAAAAGGGGAGTCACGTGAGCCCTTTTGGGCTGTTGGAAGACGAGGCGTGCTGCTGCGTTCTGAACCAGCTGAAGTGGTTTGATAGCCTTTGCAGGAGAGACCAGCAAGGAGAGCATTGCAGTAGTCCAACCTTGAGATTACCAGGGCCTGGACAAGTTGTGCCCCAGGCTCAGTGCGATAGGGTCTGACCTTTCTAATGTTGAATAAAGCATATCGGCATGACCGTGTTGTCTTTGCAATGTGATCATTGAATGACAGCTGTTCATCAAATATGACTCCGAGGTTCCTGGCTGTTTTGGAATGGGTGATTGTGGTATTGCCAAGATGGATGTTAGAAAAAAGAAAAACACTAACCCTCTCTTTCTCTCAACAGGTAGTGGTCTAGCTTTTGTTGAAACCAGTAACTTTGTATTAGCACCTAATGTATTATGGCTCCTGTGTGACATATCGCTTATTGCTCCCTGAACTCTCTGTATGTGGCTTTGGATAAAAGCGTCTGCTAAATGACTAAATGTAAATGTAAATGTGTTAGTGTATGTCACAGCCTCTCTTCAGAAACTCCTGCAGATGTTCCCTGATGCATTTGCATTCTCCCATTCCCCCCCAAAATCACTTTGTCACATAGTAATGCATCATTTCACATACTGAATTTTTTAAATCTGGGCCTGGAAATCCTTTCCGAGCAAGCAATATCCATTATGAGGAAAAATTATTCATGTGATTCCTGTGCATTATTTATCAGTTGATGAAGAAAAAGACGTGCTTCTCACTTTTTCATTATTGTTGCTGTCTAAAGCGGCGTCATGCCGGGAAGATGCTCCTTGTCAGACGTTTTCCAGTAGCTCTGACAGAGAAGTGAGAAATGACTTGAGATCATAATCTGATTGGGTTTTGAAGCAGTAAAGGATTTCATATTACACGTCTCCTGCTCCAATATTCTGTGCTACATGTGTAAGATTGCGTTCTGCACCAGACCATGATTTCTGCCCTTTACATATGTTATCATACAGAGCAGAACTCACAGCTGAGACACCTTTGTATTTCAATTATTCTCTGTTTTCTATTGGTAGGGAACTCTCTCTTCACAGTGGATATACAAGTCAAACAGCACTGATGTTTACCCCTCTAAGGCCCGATTCACATTTTGCACCTGGACTTTGCGCTCTCCTGGCGTCTGTCGTCGCTAAGCAACCATGGGCCACGATAGCCGTTGAGACGAGGAGGTATAAAGAAAGGATATGTGGATTATACACTGAAAAACCCTTGCAATAACTCTACTACTAGATTTCGTCATGTTGTGACCATCTGTGTCTCAATCTTCATTGAGCTTGTCTATATTGGCTGGCTGGTTCTTGTCACATGACCTGAGGTGCGCGTGTGGCATTCTGAAAAGTTGAGATTTTTTTATGTCGATGCGGTGCCAACGCTCCTGAAAAAAAGAGCGTGTAGCACTGCATGTGCGTCGCAACCGCGTCGCCCCCTATTTCCTGTGCGGCTGCCGTTTAAAATAACGAATATGAGCGCGGAAAAGACGCAAAATGTGATCCCTTTAGATGCACGCCGCTCGCTGTTACAGGTTTCCACTAAACACACTTGACAGTCAACGGTTTGGACACAACAGACCTAACATGAAAAGATTCAAATATACATCACATGATCTGTCATATTCTCCAATGAATGTTATCAAATCAACAATATTAACATATTGGCAGAATTTGAATTGAATTAATTGTGATTAAAAGCCGGCACAAACATTTTTTATATTTAATTAATATGTTGTCCCACATTTGACATGATTTCTCTAAAACACTTCTTACATTTACATTTACATTTAGGCATTTGGCAGACGCTTTTATCCAAAGCCACTTACATTGCTTTATCCTATACATTTTACATAGGTATTTGCAATCCCCTGGGATCGAACCCACAACCTTGCGTTGTTAGCGCAATGCTCTTACCACTGAGCTACAGGAAAGCTGTAAAAACTGTGAAAGCTTCTTGACATTATATGATCAGAAAAATAAGTTGCAAGAACATATTTTCCATTTGATTATTTTTTAAATACAAATGTATGGTTCTCTTAACAGTGTGTTGTGTTTATAGTTTGGAACCCTTCTTTGTCTGCCACTCATTGGACAGACAGACAGTCACACCATTGGTTGATGGAGGGTCATGTGACAGAGAGCATGTGATAGTCACTATGCTCTGATGTTTTGTTTTACATGAAACCAAATACATTTAGCTTTAAATAAAAAGCGAATACCTCACGATTTCTGAGATATTCTGCCAAAGCCCAATAACATCCTGACACGCGTGTGTGAAGCTGCAGGACGGCAGGAGCTCCTGCGCTGTGTTAGCTTCTCCTTCCTCTCTTGTTCTCTCGCTATGGCTGTGACGAAGGCAGCAGATGGAGGCTTTGCAGGTGGGAGAGTCTGAAACTTCTGTTCCTGGGGACGCTGGAGAAATAAAGCCGCAGTCTATGATGATGATAAATGTATACATGCCGACTCCTCCGCAGCTCAACAGATTGACGGGCTGGGACGCCTTTGACTTTACGCTCACAGGAATCATGTACTGTAAAATAATGCCTTCATATGGAGTTATACTGCAGGATCTGTCACATTCGGCATTTATGTAGAGCACAAACAGACCACTCACGACCACTGAATCCCAGTAAAACACACAATCCCAGTCTTAGATTTAGATGAAACTACGGCATGTAGATGGAGGTGTAATGTTGCCACATGATGTCTTCCGGTGCTGTTGGTGTGTAGTTCTTGTTATGTTATGATTCATTCATCTTTGGCACGTTTCCATCTCACCTTTTCTTTGCTACTTTTCAAAATTCTTTCCTAGACTATAATTAACAATAAATAATTCATTAAAGTCTTTGATGTTCCTCTAGAATCTGAATTTACACAACCCACTTAAATGCTCTCAACAGTCTCCTCTAAAACACTGACCTCATCTGACAGCAGAGATGATCAGGTAAAGTTATGATTTTTGTTTCATTCTGACAACATTTCTCCCAAATTCTAGAAAGAAATATGTTTATAGAAATAATGAGACATTTATTTGTTTCTTTTTAAACAACACAAGTGGAAAAAATTCTTTCTCGATGCTGTTGGGTGACTTTCTGTTGCTCTTGAGGTTTCAGCTTTTGTTGGAATTGAACATGCACTGGACTGGACTGATCTCAATACATGCAGAAATGTCATCCAAACTCTGTTTGGCATCCAAACTCTCAACATAACATTCACGTATAAAACCCACATTTTATTATGTGTTTGGATTTTTAGGCACTTCTGTGGTCTTTAGCACGAAGTGAGATGAACAAACTCAGAGTTGCAGAGTTTCGAGTTGACAAAACCTGATAAAGCCAAATCTGATTCATGATGCTGTTTACCAACTCTCTTCTCAACTCATGTTAAAGATGAACACTGTTTTAAACCGATCCACTTTCTTGATCCTGAAAACTTACCTGCATGGGTGAAAACTGAAGCCGGGTTCGATGAGGTGACCACACCACACCACACCACAATGTGTTGTTTTGTGTTTCTCTTTACGCTGTGTAAGGAAGAATGATGCTTTACATTTGACCAGTAACACTGACACAATCTACTAATGAACTCTTAATGGTCTCATAGAACACACATTTTCTCCTCATAGCAGTACATAATGGATGAGATGCAACTCAACACATCATTGATGATGATGATGGTCATCTCTCCTCCCTGTGTCTGCTTCTGAAGATGTTGCTCTCACTGCACTGAATCCGAGAACACTACATGTGAACCTCACCGTCACAATGCTGTGGATCATTAGCAGGTCGTTTTCGAGGTTCTGAGTGATTATTTGACATTTTCGGCCATGTGTTCCAGGTGGTTGCTCATCCCTAAATCTCTAGGATAGTCTCATCTCTAGATGAGTGGCTCAGGTCCCTGTTTCAGTGCCAAAGTCTGTGGGATTGACCACACAGAGGAATCCGATATTTTAGAAACGTGCTATCAATCATACCACGATGAAGAGTTTCTTCAGCTCACTATAACTATAACAGTATAGGGACGTTTGCTTCCACAAGCACAGGATGAACACTCACTGGTTTTCACGCGTGGATCAAAAGACGAATAGACCTTCATTAAATATGCATTGATCCACATTTAGTTACACGCTCCTAATTACCTGTAAAGCAATTACTGGCAGTAGACATAAATCTCTTCCCCCCGACACAGCGTTTAGGAAAAAAACCAGACGGCGAGATTTGGTGCGTGAGGGAGGGCAGTGCAGAAGTTCATTTTGGCCGGTCCCACCACAATTCCCTCGGTCTGCTGGATCCACCTGCGAAGGCCTCGCTCGCTGACATTGGCAGGTCGCATTCTGGGAATCCATCTGGTGGCATCACAGACAGGAGGAAAGCTGCTAATTAGCTCTCGCTGTAAAGGGGCCGGGCCGAGCGAATTCCCAGCTGTCATTAAACACACTCGAAGAGGCCGAGAGGATAGAAAGCACTTGGGATCTAATGCTCTAATTCCTCTTTTTAGAAGAAGGGAGAGACGCGTAACCCTTTACACACATACGCCGCTGTGTACACCTCAAGACTTACCGAGTGAAAATCTACCGTCGGGGGTTCTGTGTGCTAGAATGACAAAATCCTGTGGCGTCACCTTTGGCACAGCCTCTTTTCCTACCCCGCAGCGCTCGACAGATACACAGACAGCTTGAAATCATACAAAGAAGAACAGCGAATCGCAAATAAGGGAAGAAAATATGCCAAAACATACATAATAGCTCTCCGTTGTAGACAAATGCACCGTAACTGGCTGCAGTGGTTTTGAAAGCAAAGCTCCACTTTAGCGATGATAGTTTGCACACTGAGAAAGTGCTCGACCGTCCCAGCTGCTTGACCGGTCACTGAGTCCGACTGCCTCTGACCGCTTGAATGTGTGAGCATTCTGGGAAATTCCCATCACATTTCAAAACAAATATGTCAATGGCAAAAATGACCTTGCACAGAACCAGGGTGCCGCTGCATTCGCTTCAACACACCCAGAACCAATTTACAAGAAGATTTCTAGCGTTCTCCTTCATATGAATCCAGTAAACACAACTGCAGCATAGATATCTTTAGGGTGACTTTGATTTGGACAGGTCCGTTTCTGACACTGGGACATACAGAACACTGCTGTTCAATGCCACAGATTGTTTCTTGTAAATCAATTAGGACTATATGTTATATTTCACGGCTGAATACACCATAAACATGACAACACCATTTACACAAATGCACCCCAAATAGCAGAATAACCGGTTTTAAAGAAGCTACAGAGATGTCCTGTTCAAACACACTCCAATCCCCTTATGTGGGCGCGCGCGCGCGCGCGCGCTTTGGTTTCCTAGCTACCCGCGTCCGTGCTACCGTTCCCGAACACTCGAGCGTGACCGCGCAGCGCGCACTCGTGTTGCTCGCGTGAGGAGCTCACGACCACGCAGGAGCAGAGCATCAGGAAAACACGGTAATGTGGCTGGATCGTATGGATGAAGGATGCACGCGCTCTCTGGATAAGGTCACACTGTGAGGATTACCGTTAACGCGCGCACACATGAATGGCACTTGTGCTGGCACTGGGAGTACTGGGAATGGGGCATTTCGTATTACATCACAGCAGGTGAGTCATTTATAAAGATGACGAAGTTGTTATTATTATTAGCGATATAAAGCACGCGACGTCAATCCCACTGACTGTGAAAGTACCGCGCGACGGATGCGCGTGAGCATCTCGTGCACTTGTTACACCGCATCATCCACAGTGCGAGGCAACTCCAACGCTCTCCTTATCGCCGGAAGAAATGACACGCGTCGCGTTCCTGAGAAAACTCTTTGATTAGTCAAACGCAGCGCATAAAAGCAGTTTGCTATGAAGGGATTGAGGAGCGTCTAGTTTGGTCGCGTCCGCGGGCTGTGAGCGTCAGGATTTTACCCGCAGCCCTGAAAGACGCGCCGCTCGCTCGCTCGCTCGCTCCTCGCCGCGTGGAAAGCTGCCTTGATTTGTCTAGCTTTGTCGCGTCGCTCACATATGGAGCGTTACATGTTGCGTTCGTTTAACGCGTGGATGACTGGATTCATGTATGGGCGACTGCGTGATAACGTAATCCAAACATTGAGAATATTTTACATGAGCAGTGATGACATCATTGGATGATGCTAATAACTGATCCTAATGAGTGTGACCGCGCGCATCAGTGATGAAGTCTTGGGTTTTCACATATTTATAATGCAGCATAAACTCTTTCAAATAATGACATCAGGTTAAATAAACAGCTAGTGACATGTGTCATATTCATCCATTAATAGCTTTACAGTTTTCGTTAAGAACACATGCCTGTGTGTCACTCTGATGTTAAAAAGACTTGAGAGAAAGACTGAATTGCAAATAGAGTGAGTGAGAGAGAGAGAGAGAGAGAGAGAGAGAGTTGTCATGGTGATGTGGTGAATAAGCAATTGTTGTCCATGCATTAGAGGGATTGCTGTTGCCATTTGGTCTGAGTGAGGTGCACCTTTCAGCCCTCACTTGAGTTTATGGAGGCTATGAGAAAATACAGATTTGAATTGGTCAGAAGGAGTGTGGATGGCATCTTGAATTCTGTGCAATCTCCGGTTTGTATGAGCAGAACCTGTTTATGTAGTCTGGCATTTAGTCTCTTAAAGGATTATGCACGCTGCTGCTTTTGAATGCCCTCTCCTTAGCAATGTCTCGATTGTATTACGCTTCTAGACTCGTCTGTTTCTCAAGCACTGACTGATTTTCAGTTCCAGCTCTTGCTACCTGTCGTCTCTATACCTATGAGTTACAGAAAGGAGTTGTGGTGTCTTTCTGTCTGACCAGATTCAATCAGAACAGCTGGAGTGATTTGTGTTCCATGTTCTTCAAGACTGAATCCTAACACTGATCTGATCTGTGTGGTTACTGGTTAGTTCACATCAGTGCTCACTGTACCTCTATTGTACCTCTATTGTGATTTTGTCAGACAGGACGTGTTTCCTATTGATTTTGGTTAGTGTTTGTCTCAGAGGTGTGGCGTTGATAGTAACCTGTCGTTTTCCTGATGTTGATGGAATAAAAGTGTTTAAAACATGGAGGAACAGCTGCTGCTCACATCCACTTTTTTACATTTAATTGTGATGTGTGACATACTACCTAAAAGGATTTATATTCGTTTTCATTTTATCATGTTTGATTGTTGCTTGCTACAGGCGTCACTTGTCTGTATGATTACTACAATTACAGCGAGAGATGAGACATACTTTAATGTCATACAGAAAACACAAAGCTCCTGCAGCTGACCACCATACTTCAAACATCTGAAGAGAAACACCGCAGATTCAGAACATGTGGAGAAAACAGACTCGTGTGTTTCATTTGTTGTCACATGAGTTTGTCGAGTGTCTTTGAGAACATGAAGAATGAAGAAAAAGTGTTTTTACACAAAGTTCAGATAGAGCCTCCATTTGAAGGGCAGATTCATCAATCACATGCAAACATGTCCAGCTCAGATCTTTTCACTAAAACAATAAAATGGTGGATGGGAGATGTTTTTTCACATGAAATGTAATTTCAGAACAATCAACATGTGCATTGTGTTCATATTTTTGTGAACATTCTCATGAGCACATTGCACTGGAATCTATAATTCACATGAATGTCATACAGTTTTGTTTTACTGTGAAAATGCCAGTTTAATAAGATAAGAACAGACAGTAGTCCTTAAAGCAGACGGCAAAAACATGTTAAATGAAATTCACTCTTTGACCAAAGATATTAACTGTTGGTTAGCACATTATTTAGACAAGAATGTTTGAAAAGAGCCGTCCCCAGATACAGTGTCACTGAAGTGATGTAATATTCACTGTTTCTCTTTCACGCTGTTGTACTGTATGCACACGGGTCAAAGACTCTTTTTCATTTAATCGCATTTTTATTTTGTTTATCACACATGTTCCCCTGATTTACAGAAGATACACACTACAACGTCATTCAGTGTAACAGTCTTGTCAGGCATATTTACAACAAAAATACAATTATGACATATTAAAAGACTTACTTTCACCCCAAATGCTAATTAATTGTATTTTTTTATTTCTTTTTAATTGCCACTATCCTATAGGTTTTGCCAATTTGTCAATAAGAATGTTTTACTCATTTAAAGCACAATAAAATGTTATATTCCCCTTATTCTTTTATATATTTTAATATGTACAAGTCAGAATTAGCATGTTGTTTGAATTTGTACATAAATATTGTGTTACACTGAATGACAATGTAACAATATTTCAACCCGAATTTGACATTTTATTCTCAAAAAACTTAGTTGAAATCATAAAGTAGCCATTTTACTTACATTTAATGTGCTTTGTATGGACATAAAATCTCTTTTGTAAATGTATTTTGTTAAATTTCCTTTGATGGGGACATCTTAACGTCTTTGACCCACACACAAGTTCTCATCTGTGGTGATGAACTAACACATGACACGCGCACACACACACGCACACGCACACGGCTGGCATCATGCACGCGT
This sequence comes from Triplophysa siluroides, assembly GCA_006030095.1. Taxonomy (NCBI): domain Eukaryota; kingdom Metazoa; phylum Chordata; class Actinopteri; order Cypriniformes; family Nemacheilidae; genus Triplophysa; species Triplophysa siluroides. Next base: position 579,774 of record VCII01000308.1, read on the forward strand.
GCGTGTCGTTCAGCGTGTCTCATTGTGTCCTCTATGAGACCCGTGAGATTTTCAGTCAGTCAGAAGGGTCGATTCAGTCTCAGACCTCACTGGAGTACATGTGCAATGCATCATGTGTTTGAAAAGAGCTTCATCTTCCAGTAAAACAAACCACTTGATGAAGTCATTCCAATCTTTCTGAATAAACTGGCAACCGAGAGCGTTTTGTTTAAAGGCTAAAAGGGAAAATGGTGTTGAAAAGATAAGGCCACATATCCACTTGATATCAGTCTCTTGGCAAGCGTGATGCCACTAAGAAGCAACAGGAATGGAATGTCAATGTTCTCGGCAGCATTTCACTGACCTTGTCTCAAAAGATCTCTTATACTTGCATAAAGCCGACTAAAGCTCTGCACTTCCAAAAAGAACAAAGACGCTGTTCTTCCAGGCCTTCTATTGACCAACCGACTTGGACAAGTGACCTTGCGTTAGCCATTTTGTAAAGTTGTACTAATGCAACACTTCCAAGTATTTCTTTTTAAACGCAATGAAAATGACGTCAGATTGCAGGTTGTAAGGTGTGTTGTTTTAATAATCACTATCATATGCGGATGCACAGTCAGGTTCTTCAAATGTTAATGGTTTCATTTTCTCAAGCATTTCATTTTGCCCCGTCTAAAAGCTTCCAAGGCAAAAAAAGCATTTAATTGTAAAGTCCAAGCCGTTCACATGAGCAGATGCCAAGGAAGAATGTCTTTAACCCTAATGTCTTTCCTAATGGAGGAAGACTTTTGACTTCTCCTCATCTGTACATGTACATTTAATGCAAAATGTGTCTTTTTATATGCTATTTGGAGCTTCTGTTGTGTGATATTTGTCATTGAAACTTTGGAAAGGGATGGTTGTGAGTCCCACTGTAAACCAGCTCACATACAGTGCAGTGCTGAACACTTTATTCATTAGATCATCAGCACTCGATCGTGTTTGTGTATTGATGATGATCAATAAAACTCATCTGTCACGATTCATCCAGCACAGCAGTATGTGTAAGCTCTTCAGTGTTTCTAATGATAGGATTTACAAATTGACTGTTTCAAAAGAAAGGCATCAAGCACTTTTTTGGTGTCCAATTACAGTTATTTACTTGCAGTTTTTAATAGTTAAATAAGTTTTAATGGTCGAATGTTCGTTTCTGAGAAAAGTTGAATGTGTTTTTAATAAAACAAGAAAGTAAACTATTTTTTAGTTTGTTATCTGCTTAATAGTTCACAATGATAGTTTTTGACAGATTTTTTAAATATTCGTGTTTTCTCTTTATTTTGACAGGTGCGTGATACATTTGTTAAGCGCTGTGTAAAAATTCTGTATGAACGTTTCTTCTTCTGTTTTATTCTAATGATTATGATGAAGTTGTGTTTTCACCTCACCTGCCAAATGCATAAATACACAAATTAGAGATTGTGGGACGGGTTACACACACAACAGGGCTCTAGACTAGATTTGAGAGAGGTGGCAGTGGTGGCACAGCCCTTCATTTGGTCGCACCAGAGTCATGGGGTGAGGTAAGAAAACAAAATCACTAAAACTTCATTCAAATGTGTTTAATACATTAATAAATCTATTAGAAATGAATACAAATCATTGTTTATGATTTAATTATTTTCATTGTATATGCTAACTCTCTTTCAACACTTTACCATATTTAAAGCACGTTTCTTAAAGCTACTTTATTTAATGCGAACAACTCATATAAGAGAACAATATTCCTTTAATATCAGTGAGTGTTTTTTGGGGTTAAACAGAGATATTTATTATGCTGCTGCCCCTTTAAGAGCTCGTGCAATATACTGAAACACATGCGTTTGTCTCCCAACTGTTTGTTGACGAAACTGACTACTTTTTCAAGGATTCTTGTTAATATGGTAATTTTTACGTAATGTGTGTTTATATGTCCATTTCATGGTAAGAAGTCATGAAAGAGAACTCACTTTAATATTTTGTGCTCTGACTCTCTGAGCGCGCGCATCTCAAACACCCGCGAGACCTGAAGGATTATTCTTCATGAAATCTGCATTGATACACGTTTGGCTTTTATCAATAGCGACTCACAGATAAATAGGATTTAACGTGATGTATAAAGTTATACATGCTTTGCAGTATTCTTAGAGAGCTTTATACAACAGTTTAGTGCTTAACGTTTAAACACATGTTTTCTGCGTTAGCTTCACATGCATACAAATACACATACTGCAGTAGAATATTTGGCCATCTTTACTGTTATGAAGAATATAAGCATTTGAATGAGTTGACTGTGAATCATTGTGACCTGCAGCATTTTAAACAGTACACACATTGAAAGTCAGAGACTCGTATTGCTTGTTTTCTCGCTGGCCTGATGAACCAAAACAGCATCGAAGGAATTGAACATGTATTTCATTCCTGTTTATTCAGTTTGTTGGTGTTTTGAGATATTATTTACTTTGAGAGAACTTCATAGCGGCAAATAAAGCCACACATCTGTAATGCAACATTACTGTATATAAGGCCAGTGAGGTGAAGGGCTGTATGATTCTTTATTTGATGTCAAGGATGGAGCAGACACTATTGTCCGAGGCCGTTCCCACAGGCTATCACTGATTCTTCAGGGCATCTTTCTAAGAAGCTTAGTAAAAGCTGTTAGCATGAAGACCATGAAGAATACTGCACCTTCAGCCTATATGTGGGTCACCACCAGTAGGGATTTGATAGAGGATCTTTTCTTCAGCCTTTTGGAATATCAGAAGGTTGTAAAAAAAGACTTTTACATTAGATTAGATTCAACTTTATTGTCATTACACATGTACAAGTACAGGGCAACGAAACATAGTTTTGTCTAACCAGAAGTGCAATAGCAGCAAGTGCAGGATATACAGCGGTTGCATAAGTGCAGTAAAAACTGTATTATGGAAGTAGTTTACATTTGGGTATCTACAATGAACCTAATATACAGGTGGCTATTACTATAAACAAGAAATGTACAGATGGGTATATACAATGAGAGTTATAGCAGTTATAACAGTAGTGCAATGGATATAGAGTGGTGCAAATCAATTATGGACAGAAGCTATCTAAGTAACAGTGCAGTGGAAGAAGTTATTGCATATTACATGTGCAGCACCTTGCAAAGAATTGACTGTAAATATATGGTGGCATTTCTGTGCCTGTAAGGGACGGGTCCAGGGGGATTTTTCCTTCGCCCAGTCTAAGATTTCTAGCAGACAGTTAAAAAAAGAATACCTATTATTTGTATGATCTATTAAATGAAGATCTGCCAGTTTAATTACAGAACAATTGTACATTAATTATGATTACTGTTGCACAACAACAATACCCCTCAGTCCAACCATCTTGTCCTTCAAAATATCTTCTTCTGTGTTCTGAGACTGAAGCAGGTTTGAAAAGACATGAGAGTGCGTCAATCTTCATTTTTGGGTGAAATATCCATTTAAAGTCAGAGAATAAAAAACTATTTGAACAAAATATGAAATATTATGACTGTTAGTATAGACTGTACAAAATGTGCACCACACAGAACCAAACCGTGAACAGTGCGTTTTCATTTCATTGATGAATTTGAATGAGCACACAGAGCGAAACACTTGATGCTAAAGAAACCCAATGGAAAATCAAAGAAATACCTAAAATGTGTATGTGTACTTTTAATAATACATTGCTGTTTTCAGAATGAACGTCAAATAAACCACTTATCATATACAAAAGACTTCATTTCCCAGAATGCTCTAATTTAGTCCCCGGTCTTCACAATGCAGTCAGTCAACAAGAAACACCTGAAACTAAACACTTAAAGAGTTATTTGACCACACTGAAACAACAACTTTTGTTGATTTATCACTTGACATTTAAAGTCAGTATAATTCTGCTCAACTCTTCACCAGAAACAGAAAATGATGAAGGTACGGGTATGGTTTACACGTGTGATGATGCTAAAGAAAATGTGCTGTTTATATTGTATATTGACAATATACATCCTTTACAGATACATCCTTTGAAACCAAGATCAAGCTGTGTGTAGCACTGATTGTGTAGAAAAAAACACAGAAAAGGCACCAGGCCTTGGACCGCCAGAGCAGAAGTATAGGCCGAGATGCGTTCTGGCGGGTGTTTGGATGAAGCGTATGTGTCCAGATCTCAGTAAGCTCATGAGGAGGATGAGAGTGAAGTCTTTCCAGCGGTTTAGATAGACATCCAGAGCACTTCTTCAGATGTCATTCAGAACCTTTGACATGAATCTCCATTCAGTGCATTCAAACGTCTCTCTGATGTTGTATGAATTGACTAAAGAGAAATAACCGATCACTAAGTGCTGTTTACTGATCATGGATGTGTTTCTGTAGCTCAGTTGGGTAGAGCATTGTTAGCAACACAAACATCAATTCCCAGAAAACGCAATGACACGTGAAAAGAGACATACTGGTTTAAAGAAGTGTGTGGATCAAATGCACTGCGACTGGATTTGGATGAGAGCGTCTGCCATGTGCATGAATGTAAACTGACAAAGAAGTTCTGTGGACATGAAGAAGGGAAATGAGCCTCATTCAAGATGTCTGAATACAGCACAGATTTCTGTGTGTGTGTGTAATCTAGCAGTGCCCTAGCAACCACTCAGAAATGCCTAGCAACCACACAGCAATGCCCTGGCAACCACTTAGCAAGTCAGCTCACTTCTTCATGATGTATCTCTGTGGTTACTTGATAGGAATTATTGATGATCATTTTTTCACATGTTTAAACGTTTTCTTTAATAAAACGGAGGTTTTCCGTGTGTCTTGTGATGAATTCATGTGGCTGGTAGTTTACAAGTCTTTTACTGAAGTCTATTTTTAACTAAGGCCAGGCTGGCGAGGCTGTTTTGAAGACAGTCTTTGTCCTTTATGGAGCTTACGGCCCATCTGTGCACAGATGCTTCCCAAACCACCTCGCTTATTAGAGCTCCCCCCGTGACAACACCATCATATCTGTCTGATTCCAACATATTCATCTGTAAGTGAATGACAATGAACTGTAAACGTGTGTCCTAAATCTGTCATGTGTTTAAATAGATGAGAAACACAGAACACACATCTGCCTGGATATTTTGATCTTGTTTAATAGTTTTGTTGAACTGATTGAAGGTTTTAAAATGATTTAGTGTATATCTTCTTTCACAGAAGAAAGTGTCATATGAATGATGACAGAATTCAGATTTTTGGTAGAACCATCCCTTTAAACTTCAAGTAGGCTTAACATTTGGACGGTAAGTGTTTCTCATAGGGAAATATATATCTAATAAGATTTTTTCTCCATTTCCAGGGGTACAGTGGTGATTTTATTTCCGTCTGAATCCAGAACAGAATGTCTGTGTTTTTCTCCCACCACCCGCTGAAAAATCCCCGGCCACATTTCCTACTGCTTTTTGACAAACACCAAGGTCGTGTGGTAATTTCATTGCCGTCCGAATGTATATAATAGGTGTTAAATCCAAATATGATTTGTTCTGACCACTTGAAAGCACCACAGAGTGTTGCTCTTTAGGGGGATCCGGCCCACTCTCATGAATTGCGTATAAATAACACGCACTGTGCAATATCGTCTAATACGGACGCCAAAGTTCAATTTTGCCTGCATACAATACGCCAATTTAGCGTGTGTATATATATTAATCAGCAATTTGTCTCTTTTACCTGTCCCCAAACCCTGAACCTAATGATAGCGTTCGTGCATATTATAACCTCTACCCAAACCTAACAGTATCATTTGAATTATTTCAGTGTTTCCTCTTCATGTACGTTTCAAAATGGCTGCTCTCCATCCACGTGCACGCAAACATTGGCGTATCATATGCACGCAAAATCTAACTTTGGCGTACGTATTACACAATAATGCAACAGCGTGTTATTTATACGCAATTGATGAGACCGGGTTGGGGGTTCAGGGATTAGAGTGTCTGATGCATTGAAAATACAGTAAATGGCATCATAAACAGCACAACATGACTCACATAACATCTTATCACACGCGCACCCGAAGCGCTTCTGCAAACGGAGAGAAACAGTTCACAGACGGCAGAGACTGCGACCTTTTGACTTTCTTTATTTTACAAAAGCACAATGTTTTGTGGTTATCGTAGATCTACGCAAATAAATGTAAACCCTTTACAGCTTCGAATGATATCATACGTGTCTGTGTGATGACCAGATGATCAGTGATGGGAATAACAGCGTTATGAATAAACGGCCTTGGCTTTTTCAGTAACGAGTTATCAAACGAATTTCTGTTTCCCCCGTTACAACGCCTTTACCGTTACTGACATAAAACGCAGAGCTACTGTAATTGAGCCGACTGAAGCAGATTTCATCCGAGGAGGCTCTCTCTCAGCCAAAGGACCTGCAAAGTAACACAAAACTATAACATTCACAGAGCAAAAGTGAAACTATCATCGCGTCCCGCTGTCAAACAATAACTGCGAGTAATGAAATATTCAGTCTCCTAAAATGCAATCTCAAGTACGCACGAACTAACATTCTTCCATCATACTGAAAAGCAGTCAAAACATTAAGTGCATTTCTTGTTATTAAATCGTTTACTTTTGTAAGAATAATCAAATACATGCGAATTGTCATGTGACTGACGGGATTACAAACTCACACCTACACCGTGAATGTATGTTTTCCGAATGCATGAGTTTTTTCACCAAGGAGCCATGCAGACGGCCTTATGAGAAACAATGACCATCCGAATAGAGCTTTAGGCCTGAATTGAGGCCTTTTGAGAAACGGCGGTTGGGTGTGATTCTCTCAGAAGTGTGCAGTGAGGAATTTGTAGTTGTGGCTCATTGTCACAGTGCTGTGGGTGAAGGACACAAGGAAACAGAGTCATTATGAGAAATACCCAGGGAAAGAGATCAACGCTTGATGTCCGGGGAACATAACATCATGTTGGACCTCTCATCACTCCACTAGCTCGAGAGCAGCTTCATTGTACCGAAATTTAAGCAAAATATACTGTCAAATGTGTCATTTAAAACAGCAGAAATCATGGAAACGGCTCGAGATCTTCATAAATCAGCCATTTGCTTAAGCCGTGGCAGTGAAACAGAAGCATCGCCTCTCATGATGTGCTGCAGTAAACTGGAGCGTGATGACTTGATAATATCACAGTATGGTTTAGCCTTACATTTGACTTCTGTCATGTGATATATTTACACTGAATGTGTGAGTGTAGGGTGGAGTTTTATTCTTCTGTAAGGGAAAAATGGCAAAAGAATTGGATGGCAGAAGGGAGCCTGTGGGTTTGAAGGTTAAACTAATTGGTCTTGGTGACTTTGAAAGGGCTGATTAATGGAAATCAATGGGAATATGTCTGGATTCATCTCACCAGTGTATGTAAGAACTGTAAACAGGTTAGTTGGGCTGGTAATTACACCATGCACGGCTTCAGCATAGCTACATGAAATGCATTATAACTGGATCGAGCATTGCTCTTCCTGGTGCAAACTAGGGCTGCACCAAACATTCAAGAAAAAGAACCACGCACACGATTATCATGCAGTGAAGAATGGCTAAATGCTGCTGCAGAAACTCTAACTATACGCCACAGAAGAAGTACCTTAGCACACGTAGTTCCAGAAAATGCGTCTTTCTATCGCTGTTCTTCAAGCCGTCATGGGTATATTTATGATAATGAAGTATATTTTTATAATGATGATGTTTGACGGGTGTTGCTTTTTACAAATGCACGTTATAAGCGACTCAAACTCGCACTGCTTTTAGATCGAGCAGCACTTCACCGATCAGAGCAGTGCTTCATGGACAAGCTGCACATGAAACATAATCACAGCCTTTGCATAATCGCAGCGATTTGATATTCGCACTTTAGGCACGACTTTGTCTGCTAGTTTACATGACTAGAACAATTTTTAAGTTTTGAGCCAATGTCTCCCCCTTTGGCGTTGAATAAAACCTTGAAAGAATTCAGTTTGTGGCTTTTTGCCAGATGTAGAACTGAACTCTGCCAGAATAAAAAAATGGACATTAAGCAATCACTTTTCAGATGTAAAAATGAGCACGCATGGATTAAACATCAATCTTTTTATCCACCAAAAGTGTTCAGATCAAGTGTCAGATCTTTACACACAAACAGAACTTCACTGCTGATGACAAGAATTTTGAAAGGCACAGACAAATCTGCAAAGTAGACACAGAAATATCAAGGGGGTGTCATCACATAGAGCGGTTTAGCGACCATACACGACCTGATGTGAGTGCACCCTTAGTCAATTAAATCATTTCAATGAGCACAGACAATCTGTGTGCAGACATGGAATTGGAGTAAGCCTCCATGTTCCAACAGCTCAGCCTTCTCTGCACATGAAGACAAGCTTGATTTACACTTCCACTCCATGAGTTTAAGTCCTCCAAAATAAACATGCGCAAGATTAGATGAGAAAAACAATTACCAATCATAATTACTTATTAATGGAACAATCATCATTTGTATAAAGCATATGAACAACACGTGCTGCTAAGTAAGCTGCAGGGTTTTTACATATCGGTAATGATAAACCACAAATTCAACAGATTCAAATAGCTTCCAAACTGTACATAAAAACATATGGTTGGTAAAAATTGACGTTTGTAACCTAGCCTAGTTACTAGCCACTTGTCTTAGATGGCGGTTAGAGATACTTGAAGGAAAACTACTTCTTTATCTATCCGCGAAAGGAACTTAATCCTATACATTTCATTTATTGTGCTCAATATAAAGATGAGTGAATAAACAAATAGAATGAGATTTATAAGTAGGTCACCAGCATACCTGCCAGATCCTGAACACCATGTGAAGTTCTTCATTTCTGCCTCACTGTCTTCCACGATCGTCACCTGTGCGCATAGAAATGGTCACGGGAGAACAAAAATGTGTTACAAGACATAACAAAAACAAAATGTGTGTGCGTGTGCCGGGCTCTCCTGTTTTTGCCAAGTGGTTAATGTCCTTAGGGCAACATCATGTTGATCCTGGGACAACATTTAAGTCAACCAATCAGATCTCAGAAATAAGTTTACAGTTTATTTTAAATTTAACCTTCCAACCAGGATTAGGTGCTTCTAGACCATTGCTTTTCTCTCTGATCATGGGGGTAAGTTATGGTCAGGGTTTGGTGTGGCTTCAGGTTTTATTTATAGAAATGTTGTCCTTAGGTCAACAAAATATGTTCCCCCGATGACATCAACCACTTGGAAAAACCAGGTGCGTGAAAATCAACCATGGTTTTTGGTGTAAGCACGGTTGAACTACAGTAACATGCTATTTTCACTGTAATAAAACCATGTTTCATTTGTGTAAGGGTGTGTGAGCATGCATTACTAGTTGTATTCACGATGAAATGTATTATTTACAAAAAAAACTTTGGCAACATGAAATTTGCAAAAGTGAACAGGCCTTACGTTCAACTCACTACTGTAAAGGACAGTCCACTTTAGTTGTTTAGTTTAACTATTGCATCCACGTAAACGTCCACACAACACACAGCATGATCAAGTGAAATCAACACATTTGACATAATCAGTTAAATGTACAAGCCTTTCTTAAGTGTTTTACTGTACCTGTAAGTGTCATTCATTGCTGGACGTGTCCCAAACACTTTGCCAAAGCAGGTTTCAACCTTGCTAGTTTTTGAAAGGCATTCTGTTACACATAAAACAACTTTGAATTGCTATTCATATTTCATTATGAAAGGACACATGACACATGTAAAAGAGCTGCTGCTGGACTGTAAACTTGTGTTGGCGAGAGAGTTTTTGCAGAATGATGGCTGCGGTCAAAGTTGTAGTGTTGTGATCATGCTGGTGCTGGTTGGTTTGCTTCGAGGGTAAAACTCTTTATTGAGGACCTTTCTGAAGGGCCGCTAGAGAAAATGATTGGGCAAAATACTCCCAGAACTCAGGCGATGGAAAATTGGGCGAGCGCTGTTCTCGTCCTAACAGAAAACACAAATCAGGTGCATTTTATTTGCCCCATTACAACCATGAGCTGTTGCCTCAGCCGAAGTGAAATGATTAATGTTCTTATGTATGGGACATTTTCAAAAACATTTAGCCTTTAAACCAAAAATGCATTTTTTGTAATATTAATAATCCTTCATCACTGATTGGTCCTTAATCAATCGATCAAAATGAAGCAATGACCACTGAGCTAATCTGAGAGACATCACATAAATAAAGGCATGTCTTACCAGATAGACAGGAGGACCAGTGAACACCTTCTGATCTTTATAAAGAAATACACATTTATGTTATTAACAGAATTCAACCCATGACCTTTTGCACTGCTAACACAATTATTACGGCAAATATGTGACCCTGGATCACAAAACCAGTCTTAAGTAGCACGGAACATTTTTTTGTAAAAGCCAAAATTACATTGTATTGGTCAAAATGATAGATTTGTATTTTATGGCAAAACTCATGAGGAAATTAAGATCATGTTCCCTTAAGATATTTTGTCAATTTCCTACCGTAAATATATACCACCTTTATTTTTGTGAGTGGACGGCCTGCTACAGCGCCTCTAATGAACAACTTCAAAGGCGGTTTTCTCAATATTTAGATTTTTTTGCACCCTCAGACTACAGACTTTAAACGGTTGTATCTCTGTCAGATGTTGTCATATTCTGACAAACCCACACCAATAGAAAGCTTAACTATTCCGCTTTCAGGTTATGTAAAAATCTCAACTTTGAAAAATTGACCGATAAGACTGGTTTTGTTGTCCATGGTCACATATGTATTTCTAATCAACATAACCATTGACTGTCGTGTGAAATGAACTTGTACTTGTGCATTTTGGGATTGTCTGTAGCAAAGCATTTATGTGATACATCTGGTGATGTCATGTTGTAAATCACATACTATAGATTACAGCCATCCTCAATAGGTGGACCGCGGGCCGGATCCGGACCTTTGCTTGGTTCCATCCGGACCGCGAGACATAGCCAAATAAATCATTTAAAACATTTGACTATTTTGGTTGTTTAAATTGAGCCGCGTGTCTACACAAAGGAGAATGACATCACACGCGCTCACAGGAACATTTATGTAATTGATATTTTGTGCTAAATCCACTAATATCTTTATCTAGCGCCAAACGCAATCATTTTAACCCTTTCCGCTCCGCACGCGCTGCTTCGCTGCATTATTCAGTCAATATAGAAGATTATGTTGTTATATATTTTTACCGAATATTCTTTCTGTTGGATGATTTTGTGTAGAAAACTGTAAAAAAATTAATTAAATATTTTATTAAATATTTATTATTTGTTATTTTCAAAAAACATGTTGTCTGGACCCCTGTTTTGAAGAAGATATAAAGACTGGACCTCTTGGAACTTTAATTGAATACCCCGGCTATATAAGAACATTTGGTTCCATAAAGAACATTTAACATCTTTGAGAACCATTCTGTTTCACAAAGGTTCTTTGTGGCAAAAAGGCTCTTAAAAATGTAAGAAAGAGATGGTTCTTTAAGAACCTTTGACTGAATGGTCTTCTACGGCATCACTGTGAAAAGCACCATCATTTTTAAGAGTACACAACATGTGCAATGTTTATATAATCATATAGAATGTACAGCATTCATGTGTGTAACTGCAAATGTAATGAAAGCTTTGGCAGACATATGTTCAGTTTTTTTAATGCAGACACAAAATGTCATTATGAAAATGCCTCCTCATTTACTCTGATAGAACTGGAACATCTCCTGTTGATAGACAAGACCTTAATGTGTCCAGATGTGTCTGACATCATCCTCTCTTTGACCCGCGCGTGACCTACAGTACAGTACAGTACAGTAGTGTCTATAGCACATGTGGTCTGTCTGATGGTTTTCATTGAATAGAGATCCATTAACTCTGGATATCACGCGTCTGTTAAGAGATGAAATCATGCAAATATTCTCCTGCATTTCTTGTAAAGGCAGACTTGGATGATGGGTCAGTTTCTCAAATCTCACTCATTTGCCCTGCAGTGACGATTGTTCCACTTCCTCAAACGTCTGTGAAATTATTCAATTTATTCTAACTGTGCAATATGTGACTCAACCCATTCTAATGGATTCATGTGAGCTTTTGTTGCCGACAATCTTTTGAAATATGAAATGGTGGCGAGGCACAGATTGCCTGTTACCACAAAAGAAGTTGAACATGTGACATGGCTCCCAGGGGCCTGGCGTTCTTTGTGTTCGTGGCCCATTTTCCCCCACTGGTTTATAACGGAAGACTTTGTGAATGAATGAAGATTCTCAGAGCATCTACAATCAAATCACCACCAGTTCATCCGGCGCATGTGCAAGATGCTCTGAGAATGTTCCCTTATAGAAGAAAATATGGTGTTTTTCAGAATGTACACAGATATTTAAACATACAGAACAGATTTCTTTTTAATAAATCATTTTTTCAACATTGGTGCATGTTTTTCTTCCCCACAGTTTTTCATCTCACCCTGTTGGTATGTAGAGTTTTATTGTCAGCTCTTCATTAATGAATCATGATACGTGTGTTGACCCTGTTAAAGGACATTTCCTGAAAAACAAATGCTTTTGAAGGATCCACCATTGCTTGTAGCACAATGAATGTCACACCATTTCCACCCTGTTATACAACAGATTGGCAACAAAGAACTTTGTCTCTTATAAGTAAACTAGCTTCAAAGCTCGCCCGACCCACACGGTCATGTAGACCCTCAGTTCAGCTCATGTGAGACACCTGCTGTATGCCGTTTCACTCTTAACTCAGCAAATATGAGAGAAGGCCGTGCCACGTTGAGTGACACATTTTCTAAATCCTGCCGTGACGCTGAATGTTAAGACAAACAGCGGAAGTATAAAACCGAGCCCATTCTTTTTATGTGGCAAGCCCACACAACCTTCCTGTCAGATTTACAGCGGCTCGTGCCCAGTGGCTCCAAATCTTCAGAGCCGAGTTGCCGGATCTATGGGTTATATAGTTAGTGAGATGTGCATGCATCACATAAACACATCGCCCATCTGGGATTTAGCTTTCTTACCTACGAACAATTGACAACGTGATGCTATAAAATATGGAGTCAGGGCAACATAAGGCTTGGAGTAAGCGTGAGCGTTTATCACGTCTCATTGAGATTGTGTTGTGCGGGTTTGCATTGCTGTAATGCAGAAGAACAGACAAGAGGAAACACACAACTGACAATCTGTGTTTCTGTTTCACTGTTCACACAAAACTACCCTACATTTAAATGATCCTGTAGATTATATCATATTATATTATACATTTACGTTTTTCTCATTTTCTTGTCATGTGAAGACTAATGTCTTGTCTTTATTTATATTTGTTGAAATGAAGGTGTGGTTTAGAAATTCATTGCACATCTGCAGTGATATTCAGTGTTTCAGGGGGTGAAGTTGAAAACGGAGAGTCCGTAGAGAGAACTCGCTTTGTAAACTTGGCTGTATCCCCCCGGTCATTATGGGCTTTCTTTGTTATTTTGTAAAGCATCGGCGCAGTGAGTGAACACACCTCATGACTAAACTGTGGTTCCCATATGTAAAGTAGTAGCGGTAGCGTCTAGCATGTCATTCTGTTGACTTACAGTACATTCAATCTTTGTGCTATACATGGACATGATTTGTAAATCACAGCAGATGAATCTCCATTCCACCCCTGCTGAAAAAAACAGCACATGCTGGGTTTGGTATGTTTTGATGCTGGTTTGCGCTGGTTTGCGCTGGTCATGTGCTGGTCTAGGACCAGCTTAAACCAGCATCAAAACACACCTAACCCAGCACGTGCTGTTTTTTTCACCAGGGATGCTCCTTCACAGCATTCAGATTCTCCTTTGTTATTGTTTTGCAACCACTAGTGGAGAAAGTGACATACTTTGCCTTTGAAAAGCTCTTAAAGTTTCAGTCGGCGTGTTTCCTGTCAATTAACCCACGCCCTCACATTGTTAGCTGTTAGCATTGAGCTAATCTACAGGAAAAGCCTAAAGATGTCAATCTTTTACCATTTCCATACCAGATATCTGTCCAAACGCTCATCTAAAATGTGAAGCGACTAATCCACTGCATGACAGATATCTGAATCTCCTCCTCACGCAACTTTGCTTGCCTCTTAAATCATTTTCCACACGCCAGCCACAGTATTTGAATAAAGCAGATGTTTACCTTCAGCGAAGCTGTAATTAGAAAGTAGAAAGTCTCTTATATGATCATTTCACACAATCATTTCTCTCCTCACGAAGCGCGTGCGGGCCATGGTATTACTTTGAATTAGTATGCTAAATTCACACACCCCGCGATAGCTCACGCCGCTGATAAAGAAACAATTCCAAAGCAATTAAACAGAGGGACTTGAAAGCTTTGGGACACGATTATTGAGCATCTTTCACTGACACCTGTTTTATTAGTAATATAAGCAGAGAGGATTATTTCTCATTCAGAAGAATCAAATCATATATCCTTGCATTGACTGTCACTTTTGTTATTTGCTGTTCTCTCGTACCCTTGGGTGGATGAAAATCTTGTTTGTGAAGATCAACTTTGACACATCACCTGTGAAGCTGTTCATGCATGTTCTTCATGTCTGTTATCAGCAGCATTTACTGAGACACACATAACACATATAAGAGACCTGAAAGATGCCGTGTTGTCTTTGTGATTGGTGGGTGATAAACTGGTGAAAGGGAACCATACACTTACATTAGACACACCGGCAAACACACTGATAGGGTGTCGCACTACTCACATTTTCTTCAGATCATGTTCACATTTCTTTACACTTGATGTATTTTGAAAGATGGCCAGTTTGGTTATGGCATTGAAGAGTGAACCAGATTTAAAGCTCCAAAACGTACGTATAGCCATCATAAAACCAATCCCTACAACTCCAGGGGCTTAATAAATGTCTGGAGCGAAACACCTGTGAGGAAAAACGAGTCATTTTTAGCCGAGATAGATGGTGTCAGACTTGAATATCATGTTTGTGTCATGGAGGCACTATCTAACAGACGAAGAACCAATGAGATTGATCCGGTTAGAAAGGTTGATCAGCTGGCAAACAGTCATGAGTTCTATCAGATCTGAATGTGTCAAACTGACGGGTCATTTTAACAAAGCTCCTGCCAATCACTGAGACCTCTGGACAGATTTGACTGAAACTATAGACTTTCAAATGAAATGATAGCGATGACACATCTGACCAGGTAGTCGGAGGAGGCCTTTGAGAACCAAACACTCTTCCATTTCCAATGCATGTGCTGTGTAATGACATGAGTTCTCTGAGAAAATAAAACATGGATTGATCACGAAAGCACAGCAATAATTAGGGTTCGAGTTTGTTTAATCCATTTAAGAACAGCACACACGGAGCACTGCGTTTCCCCACGGACCGTTATTACTGACGCACAGCCCGCTGAACTCTACACATGCAGTGTTGGGTGTAACTAGTTACTAAGTAACTAGTTACTGTAATTAAATTACTTTTCCTTTGAAAAAGTAAAGTAAGGGATTACTCTATGTTTTCCTGTAATTTAATTACAGTTACTTCTGATGTAATTAAACTAAATACTTTGTGTAATATCTGTGTGTGCAAACATGGAATTGACATCAAAATTCAAAGTCTAACTTTAAAATCCATGCTTTAATGTATTATTCTCACATTTGTAATAATTTGGTCAGTTAATAATACTACTTTATGTAGTTTTATATTATTGATTTGAATGAATTAAAAGAGCCGTTTCATGTCTATCCTTGAATCACTTAACTAATCAAGGTTGATATAGGATATAGAAAGTAATTAGTAATAAGTAATTAAATACTTTTTGGAGAGAGTAATTTGTAAAGTAATCTAATTACACTATTGAATATGTAACTAGTAATTAATTACTTTTTCAGGTAACTTACCCAACACTGTACACATGTTACTGCATTCATTATGAGACACGCGCAGTTTATGTCTCATGCTGATAAATAAGTGATAGCTTATTGAAATGGTGAACTGCTATATTACTTACTTTCAGTCTATTTTGCGAGTGAAACTTGTTTTCCGGCTGCATTGAAGCCATAAAACTAGATGTGGACCAGTGGATGCCGAATCCTGTTATTTACACATGTCATCTGACTGTTCTGCGTGTCTGAACTGCACAGTTTAACGTGCTACACGCGTGATGCTCATGAATGCGTCTGCGCTTTATGATCACATGAACTTCATCTCCAGAGTTGCTCTGAGAGTTTATTTCACGAACATTTTATTGATTGAGTGAAGAAACAGACATACTAAAAAATAAGCGTCTTATGACAACCTGCCAAAATAAAAGTCCGGTTAACTCTGTATTTAATGCTGTCAAATATATTAATATTTAATAGTAAATAAAAATAAACTAAAACTAATTTAGATAAACTAAATGTATCATGCATAAGCTGATGTTAGTTGTTTACCTTTGAAATTATTCTTTCTATTTTTATTAGTGTTTCTTATTTATACATTTGTATTATATTGCATTTTGAATGTAATATGGCAATTTAATGTATTAAATGGGTTAACTTTGACAGATATTAACGTATGCAATTTCAGCAATAATTTTTTTTTTTTCTAAAAAGGAAACAAATTAGTTGTTCATTTTAAGAGGCCTGTCTTATTTTACATTTACATTTAGTCATTTAGCAGATGCTTTTATCCAAAGCGACTTACAAAGAGTTTAGGAGCAATAAGCGATATGTCACACAGGAGCCATAATAAAGTAGGTGCCAATACAAAGTTACTGGTTTCAACAAAAGCTAGACCACTACCTGTTGAGAGAAAGGGTTTTTTATTTTTTATTTGTCTGTCAAGTATTCACAGAAGGTTTTAAGTAGTTTTTTAAATGTTGTGAGAGATGTGGTTGACCGGACAGAGTTATGAAGAATGTTCCACCAGGAAGGAGTTGTGAATGAGCGGGAGAGCGATTTACTGCCCTTATGGGAAGGCAATATAAGACGCCGCTGGTTTGCTGAACGCAGGGATCTTGATGGGGTGTAGGAGTGCAGGAGAGTATGAAAGTAAGCCGGTGCAGATCCAGTGATAGTCCTGTAGGCAAGCATTAGTGACTTGAATCTGATACGGGCTTCAACCGGTAGCCAGTGGAGAGAGATGAAAAAATGAATTTTCTCTTGTATATTTAGTTTTGCTCTTTAATAAAGAAAAAGTATTTATTATCCGAATACCCGATTATTCGATGGAAAATCAGTAGAATACTCGGTTACTAAAATAATGGAAAGCTGCAGCGCTAGTAATAATGTTTCATTCTTCATTTCAGGATGGCTTGTTAAAGCAGGCAACTGTGTCAGCAGTGAAGGTTTCTGTGGCTGGTTGTCTTCAGTTGGCTTGTGGTAGGATGGGATGGCAGATTCACTCCCCTTTCCTCGACAGGAGACTTTGAATAAAGATGAGGGAATTGACATGAATCTTCTGCTGGCACACTTGTCTGCACGTACACCACATCGGGCCAGCCGTTTCATCTCACTCAATTCAAGGAGATATTTCTCACCAAACTTTGGAGAGAAATTCAACAGCAGATTGAGGGGCAGCGCTGGGTTCATCTGCTATCTCTAAATACGGTGTTTATTCAGCTGGAAATAATTAAATTTGCTTTGTCTAGCCGCTCTGATGGAGGTTTACCGCTGTGTAGCAGTTTTATCATTCACGTTCAATGCCAGATAACGCAGTTGTCAGTTTTATTTAGCTGTTCTGCAGACATTGTAATCGTGCAAGCTCTGATTTATCAATAAATGCTTGTTGAGGTTTTTTATGCAAAGATTGATTGTTAGCAAACAAGGTGCAAATATTCTCTGTATATCGATATTGTTGTTTACAACAAGTTTAGCTGTAAGAGTGAAATAAGCAACGAGCAACGAAGTAAAATGAAATCGACGGAAGCTAATCTGCGTGCTGTTTTCAAGCCTTTTCAATCTGTGTAGAGCAATAAAACGAAAGGAGATATACCACAGAGATAAATGGAGCATGTATAATACCAGTCAGAAGACTGTACACATCATCTCATTCAGTTTGACACATTTTAAAAGACTAGTATTGTCATGCTGATGCGGTGCAGACGTGAACGGTCTCAGGTATGATGGATGAACTCCTGGAGTACGCCGTTGTCATTACAGCCTCAGCATTCCAAACTGACTCAATGAATCCCCCTGTGCTTTGGTGTACTCAAGTCTGTTGTTAGCTTGTTGGCCATAACGTTAATTACATTCCCATCAACTCATATCTCGTCTCTCCAAACGCTTTCCGTTTCATGTCCAACAACGTGACTTTAAGGAGCATCATTTGTTCATGGGCTTTTAAACTCTTGACGTAAGTGATTTGAGTCATTCTACTGCACTTGATTTAGCGCTTCATCTGTTTCCTCTCATATCTGCCCATATAAACACTGAAGACACGGGCAACATTCCACCGCACAGAATGATCACATGACGTGCTGCCGATAAACTGTAAGTCAGTTCTCCTCTAGCGTCAGTAAACAGACTAAATGAATAACGTGCTTCAGTCTCAACGCAGCGCATTTCTCCCTGGACGTGTTGGTGGACGGTCGGCCGCAAATGCCAAAGCACATCTTGCTATTAATAGAGCTCTACTTTTACACTTAACATCTGGGTCATGTGGCTTTTTCTCCCAACAGCAGTTCATTCAACGCGCTCCCCTGGAAAACCACGTGGTAGTTTTGACGAGGCACTTTGCACAAGGCAAATGTGAATAGATAGACTCTAATAACAGCTTCTGAATTAACGTTGATTCCTGCCGCCAGCGAAAACAAGAATGGTGTGTCAGAATAATAACAGTGCCAGGCCAGTCAGAGCCTCCATACTGTGATGGAAATACACACAGCAAACAAACTATTTCATATACAATAGATCCACCGTCTGCGTAAATATAGACTGCCAGGCGTAGATTTGTGGGTTGTCAAGTCTCTGTGTAGTTGTTGTTAATTGGCCAGTATCAAACAGTTGAAATGGAGAAAAGATATGGCAGCTTCTACAGACGTTATGAAACTGATTGTCTACATTTTGCCAATGTGGGATAATGTAGTTGACCTACAACTGAACTGAGAGGTAATATATTGCAATTGTAATAAATAGCGTCGCTTTATGAAGTGTAGAAAACCTGATTTTTCTCCTGGGAAACAGATCAGGAAAATATCTGCTCCATTTCTGGCAATGCACATCAGCGAGAGACTGTTAATTAACATTGCCGTGTAGTTCATGTTGGGAGGCGTTGAGCTGACGTGTGAAGCCTTCTTTGGGATTTTTGCCCTTGTTGTTCTGCCTCACCATTAATCGGCCGTGAGAAATCCTGCGCTCAGACGTCTGATGAATGTTCTCCTTTCTGCCTGTTTGTGTGTGAATATTGTGCTTTATCCCAGAAGGTGTCGACATCCTCATCAGAAATGAGACGTTTTACATGACAGCAGCACAGCAAGATACAGTCACTTCATTAATAACATGTGTGAGCGGATATACACACCTTTGTGCTTCCTTTATTTTCTGAAATAAAAACATGAACTGGTTTTCTTTAAACAAAGGGTGAGCGGATTTCTTTTTTAATAACCTTAAGATATCGTTCGTCCACCTTACTTTATACCAAGATCTGTTTGAATACTGGATTCTGATTGGCTGGAGGGTGTGCATTAAAAGCCTTTAACGCGCGGGTAGCTCGAGTCAGTTTGATTACATTTGAAATGACCTTACAAAATAACCGTCATTTTCACCTGTTTGATCTAAAATTACACTGTAAACATCAATAATAGCTTTAACTATGCAAATGACCATGGTATAAGCAGTATAATCCACAGCTAGCCGTGCGTTAAAGGATTTTAATGCACTTCGCTGTGAATTATCCCTTACGTATGTAGCAACCCTGTTACCAAATAACGGGTCATGCATGTGTGAGGTTGATGTTTGTAAACTATAAAAACATACAAGAAATAAAAACAAAACAGTAGGATAATTATTTATATGAATATTTTCTTACAATAACTTTGATAACAGGGTTGAATGGTTGAGCTTTACAAATGCAGCTGACACAAAAGTTTCGTAAACAGTTAAAAGGCACATTTGTATTGAAAGCTAATGAATGAAACTGTATGATGTAATTGTGTGATCGTTCAAGTCAAGAGGGTGGGAATTGGGACAGAAGAAA